>VSWD01000009.1:3873893-5073893 GCA_033119305.1 Pinctada imbricata | reverse complement strand
CAAAATTTATTTCTAAAGTGACTTTCTGAGCCATGATGAAGTATGTTTATTTCTTACTTATTTCCAATGATTATAGTATTCTACACATGAAATGTATACACTTTTTCGTGAATATCCTGCTCTGGGCCACTCTCAATGCAGGTTTCAATCGATCAGTTGACAAAAATAGATTTTTGGAAAATAGATGACTCTGAAACTAGGTCAAGGTATGTTCTTAACACAATAACGTCACTTTCCCGGGCTCCTAAACAGACAAAAGTTAGTAACTTATGAACAGTAGGAGAAACAAATGCTGAAAATATTTGATATTTCCTTTTGCATTTCGGTTATTTTTCTGAATATTTAGACGTCTGTATCACCAAAATTGTGAAAAAGTAACTCCAAGTTACCGAACTAGTGAGTCGTTCGGAAATACCTTCAGTTCGGAAATATCTACTCAACCAGTATATATAGTGGATGTACAAGTGCCACTTTTGAAACGTACATATATCCCTTTGAAATGACGTTGATTGTCAGAAAATATGTATGATGTCTATGGATTGCTTACAAGTAATCAAACAGTGACCTTGTACTTCAACAAAATCTTCAGTTTAAATGTGACTTTACAACATTGTGATCACTATATGCTGTTACACTTTGTAGGTAAGGATGGAAATGGACATTACATATGCTGCTTCTGTAAATCATCATGTCGTTGAAATAGAATTCTTGTACCATATAAACCCTGTTAAGAATTATCCCATGTATTATACATACACAACAATTTAAAAGTAGCACCAACTTCAAAATGATTCCATATCATCTCTATGGCTTTTTTTTAACAAACTTGATAAAACTGTCATAAATTATCATTTATAATGATCATCCTTCTCTGTATGGTTATGTAAGGATCTGCAGACATACATATATCACACCAGTTCCCATCCCTCCTCACCAGACTGACTGCCGGAGACTTTGGGATTTGGCGACTCCTTAAAATTGGTTTGTCGTCGTAACAGATACTTAGTCTTCCTGTGAAAGATCTGCCCTTCCCTGGATAAACCCCACAGCTCATCTGACCGAGACGCTTCAAAATTAAATACACAAATCTTGCTGAAATCAACTATAAATCAGCACAAAATATGCAAAATTATTTTAAGTGCTATGTACTTGACCTTTGATATGTCAACTTCATAACACTTCTTACATAGTACATCAAGATAAGAAGTCTGTAACTTGTCTACATGGCCTTACTACATATGGTGTTACTTGTCTACATGGCGTTACTACATGTGGTGTAACTTGTCTACATGGCGTTACTACATATGGTGTAACTTGTCTACATGGCCTTACTACATGTGGTGTAACTTGTCTACATAGCGTTACTACATGTGGTGTAACTTGTCTACATAGCGTTACTACATGTGGTGTGACTTGTCTACATGGTGTTACTACATGTGGTGTTACTTTCTACATAGCGTTACTACATGTGGTGTAACTTTCTACACAGCGTTACTACATGTGGTGTAACTTTCTACATAGCGTTACTACATGTGGTGTTATTTGTCTACATGGCTTTACTACATATGGTGTAACTTGTCTACATAGCGTTACTACATGTGGTGTAACTTGTCTACATGGCTTTACTACATGTGGTGTAACTTGTCTACATGGTGTTACTTGTCTACATGGCATTACTACATGTGGTGTAACTTGTCTACATGGTGTTACTTGTCTACATGGCATTACTACATGTGGTGTTACTTGTCTACATGGCTTTACTACATGTGGTGTAACTTGTCTACATGGTTTAACTACATGTGGTTTAACTTGTCTACATGGTGTTACTACATGTGGTGTAACTTTCTACATAGCATTACTACATGTGGTGTTATTTGTCTACATGGCTTTACTACATATGGTGTAACTTGTCTACATAGCGTTACTACATGTGGTGTACCTTGTCTACATAGCGTTACTACATGTGGTGTACCTTGTCTACATGGCATTACTACATGTGGTGTTATTTGTCCACATGGCTTTACTACATGTGGTGTTACTTGTCTACATGGCTTTACTACATGTGGTGTTACTTGTCTACATGGTGTTACTACATGTTGTGTTACTTGTCTACATGGCTTTACTACATAATGTGTAACTTGTCTACATGGCTTTACTACATGTGGTGTAACTTGTCTACATGGCTTTACTACATGTGGTGTAACTTGTCTACATGGTGTTACTACATGTGGTGTTACTTGTCTACATGGTGTTACTACATGTGGTGTAACTTGTCTACATGGCTTTACTACATAATGTGTAACTTGTCTACATGGCTTTACTACATGTGGTGTAACTTGTCTACATGGCTTTACTACATGTTGTGTTACTAGTCTACATGGCTTAACTACATGTGTAACTTGTCTACATGGCTTTACTACATGTGGTGTAACTTGTCTACATGGTGTTACTACATGTGGTGTAACTTGTCTTCATAGCGTTACTACATGTGGTGTAACTTGTCTTCATGGTGTTACTACATGTGGTGTTACTTGTCTACATGGTGTTACTACATGTGGTGTTACTTGTCTACATGGCTTTACTACATGTTGTGTAACTTGTCTACATAGCGTTACTACATGTGGTGTAACTTGTCTACATAGCGTTACTACATGTGGTGTAACTTGTCTACATGGTGTTACTTGTCTACATGGCTTTTGTACATGTGGTGTTACATGTCTACATGGTGTTACTACATGTGGTGTAACTTGTCTACATGGCATTACTACATGTGGTGTAACTTGTCTACATGGCTTTACTACATGTTGTGTAACTTGTCTACATGGCTTTACTACATGTTGTGTAAATTGTCTACATGGCTTTACTACATGTTGTACAATATGCTGTGATCTTGACCTTGAATATCAAAGGATTCTCTGTTTTATCATGGTTATCCTTTGTAGCAAGTTTGATAATCCTGGTGCAAAGATTCAACTCATACATATTCATGTATATTTGTAGTTTCTTTTGAACATTTGTTAATTCATACCTGAAATATGTGTAAAGACGCCGGGGATTTTCCTCCAGTAGTCTCCCCCTGGATTCTTTGGCGTGATTCCATAGCGACACAATATTTCACCATTTGGATTCAGGGCCCATACATGTTTCTCTGTTATTATAAGCTGGGAGGCTGGGGTACCTGGACAAAAATAGTATCCTTCTGTAAAACTAGTATTTATCCTTATTCCTTCATTATTAAATGCTGTCTTCATCATTATTTTTTAAAATATCTCCAGAAAAAAGTGTTTGTGAAACATCAATGCCCCCGTCAGCATCATTGACAGTAAAACAGCTAGGGCTACTGTAAACATAGATGATACTCCAAGGTCAAGGTCAAAAGGTAATGTTTTGTACTAATGGAAAGTTCTTGTCGCAAGGAAAGCACATGTGAAATATGAAAGTTACAAGGTCAAACTCCATGGTCAAGGTCAAAATGTAAAAAAAAAATGGTATCCATGGAAAGGTGCTGTCACAAGGAATACACATGTGAAATATAAAAGCCCTATCACTTACTGTTTAAAAGTTATGGCCAAGATTAAAGTTTCTCAAAAGTAGGTCAAACTCTTAAGATCAAGGTCACAATGTCAAACATTTTGGAATCCATGGAAAGGTCTTGTCACAAGAAATACACATGTAAAGTATGAAAGCCCTATCACTTACCACTCAAAAGCTATGGCCAAGGTTAAAGTATTTGCAGAGAATAAGACAGACAGACAAACGGACAGGACAAAAACTATATACCCCTAAATCTCCCATTATATGGGCATACAGTATAAAAGACATTAATTTTCTCAGAAACAGGCCCTTATGCATTACATACACATACAATCATGTATTTTTTTTATCAAATTAGTGATCTTATCAATATGTCTACCTATGACATACAAGATTTCCTACTTTTAAGATGAAGCTGATGAGATTATTATAATAAACTTTTGAAGATACAAACTTACTTTAAAAGTAAAAGAAAGTTTAAATACTAGTATTAAATAGGATGTTATCATAATTACCAGGGATATGGATCCAGTTTTCACCTATGGGCATTTCCTCTGTTATACCAAGCCTCATATACACTTGCTTCCTGTTATCTACTGCCCATACCTGTCATTATAAAACGGTATAATGTGTACATAATTATAATGATATACATGTATTGATAGTACGAACATAGGGTAATCAAAGATTACATAGCTCGCCTATACCGGTTTTTGTCAGAAACCAGGTTAAAGTTTTTGAAAAGTAGGTCAAAGTCCAAGGTCAAGGTCACTTGGTCAAATGTCATGGTTTCATTTCACAAGGTATCTACATGTGAAATATCAAAGCCCTACCCCTTAGGCTATTGAAAATAAAATCTATGTTTCTCAGACACTGCCGAGTGCTATAATTTGCTGCCGATGAGACGTTTTTATTGTAACTTCAGAAAAAATATCCGCCGTGTCTCATCATCGATCGTTGATTAAAATCGAAATATCCATTTATTTCATTGAACATATTTATTGTCCTGTAAAATCGTCCAAACAGTACCCGATGAATAAAAACATTTAAAAGCCCGTATAAATTACGGCGCGTTCCGTATTTACGTTACGGGTTAAGACTTTATCCAAGCGCCGTTTAAAGGGAATTGTATAGGATATACTAACAATGTGCCGACACGTGCCGCGAACATTTAATACATTATGTATGTACGTTTGTATAGTTTTCTTTATTGATCTCTACAGCATATGTAAATACCTATGCCGATCAATAGCAAGTGTCCATTGTAATACTTCCGAATCTATTAATAATGACGTTCACGTTGTAAAAAGTATAAGCAAGGACCGCCGACGAACGCAAGAGAAACAAAGTCAAATCTTTAAATCTATGAATAAAAGAATGTATATTGTACCCGTGTACATTATTCTATCAGACGGTGGTTAATGCTGAACACTTCATTCCTCCAGACTAGACTTCCGAAGATATACGCTATCGGCCAAATTTTCGACCATATGAACGGGTCCATCTGAGGAAGTGAGGGGTCGAATTTAACTGGGTTTAAACAAGGTGTGAGCAAATAACACCCGTCGAGTCTCTTACGCGATTCTACTATATGTACTCATGGCAATCAAAACATGTCATACTTCGTATATTGGTTTTAATAGCATAAACCCTATAGCCTCAAAGCTAATTTGGTCCCGGTCAATTTTCTTTATATAAAGAGTCAGAGACTGATATCGCTATAGTGTGTATGATAATTAAAATGAAGGCAAGTTTTAAGGTATCATTAGATTCTGTAAGATTTTGTAAGATTTTCATGGGTTCTATTTTTAGATATGCATATAAAAATCAAACTGGACGGAGTCAAAACGTAGAGGTGGTTTCCGGCGAGGGGCTCAGAATGGGGACATGTGAAATTCGCTTCTTCGTGGTTTATTGTGGATTTCTCAAAAACGGAGCGGCGAATCCCTAAATAAATTTCATATATTATTTAGACAGTTATTGCCTTCAAATCAGCATAATTTTCATTTTAAGAATTAATTTGGAACAATGGTCAAAATGGGACCAAAGTCCATCTGAATGACATGTCAAAATTTCTCTATTTTCTCTTTCACTTTCGTTTTCGGAGTGAAAATGGTAACGGAAAGGTATATATCATTAGGTACCAATAAAATCTACAGGAAATGATCTTTCTTTTGATATATCACTTTCTATATCAGCCATTCATTTTTAGTCAGTAAATGACGTCAGCTTTGGGGTGTAGAACACAAGTTTTTGAGGTCAAACGTTTATGCTATTGTAACCTTTAGGACACATGAAAGATGATACACAACATGTACATGTACAATAGGTATGCTTATTTACAAACAAAGTCCTTGGATACCATACATTAAAATTCACAATATAGCATGAACAAGACTTTGAAAATGAAATATTGGGTGTAGGTCTTATGTTCAAAGAACTTTGAGGGTTGAAAATAGGGTACCTAGAAGTTCTATGACGAAAATACGGGAAAATTGGGCATTTTGACGGAGGTTGCGGACATGTTTATGCGGCTTGCTGATTGAAAGATATACGAGTTACAGGACTTTGCAATACACCAAATTCTTCGAAAAATCCTATATTTTCAAATTATGCGAAGAAAAAATTCAATCGGCAAAATCAATATATGGTTTAGGTTTTAATAGCATAAACCCTATAGCCTCAAAGCTAATTTGGTCCCGGTCAATTTTCTTTATATAAAGAGTCAGAGACTGATATCGCTATAGTGTGTATGATAATTAAAATGAAGGCAAGTTTTAAGGTATCATTAGATTCTGTAAGATTTTTGTAAGATTTTCATGGGTTCTATTTTTAGATATGCATATAAAAATCAAACTGGACGGAGTCAAAACGTAGAGGTGGTTTCCGGCGAGGGGCTCAGAATGGGGACATGTGAAATTCGCTTCTTCGTGGTTTATTGTGGATTTCTCAAAAACGGAGCGGCGAATCCCTAAATAAATTTCATATATTATTTAGACAGTTATTGCCTTCAAATCAGCATAATTTTATTTTAAGAATTAATTTGGAACAATGGTCAAAATGGGACCAAAGTCCATCTGAATGACATGTCAAAATTTCTCTATTTTCTCTTTCACTTTCGTTTTCGGAGTGAAAATGGTAACGGAAAGGTATATATCATTAGGTACCAATAAAATCTACAGGAAATGATCTTTCTTTTGATATATCACTTTCTATATCAGCCATTCATTTTTAGTCAGTAAATGACGTCAGCTTTGGGGTGTAGAACACAAGTTTTTGAGGTCAAACGTTTATGCTATTGTAACCATTTGTATCTATTAGCTTCTTCCATTCAGACAGACGAGCTATGTCTCCCCGTTCTCAGAAGGAATAGGCTATTTTACTTTTTAAAAAATCAACTTATTTACAGGAGAAAGCCATAAATTTTAATGTACATGTACATGTACCATTATTTTGACTGACGGTTCAAAGACAGTTTTCTATGAAGAAAAACAGGAAGGGGGGGGGGGGGGGGGGGGGGGGTTGGCAGCATAAGATTTTTTGCCTTATATGAATAATGGGGGGGGGGGGGTATTAGACAGTGCATACAATTTTTAGCCTTACATGAATAATAAGAGTACTCTTGACGGAAAAAAAAAAAAAAAATGAAAACCCTACCTACCTTTCTTAGACCCAATTATCTGAGAAACATAGAATTAATTTTACATGGCCTTATAGTTCAAGAGATATAGCCCAGGTTAAAGTTTTGTCTACGGACAACGACATCAACAACAAGGATATGGCATTAGCTCTCCGGACTTTTTCGTCCCTGCCAGCTAAAAATTATAAGTAAAATTACCTGCACAATTAAAGCAAAGATTTCACATAGTGTGGAATTATCAAGGTTTATTATTATGTGGAGTAGAAAAGAATAAGAAATGCTATGGAAAGATAAATTCCACTAATGAAATTTATCATTGAGTATGCAAAGGGAAATTTGAATAATTAAATCACTGCAAAAGACATCAATAAATGCATTTCATCAATGAAAGTGACTTACCATATAATCTTTAGGGCCAGCAGCGATTTGGATGAAGTTATTTCCGACATTACTTGTATCTACGGGTAGCCATGCTGGATTGAGGGAGTACGATGAAGGGGCATTAACTCCTATCCTCTGATACACCATACCGTCACTGTCTACAGCCCACACGTTGTGTGTACTACAAGCCACAGATACCATTAATACATCACCTGGAGATAATAAAAGTGTTTTAAAAATTGTCATACTACTATAATCAATATAATATTATACTTATCTAATTTTGTTCTGAGGAATGTCAAGAGGAAATAAATGTTTGCAATCATACATTACAGAAAATGAAGCATCTGTTTTTGCTATATTCCATACTAAACATTCCTTCATAAGAGCTTTTAAAACTTTTAAAGTTACCTAGTTGTGACATATTCAGGTTACTAACCTATCCCTTACCTAGTTGTGACATATTCAGGTTACTAACCTATCCCTCACCTAGCTGTGACATATTCAGGTCACTAACCTATCCCTTACCTAGCGGTGACACATCCAGGTCACTAACCTATCCCTCACGTAGCTGTGACATATTCAGGTCACTAACCTATCCCTTACCTAGCGGTGACATATTCAATATAATATTATACTTATCTAATTTTGTTCTGAGGAATGTCAAGAGGAAATAAATGTTTGCAATCATACATTACAGAAAATGAAGCATCTGTTTTTGCTATATTCCATACTAAACATTCCTTCATAAGAGCTTTTAAAACTTTTAAAGTTACCTAGTTGTGACATATTCAGGTTACTAACCTATCCCTTACCTAGTTGTGACATATTCAGGTTACTAACCTATCCCTCACCTAGCTGTGACATATTCAGGTCACTAACCTATCCCTTACCTAGCGGTGACACATCCAGGTCACTAACCTATCCCTCACGTAGCTGTGACATATTCAGGTCACTAACCTATCCCTTACCTAGCGGTGACATATTCAGGTCACTAACCTATCCCTCACCTAGCTGTGACATATTCAGGTCACTAACCTATCCCTCACCTAGCTGTGACATATTCAGGTCATTTACTAATCCCTTCCTAAGCTGTGACATATTCAGCTCACTAACCTATCCCTTACCTAGCTGTGACATATTCAGGTCACTAACCTATCCCTCACCTAGCTGTGACATATTCAAGTCACTAACCTATCCCTTCCTAAGCTGTGACATATTCAGGTCACTAACCTTATCTAGTTGTGACATACCCAGGTCACTAACCTATCCCTTACCTAGCGGTGACATATTCAGGTCACTAACCTATCCCTCACCTAGCTGTGACATATTCAGGTCACTAACCTATCCCTTACCAAGCTGTGACATATTCAGCTCACTAACCTATCCCTTACCTAGCTGTGACATATTCAGGTCACTAACCTATCCCTCACCTAGCTGTGACATATTCAGGTCATTTACTAATCCCTTCCTAAGCTGTGACATATTCAGCTCACTAACCTATCCCTTACCTAGCTGTGACATATTCAGGTCACTAACCTATCCCTCACCTAGCTGTGACATATTCAAGTCACTAACCTATCCCTTCCTAAGCTGTGACATATTCAGGTCACTAACCTTATCTAGTTGTGACATACCCAGGTCACTAACCTATCCCTTACCTAGCGGTGACATATTCAGGTCACTAACCTATCCCTCACCTAGCTGTGACATATTCAGCTCACTAACCTATCCCTTACCAAGCTGTGACATATTCAGCTCACTAACCTATCCCTTACCTAGCTGTGACATATTCAGGTCACTAACCTATCCCTCACCTAGCTGTGACATATTCAAGTCACTAACCTATCCCTTCCTAAGCTGTGACATATTCAGGTCACTAACCTTATCTAGTTGTGACATACCCAGGTCACTAACCTATCCCTTACCTAGCGGTGACATATTCAGGTCACTTACCTATCCCTCACCTAGCTGTGACATATTCAGGTCACTAACCTTTCCCTTACCAAGCTGTGGCATATTCAGGTCACTTACCTTTCCTAGTTGTGACATGAAGGTCACTAACCTATCCCTTACCTAGTTATGACATATCCAGGTCACTAACCTAGTATCCTTTACCTAGCTGTGACATATTCAGAGCACTAACCTAACCCTTACCTTGCTGTGACATATTCAGGTCACTTACCTTACCTAGTTTTGACATGCAGGTCACTAACCTATCCCTTACCTAGCTGTGATATATTCAGGTCACTAACCTATCCCTTACCTAGCTGTGCCATATTCAGATCACTAACCTTACCTAGCTGTTCTATATTCAGGTCACTAACCTTACCTAATTGTGACATGCAGGTCACTAACCTATCCCTTACCTAGCTGTTCTATATTCAGGTCACTAACCTTACCTAATTGTGACATGCAGGTCACTAACCTATCCCTTACCTAGCTGTTCTATATTCAGGTCACTAACCTTACCTAGTTGTGACATGCAGGTCACTAACCTTACCTCGTTGTGACATGCAGGTCACTAACCTATCCGTTACCTAGCTGTGACATATCCAGGTCACTAACCTATCCCTTACCTAGCAGTGACATATTCAGGTCACTAACCTTACCTAGTTGTGACATATCCAGGTCACTAACCTATCCCTTACCTAGTTGTGACATATTCAGGTCACTAACCTTATCTAGTTGTGACACATCCAGGTCACTAACCTATCCCTTACCTAGCAGTGACATATTCAGGACACTAACCTATCCCTTACCTAGTTGTGACATATCCAGGTCATTAACCTATCCCTTACCTAGCTGTGACATATCCAGGTCGTACCAGTCTACACCCTGTGGGTCCCTGGCTGAGATTCCGGTACGTATGTACACTTTACTTTCATCTGTCAGTATCCACACAGTATTCTGAGACGCAGACAGGGAGACGTATAATCCTTTGTTTACTGGCCTCTTCACTGTACTACATTTATCAGAGCTTGGTGAAAATGTGAAGATGTCTCCATTTGGCTGGGTGGCCCATACTATTCCTATGAAAAAAAAACATGACTATATTTAGATAATATTTTATTAGAAATATGCTTGAAATAAATTTTCATCATCCATCTACATCACCATCCATGTGCAATTTGACCTCAAATTATACCATGTGCTATTTGACCTTATTAGATATAACTATTGCTCATGGTTATGATGTACCCTTACATGTAGGTCCTTGGCAACAATTCTGTGATATAACTCAAATCCATGTTGGGCTTTCCAGTTACATCTTTGTCAAGATTCTGTTTTCAGTGTTACTGTACGACATTGAGGAAATGACCTTGAATCAATGTCATGACGTACCCTTGGGTCACAGTTGACAATTCTATGAAATTCTATTCTAAATCATCTATTATCCACACAAGATTTTACAATACATGTGTACTGAGAGTTCAACCTCAGAGACGTTAACTAGGGTAAAACTCGAGGCTTGTTAAAATTATCTCCAAAATCATATTATTATTGCATTGTTTCCTCATAAAATATCATTAATCTTCAGTTTGCATGTAACATTACCACTTTGTCCGTAGCATCCAGTAGCTGATATCAGTTTCCAGCAGGCTGAGGATGCTATACCAACCAGTAATGATTCCTCCCATAAATGGCCTGCAATCAAGTAAAATTTAATCATTCAAACTGCATTTCCTTTCTTTTGTCATAATTGGCCTTACAATATCTTTGAAAAAGTTCTAAAAATTCTAAACCCTGTAAGTTAATGTACAGCATTAACTTTACAAAATCATGTATGTCTTGACACTTTATCAACAATCAAGTTCTTATTTTTGGAATATTTTAGAGTTTGTATCTACATGTATACAATACAACACAATACTTATTGTTATTTCCAGTCATGGTATCTGAAAATAGTTTTTGCTTCATCATGCCTTATTGGCGGGAAAATTCACACAAAAATAGCACTGTTCAAGAACAGGTATGTCACCTGTTGTACGTTTGACCCTAAATATGTGACCTTGACCTTGATAGTGACCTTGACCTATATTGGATGCTTCATCAAGCTTCACCAACCCTGCAAGTTTGAAAGCATACTTGCCATCATTTTTCTGTGTTTTGTCATTGCAAAGAGGGACAAACAGAGGGACAAAGCATCAAAAAGAGGGACATAAAGAAGGACACTTTTTCATTACTATAATTTATCATAATAATTACAAGCTGTTTTAGCATTTTCTTCACTTTAGAAAGAGCAATACAGCCAAAACATTGAGAAGTATTAAATTTGCAACACAAAGGACCATGCAGTATTTCTTTTTTCATATTTCCTCATTGATTTGCCTTAATTTTTTTCTGAGAATACTTAAATTGATCTCACTCAGTATCAGCATTTGAGTGGTGTCGCACACAACAATACATTATCATTGTAAATTTTCATTGAATAAATACAGTGTAAACTAACGCATCAGAATAATCAATATTACGCTTAATTTTTTTTCAATGGTATGTCCAAAAGTCAGGACTTTCCGTGTAGGACAGATTTTATCAGTAGAAAAAGCAGGACAATTTTTGTCCTGGGTGGGACAATGGCAAGTATATGAAAGATGTCTGATATATATCAAACAAGTTATAGCCAAATATCTGAAAGTGTTACTACCAAACAGATGGACAGATGGACAGGCGCCGGACAAAGTGATCCCTATATGTCGCTCTTGTGTTGCAGGATAAAACTTTCTGACCTTCTACAGTACTCCTACAGACTCTGATGGTATTTTTGGAGTCTGGACACACCCACACCCCGCCCCTTCCTGCAGCTATCAGTCCCTCTTGTTGGGATTTCATCAGATCAGCCAGTTTCTGGGGATCAAATTTCTTTGCCAGTAACCTTAGGGTATCAATAGCTGTGACATCCTGTACCAGTATTTCACTCACTGGAACCTTAAAAAAATAGGTACTATAAAAATGAAAGATCAAAAGTAAATTCTTTTATCAACATTGATTCAGAAAATATTTTAGTTTTACATGTATCAAGGATTTTCTATAACCATAATGTGAAAATTATGAGGCCAAATCCACTTCTTTCCAAAACAAAGATCAAATTCAATGAATTGGGTTCACCCAAGTTGGGTGTTTGTTTTCAAAGATTTGCTTTAAGATCCTCCACCCTAACTTTCATAATATATCTCGTGTATACTTCCCAATACAAAATCTAAAGATGATTAAATTCCAAGGTCAAGGTCAATAGGTTTTGGTATCCATGGAAAGGTATTGTCAGAAGAAATTTGCATGTAAAATATGAAAGCTCTATCACTCACCATTCAAAAGTTATGTCCAAGGTTGAAGTTTTTTTTGTAGGTCAAACTCCAAGGTCAAGGTCAAACATTTTGGTATCCATGAAAAGGTCTTGTTACAAGGAATGCACATGTGAAATATGAAAGCCCTATTACTTACCATTCAAAAGTTATGCCCAAGATTAAAGTTTTTTAAAAGTAGGTCAAACTTCATGGTCAAGGTTACAAGGTCCAACATTTATCGAAAGTTATTGTCACAAGAAATACACATGTGAGATATGAAAGCCTCATCACTTACCATTCAAAAGTTATTTTCAAATTTAAGGTTTTTTTTTAAAGTAGGTCAAATGCCAAGGCAAATGTCACAAGGTAAACAAATTTGGTATCCATGGAAAGTCTTGTCACAAGGAATTCACATGTGAAATATGAAAGCCATATCACTTACCATTCAAAAATTATGTCCAAGGCAAGGTTAAAATTTTTGCGACTGACAGACAGATGGGCAGACGGACAAATCGGTTTTACTGTCCCCACGCTTTCGCAAAAGCGAGGGTCAATTATCCCAGTAAATTGACCCCATAATTTGAATTAGATCATCAATAATCATCTCACCTGCCACCAATGGCTGTCGCCGATAGGTGTTTCCATGGTTACATCTGTCATAAACCAGATCCTGCCCACTACATCCAATGCCCAGCCCACATTACCGTCTCCAAGGGTAACACTGTTAAACAGGAAATCTTCTGCAGTACTGGAGCTGAAAATATAGGATAACTTTCATTGCTCAAATATACATGTAAGTGGAAATTTATAGGCCTTCAAATAATAGCTGTAAGAATTTTATATACTTACTGTGATATATGACTATACAATTACTCTGAGACAGTTTTGTCTCCATCTCACTTGACAGTTCTTGATTTTGCTACTAGCCAAATCATACTATTTATTTGCCACATTACAAAATATAATGTACATATATATTACTAAGTCATACCATTCATATTCTGCCCAGTCTGTGCCTTCTGGGCATTTTTTAGTGATGCCTGTCCTATAAACCAGTCTGCATTGATCTGTCAGTGCCCATACAACCCCAGACTTACATACAACCTGTTTCAGGACATACGGACAGACTACATTCTGGGACTTGAAGCACGGTCGATCTTTGGACAGTCCTTTCTGTAACATGACCTCGTTGTTCTGTTTAATGTACCTATAGTGTGAAGGATAGCAATGACAATGCAATTTCCTTTGGAAAACAATCTTGTGTTTTTTTCTAATCAGGAGAATACCCATATATTATTTAATTATAAATCTATTTTGTAAATGTAAATTCTCATCCAGTATAAAACAATTGTAGACAACTGACATCGTGTCAGCTGGCAAAATTTTTATTTGATCATACCACCTTGATGTGTCCAGTGATGTCATGTTTTCTTTTGTGATGTACAAATGAAAATATTGCCAAAATTTTTAATGTCTGGTGAATAATTGATTAAACTCAACTATGCTATCAGAGGATAGACAAAATAATATATAATCCAAATCTGACCATGCACACGTATCGTCTACAGATATATACTGGACTTCCTTCACTGCATCCAGCCATTTCATCCCTTCTGGATTCTTGGACGTGATTCTAGAACCCGCAAAGGCCTTGTTACCATGGAGCCTCCATACAATGTGACCTGACCTTGACACAGATATCTGCCTCGCCTGTCCACTGGCCCTGACCCACTGTAGGCCGCCACTAAATATAGAACAATGATAGATGTTGCTGTTTTTGTCTGTATACCATACGTGAGAGTTTGTCAATGCCAAACTGGTGACATTTGCTGGAGTGTAAATATCACTCCAGTTGTTTATAAGTTTCTGAGATGGAATTTCCTCTGATGGTCCAGAGACCTGAATACTTTCTAGCTTATCTTCACTGTGAGAATCATCTTCATCTTCCTCTTTCCTCTTTGTGAGAGGATGCTCTGCCGTCCCTGTTAACGATGAAAGACTATACGATGACGATGAGTATTTTTGGTAGAAATCCTCCGTTGAGGAGGTTCCGGTACTTGAGGGTGAGGTAGGGGATAGGTACTCTGGACTAGCAAAAAACTCAGCCTTAGAGTCAGGACTTCTATAAATGGAATATATACTAGGTTCACTAGATTCCTGTCTCCGTAAACTTTTTTGAGAAGATGTCACATGACTGTCTTTACATGATACATCTTCAGAATTCTCATTTTCAGTTTTTCTTGCTTGTTTTTGTGAGTCTGTGGGACAAGATTCAGCTTTCTTAACATTTTTACCAAAACTTCGAGACAAATCTTCAGGCACCAGTTCCTCCGGTAAACTTCTTTCAAACTCATGTAGCTGCTTCTCAATTCTTTCAAATTTATCTCTGTGCTTCAAATTTTTTGGCCCATGAGTTTTCTCCTCCTGTTTTTTGCTGACTTTTTGGTTGATATCCTCCAATACTGAATATGGAATCAAACTATCCTTACTTTCTTGTGCAGTGTCTTCAGATATTCCAACTTCACTTTTTTTGCCAGAAACTTCCTCCTCAAAACTTTGATCTCCTGTCTCTACACTAGGAGCATCCACTGATATTGTACTGTTTATTGCACCTGCCCTATCTGCCTCTGGCATAGATTGTCTCTGATTGTCCGACGTGGCAGAGTCCTCACTTGTTTCACTTGTTACACTAGCTATTGATACAGAGTCTGGTGTCGTTATGCCTCTATCTGCAGACAAATGAAGTGATTTATCTGAAGAAGATCTTTCCATGCTAAAGTCACCGATATCTGGTGTCTTGAATCCTAAAAAAAAATTTGAAAGCCTTGAAAAGTTCATTCCTAAAAATCCTTCAAAGACAGTCTACATACACTTAAAAGCATGACCTGCATGTGTAAGCCAAAAAGAATACTAATGTAGGAAAAATATTTCCTATCAAAATGATGATGAACTGCAAATTAAAGTAAATTGCTTATGGTATCTTATACAAGTATCAAAATATAGGCAAATACAAAAGTTCTTCAACTTCTTCAGTACAAAATTTCATTAAAGTGGATTATATTTATTTTTGAATGACAAATATTTGGCATATAAATGTATATAATAAAGAAACATGTTTATACCTTTTCTTTTCTTTTTGTGTTTTTTAGGTTTAGAAGTGAAGACAATATCATCAGAAGCATCCTCTGTTACATTTATATTCTGCAGTCTTTCCTCCATGACTCCAAAACTTCCCGTATCTGTTAAACTTTTCTGAGAACTCTCCAATGAATTGTTACGATCATATCCCGAGTCATTGTCTTCCTTTTGAACATCATCAATATTACCATCCCTCAGAAATGGGTTCACTCTTTCTGGTCTTTGGTTCGTTGAGCTTTTTGTTTGCGAAGAATTTTCTCCAAAAATTTCAACAGTAAGTAAGTCAGGACTTGCTAGCTTAACAACTGGGGGGAGATCTTCCATTGATTGATTAGTTTCTTTATTTATTGAGGACGTGTCTATTTCACTATGGTCAATTTCATGATCAGCTGCCTCGGAATTTAATTCCAAATTCATACTTTCCAGATTAGATATTAGATTTTCCACAGGTTTAGATTTATGTGATGGCCCCGCTATCTTGTCGAGAATATTAGTCTGTATAAAATGTAACGGTGAATGACTACCGTGTTTAGTATCCTGTATCACAGGGGAGGGGCTGTCAGGCGGGGGATGAAGTCCAAACTTCTCTTTCTCTTGAATCAAGCGATGATACAGTGAATCTATACAAAATGACAATGTTTCAAATGTAAGTTTTTGTCATCGCAATTTTATGCAAAGCAATTTTTTTCGGTTAATAGTGTAGATTATAATTATTTATACCAAAGTTTTGACTGATTTTTACTTCATTTAAAGTAAAAGTCAGGTTTGTAAGTATATGTTCCCTATGCAGTATACTGAAAATAACAAAATTAAGAAATCACTGAAATATAAATGTACAATGTATGTAATGTTGATTACGTACCTCCCCGACCCTCGGGATACATCCCTATTCTGATCAGATTCCTGTTAGTGTTTTTCCTCAGTATAAATATCTCATTATTTGTAACAGCCACATCAGTTATATGTCCTAGTTTACTCTGACTGCCTATCACTACGTTATCCTCTGGATTTATCATATACAAACACGTGTCATTATACGTCACTAAGTATTTGTCTTCTAGCATGTAAAGAGGACCAAACTGGTTCTCCTTGTTTTGCTGTTGGAATAATGCCTTCATAGAACAAGATTGGCATTTCAGGATGGTCCTTTACTAGGAGTTCTTTGAACAAATATGTATTGATGACTCTTCCATCCATGCCCGCCTTCCACACTCTCATTCCGGGTCTTGACGCATACAGCTGATGCATCGTCGGGCTTACACATAGCAGGTATAAAACAAGCACCAAAATCTCCCACACTGAAAACAGTTAGTTGATTTTACTTATACAGACATAAGATAGCAAAATAAATACTGATTAACAGAAATAACTTCTTCACCTTTAAAAGAGTAACTGATTAATCTTCTTGATCAAATTTATCAATTTAGGATAAAATGACAATTAAATTGTTTGTGTAATATCAAGGAGCTGATAAGATAAGGCGTAAAATCTGCCCTGAAAAAGTGGAATTTTCAAAATGGGAACTTCAAAAAAATTCTTTTACAAAATTGATGCCAGTTCTTGGTTTCATCATAATCAGCAGTTGCATAAGATTTATCATGCATAGTTTTCCTAAATTTTGGGGCAAAATATGTCTTTTTTCTATAGAAACCAATGGAAAATGGAAAAGATTTTTAAAACATTGTTCCCCCCTCAGCTACAGAACGCCACTTTTACAGAAGGTGTATATCACTAATACACATCTTTTGACAAAGTGGGGTTCTGTAGCTAAGGGGGGAACGATGCCCCAGAGACAAAAAACTGAAGAAGGGAGGGTGGGGGGCTTTTTACAAATCTGTGTTTTAAGTCATAATATAAGCAAAGGAGCTGTTAAGATAAGGCGTAGAATCTGCCCTGAAAAGTCGAAATTTCAAAATGCAAAAAATTGAGAATCTTTTTCGATTGAAATTTGAAGTAACTTGGTCTGCATATGAATCTGCTTTCAGATTGGATAATTTATGCAAAATAAGACCGATATTTGGGTCAAAATAAGCGTTTTTTACACAGAAATCAATGGAAAACGGAAAAGTTTTATACAACATCGTTCCCCCCCCCTCGCTTTACAATGCCACTTTCATCAAAGGTGTATATCAATAAAACACATTTTCTGGCCAAGTGGGGTTCTGAAGCGAGGGGAGAACAATGTCCCACAGGCAAAAAACGAAAAAAGGGGGGATGGCTGACTATTTTTAAATTTGCCTCTAGAGCGTTAAAGTAAAGTATATTGTCGTCTTTTTCTTTTTATATCACGGAACAATCTATTCAGTGTGTGTTCCAATCAAATATTTAACCGTTTGGAAGGAAATAAACTAGAAAGTTGTCTATTTCTACACCGTGTGTATTTCAATCCAGAAAGCTACATAAATGACTGAGAAGAACAAAATAAAACTGTTTTTCAGTTTCCGGATTGCAGAATTTGCCGATTATATTGATATAATAACCTCAAAGTTAATTTTGCTTATCCAATTTTGACATTTAAAGGTAACAGAAGCATAATAAACGTAAAAATGTTTAAAATAATGCATTTTTTGTGCATTTTCGAGCGAAACTCAACGTTTTCCGTCATATGTACCCCTACCTCTTCAACCCGTAATTATAACATCTTTCATCGAATTTATTTAAATAAAACACCTACTAGGAATCTTATAATACTTTATATTTTTATCCTGACCAACTTTTATCTAAATTGGAAGGACAGTGCCTGAGAAATAATCGAGTGATTTCAGGGCTAAATCCGGCCCTTATCTTAACAGCTCCTTTAATTTTTTTCCTTTTAAAGTCATTCATTTATTTATTCTCAACATGTTCACATGAAATGCACAAGATTTTGGAATGAAATAAACTGGAGTGTGCAGTTTATTTCTACACAATGTGTATTTCGCGGTAAAATGCCTGCTTTGTAAGGCCATGTAAAATAAATTCTATGTTTCTCAGATAATTGGGTCTAAAAAAGTGGCAAGGTAGGTAGGGTTTTTATTTTTTGGTTTTTTTTTTTTCATCAAGAGTGCTCTTATTATTCATGTAAGGCAAAGAAGTTGTCTGTCCTGCCCCCCCCCCCCAATTATTCATGCAAGGCAAAATATCTTATGCTGCCCCCCCCCCCCCCCCCCCCCCTCCCGGTTTTTCTTCATAGAAAACTGTCTTTGAACCGTCAGTCAAAATAATGGTACATTAAAATTTATGGCTTTCTCCTGTAAATAAGTTGTTTTTTTAAGTAAAGTAACCTCTTCCTTCTGAGAAAGGGGAGTCGTAGATCAAATGTGTCTGAATGGAAGAGGCTAATCGATTCAAAATGTGATATACGAAGTATGACATGTTTGATTGCCTTGAGTATTTAGTAGAATCGTGTAAGAGACTCGACTGCTGTTACAGTATATGCTCACATCTTGGTCAAACCCAGTTCAAATTAAATACGACCCCTCACTTCCTCGGATGGATCCGTTCATATGGTAAATAAAAATTTGGCCGATAGCGTATATCTTCGGAAGTCAAGTTTGGATGAAGCAGAAGCTTTAGAAATCGAATGAAGTCTGATAAAATAATGTACACGGCCCGGGTACAATATACATTCTTTTATTCACAGATTTAAGGATTAAACTACGTTTCTCTTGCGTTCGTCGGCGGTCCTTGCTTATACTTTTTACAGCGTAAATGTCATCATTAATAGATTCGGAAGTATTACAATGGACTCTTGCTATTGTTCGGCATAGGTATTTACAACTATACGAAGAACGTTTTAATACATGTAATACTCGATGCATTAAACACGCGAATAGCCAGCTGTCCAAGTGTCCGCGGCACGTTGTTAGTATATTCTATACAATTCCCTTTAATTAAACGACGCGTTGATAAAGTCTTTACCCGTAACGTAAATACGGAACACGCCGTGATTTATACGGGCTTTTAAAAGTATTTATTCATCGAGTACAGTTTTGACGATTTTAAAGGACAATAAACATGTTCAATGAAATAAATGGATATTTCGTTTTTAATCGAGGATGAGAAACGGCGTATATTTTTTTCTGAAGTTGCAATAAAAACGTTTCGTCGGCGGGAAATTATTACGCGCGGCGGTGTCTGAGAAACATAGATTTTATTTTACATGGCCTAATCAATGAATACAAAATACAACCATATTTCTGATTCAAGATTTTAAAATTTATGGAAAAGATTTAGACCAGTCTTTTGAATTTAATTTCTAGTATCTTGTTTAGACTATAACTATGTTTTAAAGCTGATAGATATCCATATTAGCCAAATTGTTCTTAATTTTCAATGTATTTTGATCGATATTAGCTTCTTTTCAACATGGCTACCCCCTACTCTTTAGATTGTAATTTAAGTATCTAGAAATAAGCTTACCAAAATAAAAGTTGTATGAGGAATCTCCAAATACATTTCATTTTAGTAATTATCAAGTTTTTCTTGCGTACAGATAATTGTGTAGAAGAAATACTTGATGAGATTCAGGGCTAAATACAGCCCTTATCTTATCAGCTCCTTTTGTGGTTTAATATTATACTATAATCATCACTAAAATACACTTCAAATATACACCTTCAATCCATATTACACTTGCTACAAAGAATTCAATCATGGCCTCATGAATTTAAAATAATTAATTTGTAACATATTTCAGTATGGTTTATGTATACTAACATTTTCCGTTCTTTCTGGCCAACTTGTATGATGTGATCGTCAGCGTCAGGACGGAATATAAAGCTTCTGTGATTGGTGGACACAAGTAAAGCTTTATGTGCATGGTGTAACTGTATAATCTGTGAATCCCTCTCCACTAGCGTTACTGATGATTTACACTGACCCTAAAAAAAATTCTCTACAGCTTTAAATTTTCTCGTTCAAGATTGCTTTACTTGACATTGCTGAGCTTGGGATAGAACTTAGGATACAAAGTATAACATGTATAAGGCTGCAAATCTACCATTTCATGTTTCCTTGACCTTGGAAAAGTAATATATGTACTAATATCTCCTCAGTTTCTCTCTACGTCACTTTATACTCACTTTAAGGACCCCTACCCTAGATACATGTACAATAAGTACTCCTGCCCTCTATAAAAATTTCAATAGGTAATTTTGTGTTGATCTTGTAAATTTGATAGCTTTAATTTCACTTACCTGATATGCATCAAATTCTGTAGATACTACGTCCCTGCTATCATCGCCCATAAAAACTTTCACTTACCTGATAGGCATCAAATTCTGTAGAAACCACGACCCCGCTATCATCACCCCTAAAAACTTTCACTTACCTGATATGCATCAAATTCTGTAGATACCACTACCCCGCTATCATCGCCCTAAAAACTTTCACTTACCTGATATGCATCAAATTCTGTAGATACCATGACCCCGCTATCATCGCCCCTAAAAACTTTCACTTACCTGATACGCATCAAATTCTGTTGATACCATGAACCTGCTATCATCGCCTGTAAAAACTTTCACTTACCTGATAGGCATCAAAATCTGTAGATACCACTACCCCGCTATCATCGCCCTAAAAACTTTCACTTACCTGATAGGCATCAAAATCAGTAGATATGACTACCCCGCTATCATCGCCCATAAAAACTTTCACTTACCTGATAGGCATCAAATTCTGTTGATACCATGAACCCGCTATCATTGCCTGTAAAAACTTTCACTTACCTGATAGGCATCAAATTCTGTAGATACCACGAACCCGCTATCATCGCCCATAAAAACTTTCACTTACCTGATAGGCATCAAATTCTGTAGATACCACTACCCAGCTATCATCACCCCTAAAAACTTCCACTTACCTGATAGGCATCAATTTCTGTAGATACCACGACCCCGCTATCATCGCCCGTAAAAACTTTCACTTACCTGATAGGCATCAAATTCTGTAGATACCACGACCCCGCTATCATCGCCCGTAAAAACTTTCACTTACCTGATAGGCATCAAATTCTGTAGATACCACTACCCCGCTATCATCGCCCGTAAAAACTTTCACTTACCTGATATGCATCAAATTCTGTAGATACCACGAACCCGCTTTCATCGCCCATAAAAACTTTCACTTACCTGATAGGCATCAAATTCTGTAGATACCACAACCCCGCTATCATCGCCCGTAAACACTTTCACTTACCTGATATGCATCAAATTCTGTAGATACCACGACCCCGCTATCATCGCCCGTAAAAACTTTCACTTACCTGATATGCATCAAATTCTGTAGATACCACGACCCCGCTATCATCGCCCGTAAAAACTTTCATCCCATTCAAGCTCCACACACAGCAAGTTATTTTGTGTTTGTGCATGTCCTTAACCACAAACATTTGTAACTGAAACAAAGATTTACAGCAGAGATAAAGTATAGTAAAACCACAGATGGACATTTATGTACATGTCTTAGATTTGTCACATAAAATGTTTTACAAAACTCCATAAAATGATGTTGGCAAGATTGAAATATTTGATGTAAAATCTAGATTGCCTAAAACTGTCTGACACCACACCTGCTGGAATTATAATTAAATAGTCAATCAGAGCATTGTTTGTTGGCAATTCATCGGAGCATTGTTTGTTGGCAATTCATCGGAGCATTGTTTGTTGGCAATTCATCGGAGCATTGTTTGTTGGCAATTCATCGGAGCATTGTTTGTTGGCAATTCATCAAAGCATTGTTTGTTGGCAATTCATCGGAGCATTGTTTGTTGGCAATTCATCAAAGCATGGTTTGTTGGCAACTCATCAAAGCATTGTTTGTTGTTTGTTGGCAATTCATCAGAGCATTGTTTGTTGACAATTCATCAAAGCATTGTTTGTTGACAATTCATCAAAGCATTGTTTGTTGACAATTTACAAAGCATTGTTTGTTGACAATTCATCAAAGCATTGTTTGTTGGCAATTCATCAAAGCATTGTTTGTTGGCAATTCGATCATCAGAGCATTGTTTGTTGGCAATTCATCAAAGCATTGTTTTTGGCAATTCATCAAAGCATTGTTTGTTGACAATTCATCAAAGCATTGTTTGTTGGCAATTCATCGAAGCATTGTTTATTGACAATTCATCAGATCATTGCTTTTTTGGCAATTCATCAAAGCATTGTTTGTTGACAATTCATCAGAGCATTGTTTGTTGGCAATTCATCTGAGCATTGTTTGTTGGCAATTCATCAAAGCATTGTTTGTTGGCAATTCATCTAAGCATTTTTGTTGGCAATTCATCAGAGCATTGTTTGTTGTTTGTTGGCAATTCATCGGAGCATTGTTTGTTGACAATTCATCTAAGAATTGTTAGTTGGCAATTCATCAAAGCATTGTTTGTTGACAATTCATCAAAGCATTGTTTGTTGGCAATTCATCAAAGCATTGTTTGTTGGCAATTCATCAAAGCATTGTTTGTTGGCAATTCATCAAAGCATCGTTTGTTGTCAATTCATCAAAGCATTGTTTGTTGGCAATTCAATCATCAGAGCATTGTTTGTTGGCAATACGATCATCAAAGCATTGTTTGTTGGCAATTCATCAAAGCATTGTTTGTTGGCAATTCGATCATCAGAGCATTGTTTGTTGGCAATTCGATCATCAAAGCATTGTTTGTTGGCAATTCATCAAAGCATTGTTTGTTGGCAATTCGATCATCAGAGCATTGTTTGTTGTCAATTCATCAAAGCATTGTTTGTTGGCAATTCGATCATCAGAGCATTGTTTGTTGGCAATTTGATCATCAGAGCATTGTTTGTTGGCAATTCATCAAAGCATTGTTTGTTGGCAATTCGATCATCAGAGCATTGTTTGTTGGCAATTCGATCATCAGAGCATTGTTTGTTGGCAATTCATCAAAGCTTTGTTTGTTGTTTGTTGGCAATTCATCAAATTATTGTTTGTTGCAAATTCATCAAAGCATTGTTTGTTGACGATTCATCAGAGCATTGTTTGTTGGCAATTCATCAAAGCATTGTTTGTTGGCAATTCATCAAAGCATTGTTTGTTGACAATTCATCAAAGCATTGTTTGTTGGCAATTCATCAAAGCATTGTTTGTTGTTTGTTGGCAATTCATCGGAGCATTGTTAGTTGGCAATTCATCAAAGCATTGTTTGTTGACAATTCATCAAAGCATTGTTTGTTGGCAATTCATCAAAGCATTGTTTGTTGTTTGTGGGCAATTCATCGGAGCATTGTTAGTTGGCAATTCATCAAAGCATTGTTTGTTGACAATTCATCAAAGCATTGTTTGTTGGCAATTCATCAAAGCATTGTTTGTTGTTTGTTGGCAATTCATCGGAGCATTGTTAGTTGGCAATTCATCAAAGCATTGTTTGTTGACAATTCATCAAAGCATTGTTTGTTGGCAATTCATCAAAGCATTGTTTGTTGGCAATTCATCAAAGCATTGTTTGTTGGCAATTCGATCATCAGAGCATTGTTTGTTGGCAATTCATCAAAGCATTGTTTGTTGGCAATTCGATCATCAGAGCATTGTTTGTTGGCAATTCGATCATCAAAGCATTGTTTGTTGGCAATTCATCAAAGCTTTGTTTGTTGGCAATTCGATCATCAGAGCATTGTTTGTTGGCAATTCATCAAAGCATGTTTGTTGGCAATTCATCAAAGCATTGTTTGTTGGCAATTCATCGAAGCATTGTTTGTTGACAATTCATCAGATCATTGTTTGATGACAATTCATCAAAGCATTGTTTGTTGACAATTCATCAGAGCATTGTTTGTTGACAATTCATCAAAGCATTGTTTGTTGGCAATTCATCAAAGCATTGTTTGTTGACAATTCATCAAAGCATTGTTTGTTGACAATTCATCAGAGCATTGTTTTTGGCAATTCATCAGAGCATTGTTTGTTGGCAATTCATCAAAGCATTGTTTTTGGCAATTCATCAAAGCATTGTTTGTTGACAATTCATCAAAGCATTGTTTGTTGGCAATTCATCAAAGCATTGTTTGTTGGCAATTCATCAGAGCATTGTTTGTTGGCAATTCATCAAACCGTTGTTAGTTGGCAATTCATCAGAGCATTGTTTGTTGGCAATTCATCAAAGCATTGTTTGTTGGCAATTCATCAGAGCATTGTTTGTTGGCAATTCATCAAACCATTGTTAGTTGGCAATTCATCAGAGCATTGTTTGTTGGCAATTCATCAAAGCATTGTTTGTTGGCAATTCATCAAAGCATTGTTTGTTGGCAATTCGTCAAATTATTGTTTGTTGGCAATTCATCAAAGCATTGTTTGTTGGCTATTCATCAAAGCATTGTTAGTTGGCAATTCATCAGAGCATTGTTTGTTGGCAATTCATCAAAGCATTGTTTGTTGGCAATTCGTCAAATTATTGTTTGTTGGCAATTCATCAAAGCATTGTTTGTTGGCTATTCATCAAAGCATTGTTTGTTGGCAATTCATCATAGCATTGTTTGTTGGCAATTCATCAAAGCATTGTTTGTTGGCAATTCATCAAAGCATTGTTTGTAAATTGCTTTATTTTCGTCAATACCAATTTTTGTCAATTCGTTAAAAATTACTGTTTCATCAATATGTAAATTCGTCAATCAAGGGTCCCTAAAATTCGTGTGTTAAAATGTCATCTTAACATTTAGATCCGGCGTCAAATTATCCATTAATGTGTATGTTTTCGTTGTTTGTTTCACAATTATAGATAAACAAACAATTAGAGAAGTGTATATCACCTTTCATGTATATATCACATAGCTTGTTGTGAAAACATATCATTAGGTATAATATTAGAAGTACATTGTATGTGACTTTGTGTGTCAAACAGTGTATAGTTTTATTTGTCATTCTCGTATTGACTCTTAAAACATGGAACCTTCAGCTTTCTAAGATCTCCTTCCTCCTTCCTTGTGCTCCCGATGCTACTTAAGTTTACCAAGAAACTGATTCAAATTTCCCCTACTACCGGTACATTATTTATATTCGACGATATGTAATTTCGTCAAAGAAGGTACTGGCGAAAATGAAGAAAATTGCTACCTGATGAATAAAAACCGATTTACAGTACATTGAAAAGTTGTATTACCTGTTTATCTAGATTATACATCAAATATTATAAAAACTGTATTACCCGTTGATCTAGATTATACATCAAATATTATAAAAGATGTATTACCCGTTTATTTTGACCTGGAAGGGAGGAGGGAAGCTGGAAAATATACACAATTCCTTTACTGGTACCTGCCACAACTTGATGCTCCAAACCATGATGTAGTCTTACTGCGGTAATCAGGTCATTGTGTGACTGAAAGAATATGGAATAACTTTTGAATTCCAAATACCGCTTTGCAATCCGTCCAAAAAATTATCTAATATGAGTATTATTTGCAACAAATGTTGTACATGTGAGTATTTTTGAGGCATTTATAGTTCCTCTTCCCACTGATCCTTATTTATTTTATGCTGATATTTCAAATAAGTAAAACATATTACATATACATAATATACAGAGATTAAAACTGAGGTTAAATCTGAGTGAGAGATTGCTGGTAAATAACTCCTTAGAGCTAATCATTCTAATTACATCCGTGACATATATGTCAAACTACAAATAGAGACTATTTGATTTGATTAAAATGTTCTCCTATAATAGGTAAGAGACCACAACATATTTCATCATCAGTCTGTCAAACTCACATTAGTTTTGAGTCTTTCCATGACCTCCCTCTTTCTGCTGTACAGGAACAGTGTGCCTACATTAGATCCCAATACAATGTACTCTGAATCTGCATCAACACACAGAAGGTCAAGGTCACACTGTACCAGCATACCCTTCTGGGCTTTCTTAGGAATCTGTGACAGGAGGTAATCCAGGGCCTTGTGTTCCCTGGGTACGGGAATGGGAGGGGTATTACTTTCCCCCTCCGCTGTAGACTTGTCATTCGAGGTAGCCATGTTAACAACGTGTATTCTTCATATTTTCATCACTTTCTCATTTGCTTCACCAAGCTGATTGCTAGGATGGACAAGTTAATGAAAGTTCCTGCAAAAAAGTAAGAAAACTCAAAACGTCATTAAAATTAATAAACATAGTGTCATCAGAGATGACAGAGCTCACCTCTATGGCAACATTATCTCCTGACCAGCATCTGTACCTACATTACACCAAGTATCTCCAGATGCATCGCCCACACAAGTTTGGTTAATTAAGGACTTGAAGTAAGCTGGAAATGAAGATGTCTAATTTTACCTTACATGGCTGCTCAAGTATGAAATATGGGAAAGATAAAGCATCTCTATAATGTATTGCATTAAGCATCCTCAGACGCATCACTCACACAAGTTTGGAGGACTTATTATGGTTGGAAATAGACCTGTCCCATTTTACTTAACCTTGTCACTCAAGCATGAAATTTGGGTTAGATGCAGCATCTGTACCTTGCAAAGATGTACATGTTGAAAGCATCTATAGATGCATCATCCATATAAACTTAGTTCATGTAGGTCTTATAAGAGGCTGGGAATGGAGGTGTCCCCTTTTCCTAAACTTGAGTGAGGACGTCAATGCGACCGCTGAGGGGGGGGGGGGATAGCATATGCCCTGCTCTTCTTCTATATCAGTTGTTTACAAAATGTGAAACAAGCTGACCAACAATATATACCCGTATATATAAAATACATATACACAGTTCTGTTTACTTCATTCAGAGCACCCTAACGTTTTGTCGATTTCCTCATAAATAGTCATTTTGCAAAGAAATCTATTTACTTTGACTAATCAATTCTCAAAATAGAATCGATAGTTGGCGACTGTGATATATCTTAGAGACAATGGCGCTGATCAGTCAGGGAAACACTGCATATGGTGATCAAAATAATCACTGAATGCAATAATTATAGAATTTGTAAGCTTTTGATAAAATGGTACTTTTTGGCCTTATATCTGAATGCTCTTCTCTATGTAATGTCTGATAAAAATAAGGTCAACTCAGTATTTACCTATTAAAAATTGTTAAAAAAAGATCCGGCATGACTAAATCACATTTAAATGCTTATTTTGTGACTTCCTGGCATAAAATTACCACATTTATTAGCTCTGATTATGAGTTAATCTGAGTTTTCCTGGTATGACTGGTAGTATTCCCAGATGGAGCAAAACTGAAAAATAACTTTTATGACCACTTGCATCAGTATGTATTAAACAGAAATACTAGCGTTTGGGCTTTAAAGTTTGGTGGGGTTGTATGGTTTATCACTTAATAGAGTGATTTTTTAAAACCTGAGTTTTGGAAATCACTGTCTACAGTGACTATCAATGATCACTTCATCTAAAGTACTAACAGGTTTTTAAGAAAACAGAAATTTCCCTTCTATTTGCAAACGGTAAAATATAATCGTTCGACAATATAACTGGTAATACAGAAGGAAAAGCACTACTCAAAAACCTAGCTTTTTAAACCTTACAAGACATCATTTTTGTTGTACTCATTGGAAAATAGCAATATTTTACGCTTACAAATTGACCAAGTCATTTTGTCTTAACAAGGGTCGCGTATGTTAAAAGTAACAGCGATTCCTTTTCATATAGGTAGATATTCACTGATCATTGAGGCATAAATCTATTGTGTCGCATTTAGATTATGGCTATTGTGTCATTCAAACTTGACCAGTGTACATGTTTTATGGACTTCGTGCACGATACAGATGATTTAACGTGTTATTTCCAATGTGTGCAGCGAAAACACAAAAGCAATGATTTTTAAAAATTTCATTTTCAAACAGTGCTCTAATAGTCGAACATTTCCCTCGATATTCATATGTATCCATCTTAAAGCGTTTTCACGTAAAATCAAAATTTCCGTTTTCTTAACTTGCTGTTAGTACTTTAGTGATTTACTATAATACTTAATTACACAGTTTTCTGAATTGATCACTGCAATGAGTGATTATCATGGAAATAAGGAGGGACAACTCTTTCGTTGAATTTCAAATACAGTCAAACCTGTCTTATGTGACTTTGCAAGGGCCGAGAGAAAATAGGTCACATAAGACAGGTGGTCACTGTATACAGGTTCAAGCTGATCTGACTTTGACGTGTTTTTGACATGGATTCCATGTAAGTTTGGGAAGCCTCACCCCTTAAGATTGAAAATCGTAGGGATAAAAAGAGACATTCATGAATTTAAAATGAAAGATAAGATTGAAATACACAGTAAAAATAAATGATAAATGTTAATATGAATTAAAGAGAGGGATCTCGGACCATATAAAATCCTAGCATTCTATTTCCATCTTTTGCACCTCGACAGTTAAAACATCCAATACTTGAAAAGAATTTCAAGAATAGATGTTCGAACTTCCATCTATCTAATTTTCGGAATTATTCCAACAATTATCCCGTTGAAATAAATAAATAAATAAATAAATAAATAAATAAATAAATAAATAAATAAATCAATCAATCAATCTTGAGATATATATGAGAAATATTGAATAATGATCCACTGTTCCAACTTTTATATGATTATGATCGATATATAAATGGGCTGTATTTCCTTTTTGCTTCTTTCAACTAAAAGACAAATGTAATGTAAGTATTGACCAAAAAAAAATGGTTTAGATGTTTCATCCGTGTCAAAATATCAACAAGAGGCCCAAGGGGGCCACATCGCTCACCTGAGTTGCAGACAAAGGGTTAAAAGTCACAAAAATACTTCTACAGATCGAAACCCTTGACAGCCATATTTGTTGACCTATCGACAAGAAAAATACAAACTTGGCAGAGGACCTTGAGTACTTGCTTGCTACAAGGTTTTGTGAAATTCTGTGCAATGGTTGCAGAGGAGATTTCGAAAATGTGTCAGCCAATCAGAGTCCTCGGCGGCCATATCTGTTGACCGATCAGCACAAAATACACAATCGTGGTAGAGGACCTTGAGTACTTTCTTCCTGTAAAGTATCATGAAATTCTGTGCAGTGGTTTTTTTGCAGAGAAGATGTTGAAAATGTGTTAGCCAATCAGAGCCCTCGGCGGCCATATTTGTTGACCGATCGGCACGAAAAACACAAACTTGTTGGAGGACCTTGAATACTTCCTTCCTGTAAAGTTTCATGAAATTCTGTGCAGTGGTTGCAGAGGAGATGTCGAAAATGTGTCAGCCAATAAGAGCCCTTGGCAGCCATATTTGTTGAACAATCGGCACGAAAAACATAAACTTGGTACAGGACCTTGAGCACTTCCTTCCTGCAAAGTTTCTTGAAATTCTGTGCAGTGGTTGCAGAGGAGATGTTGAAAATGTGTCGGCCAATCAGAGCCCTCAGCGGCCATATTTGTTGAATGATCGGCACGAAAAACACAAACTTGGTAGAGGACCTTGAGTACTTCCTTCCTGTAAAGTTTCATGAAATTCTGTGCAGCGGTTGCAGAGGAGATGTAAAAAATGTATCAGCCAATCAGAGTCCTCGGCGGCCATGTTTGTTGACCAATCGGCACAAAAAACAAACTTGGTAGAGGACCTTGAGTACTTCCTTCCTGTAAAGTTTCATGAAATTCTGTGCAGCGGTTGCAGAGGAGATGTAAAAAATGTGTCAGCCAATCAGAGCCCTCGGCAGCCATATTTGTTGACCGATCGGCACGAAAAACACAAACTTGGTAGAGGACCTTGAGTACTTCCTTCCTGTAAAGTTTCATGAATTTCTGTGCAGCAGTTGCAGAGGAGATGTCGAAAATGTGTCAGCCAATCAGAGCCCTCAGCAGCCATATTTGTTGAACAATCGGCACAAAAAACACAAACTTGGTAGAGGACCTTGATTACTTCCTTCCTGTAAAGTTTCATGAAATTCTGTGCAGTGGTTGCAGAGGAGATGTTGAAAATGTGTCGGCCAATCAGAGCCCTCGGCGGCCATATTTGTTGAATGATCGGCACGAAAAACACAAACTTGGTAGAGGACCTTGAGTTCTTCCTTCATGTAAAGTTTCATGAAATTCTGTGCAGCGGTTGCAGAGGAGATGTCGAAAATGTATCAGCCAATCAGAGTCCTCGGCGGCCATATTTGTTGACCAATCGGCACGAAAAACACAAACTTGGTAGAGGACCTTGATTACTTCCTTCCTGTAAAGTTTCATGAAATTCTGTGCAGCGGTTGCAGAGGAGATGTCGAAAATGTGTCAGCCAATCAGAGCCCTCAGCGGCCATATTTGTTGACCGATCGGCACGAAAAACACAAACTTGGTAGAGGACCTTGAGTACTTCCTTCCTGTAAAGTTTCATGAAATTCTGTGCAGCGGTTGCAGAGGAGATGTCGAAAATGTATCAGCCAATCAGAGCCCTCGGCGGCCATATTTGTTGACTGATCGGCACAAAAAACACAAACTTGGTAGAGGACCTTGAGTACTTCCTTCCTGTAAAGTTTCATGAAATTCTGTGCAGCGGTTGCAGAGGAGATGTCGAAAATGTGTCAGCCAATCAGAGCCTGTGGCGGCCATCTTGGATTTCAGATCGGCTCGAAAAACACAAACTTGGTAGAGAGCATTGAGTACTTGCCTCCTGTGAAGTTTCCTGAAATTCTGTGCAGCGGTTGCAGAGGAGATGTCGAAAATGTTAAAAGTTTACGCCGGACGGACGACGACGACGACGACGACGACGACGACGACGACGACGACGGACGGACGGACGACGGACGGCGCGCTATGACAATAGCTCACTTGAGCTTCGCTCAGGTGAGCTAAAAACTGAAATATGAAATGGATAGATCACATGCAGTGGCTTTCTCTCCTTTGCGGATCATTGCTTCCGCCGCGGCGCCTGGGTGAAAAATTTACCTGGACAGCCGACAAAAATCAAGGTAAATGGCAGGTGTCAGATCATTGTCTTGTGTATACGAGATACACTGAATAGGTTGGACTTGATAAATTGATGAATGGTATAAGATGTTCACATTCACGACTTTAAAATTAAATCAACCCAAAGACAGACTAAATGCTATTTATATATACCGCCGGTGATTAACAGAAAAAATTAAATTAAAAAAAATATCACAAGCAATTAAAACGATGGATTAATATTATAACAACTTTGAAGTAATCTTAACTTAATTATTCTGTCGATAAACTGTATCAATAAAGATTATTAACGTGAATAGCATTGGACATTGCTATACATATATTTAAGAGAACCACTTTTTGCCAACCAATTTTCATGCGCATGCGCAGTGTGACGTCACTTTTTCATCACTCGAACATCCCTATAGCTAGATTTGCTGTTTCCCCGACCTGTTCAGTTGAAAGCACGAATATAAAAAACTACTGACTGTGAACACATAATTTCAATGGAAACTGAGGAACTTCTTTAATTTTTGTCTAGCGCAACAAAAATTAAAGAAGCTCCTCAGTTTCCATTGAAATTAGTGAACACATTCCGTGATTGGGATAAGCATGCGCCCTGTGCCATAGTCACATGCGCATTCAATTCTAAAATGGCACATTTAAATTTTACTTAGTGCACCAATGTGGCGCATTAAATTTTTAAACAAATTGTGGAAATCTTCCATTCTTTTATTCAACGTGGTGCTGAGTTCATCATATTCACTTATTTAAAGTTCTGCATGTGATTTAATTTGTGTACTTTTCGTATCATTGATACACCAGACAGTAATTTGAAAGTATCGTTTATTCAAAACACCAACGTTTCCTATTGCAACAATCCCTATTTCAAAACTTTATACATGAATGTATGTACAAATGGACTTCACCAGCTAAGGCGAATCATGGACTAAATTAATTTGTTCACAAAACGCAAATTTCATACAAAGTTTTGTCATTAGATTTGGATGTAGTTTACGACAATATACAGCAGAGTGTGTTTTTGGGGGGAGGAAGGGGGGATTTTCAGGCAAATTTTGAATTATAAATTCAGGTTCAAAGCATGCAACAAATCTTTAAGACCATCTTTTGAGACTGTTTGGGTGAAATGCGTCCCCTTATTTCCCATGTTTAAGTACAGAAAAGTCTGTCTAGACATTTGGAGTGGCGGGTGATGCAGATCTATATATGTACTTGCTTGTTTGGGGTTTTTTTTTTTTTGCAAATTGCTCATGGCACATTCATTTTCAACAAAGGCACATTCATTTTGTAAATGGCACATTGACATTCCAGGATATGGGGCCATTGTCACATTCACCTACTGTCCGCGCAGCTCACTTAAGAAATTTGAAAATTGAAGTTTTCTCTACTTTATTGGCATATTTTCCGGTTAAAATTTATATAAGGGGATAGATCTTGAACTCTCATAACTAACGGTACATGATCAGTCAGGGGTGCTACTTCAACAAGTAATTAAAAAATTACTTCTACAAGTAATTATCTGACTGATATCAAATGTACCCATGATTTCACATAAAAAGTTAAATAATGTCTTATTTCCTATAGCAAGTAAGAAAATACAGCAGTAGAAGGCAAGAGCACTTCCATTATTTTCAAAAGGAAATAACTTTCTCAGAAGAAACTGTTTCAGTAAAGAAAAATAGCCGAAATTGTAGCCGAATTTCACTTAAAAAGTTGCAAATTTGTGCAAGTTTGTAACCTTGTAGATTTTTAAATAGAATTTTCATCCCAATAGCAATAATTTTTCCTGTAAATTCAGACTTTCCTTTTCAAAATAAAATTTAAATATAAATTACGATAATTGTGTAATGTTGTAATGTAAATAAGTTTAAATATGCTTATATGTCTGTATATTATCTATCTTTATTATATAATTGATTTAAACGTACTCTATATACGTAAAATACAACGCCCATCTGACCAGCGTAATCGGCAACTTACGCTGAGTTGCCAATATATAGGCAGCTCACGTCATCTGGCCCTGGAAAACGGCAGCTCACGCTGGGTTGCCCCAGCGTAGCTATAAATAGCGACGCGCAGGTGGCCCAGCATCTCAGTGTCTAGACAGTGTCTGGAGAGTACGCATCGTATTGTTTTGAGATTATAATAGTTTTATTAATACTTTGATCGTATCGTAAACTTGTAAATAAACTAAGAAACTTTATTCAGATTTGGATATTATCTTTTCACAGAGGATTTTACGCTACCAAGGATTATCATCACACCGAGGATTTACACCACAATATCTGGATTTATATACAGTGTACATACATTTTTACCGTGTACGCTACCAAAGGGATTTCATTACATCTATTACACAAATATAACTGAGTGACCGCAGTGGCCTACGTTACAATTGTTTAAAGCTTTACTCCTTTCATTTAAAGATAAGCCCCTTTCAATAAATATTACTTAAACAAGTAATTTTAAGGGAATAGTTTTACTCTGATATTTCTGTTACTGAAGCAATTATTACTGATATGAGTAGCCCTTATAACAATTAAAAGATTGAGAACTTTAAATGTGTATGGTACAATCATTACAAACCATTCATTGCCTTTCTTTTTATGTATATTACTTGTATAAGTAATATGTTGCATGGACATCGCAAGTAAATCAGTTACTTTTAGAAGTAATCATTTTAGAAGGCAAAATTAGAAAGTTACTTGAAAAGGTAATTTTTTTCATTACTTGTTGAAGTAGCACCCCTGACTGATGATATATGTCTGTACGACCAATACTACGAAAGTGAAAGAAAATACTTTAAGATGGGGAGATTTCTATGTTAATTTCAGCGCGACGTCGTTGACGTTCTCCATAGACTCAGTGTTAAAGATCGGCGACGTCGCACTAAAGTTTAAAAACATAGAAAACTCCCTATCTAAAACTATTTTCTTTCACTGTGAGCGAAGTATTGGTCGTACAGACATATATCATACACCGTTAGTTATGAGAGTTCGAGATCTATCTCCCTAACAAAATTTAAACGCAAAAATTGACAACAAAGAAGAGAAAACTTCAATTTTCTGATTTCTGAAGTGAGCTCTGCGGACAGTAATTGCCTATCCCATTCACTGCACATTGCATTTAAGTTGAAGTTGTACGCCAGTACGAAATTGGTAGCGTACCAGTAAAGTGCATTCTCTAACACATTAATGTTAAAGGGTTCATCATAAAATGACCATACTGTTACTTTTTGATGACCCAGGTCATGATGTTGACAGGGTCGGATAACAAAATGAAAATGACAGTGGTGACTGGTCGATGTTCTTATATATGGGAACTGGAGAATTTACCTTAAACATTTTATTTTTCCCTGTGCAATTATCAGGGAGAAATAAGACAAAACGATATTAAATCTTTAGATATGTTGAACATTTAGACAAATCGTGGAACTTGTGATCAACCGGAAGTGACAAGCAGCTACAGTGGTAGGTAAACTTCCGAAGCATTCCGACTATCTTTTCTACTTTCGTTTTGGAAAGCTTCTGGGAAGACAAAGTACGTTAGGGTTTAGGTTTCAAAATTCGTGCAAGGCATGGTCCATTTGATATTCAGGGGGTGGGGGCTTGGGTTTTTGCCGGAGCAAGGTTATTTTTTTCGCCCCAGACCGGGGCAACATTATTTTTTTCTTGCAAAGTTGGAGCAAGGAATTTTTTTTTAAAAAAGTGATGCGCATATATTAAGAATGTTTGTGTTTTATTATAATAGAAATTATTTTTATTTTTACTCAAAACTCTAAATATTAATATATTAGTTTATTTTATTCAAGAATTCAATTCAGTTTTAAAAACAGAGAGATAAAAGATTTTTACAATACAGTTCTTAATATTTTATATGAGGTACAAGTTATAACATGTACAAATGTATGAGAGGGTCTGAGGGGAAGCCTAGGTCTCTTAGACAAATTTTTAAATGTTACTAAGAATTGGAAATTGGTGAATAACTGAAGTTCTCCTTCCAAGCTTACAAGAACATAAAATATGGGATACATGCAACATGTATTTTAAAATATAGCAATAGGGATGTTCGCCGTGACGTCACGGGTCTCGCGAAAATGAGGCTGGTTGGCAAAAACAGTTGGCAGTGAAGGGAAATATACGTGATACCCGGGGATAAATCGACAATTGATGCTCTAATATGCGCTATTTTCCTATCATTATTTTATTGATAAGTCCTGCTGTGACACTGACCATTCTAATCACAACAATAAAGAAATCCCGCTGAGTTTATTAGTATATCAGACTGCCGTTCGATTGGGGGGGGGGGGACAAGAATCAATAAACTGCCGATATATTTTTTCTTCAAATTTTGCTTTTCAAAGAAGCCAGTGTAATTCAGTGTCTCATTTTCATGCTCCTAACATACCCGACTAATTACCTGTTGTTTTGACAAGTACACTCCTATCCCTCAAACATGCATATTAGTTGTGATTTAATTAAGGCGGAGCATTTGAACGGGATGGAAAGAGGGAAATAGTTTGACCAAAAATAATGTCGAACTGTTTGAAAACGGAAAAAATTAATTTAACTCACAGAAAACGTTTAATGAAATAAAGAGTACTCATTTTTTTAGCTTTTTTTTGTTTTTGTTTGTTTGTTTGTTTGTTTGTTTGTTTGTTTTTTTTTTCTCACGACTGTCTCCAATTTATAGATAAAGCCGGTCATAGTAGTCACAATGAAAACACGCACAAATTCTCTTTTATTATTCCTTCAGTAATTTTCTTACTTTGGATATGGAATTTTTTTTTAATTGACATGCCTTATCTAACTTTTTGCTTGCTATAGAAAGGGGGGGGGGGGCGCTCAAGATTAGAATTTTAGAATGCCTAAAGAAGCATATATTTCTCAACTTCCATGTAAGTTTGGATTGAAAATCGTTGGGATAAAAAGAGACATTCATGAATTTAAAATGAAAGATAAGATTAAAATACACAATAAAAATAAATGATCAATTAAAGAGAGGGATCTCGGGCCATATAAAATCCTAGCATTCTATTTCCATCTTTTGCACCTCGACTGTTAAAACATCCAATATTTGAAAAAGATGTTCGGACTTCCATTTATCTAATTTTCGGAATTATTTAAACAATTATCCCGTTGAAATAAATAAATAAATAAATAAATAAATAAATCTTGAGATATATATGAGAAATACTGAATAATGATCCACTGTTCCAACTTTTTTATGATTATGATGTGTTGTATTTCCTTTTTGCTTCTTTCAACGAAAAGACAAATATAATGTATTTACTACCCCCCCCCCTAAAAAATGGTTTAGATGTTTCATCCGTGTCAAAATATCAAAAACTGAAATATGAAATGGATAGATCACATGCAGTGGCTTTCTCTCCTTTGCGGATCATTGCTTCCGCCGCGACGCCTGGGTGAAAAATCTACCTGGACAGCCGACAAAAATCAAGGTAAATGGCAGGTGTCGGATCATTGTCTCGTGTATACGAGATACACTGAATAGGTTGGACTTGATAAATTTATGAATGGTATAAGATGTTCACATTCACGACTTTAAATTTAAATCAACCCACAGAGAGACTAAATGCTTATACATACCGGTGATTAACAGAGAAAAATTAAATTATAAAAATTTTCACAAGCAATTAAAACGATGGATTAATATTATAACAACTTTGAAGTAATCTTAACTTAATTATTCTGTCGATAAACTGTATCAATAAAGATTATTAATGTGAATAGCATTGGACATTGCTATACATATATATATATATACGAGAACCACTTTTGCCAACCAATTTTCATGCGCATGCGCAGTGTGACGTCACTTTTTCGTCACTCGAACATCCCTATACATAAATATAGATAACATATATTTTAAGCTTTTATTAGGGAATCCCTTTTACTTCACATACATGTATAACTTTTGATATCTTCAAATATATGAACTTTGCTATTAATAAATAAGGTTTTGATAGAAAACTATGGTGAGTGAAAGTGAGCCCAAAATTTTTGATAGAATCTAAAAACTGCAGCGAGCTATGCGAGCCGGAAATTTTTCAAGAATTTTAGGGAAATTTTATGGTAATTCTTCATATTTAGATTATTTGAAAGAGCAAGATTATTTATTTTTCTGTCACACCATAAGCAAATTTATTTTTTTCATCAAAATTGAGAGCAAAATTATTTTTTTCAAAAAAACCCAAGCCCCCCCCCCCCAGAATATCAAATGGAACGTGCCTAAACATGATTAGAGACAAAACCAGTTGCTTCACATATATACCCAAAGGTTTCGTTCAGAATAAATGTATTATAGACTTTGACGGAAAATCTGACTGTCAGCCAATTATTTTCAGATTTTGTAAACGATTATTTTCTTCTCCTTCTTCCACAGTCAACGCGGCACATGAAAAATGCACCTGAACGTATGTGTAGATCGATTCACACCTTCCTATAATCGATCTAAAATACGTTCAGGTGCATTTTTCATGTGCCGCCGTGACTGTGCTTCTTCTGCGGCATTCTTCTAAACAAAAAATGACAAATTTTATGTGATTTTTTGAAAATTCAGTCTTTTAGGGCAAAATGATTGAAAGTTGAGCACTATGTCTTTACATTAGAAATTCAGCTTTTTAGCAAGGGACACACATACCTACAGTTGAGCCCTAGAGCAAGGGCGTGTAACAGGTTCATACTCATATGGGACATTCCTTTTCATATTCTAATGTACATGGAAAGTATAACTCTGTTACATGCACGTGCTCTATATATACTATAAACTATTATGTTAAAATCTGGTTGTTATCATTTACCACTAATTTCCATAGTAGTGGGCAATTTTGGCGGGAAATAACACTAATATTACTTGATTATATCTATTTTCAATTCAGTTTCAATAAACAACAACATCTCTACCCTTATTTGAAAGATAAAAAATAGTATGAAAACAATTTTTGAAAATAGCAAAAAATGGGGCCAAAAACGGCAGATTTTGCCCCTACTCCTTTACAGTTTTAAAAGCTGATAAAAACATGTGCTGCCAATGTCTACGATGGTGGTATTAGTCCTTGGATCCTGATCTTGAAGGCATCTAAGGAGGTTCACCCTTAGTCCAGAACAGTATCCAATTTAGGACCCCATCGCGGAAAACTCAAGATCAATTATGATCGTCGACATCATAATAGAAACAGCAACATTGGTGCATTTGTTGTTAGAACGTTAGCATTAGGTGACGTAAAAATGAGAGTGAAGGGGTAACAAAATCACTATTATAAACTGCCTGTCAAATTTCAATATCAACTTATCGGTGTTTAACTTGAGATATAAAGAAAATAATATCAAGTTTTTACGGAAAATAAATGATAGGGTTTCAGATAAATGGACTTTATTATTAAAAATTAACAACTCAAAGATGTTCTGAAAATAGACATCAATTTATCTCCTTTGGACATGACTTAAAAGAATCTTTTTAAAACTAGTCATAATTACATTTATAGTATTCTATACATATCTGATTGCTGACATATATCTAAAATATAAGAATACATGCAGTACATGTTAATTTTCTGCCTCTGCAGAAGATTTGTAACTGTTAGTTGTTGCGTTCATTTTAACGTCACATTACGGCCCATTTGGGGGCTTTCGAGGGGTATATATGTACCTTCATAGCTTTAAAATTGACACGGCCATAATTGAAAAATTGTTTGTTTCCCCTCGCCCCGACCGGTCAGAAAAAAACGGTTTGAAGAGACAATTCATTGTTTAAAATGACATTCAAATATGTTATAGCGTACTTACATATTTATGTTGAAATTTCAAAATAATTTCTTTCATACTTCCAGGACAAGTATCTAGACAACTAGGAGGATGGATTGGTTATACTGGTTAGCTGTTCTGACGATCGCTTATTTTGTTGTCTGTATATATCTTATTCTAACAGGAGACTGTGATATCATACTTTACCTATTCACGAAATATGGGAAAAAACCAGGTACAAATAAAATATGTAGTATTTTTAAATGCAAATATTATAACTCTTATACACCTACAAATTATGAACTTATAACACAGTATCTGGATGTACATGTACTTTGTATCAATAAGTCCATTAAAAAAAAATGATTATTTCAGTGCAATGTTGCTATAACATGTATAACGTCGAATTATATGTATGTTCCTTAGTTACGTCTGTAAAACGAGAACATACATATGTACTAGCTAGGCTTTAACATTGCTAGCATGTCTCATTTCGCCTAATATTCACAAAAATATAGATTGCATTAGGATGGGAATAACTAAATACTTACATTATGTTTGCAGACGGTAAATGCTGATTTAGTACGGTACAAACGTCCGTTTTTATCGATCCGCTAACACATCGTCAGAAAAACTCAGTTTGCAACCGTAAAATCAGCATTTACCAGTCTGCAAACATAACATCAGAAGTTAGTTATTCCCTAAATACCAGACTATTTACTCTTTTCTATGTTATGCTTGATAACTGATATAACAACTACCTTTTATTGATAGAGGCATAACTGCAAGACTATACTCAGTAAAACTTTAAATGAAAATATGATGCAATTTTCCTTCCATGTTATCTCAATAAACAATGACTGATTTTGTATTTTTAGATGTGTTAAGAGGTAAGGTGGTATGGATTACGGGGGCGTCCAGTGGTATTGGTGAATATCTGTCATACGAGCTTGCCAAGGCTGGATGTCGTCTGTGTCTGTCTGCTAGAAGGAAGGAGGAATTAGAGAGAGTGAAAAAACAATGTTTGTGTAAGTTAATAGACAGGTATTTAGAGGTCCGAATGTACGCATGAATCTTGTACAAAATGTACTTTTATTTTATGAAAATCTACGGTAATATTATGTATGTTTTCCAGCTTGCAATTCTAAATTACATCACTTTCTAAAATGTCTATAGGTATGTACACTGTACATTTTGTGCATAATGTAAAAGTAAACACTGTAGCAAGTCATTAACATTATTTACATGTACATTTGAATTTGATATTCTATAGATGCATCAATTTTTATAGATCACAAATACTAGTTCAAAAAATTAAGTCCTATCATGGTTTTCTATAAAGTAATAATACAGAAATTCAGTCCTGATAATGCATGAATTTATAAACTTTGATAAATTTTACTGAAGCATACTGGTCATTTTTCTTAATTAAGGAATATTTGTCAGAAGTATTCAACCCTCTGGCAGAATCATTCTTTTTTACCTATAACTTACATGATAGTTTTGATTCTGATACAGTGAGTGGTAAGACAACAGAGGAGAACATTTTAGTACTGCCATTGGACGTATTAAAGCTGGAGTCTCATACAGCTGCATTTGGGGATGTCTGTAAAAAGTTTGGACAGGTTTGTTTTACTCATGTAATCAGCAATGTTTTTTTTTTAATTGTACACTAGTATTGATAAAGGATGAAACTTGAGGTTAAAAATCCAATATTGAGATGATATTGGTTACATCTACATGTAGTTATGTCTGTAAATGGAAAATATTTGTTGTTCTTGTCTAAGGTGGACATTCTGGTGAACAATGCTGGGAGAAGTCAGCGAGCAGCGTGGGAGAAAACTGACCTACTTGTGGACAGAGATATGTTAGAGCTAAACGTTATAGCTGTGCTCTCACTTACTAAGACTGTACTACCCAGCATGCTAGACAGACATGACGGACATATCGTCAACATGAGCAGTGTTGCAGGAAAGATAGGTAAGGATGTTCCAATAGTTATTTTATAATGTATCTGATTTACCATGTTTGTACATTGTGCCTCTTTTATAAAAGTTTTTTAAAGGTGATAGAGAATTGGCACTGTAAAACTGCACACACTTATATTTTAAGGGTTTGCAAATTATTACTGGTATATTGCGATATGACCCTCGACAATAATATATCGCGATATCGAAATCAAATACTGGTATTTAACGATATATCATAATACATAAGTAAAAACGCTATAGAAATATAAAAATTACTGCTGAAACCGCAGGATAAACAATCTGTTGACTGAATCATAAAACCTGAGCAATCGTGTTATCGCGTATCAAAGCCCATTTACTTGTACCTCTTGTACGATAGATTATAAGGGTGAAACGTTTATACGTGCAAAGGGAGCTGTTTTGTATTCTGGCTGTAAACATTTACATAATTTCTACACGTGTTCGGATCTTCTTTAATATCTTTATTACTCTATTGAATAAATAGTACATATCAAGCAAGGGGATTGCCTTCGTGTAGTCAGGCATTGTAGGTGGCGGAAATGTGACTCAACCTCACAAGTTCGGACACAGAGGACAGATTCATATTTAAAACAGGAAGAAAAGCTGTGTAGCATCTTTGAAAATCAATCTTATCCTATCATTAAGAAAGAGTCGATGTCTCTGACAAAATCGACACCCTCTGACAAAATCGAGACCATTATAGTATTTTCTTCCATCTCTGCTGTCTATTTCTCTGTAGCTGCAGCCCCTTTATCCACTCAAGCCTTCCCTTCATCAGGTGTTCCCTTTGTCCTATGTCTGACTGTATCTAGGGTAACTAGCTTGTAATTTTTGAATCATGGAAATTGTTCAAACAATTTGACTGTTTACGTATGATCTTGAAGTTCCCAGCCATTTTAGTTGTATACAAAGCATCACAGATATTTTAAAAAGCATAACAAATTCAGATTTATATCTCTTTGATGACGTCTGCCAATAAACACTACTGGAAACCACTATTCACAAAACAAAGATAAAGAAATGTTAAATGTTTCGTTTCCAGCCTTCTGTGTTGAGAACACAAATAACTTTATGAGACTGAACAATATTAAGAGTTCTATATCTATAACTGATGATATTTGTATTCTTTATATCCATGCTTCATCATTTACAGGAGCTCCGTTGTCTGGGTCATACACAGGTGCTAAGCATGCTCTTCAGGTAATATCATACTATAATAACAGATAACATAAACAAACTTCAGATCAAGGTCAAACATGGCAATTTAAAATTTTTGATCCAGAGTAATGAACATCACCTATGGATTGTATATGACCTTGGAGCCCCCAAAAATTCAGTTAAACTGTCAAAGTTGGCATTTTGTGAATCAAATGTATGGCAGCATTTATATGTTATGTTCAATTTTTCACAAATTTCACAAGAACATCATGTTTCTCTATAATTTGTAATTGAGGGTTGTGAATATCTATACACATACATGTAGGAATGTACGCTACGTTTATTTGAAGCTTTTATAGGAAAATGCTATGTATATAGTATAAGTAAATTTTACAGAGCAGAATGTACTACAAATAGCCTTTGTAATTTTGTATAGTCAGTAATGTAATAATAACATGTGTGTTACAGGGTTGGTTTGATTGCCTTCGAGTAGAGGTCGCCACTAGAGGTGTATCTGTTACGTCTATTTGCCCTGGGCCTGTCTTTTCAAATATTCTATCTACAGCTTTTACAGAAAATCATGGAGAGGTAAATAATTTTAGGATGTAATGAACTCATACAGACTTATTTCTATTATAAGGGTTGGTTTGAGTGTCTGAGGGCGGAGATATCCGACAAAAGTATCATTATAACATCTATATGTCCCGGCCCTGTCTTCTCTAACAACATGGCGGTCGCCTTTACTGACACACATGGGGAGGTAAAATGATTTCAGCATCCTAAAGTCCCAGGATCCCATTTCCACAATTCCCCGCACTGTTCATGTTCGTATTTCAATCCCTGCCAATCTTAATATTTATTGCATTTCTATTGATTCCCTTCAACGTAATTGTCAATAAACTTTTATCATAAAAACTTCATTTTTTTCCAAGAAATATTGCATATAATTATTTATGTTAGTATGCACAAAATATTTAACCAACAGCAAAATCTTATTTATCTAGAAAATCGAATAAGAATTCATTTTCATTTTTTCAAAATATTATGTGTACCGGTATATGTATGAAAGTACTGGACTTTTAAGATGTCTTTTTCAAAAAGTGCACCATTAAATAGTAACATTTTTGAACAGCGATATGCTTTAGTTTGGTGACAAGGATAAACAACATCTCAGAAGTTTCCATACTTTATGCGATATTACATATAACGTAGAGCCCTGTAAATAATGTAAGGAACATATAACATTGAACACAAACATACATTTAACAAATATTCATTAAAACAGATTATTTCATGATAAGACACACCTCATATCATTCAGTCCTTTTTTTCAATTAACCCAGCTTGCGGACAAAGAGAGATAACTTTCATTAAAAACATTTTATAAAAAAGAAATTAAGAGAGGTTGAGATTTTCTATGTGTTACTTGTACAGGTCTAGTGTACAAGTTGAACTACACGTTACTGTTGTTGAGATTTCTTTTGTAAAATCTTAGTGAACTTGAGTTGACTTTTGGGCAGGTTAAATTCAAAAGGAACATTAAGTTGGGTTAAATATATATTGTAATAGAAACTTGAAATCATTCTGAATTGAATGCCATACTTTTTATACTATTTGATAGAATAAAGGGGATGGAATATCTTGAAGTAAAGACCTACGTGTATGTGTATCTCGCACTGTACATGCTCACTGGCAACATGTAACTTGTAAAGCAAATGACGTCAAATGCAATAAATGATGACGTCACAATAGCGGATCAGAATACAAGTACGGGTACAAGTTACACGTAGGAAATCTCAACCTCTCTATTGTTATTTCAAGTACTAAATGGATAAATAGGCCAGGCTCTTATATGTTACACACCATTTACTCAATAAACAGTCTTCATATGTTCTTGATAAGTCTTAAATACAAATGACAATACCAATTTCCTATATGGAATGTATTCTTATTGCTATCACTAAAACTTGTGAATTTGATAAAAGAAATGTATTTAACATATAAATGATCATTTTATATTTAAAGAAAATCTTACCTTTTAATGCAATTCATTTTGAACGACTCTGTAAACCTCCCCCTCCCTAAATTCACCATACTGTCAGGCTACTTGTATCCTTTAGCTTGCACTCTGTTGTCCATGTTGTCCTTTGTAGAAGAAAAGTCCAACATATTTCCTTTTGATTCCAGGAGCTAGGAGGTGCCATGAAGACAGGTGAGAAGAGAATGTCCACAGAACGCTGTGCAGAATTATGTGCCGTTGCCATGGCAAATAAACTAGATGAAGTCTGGTTATCCAATAACCCTGTCCTCTTCTTCCTGTATCTGAACCAGTACTTCCCTAATCTGGCAAAAATGTAAGTCATTCTAATGTTTTTATTCTAGATGAATATTTAAGAATAGTTTTGCTTCATATTTTGACTAAAATAATTCAGCACACACAATTTGACATTGTAGTATTTATTATATATGAATGGTAAAGGTACACAGAAGTTTTGGCCCAGAACACTTCTGTGATTGACTTATTTTACTTTGATATTTATATTGAGAGTTTTACTTTGAACTTCAGTTATTTTTTGTGTTGCCTGCAAAGCATAGCGACACTTAGGGATCACTTTGTCCATCTGTCCATCTGTCTGTCTGTCTGTCTGTCCGTCTGTCCGTCTGTCTGTCTGTCTGTCTGTCTGTCTGTCTGTCTGTCACACTTGGATGTCACATCCTATAAAAGTGATTCCTAAGTGTCACTATGTTTCGCAGGCAACACATGCATTCCTTGCAATGATTTTTTATATTTAATATTTCACATTTTATTTTTAGTGTATCAAAGAGAATGGGTTTAAATATTATCAAGAAGATCAGGGAAGGCCAACAATGATATTGCCTACAGCAGTTAGTTATATTAATGATTCAATTACTCGGAAAGTCTAGTTTATTTTATTTCTGTAATCATATAGAGACCAGAATTGTGTTGTAAACACATTAAAATAATAACATAGTTTTTTTTAACCATCTGATGCAAATGAAGGCACTTACCTGTATCTGTTATAAGTACAACACTTTATGCTACAAGAGCTCTCTATCTGTCTGTCTGTTTGTCTGATCATCTGTGTGTTAATCATACAGATTATTTACACTTAACATTTGTTATGCTGTCAATCACTGCCTACATTTTATGTTTGAATTTATCATGCAAAATTTCCTATCTTTAAAAAACTTTCTGTGATATTGAAGACATCACTGGTTTTTATTTAAGATTACACATTGGGTTTGTTACATTGTCAGTTGAGATGCTCGCATGTACATGTATCTGTCCAATTGAGAGGAAAACCTTAAGGACAATTACTATTTAAACACCAATACATATACATGTATTAATTCATTTTAAATGCTGTTGTATCAAAATCTTGTGTGTTCATAATAGAATATGGGTAAAATATCATTTTGAACCAATTATGGTTGTAGTAGAGGACACTTATTAGAGGACACAAATTAGAGAGCATGATTTTCAATACTCAGAAGTAAAGATTTTACATTTTTAAAGTTGAACGATGTAATTTTGACAACTATATATGGTTTAAATCAAAAGTCTGATGCAAAAATTGTATTTTATCACAAAAATGGTTGATTTGATTGAAATTATAATCAAATATGATAATCAAAAATTTTGATGCAGCAAAGATATTCGAACTTACAATGCCTTGATGTGATATTATCATGATTATGATTATGATGTTTTTGACGAATGAAATATAGTAAGTTTGTTTATTATAGTGACACGTGTGTGTGCTATGGAAAATGAACAATAAATTGAACAATATTTCTAAGAGTATTAACTTGATTTATCAGTTTTATTGCAATGGGAACACATTTATTGTTTACTTTAATAGTTCTTGCTCATCTTTGGAAACTTTCAGATATGAGGAATGAGGGAAGTAAACTTTATAAGGTCAGAGGTGAAGGTTGGATATAGTCAGTTGTAGGTTTGTACTGTAACATATAATGGGAAGTGCTGTGTTTCGGAGTAGACTTTTTAAAATGATTTTCTGTTTCTTCCTCAACTTATCAGTGTGTGTTGGATATTTATGTTTCTTTGATGTAGAAATTTAGGGCATGTCCAGGCCATGCACACTGTGGTTTTATGCAGTAGGTGCTGCTATTCAAATGAAATGTGGTGCTGCACAAATTCAAAATTGTTCAGATAAAATTATAAATATAAATTAAACAACAAATGCTTTTGTAGTATGGCCATTGTATTGAATCTTGGATGATAGAACTTGCAAAATACATCCTGACTGCTTGGAACAGAGGGATCTGCCATGAAATACTAGTACAACTGTGCATTTCTATGTGAAAAAACTTACTGCTGCATTGCTTGCCAAATATTAAATTGAAGCTGGATAAAGTGAAGACTTGTGATTATCTACTCATACAATGAACATACAGCTACTACACAAACAAAAGTTAGAGACAATACTTCCACATCATAGACTAAGAAACAATGCAAAGACTTTTCAGTGAAACAAGAAAGACAACATACTCATTTCCTTAATTTTTACTATAGTATCTTGTAATGTTCATATCATGCCCTTACGGGCCCTTCTTTAGGTAATAAAGCATATCTTATCTTATATTATCTTATCATACTAGTATTATGTCACATTTATAAAGAGAGAGACTAATATGTATACAATGCTGACTTTGGACGGCCATCCACTTTCCTTGAAGCAGACGGTGTGGTATTCTGGAATAGGTGTGCACATCCCTCCCACTTATCTGGATATATAGTGTGAACAAAAAGCCTTATAGGTATCTCCCTGATGCCATAGCTTTGTCCTTGGCTGGCTCTAGGTCATGTTTAGAATTTGGCTTTTTATAGATTCACCATTTAGATTTCCTCTCTGTCCCGAGCATCACTGATGATACATAATTTATTGAGATGTGCATGTGAGGCACTCGATTATTAGCATTGTACATATACATGTATTTAGTCCCCTACCGGCAACGCCGAAGGGGACTCTTAGTTTCCTCTCGGTCTGTCTGTCAGTCTGTCCGTCTGTCCGTCTGTCTGAATATCAGTTTTCCGGACTTTTTTCTGCAACGGATGGAGATATTGAGATGAAATTTGATACACAGCTTGGTCTTGGATAGTTACAGAGCAACTTCGACTTTCGTCACGCTTGACCCATTTTTCGAGGAGTTATGCCCCTTGATGACTTGGAAAATTCAGTTTTTGTCAGTTTTCCGGACTTTTTTCTGCAAGGGATGGAGATATTGAGATGAAATTTGATACACAGCTTGGTCTTGGATAGTTACAGAGCAAGTTTGACTTTCCTCACGCTTGACCCATTTTTCGAGGAGTTATGCCCCTTGATGACTTGGAAAATTCAGTTTTTGTCAGTTTTCCGGACTTTTTTCTGGAACGGATGGAGATATTGAGATGAAATTTGATACACAGCTTGGTCTTGGATAGTTACAGAGCAAGTTTGACTTTCGTCACGCTTGACCCATTTTTCGAGGAGTTATGCCCCTTGATGACTTGGAAAATTCAGTTTTTGTCAGTTTTCCGGACTTTTTTCTACAACGGATGCAGATATTGAGATGAAGTTTGATACACAGCTTGGTCTTGGATAGTTACAGAGCAAGTTCGACTTTCGTCACGCTTGACCCATTTTTCGAGGAGTTATGCCCCATGATGACTTGGAAAATTCAGTTTTTGTCAGTTTTCCGGACTTTTTTCTGCAACAGATGGAGATATTGAGATGAAATTTGATACACAGCTTGGTCTTGGATAGTTACAGAGCATGTTTGACTTTCGTCACGCTTGACCTATTTCGACTTTTGTCACGCTTGACCTATTTTTCGAGGAGTTATGCCCCTTGATGACTTGCACAATTCAGTTTTTGTCAGTTTTAAGACTTTTTTCTGCAACAAATAGAGAATAAGTGTCTTAATTTGTGCTTTGTTACGGGTATACAACACACAGCAAGTGCATTTATCGTACATGTAATGCGCGTTAGTTTCCTCTCGGTCTGTCTGTCAGTCTGTCCGTCTGTCCGTCTGTCCGTCTGTCCGAATATCAGTTTTCCGGACTTTTTTCTGCAACGGATGGAGATAATTGAGATGAAATTTGATACACAGCTTGGTCTTGGATAGTTACAGAGCAAGTTCGACTTTCGTCACGCTTGACCCATTTTTGTGTCGCCTGCGAAGCATAGCGACACTTAGGGATCACTTTGTCCGTTGTCCGTCTGTCCGTCTGTCCGTCCGTCTGTCTGTCTGTCTGTCACACTTTGGGTGTCACAGCCCATAACTTTTGATTGGTAAGTGATAGGGCTTTGATATTTCACATGTGTATTCCTTGTGACAAGACCTTCCTACACATACCATAATTTTTGACCTAGTGACCTTGACCTACATATTTGACCTACTTTTAAAAAAAATTAAGAATGGATATGTCTTTTGATTGGTTAGTGATAGGGCTTTGATTTTTCACATGTGCAATCCTTGTGGCAAGACCTTTCTACACATACCATTATTTTTGACCTTGTGACCTTGACCTAGATATTTGACCTACTTTTGAAAAAAAGATAAGATTCGCTATATCTTTTGATTGGTAAGTGATAGGGCTTTGATATTTCACATCTGTATTCCTTGTGACAAGACCTTTCTACACATACAATAATTTTTGACATAGTGACCTTGACCTACATATTTGACCTACTTTTCAAAACAAATTAAGAATGGATATATCTTTTTATTGGTGAGTGTTAGGACTTTGATATTTCACATGTGCAATACTTGTGGCAAGACCTTTCTTCACATACCATAATTTTTGACCTTGTGACCTTGACCTAGATATTTGACCTACTTTTGAAAAAAAGATAAGATTCGCTATATCTTTTGATTGGTAAGTGATAGGGCTTCGATATTTCACATGTGTACTCCTTCTGACAAGACCTTTCTACACAGACCATTAAATTTGACCTTTTGACCTTGATCTAGATATTTGACCTACTTTTCAAGAAAAGTAATATTGGCTATATCTTTTGATTGGTAGGTGATAGGGCTTTGATATTTCACATGTATTTTCCTTGTAACAATGCCATTCTACACATACCATTATTTTTTTACCTTTTGACCTTGACCTACATATTTGACCTACTTTTCAGAAAAAAATAAGAATGGATATATCTTTTGATTGGTAAGTGATAGGGCTTTGGTATTTCACATGTGTATTCCTTGTGACAAGACCTTTCTACACAGACCATAAAATTTGACCTTTTGACCTTGATCTAGATATCTGACCTAGACCTACTTTTCAAGAATTTCGATCCACTTTCTAGAATAATAATCAAACCGCTTCGCAGGTGACACAAGCATTCCTTGGATTGCTATTTTTCGAGGAGTTATGCCCCTTGATGACTTGGAAAATTCAGTTTTTGTCAGTTTTCCGGACTTTTTTCTGCAAGGGATGGAGATATTGAGATGAAATTTGATACACAGCTTGGTCTTGGATAGTTACAGAGCAAGTTTGACTTTCCTCACGCTTGACCCATTTTTCGAGGAGTTATGCCCCTTGATGACTTGGAAAATTCAGTTTTTGTCAGTTTTCCGGACTTTTTTCTGGAACGGATGGAGATATTGAGATGAAATTTGATACACAGCTTGGTCTTGGATAGTTACAGAGCAAGTTTGACTTTCGTCACGCTTGACCCATTTTTCGAGGAGTTATGCCCCTTGATGACTTGGAAAATTCAGTTTTTGTCAGTTTTCCGGACTTTTTTCTACAACGGATGCAGATATTGAGATGAAGTTTGATACACAGCTTGGTCTTGGATAGTTACAGAGCAAGTTCGACTTTCGTCACGCTTGACCCATTTTTCGAGGAGTTATGCCCCATGATGACTTGGAAAATTCAGTTTTTGTCAGTTTTCCGGACTTTTTTCTGCAACAGATGGAGATATTGAGATGAAATTTGATACACAGCTTGGTCTTGGATAGTTACAGAGCATGTTTGACTTTCGTCACGCTTGACCTATTTCGACTTTTGTCACGCTTGACCTATTTTTCGAGGAGTTATGCCCCTTGATGACTTGCACAATTCAGTTTTTGTCAGTTTTAAGACTTTTTTCTGCAACAAATAGAGAATAAGTGTCTTAATTTGTGCTTTGTTACGGGTATACAACACACAGCAAGTGCATTTATCGTACATGTAATGCGCGTTAGCGCATTTCATGCGATAAATGCACTTGCTGTGTGTTGTATACCCGTAACAAAACACAAATTATGACATTTATTCTATATATATGCACTATAGTTGTCTATTTCATTCTTGTTTTCTGAAATTGCCTTTTCTAGGTAAAGAGTGACGTCAAAATTCATCTCACCGCGGGTTCAGTTTCCAGGTTAGAACAGCCGTCGCGGCATGTTTCTTTAGATCTTATGCATTGTGACGTCACGAGTGTTAATACACGAAATGCAGCACGTTCCTTTCAATAGTAACATCTCAGGGAATTACATTGGTTGTGCATATATATAGTGATATTCAGGTAAAATTTGATAATCAGCTTAGTCTTGGATAGTTACAGAGCAAGTTCAACTTCCGTCACGCTTGACCTCTTTTTCGAATCGATAAAGCAGATAAAACCTCAGAACTGAGCTGCACAGACAGTAAGTTTAATTAAAACTCATGTTTAATTGAAGAGTAATTCAAAGGCAGAGTTGCAGGACATAAATATATGCCGCCGGTAGGGGACTTATATCGCTCAGCGATCATAACATTTTTCAATATTGATAACTGCTCACTGTAAGGTGACGTCGCAAACAAAACAGTTAAATACAGGGCCACACAAAATATATGTAATTAGATATCAAAAGATAAGTAGGCATACAAAAACAGACCGTGCTGACTGCTGGCTGAATGGAGTGGTCTAAAAAAAGGAAACAAAGATTTTCATTTTGGCCTTTTTAATTCAATTTGTCAAGATTACTTGTCCACAACATTTTCAATTGGTAGTTTACTTTGTGGGGATGTTTTGAAGATAGTTGATAATTTTTTGTTACTTTCTTTCAGTTTTATGTACAGCCAAAACATCTTTTAAGCCATTGGTTAACGTGAAATCTCACCATGTCTGATCAGTTTGGCGCCTTTTTTGTGTAAACCGTTGGCATTGTTGGTTGAAAGGAATTACATAAAATACGAGTGAACAGACATTTATCTAACCTATCTTTTAAATTATGCGTACACAATTTCCAAAATATTTGGAAGAATTCCACGTGAAAATTCCACATGAATTATTTAGTGTTAACATAAACATGTAAAATGAAGCATGCATGGTGAAGTTTACCAATAGTAATGAACAGACAGCGCATTATCAAAATCATTTTATAATTATGATAAAATCATATCTAATAACATTCTGAACTTATTTAAAGACATTCCAAACTTTTCAAAATTCAAAGCAAAAGTACTACTCCTTTTTTTTATATCTTTATTTTCAAATATTGAACTTTTCGTTTGGTTGCACGATATTTCAAGCATGGATTATTCATAAATTATATTTTTATGCTATAACCAGTTAATTCCATTCTGGATATAATGCTTAATATTGCTAATAGCGATAACTCAACCGACTGTCTCTCAAATTAATGATGCAAAATTGAAGAATTTCAAAAGCATCTATCTAGTATATAGATATTTCTTATCTGAAAATTCCTTCGGCCACGACGGGATGAAATGGAGCACACATAAGTGGATTATTTACTTCATATTTTCGATTTGAATGAAATTCAAAAGAGATGAGAATTTTTGGCTCACACAGATTGAACTTTTAAAGACAGTGAAAAGATGAAATCCCTCCTGGAGGAAGATGATTAGAGATGTTTTCAATGACGGTCTTGAGGATAAAATTTAGTTCGTATTTTTTATTTGATATACAAAGCTGAAGATATATATCGTCAAAATTCACTCCATACACCCCGTATTTCTTTGATTAATTGTTGTATTATGCATTGAAAAGCAATTAATTTTCTAAAATTGCCGTTTTATGATCCCAAAATAAATATTGAGGATAAAGGAGGATTTTTGCCTCTTTGCGTCTATTAAACTTGATGAATATTTATGAGCTCGGCTCACAATTAGCAGGGTCATTTTATAAGATAAGTATGACAAAAAGATTTATTGCTTTTGCATCTATGATAGAGTTTTTGCAAGAATGTCGTAAAACTTAATATGAAAGTGATAATAAATAAAATACGTCATAAGTTATTCTCTTTACATAACATATAATATATACAAACATGACTATGCATAAAATATATAGAATAGTGCAAAAAGTTCCATCAAATACTTTGATATCATTCAGTTGTGTGACAGAAAAATTGTTCAATGATCATTTTAAACTGACCAACTTTGATTACATTACTCCATGACATGCATTGTCCAAATCTCGCCAGAGAAGACTGTGCCTTGATCTTCTGCACTAACAGGAAGATGATCGGATTACTTGAATGATTGATCATGAACTAGCCTCTGCCAGCAGAGCACATTCTGTTATTTACAAACAAACCACGTTTGATTTTCACTCGCTACGTTTATGTAAGGGTCCTACGACCTAGAGTTTTGTTACCATAAGGATATTGCTTGTTTATATTTCTTTTCTTTTTCTCTTGTGTCCGGATAAGATGGAGTGTTGTACAAGGCAATCCGGATAATAACATCATTTTACTATGTATATAGTAGATAGCCGTGGATAGTCGGCTCCTTTACACTATGGTTTTCGTATAGGATCTGTCATTTTAAGTGTCGGTTTTAATGCTTCACATCGTGTGTTTGTCTAGTTCCCATGTTGGTCCTTTTCTGGTGTCGACTACAGCGATCGAGGTCTTGGTGGTCGTCTTCCCTTAATTGTATGTGTGTATTTTTAACGATCTTTTCACGATTGATACAGTGTCTGAAATAGCTTCAAAACATACAGAAAATCAGACAAAAATTTGTTTACATTTTTCTATATATAAACCATATTATTTGTTTTTAACCAAACGACCAACACTTCAGTTGTACTATATAGGGGTACTCTATCCGAGTTGGTCAACAAGATTTAAGCCAACGCAAACGGGATTGGACAATGGAATTCCGACGATATTGGCACGGCTTATATGGAATCACGCCTTGTTGATATTACAGATAATAATGATATTATTATACTGTACATTGCAAAGCAAAACCTCTGCTTGAGACCTGGTATTGTCGAAGTAAATAATACGAATTTCTGTGAGGGGGTATGACTGCAAATGGTTACATTGTCCTTAAAGTACAGCGGTGTTAATTGTTTATTTTCTGAAATGGAAAGTGTCGATTATATTCATAATAAAGAAATAAGATATAATATGATTGTGTAGATCTCCATAACACTTATAAATACGACACTCCTCTCCTCATTTTGTGATATACATTGCACGTGCAGAACACGCAGTAGGATATGAGTAATGACAGCTGAAGATGCACACTTCTTATTTTTGTCAAAAGTCCTTATAGATACTTTATTTTTATTATCTAATAAATCACCAGCAGGCATTTCCTTTTTGGGAGGTAAGATTGTTTTTCGAAGAGGTCCTCTGAAGTTTGTTCAAATACTTTATCGACTAAATATTTATGACGGTATGAATTATAAAGCCATTCTTCAAATAACATTAACATAACTTTGAGATGTATCAGTGGGATTTTTTTTTCAGTAATCGTCTATACGTCGATAAACGGTGAAATTGTATTAATTTAACAAAAGAAAACAAGCAAGATGCCCACCACACAAGGTAGTAAGTATCTACGAGATATAAGAATGATAAAGAAGATATAAGATCTACGAGATATATGCCCACCACACAAGGTAGTAAGAATCTACGAGATATAAGAACCTTACAAGTTAAAACAACCTCCTCACTGTAAGATGAACATAGACGTAGGGGCATAAAAACACAAATGGATATGTAAATAGATATAAAAACTGAAGGCATACGAAGTACAGTTCGTGCTCTGCCGGCTGTAGCGAGCTCATGCATTTAATCACCCGAGGAGTCCGACTGACATTCAGAGAGGACAGGTGATCGGGGCCCTGTCCTCTCTAAAGAGGCTTGGACAGGGCCCGTCATCACAGTCAGTCAAAGTGCAATTCTTGAGAATGCGCTGGTACAAGTCTGTCAACATAGATTGGTCCAGTACCAAGCCAAGTGTCCATCTGGTGACATGAGAATTATACCCACGGTATAAAAGGCGTTTGATAATTCTAACACAATTTCAATGGTAATTCTGTCTACCTTTGATCCTTATTTATTTTGTTGATCATGTCACCATAAAATGCAGATTGCGAAATACCCAAAGTTGTATGGGTCCGAATTTCAAAAGAAGTTAATTTTTGTAAAATTTCCAGAAAGTCTTCACTAGTTTGTGAAAGGGAAAACGTCGACCTAAAACTGTCTTGGTAATTTGTAAATTTCTACTATGAAAATACAAAACATCAGTACATGCTCTAGCATACCGGATGAGCTGTGAAATGTAGATTTATACCATATGACAGGTAATCTAGGAACATCACCGTCAAGACAGGGAAAATTTACTATGTTGAATCTAAATCATCTCTTTTGTCATACACACTTGGATGAATCCCTCCATTAACGATTTTGATATTTAGGTCCAAAAAATGGTGTTTCTGTGTTTGTAACGTTTGCCTCGTTTAGAGTCAGTTCTTGTGGATAAATAACATTTTTACTACTTTTCAAAAACAGCATTGTCGTTAGTAAGAATATCATCCAGGTACCTAGAAGTACCATTGCATCATTTTACATCATCATGTTTTCTTAGCTTTTGAAGATTTTGGATAAATTCTTTTTCATACGTGTATAAAGTAAATCTGCAACAAGAGGTACACAATTAGTACCCATAGGAATTCCTACAACCTGCTTGTAGAGATTCTCACCAAATCTTACATAAACAAGGCAATACACAGGTCACCACATGTCCATGATTTGTATGATTTGTATTAGAAACCCTTTGATTCAGACAAACAAATAACGTTTTCCCCTCTCGATTAAAGCACCATTTAATGAGTTTGGATAATTGTTCATTAATTTTGTCATGAGGAAGCGTGGTGTACATATTTGTATCGAAACTTGTAAGGAGACTTGTGCAGTTTTTGTGTGCAGTATAGTGTAGGAAGATCAAGTTTAGAAATAGGGAAGTTGAATGAAGATATTTTACTGTAGTGTTTGCTCAAAATGTAGTAACTTTTGAAGATCAAATGATTATGGTGTTGTTTGCTGCTTTGTCTGCAGGAGCGAAGACATATTTTTCATGTAAATTGCGTTATTTGGATTTGAAATATCTTTCAGATTTAGAACTTGGATTTTCAAATAGATGAGGATTTTTGTGGAAGTTATCTATTCGAATATGAGGTTTTTCCAGTCATTCAGAGAATATTATGTGATTCGACTCCTTCCGATTAACACCATTGTTTTGTATATATTAAGTTATCTTAGGCTTCCTTTAGTACTTCGCGACATTTGATAATTTATCTTAGATGGGATTCTATACTTAGGTCCTTTTTTAGAAGACTGCGGAGCTGCCTGTCCTGGACAATTGAAAATTAACAATATGACCAGCTGGTTTATATAGGTATTCAGACGTTGCACATTCTCAAAAAGCAGGACTTGATTCACGAATGTTAGGATCTGATGTTACTTTATTGTAGTTAAATACGAAATTTCGAATAGGTTTCTTATACTTGTAACAAATAAGAGGAGGTTCTAAATTCTCAAAATATTGAGGAATAGTACTTTGTACGCGATGATCCCGAGAAATATTAGAGATCGAAACCTTTGTTAATAAATGGAATTTTAATGAATCGTCTTTTAGGAGGAATGTTTTAATGACAGGATAAAGTTTATTCTTTGCGAATGCAACAATGATATTAAGTCTGAATCAATCAGTATTTCTTAAGAATGCAACCTCTGCTTCATCCAATGACAAATATGGATAATGACTATATCCCTGTATACAGCACAAAATCGACAATTCAGAAAATCAGAAACCGAAGGCATACAAAACCAGGACAAAACAGGAACCAAAGCAAATAAACAAAAACCTCCACCATATAAAAAGAAGCGAGCTCTCGATATGGGAGTGAGAACCAGGTGCCCAGGAAGAGTAAGCATCTCCTGCTTGCATGCAACACCAGCCGCTTCAATTCGGTAGAACTGTCACATCCGGTTACTTCCATTTCGGAAGACATAGAGTACAATCTTTGGTTGGATGGTTCAAATGGTCTATGACAGAATATCATCCACCATTCTGGAGAGTGGGACATCATAATAGATTTCAATTGAACTGCGGGTACTGATGAGAGAGCGTGAAGCAGTTCATGTCTGCCGCCGTTGCGTGCAATAATAAGTAGATATTTGAGGGTACGATGTATTCTAGCTCTGTTTCTAAGTTTTCTGTTTCGTTTTTCTCCGTGTGACCTTAGTTTTCGTTCAGCATTAGGGCGGATTGAAAAACATTGATCTTTGTCGAGGTCGAGGAAATGTTTCCTTGTCCATTTTATCGTTTGAACCATGGGGGTACGCAGTTTGTAATTTAGTGATCCAGGCAAGTTCAGCTTGTAGTCGGCGTTTTTTAAATTTCAGTTTTACTTACATTTTTGAGGTTTGAGAAAGAATACTTATATATCCTAAATTGAATGGTTACCGGCAGTCATGACTGCCGGTATACTGTAATCAATCGCGACCTACTTGCACGGATAAAATAACTCTTGGCAATTTAATTGGTGGACAATTACAAAAAATGCAAATATTCGTCAAGGTTATTCAGAATCTGTGCATAAGATACTTTCACCAGGTCGGCTGAAGAGTCTAGATGACTAGACAAATGAAAGTCATATCGTATCAGTGCATTTTCTTCCGAAATATTCATCGAAAAGTCTTTGTACCGAATCGTCCTACAATAATCACAGATCCTCGGAAATTTCCGTAGCTTGAATCGGAAATAAAAACGGAAAAGCACGGAAATGCGATTAGTCTAACAAGAATAAAAATTGTTTATTCCATTTTTTTTCCTTACTAAAATTTTACAACATTTAATGTCAGCTAACTGCCGGCAAGCTTTTTGTAAAAGCTAATACTTGTTATATTTAACGTTACAATACACTATAATGACTGACGTCAACAATAAAGGTCATATTGGACCAAAATAATCATAAGAGGATTTATTTTTGTTTTATTTAACTCTTTTGAACTTTCCAAAGTTTAGATACGTGGTATTAAATTAGCATCATTAGTATCTTATAACCATTTGGTCCGTACTGTAAATATCAAATCAAATGCATTAAAATATTAAGTTCAATGGGACTGTTTAGAATAAAACAAATAACATATAAAATCCAGCTGAAGAGTAAATAATATATTAAGTTGACCTGTCGAGTAAAGTTAGTAACATTGTCATTGAGAGCAGCTATATAGGAGCGTGTCATTTAAACTTTTAATTCGAGAGGGTAGATATTAGGACCTTGGTACATCAGAAATTGAATATTCATATTTTATAAACATGACAAGTTATGATATGAATTATGATTCCAAAGAACAAATGTTATATTTTTGTACATACAAGCGTATGAGTTAAAGAAGATCCTGACGATAATCTCAAAAGGACACTTACTTAAAGCATTGGTTGCGTTGTTTTATGTGTAGTCCTTTGTGTTTGATGTTTCTGTGTTGTGCGTTGACGTTCCTTGTCCCTTATGCGTCTGTTTCTTTGCTTGTCTGCTTTGTGTTTTTGCATTGGGGGTTTTGGGGTTTTGCTGTGGGTGCTGCAACCTGGTGTTGTTGGAGATCCCCTCCTTTGTTTTTACAAACAGGATTTTTCATACTCTAAGTATTGGGATTGCAATATTCTTTATAAAAGATTTTTTCACAAAATGAGAAGACCTGAAATCAACAGAAAGCAGATGAATGACCAGCGTTTGTCAATTACAAGCCGCAGATGCCTTCTGCCTGACGACGGAGAATTCCTCAATAAGACTCCATTATAAAACACACAGCAAACAGTCAGAATGAAACATGTGGAAGGTATACACAATCCAAGACATACTGAGGAATACAGAAATAAAAAGAAAACCACAACACAAATGACATATAAACAGTTTATATACACCTTATTAAAGGTGAGTGAAGATTATTCTTTAATATTTTCGATTGAAATCTAATCTACGGAATAACTTAAGTCACCACAAGAATCACTGTGAATGAAAGTCAAACCCGAATCCCAAAATACCAGAATTAAAATATCACTATCAAAAGGCTTACAAATACTTGAAAAAAAAAAAAGATATCGGAGACAATAACAGAGCACGACTAAAACACGAAGGGCAACAATATCCAATTCAAATACAAGAACGGAATTTATAATCCTAAACCTTCCAAAATACTGCGCGAAACCAATCCAAGAGGACATACTCCTCTTGTAACGTATCAATACAGCTATTTGAATGCACCATATGCAGAGCATGAAGGAATGTTTCTACGTGCCCATCATTTTTATATAGGAAAGGAAAATCTATAATTTTGAAGTTGAAGTCGCCAAATTTTTCATTTATTGAAGTATTTAGGTTACCATTTTCGTTAATTTTAGAAGATAAGATGAGATATAAACATGAAGTAGAGTGGCCTCTTTCCCTCAATAAAAGATCCAAATTTCAAAAGAAGATGAGAGAATGTTTGAAAAAGATGTAAGAAAACCGTAAAAAGTTTATGAAATCCTCATGATTTGCCAAATTAATTGGTACAACGTCCAAAACATTTGTTAAACCCTTTCTGAGAATCAGAAATTAAAAGTCAAACTCTTGAAATTATAGAGCAGACAGATACTATAATACTACGCCACAGAAACACAAAGGACAAAGCTATCTTAATCATCATTAGGAACATTACCAGTAAAAGTCTTACTGTTGAATTCGAAATCAGTCCATTTGGATATTTTTTTTCCAAAAATGGCGGATACCTCTAGATTTAATCTTAGTTTTAATTTTATTATTCAAAGATGCTTGTCGGGTTAGCGCAGTGATAGCGCGCTCGCTTCTCACCTCTTAGATCCCGGGTTCGAATCCCAGATTCGGCGAAGGGTCTTATGTGGGAGGGTAGGTGGTCCCCCACCCAGGCCTCTGCAGGAGGTTTTTCTCCGGAAACTCCGGTTTCCTCCTGCTCATTGGACCCCCTTACGCCAACATCTGAGCCAACGTGAGACATTAATATAAGTTGTGTAACTTGTTTGTTAAACGTTGTAAAATATATAAAGTTTAAATTTAAAGTTTTAAAGATGCTTGTCAAAGGTCACCCCAAAGCACATTAACAAATAACGTATCGGAAAATCGTAATAGTTTTCAGATGTTTAACAAAATTAACACACTTGCACCACCCCTCTGATAATTTTTTGCTAAACCTTTATTTAAAAATTTAACAGATTACTCTTTACAATTTGAGGTCCAAGCATTTAATTTCTTATGATGCTTTTTTCTTTATTCTGACCTTTATTACCATTTATGAGGATAAAAGTTGAGACACAATGATGGATCTGAGGCACTGACTTGGACTATCGGTATCTTTGGAACACTTTCTTTATCATAAGATTGAAGTAAATCATATAGTCTCAAAATATTATCATTGCGATTGTATTTCTGAATGTTGAAGTTCTAAATCAGTGAATGAGAGTCAAACATAGAACCCTAAATCAGATTCATTTAGAAAAAAATCACGATTAAAAAACTTACAAATTCTTGAAAAAAATATATGCCAGAGCAAGTACCAAATATATGGATTTTGTTCTGAGAGCTAGGCGTCTTGCAGATAAGCTTCTCAGTCAGGGATATGTTTGTGACCGACTAACATCGTCACTGAGGAAGTTATACGGTCGATATGGGGAACTCGTCATACACTACGATGTCCCACTCTCCAGAATGGCGGATGATATTTTGTCATAGACCATTTGAACCATCCAACCAAAGATTGTACTCTATGTCTTCCGAAATGGAAGAAACCGGATGTGACAGTTCTACTGAATTGAAGCGGCGGGTGTTGCATGCAAGCAGGAGATGCTTACTCTTCCTGGGAACCTGGTCTCACTCCCTTATCGGGAGTTCGCTTCTTTTCATGTGGGGGAGGTTTTTGTTTTTTTGCTTTGGTTCCTGTTTTGTCCTGATTTTGTATGCCTTCGGTTACTGATTTTCTGAATTATCGATTTTGTGCTGTATACAGGGATATGGTCATTATCCATATTTGTCATAAACAAAATTTTCTGACGAAAAAGGAAAATATGGACGGACACAATAACACAGCTCCATAGAGGGACGACGAACGAAGAAAAAAGAAAATAGGGACGGACACAATAACACAGCTCCATAGAGGGACGACGAACGACTTTATCTTATGAACTATGATGAACAATCTCAGGGTCCAGTGTAAGTACGAAATGTATTGTAGGTGACACTTTAAAGGCGGCGCCGAGCTAGTACCGGTATATACGGTTTAAACATATTGGAATATCACATGAATCCTATATAAACATATTACATCTATGATGCAAATAAGAAGGACCAAAATGGTAGCTTAAAGTTCATTTAATTATCTTGCTGAAATACAATACAAAACCAATCCAAAAGCCTGTAAAACATTATAGTAACTAGTGGAATCTGCTTTTACAATAAACATCAAAGAAGTCGAGAAGGCAAGACAAAATCATTAGAATTTCCATTGGAACGGTTGCGAATCTCGGAATGAATAACGTTGCGAAGTGAGACCAGGTGCCCGGGGAGAGTCAGCGTCAATAGAAACACAGCAAACATTTATATTCTTTAAGTTGCTTCTGGAAATGTAACTTTGAGAATCTGAACAGGTCCGTTTTCTTTTTATCTAATTCATTACTATGATTTTTTCAATGCAATAAACATGGAATTAACTAAAATGTATCTTCTCCAATTGTCAAGATTACTCTTAATAGATACTCATTTGCTGCAATTTTGTGGTTCTGTTGTTTATTTTTCTTATTCTATAATCTCAATCCTGTACCAAGATGAAATTTAAATGATAGCGAAAGTCAAAGAAGGGCTGGGCCAATCTCCGATATATAAACACCTTGTTTTGATTGTAGATTCTAATTTGTTTAAAGAGATCGATCGTTTAATGTCATGAAGGCACGGATCATGGTATCTCTAAATAGAGCTCACAAAGGAACATGGGTAGACATATTGGTTTGGTCCGTGTCATTGCACCACCCTGTTTTCATAAAGGATAAAGAACTGTCAACATAATGGGCTATTTTGGTTGTCAATAAGTAAAAATGATGAATTATCATATCGGTGTAAATGAACTGAAGGTGACTAGCCTTCAATTGAAGAATGGGGCTGGATACAAACAGTCTATCAAATCAGTTTGAACAAATTAAAAAATGTAAAACGTTTTTTAAAATGAACGAACAAGAACACTGAAATCTTAATATTTGGTTTGAAAATGAAACGTCAATTGATATAACTTTTGTTAGTACTAGTCTTAATATCGTATACCTAATATTGCATATAAAACAGAAGAAACAGCTGTTGTAGAAAGCAGAAGGACAAAAACTCTTCTAAAACTAAAACATAGCTGGAAACCAGCAGTCGGCTCCATTCACTAGTTTGGTTGATAGTCTGTTTTCGTCCTACATTGAATATTCTTTTTTTCTTCTTGCATTTTCAAACTATTGATGTTGACGGTTCATCCACATAGTATAGAACCAAACTTCAAAAGGAGAGTTGAAAATTTACCTAAGTTTTGAAATTTAGGAAGGCATTGGATTGTTCATGGAAACATGATTCCTGTCTTTCAAGAATCAAAGAAAATTGTGTATCTTTAATAATAAATAATAAATGCAAATTGTAAATTGATTTGGAATTTTCTTCAAGAAGGTAGAGAGTTGGAACCCTTCGACAATTTAAACTGAAAATCCATTTGAAGTATCAGAAAAGGAGAATTAATACATCCAAATGTATAAGGTAATACTGGAAGTTACGCATATAAATCAGATTGACCTTTTTTTAGACAACAAGTTCAAGATATTAATCGCATCAAGAATACTGATAACAACATAACATAAAATAAAGAAAGGAGGGGATCTCCAACAACACCCGGTTGTAGCACCCACAGCAAAACCCCCAAACCCCCAATACAAATGACAAATATGGATAATGACCATATCCCTATATACAGCACAAAATCTATAATTCAGAAATCAGAAACCGAAGGCATACAAAATCAGGATAAAACAGAAACCAAAGCAAACAAACAAAAACCTCCTCCACATGAAAAAGAAGCGGACTTCCGATATGAGAGTGAGACTAGGTACCCAGGAAGAGTAAGCATCTCCTGCTTGCATGCAACACCCGTCGCTTCAATTCGGTAGAACTGTCACATCCGGTAACTTCCATTTCGGAAGACAAAGAGTACAATCTTTGGTTGGATGGTTCAAATGGTCTATGACAGAATATCATCCACCATTCTGGAGAGTGGGACATTATAGTGTATGACGAGTTCCCCATATCGACCGTAGAACTTCCTCAGTGACAATGTTAGTCGGTCACAACATCTAAAAGACGCCTAGCTCTCAGAACAAAATCCGTATATTTGGTACTTGCTCAGGCATAGCGTATCAACTGAGATATGAACACGCCATAAGCAGGCGATGAAGGGATGTTGCTACTCAGAAAAGGAAAGTTTGTAATGCTGAAATTGAAGTCGTCACGTTTGTCATAGAGTGAGATGTTCATTTGACCATCAGTGTCGTAGGACAACATTATGTCCAAATAGGATACTGAATTATTTGTCTCTGTAGTTTCTTTGACTTCAAGCTCCGAAGGATAAATACTGCTCAGGTAATCTGCGAAATTTGGATTATTGATGGACAACACATCGTCTATGTATCTGTATCTGTAAAACACAGAGCAGACACGCACAAAAAGAGACACACGCCAACTCACACAGAAACATCAAACACAAATGACAACACATATAAGGGAGGAGACCAGTTTGTTATACCAATGCGACCCATAACCGATATCAGACGGTCATACATCATACAACATAGATAGCAAATTTGATTTGGTTATCTGGATTACGTGTTCACAACTCTACCCCGTATGTGAGAGTAGATACACTAAGGGCGTCCAATCAGTGGATGAAATCAAACACAAAACCCGAAATCAGATTCCAAAATTCACAATCCTGAGGCTTACAAATTCTTGAAAACAGATGAAACAGAACTTTCTCACGAGAAAAGAAAATAGGACAGACATACGAAGACAATAACACATCTTCATAGAAACACGAAGGACAAACAGACGGAGACAATAACACAGCTTCATAGAAACACGAAGGACAATTTCATCAAATGAACAATATCCAGAGTCCCGTGTAAGTACGGAATGCATTGTGGGCGAGGCTTAAAAGCGGTATACTGTGCTAATTATAATTAAATATCACATGAATAATGTTAGATATATATAATGCAAGTTATAAGATCTAAGTAAATTAGACCAAAAATGAGGCTTAAAGATTATTGAAATTTCTCTCTACGTATTATTCATTATCTAAAGAGAAGGGAGAGTTTCGCTCATTGACGCGGTATGATACAAAGAACAAGAAAATTTCCGAAGCGCCACCCTGAATAAATTCGATGAAGAAATTAGATGTACACTATAATTGAAAAATACATTTCCTTTGATCCCAAGACCTACCTAACATAATCACTTCGTGTGGAATCTGCTATTACGAAATATCATCAGAAAATATTTAGACAACAAATTTAGATCTATAAAATAACGGTTGTAGTGAAACTTTTTATGAATTTGCAAAATCTAAAAATCTTAAGTTTTTATTTTCTCCTCTCTAAGCTCAGTTCATTTCTCCATCATGATGCAGGTATTTTCATCGATGACATCAACAAATGTTGAATTTTATAGATTCACTCTGTATGTACCATAATTTACACATTATACAAAAGCCCATTCATGTAAATAACCTCCAGAAGTCAAAATTTGGATTTGAATCCTCGGTTTGGTGAACTTTTTATAAGGATACAATTCATTTTCTCTATATTAACTACGGCTTTTGATCCCAAAATTTGAGTAATCATTTTGCCGTATTAACATAATCACGTCTGTCTGTAATTTACCACCCTTGACCTCACAATTACAAAGAGAGAAAACCGACACCCGTGAAATTCGATTATTGAAAAAGGCGAAAATCTAGCTATATTTAAGAGTCATCCGACACTTTACCTACAACAAACTTTTTGTTAATTGTTTAAAAACAATTGTGATTTCATCGAGATAACATCTACGTAATGCATTCATTTCAGTCGAAAAGAATTTTTTAAATCATCTATTTTTGCGAAGTCGTTTTCTCTCCTCTGAAGTGGAATAATGTAATGCTGTACATAATTGTTAAATGAAATAATGACATGACGTTTCATTTTTTAATAAGATATGTACAAAAAATGTATACGCATGGATTCATCGTTTTTAGATTGGTTGATTGTTTAGTCCCCAAAGATATCATTCGCCTACTTTCGCAGTGTTTCGGCACTAGACTTGAAAGATATTTTAAGAATTCTCCGTCACAAAATTTTACGAAAAATTTTGAAACTAAATGATATCTCCCTGATGGCATAGCTCTGTCTTTGGCAGGTTGATTGACAGAAATTTGAGGTCAAGTTAATATTTTCTCTTCATTATTTTAACTTAATTGGGATTTCCTGTTTTTCGATCTCAAGTATCACTGATGAGACATAACTTGTTGCATTGCGCATATGGTGCACTAAAACTTTTTTTTTTATAGGTGCTCAGATATCAGGCTCGACAAACATTTTCAAGTATATGTCTGTCATTCTTTCATCTTTCATATTATCATTCATGGGATAAATACTCTTTTTATTAACATTATACTACAAAACTATATCTGTTAGTATGTTACTGTATATTAGGTGCATTTTAATAGTGCGTTGTAATAAACAATTTTACATATGTTATCATTTAATTTTTTCTTTATTATGAGCCTTTTTTCATCACCGCACCTTTCATTTATTTTAAATTTCAGAACATCAAAATACATCGATATATCGATACAAAGTCTTTAAACATCAATGAAAAAAAAAAAAAAAAAAAAAAAAAAAAAAAAAAAAAAAAAAAAAAAAAAAAACAAACAAACAAAAAAACAAAAATATATATCATTCAATTTTGTGACGATTAGTTATCGATGTAGTAAATATATAAAAAGGAATTAAATGACTAATATTTGATTCCGTCTATAAATTTTATTAAGTTAACATTATTTTTGTATTCTTTCAGAAGCATTTTCTTATTCAGCTCGTTGATTAGAATGAATCTTATATTAATATTTTCTCTCCTTATATTACTAATGTGGAACCACTTATAAATAGAGAAACCAATTACGGACAAAATTAAATTAATGTCATTATATTCCTTCTTATCAATCTTGTAACCCAAAACTATGTATTTCAAATGCCTTAAATTATTCTTAAATCCAATATTTGTTAGTGAGTTAGATATTAGACCCCAAAAATTATCTAAGCATTCACAAGATATAAAATAATGGTTGTAATCGTCCTTTACATTACAAAACACACATTTATCATCATCTATAATCTTCCATCTCTTCAGAAGGATCTGATTGGGTAGTATGTTGTTAAAAAGCTTCCATCGAAACATCTTTTCATCATTCTCAACTATGACATTGAATATGAAAGAAAACATACATTTAACAAGATGAGAAATATCATTCTTAAATACATTTTTCCATAAACTAAAACAATAAATAGCACTAGCTTTATTCTCTATCAAGCTAGTATATATTACTTTGTTGTCTATTTCATTTAGTTTTAACATTTTTCCCGTTATTGAATTTTTAATGCATATATCTGAAAGAAGTTTTATTTGTACACCTGTGTCAAGTTTATCTTTCAATTCTTTCGGAAGCGCACATTTTAAAGTATATAATTGTGAAATCCAATTCCTTTTATCTATTAAATTATTGTATATAAATTCTTCATCAATCTTACAATTATTATCAAGTATGTCATTAACATAAATAAATCCCGAATTAATCCAATTCAAAAATAATAAGTATTTCCCATTTTGACAAATATTTTTGTTTCCCCAAATTATTTCTTTCCTAATACTGTTACCAGATGCTAAATGTGGTTTTATAACTTTAATCCATGAATTAAGTAACGATTTATAAAACTCAGGGAGTTTTTCGAAATTAGGAATATATGATAGATTATCGATATTCATCTTAAATACAAGAAAATCTCGTCCAAAATAGTCAAAATAGAAAGATGGGATTAATTTCCATTTTGCATCAGTATCATCAACAAGTCTTTTCACTAACGATATTCTTAACATGTCAACGTGTGATTGTGGTGCACTAAAACTTATAACAGAACGTATATTTTAATATTGACCATTTTTGTTTCATTAATGATAAACATCTTCAAATTCAATAGCATCATTTAAGAACAGATAAATTTGCAGCATGGACCAGACATGTACGTTTCGGGTAATGGACTATGACCAAAGAGTGTGAAAGATATTATGTCCATAAATGTACCGAAAGACGTAGCAGGACGGGTGGGGTGTGATTGGTGAAGGTTTTTCTTTGTTTGCGTTGGTTCCTGTTTTATCCTGATTTCGTATGCCTTCGGTTTATGATTTTCTGAATTATCTTTATTGTACTGTGGTTGGAATATGGTCATTATCCATATTTGTCATGCTACAGGACCCACGTTTTAGAAATTTTAGAAATTTTCGAATGCGCCGAAGAAATAATTAACCGAATTTGATCGAACTTGGCTACATGTGCCCTCGTGGACCCCTGGCCCAACAGCAGCGTCACTCACCAAGTGGAATAAACATTAAAGAAGTACCTGTCAGTTATTCAGACCCAAAGTCGAGAAGGCAGGGCATAATCATTAGAATTTTCATAGTAACGGCTGCGAATCTCGGAATTAATAACATTCCGAAGTGAGACCAGGTGCCCGGGGAGAGTCAGCGTCTCCTGACTGCATGCAACACCCGTCACAACAGCTCCATGGAAACTTGTCAAATTCGGTGATTGTCTCGATGTACATATTGATGTACACATCAGGTAAGTATGTCTTGTTTGGTGTTGATGACAGCCATTCAATTACAATCCAGAATTTCACTGATCATTCTGGAAAGGGGGATCTGATATGCTTTTATTATATTCCCGTAGCAATCGAAGAACTTCCTCAATGGTGATTTCAGCGGTTGTGCAATATAATCCTGAATAAATGTTTAACGTCTTCAAATTCAATAGCATCATTTAAGAACAGATCAATTTGCAGCATGGAGCAGACATGTACGTTTCGGGTACTTTACCTTCGTCAGTGATCCTCTAACTAAGCAATGTGATATGTCCAAAGAGTGTGAAAGTTTTCGTATTATTTTGAAATCGTATGTATGTTTAAATGAATTATGCTTTAAATTATACCCTTCCATATGAATTTGTTCTAGTGATGCAAAATTCGTCCAATCCACTTCTCAAACACGTACAAGTTTGTGACCAGAAATAACATCTTATCCACAAAGAAAATATCAACTTATCTTTATGGCAATATCTTATGAATCTTTATAAACTATGTTTTATAGGGGGAAGTTTATTGATGATATACTCCAGTTCTGAAGAGGGAGGGTAAACACAGCTTTTGGTGAATGCCAAGTTTGCATTTCGCTGTTTGGTAAACCTCTTCATTTTGCTCATAAATGTTTCGGTTCCTTTCAAGATAAAACAGTGCTATCGGAGCACTGGGTTATAAATCTGTGTTCAACACATATACGAAATTAATGATGTAGGTTTGACTATCTTATCGTGGCGAGATTGCGCAAATGTTTGAACAGTTCTGTACGGTACTTGTATGTTACCCGTCAACCGGCGGACACTACATGACGATAGACTGTTACGTAGGTAAGTTGGCCAGCTCTTAGTCTAACCGTATCTCCAGAAGTTGACATAAATTTTATGTTGATTAGCGCATATTTACTATTCATTCTATCACGCAGGAAATCTGATATTCTTTTGTAGCAAAGGCTTGCAGTTTACGCAAATGAATTCGACAAAGACGCTGAAAAGAAAGCGCTAAGCAGAGGTCAAATAAATACTTATTATTCTGTGATATTTATCTTTCGAGGTTTTAACACTTTCGGTAGTGTCATAGCCGAAAATACATTTGATTAATTTTGTATATCCTGATTATTATTTGGCCAGACATAGCCCGCCTATTCAAGCGCCGAATTTTAAACTGCGATATTGGACGTGTTGAAGCGTAACAGCTTTTCAATACACAAATTGTCAACAGACTGAGATTTAATATATATACGACGATCTCTCGTGAGCTTGTGGCTTAGTCGCAGGATTTTTAGAGACGGCGGAAACGTATTCAAGGCAGGATAGTTTATATACAAAAACCCACTTTTTTACTCTGTGGAGGTTGACAGAATCGATACCTCACTGAATAGTGTCTACTCCTTCCACTATAGTAGAGAAGTTTATTGGAATTATTGAATAACGGAATTCAAATTACATCAGTGGATATAAGGGCCGAGGTTTAATAGATAAGATAACAAGAAGAAATTAACTGGAAATAAGCAAATTATTTATCTCCATAAAATGTGCTGATGAAATTTCAAGCGGCATCCTCTCAGATGGAAATGGACCAGTCATCTCATCGGTCTAAAACAACAGTGAAAAACAAAACTAACTCCACGAATGAAAAAGAAGGAACAAAACGGACGAGACGAAGGGGGAGCGTTGATTCTGCTTTATTGGGACCAAATAAATATTCATTGCATGTACCATGTCAACGTGAGAAGTCCAGTCTCAGTGATACCACAGACAAAAGACGTGTGGAGAGACGGAACTCTTATTCATTTACAAGCAAGAAGGATAGAGAATTGTCGGTGAGGGACGTTACGAAGTCTAAAACTTCTTCTCCTATATCTAAGTCAACTTACGTTACGTGTGAATCAGAACTCAAGCCGATACTCAAGTCATGCTCACGGACTAACGGCTTACGACCTACAGTGTCGATGGACGATGCCTTGTCAACGAAATCTAAGCAAACGCAGACGACAGAAAACAAGTTCAGTTATCGTCTGCCAGAAGACACCAAAAAGACATCTATCAGGAAATCTGTCTCGTTTCGTGAGGATTCCGTGGATGAGTATAGCAGACGACCAAGACGCTTCTCCTCTCCATCTTACCAGTTAACATTTTCACCCACAAAGACACTCTGTCCAGAGTTCGTGGATCCCATATAGTCTTACGTAAAGGATATATGTAATTGTGCAATTGGGAAATATATGGGACGAAGAAACGGTGGGACATTATAATACTCGTTTCCAAAACGGAGATTAAGAATCAAGTACACGTTAATAAGTTCAATCCTTTCCATAAAAGCTCTTTGCGTATTTAAATTCATTGCTGTTTTCATACCTGATTAGATTAATTAGAAACCAGCGAGCGGGGTATACTTCAGTTTATTGCCAAGAGACATGATTGAAAGTTTGAAAGGTTATATATATATATAATATGATTCATTTGATACTCAAGATTTTTAAAACCTACTAGTCTGATAAAAAAAGGTTTAAATGATTGTTTCTGTACATAGGTAAAATGGTTAAAAGTACGATTTACTCGCTACAATGAAAACAAAAATCATGTTGAGAATTTGTGTTGCAAAGAAGGACAACATAGTTTGGTTCTGATATTTAAAATTCATTGTGAAAAGTCAGTCAGATTGTATGTCTGTCTTTCTGTATAAAGCAGATAAGAATAATTTTGTCAATATTTGGTGCTAATTTTCACATATTGCCAAGGATGTCATGTGTAGATACATTCAAATTTCATTTAGTTTAAACATATTTATCTGTATCTGTAATAATACGTCGCAGATTCCCGGTAGGGCTTATTTTTCATATTCATATTCATATTATATAAGTGATTGAATAAGTCAATCTTTATATTCTTTTTATTTGTTTTGAAATTTGATTACATATATTACATTGTATTTTCAAAATGCATAGGTAGTTGTGTAACTGACGGGGCGTGACAATGAATATTGGTATTTACATACATTGAAGGTCGCCTTTTGAAATTTAACAATAGGATCAGCGATAAAGGTAGATAAAACCACAGTTCCTAGCCGCTCTCCATGTTCGTATGATAAATTAAAGCTTATCTCGTGAGAAATAATTTGAATAGAACTATAAGACAGTCTTTACATCCGTCATGTTCCAGAGTTTGATGTTTGTGTAAATAAGTTGATAAGGCTCGTCAATATTTATTCTGATGTGCTCGATTTGGATAATGATTATTTATGTAGCCTTTGAGAAAATCACATTATATTAAATTATACCTATTTAAAATATTTTTGTGGTATCATTACAAGATAAAGTTAGAAAACAATATAGAAGAATTGCAAGCTCAATTCTTGTAAAAATATAAATTCTTTTGAACCTGAACATTTTTGTTGTAGAAATATAGAGAATAGAGAATGAACTTAAACTAATTAAAGATTATTTATAAGTGAATGCTTCTGTACATTTATAAGCTGATGAAAAGTTCGATTTACTCGCTAAAATGAAAAATGTATGTGAAGAATTGGTGTTGCAAAAATGAAAATATATTTTGATTATTAATACGCATTATGATATTTAAAATACCTTGTTAAAAGTCGATCAGATTTATATCTGATTTTTTCTTTCTTTAAATTATATTGAAGTTGTAATATAATCAATCAATTTTGTCCTTGTTTTCTTTATTGTGAAATTATTCATTTCTCTGTTCACATTTTTAATTCTACTGAAGAATAAATATTAATTCCAATAGTTCATTTAGAATTATAAGATTTTCCGAGTATGTGGAACATTTAGATTGTGTCGCTTTGTATACGCTATCTGAAGGGGGTATCGTCTCGCTTACCTTAGAAAGCATCAAAATGAATTTTCCCCATAACGCCCTCTCATTTCCTTGGATCTTGTTAAGAGTATATGCATGACTTTCAGTTAACTTCAGTGCCATGAAATAGCATTTTGATATTTGAATGAAATACGCATGCATAATTGTAATGTTTACATTTCAGCTTATTTATTCCATGAGCAAAAATGAATAAATGTACATTTTGTATTTAAAACATTAATATTTTGTCTTGTCTTATTGTTTATACATTGTCACGAATTCCATACACACAGAGGTACGAAATATGTCTTAAATTTATTGAATAAAAGTCACACCCAAAACCAGACATCAGACTCTGATAATCCTATTCAATATGCATACAGATTCTTGAAAATAAAAATAGAAATTTCTGACGAGAAAAGAAAAAGCCGACAAACAAACGGAGACACTGACACAGCACTATATAAACAGGAAGGACAAAGCTTTCTAATGAACCATTATAGTGAAGTGTAAGGACAGAGTCCATTGTATGTGGCGCTGTTCACTCGCTGCCTTGACTATTAAAAGGGATTGAAAAGGAAGCTTTTAAAAGTTTATCTTAATTTCTCTTATTGAAGAAAACAAATAAACAACGAACAATAAGATGTCAGCACAGGAGATGCCCCCTTTCAAACATTTGAGTGAAAGTTTTATTTCGTAATCATGTTTCTGTTTTACATAATAATCAGTATTTACAATTAATCATATTTGAAAAAGATTATATTCCTTGTATTAAAATATCACAGCAACAAAGTTAGCAATATTTGCATCACCAAAATTTGTCCTCCCTCATCACACAAAATTGTCATAAGAATAACGACGTTGTTCTTATTTTTTTGTCATGATCTCTTCTTGTATTTTAAACATGTGAATCATATGTAATCACAAAAAACAATCAAAAGTGAATAAACACAACATAGGGAACACACGGAAATACAAATAGATAAAGACTGAATTAAAATAAGATTGATGACATGAAAACATCACAAAGAAGATAGGACCAAATGGAGAACCACTGACTATACATGGGGCAGCCGTATACTACATGATATCAAAGGGTGTCGGTTATCCGGGTTATGTTCACATAACCCTTCCATTTATTCTCCAAATCAGAGCTCTAATTTGTTGTATGTATATATATGGTAACCTACTCACTAAAAGATGACAAATCAAACGACATACTCAAATATAAGTTTAACTATGAAATATTTGGCACATACACCCTTTTCTATACCGTTTTAAATTCAATATACGTTGAGATCCCACGGAGATAAGGGGGTTGAGACAAGGGTGACACTTTGGTTTACGTTAATTGATTTATCTACCAGACTATCTCTTTGGTGTGAAACTATTACAACCTGACAATAATCTGTACCATTCAGATTAACATTGACTGGAGTCACAATTCATGATATTTCTGACGTAGTTTACACTTTGAACTTCTTATTCTTCTCTTAAACTGAGCCATATAATGGTAAGATATGGTACATGATCGGGTCTTATTAATCTACAATGCGGCTAGACATTTAAAGTACAGATTAAGTGTTTTATGTTAGCTGCTACATAACTCTGATATGTAGATAAGGAAGATAAGGATGCGTCCTAATATATTGCTGAATCAGGACATGGAAGGATACTGACATTACACAATAAGTATTATTACATTTTTACATGACTCAAATTGTGGGCACCATCTAGAACTGATTACTTAACTTAATACTGCTGCAAAGAGAAAGCTTAAGGGTCTGTAAACAATTTGACAGCCCTTTCTCTCGCCAATTTCACAACTGCGAGGAGATGGAATCTCAAAAGCACTGTAAACATTTATCACTAACACATAACACATCAAATAATATCATGGATGACACTTAAAGACAATAAATATGGACACCTGAGATCAAAAGGAACACGACGCCGACTTACGTCAGAACTCCTTAATGAGTGAGTGACAGTCAAACATAAATACCCAAAGTAAGAGTTAAATAAATCAAATCAATTGGCAAAAAAATCAGAAAAATGCAAAGACAAACAAAACAACTATATTAGTTATTCAGTCCCAAAGTCGAGAAGGCAAGGCAAAATCATTAGAATTTTCTTTGGAACGGTTGCGAACGTCGGAGTGAATAACATTCCGAAGTGAAACTAGGTGCCCGGGGAAAGTCTGCGTCTTCTGATTGCATGCATCACCCGTCGCAACACACCATGAAAACTTGTCATATTCGATTATTGTCTCGATGTACATATTGATGTACATGTACATAACAGGTAAATATGACAAATATTGACAATTACCTTATCCCAATACACAGTAAAAATCGGTGATTCGGGAAATCACAAACCGAAGGCATACGAAATCAGGATAAAACAGGAACCAGAGCAAACAAACAAAAGCCTTCACCACATGAAAAGAATGCGAACTCCCAATATGGAGTGAGACTAGGTGCCAAGGAAGAGTCAGCATCTCCTGCTTGCATGCAACACCCGTCGCTTCAATTCGGCATAATATCACATCCGGTTACTTCCATTTCGGAAGATACAAGTATAGTCTGTTGTTGGATGGTTCAAATGGTCTAAGACAGAATATCATTCACCATTCTGGACAATAATTCTTGTTTGGTGATAATGATAGACATTCAATCGCAATCCAGAATGTCACTGATCATTCTGGAAAGGGGGATCTGATATGCTTTTATTATCCCTAAGAACGTCCTCAATGATGATTTCAGCCGTTGTGTAATATAACCCTGAACAGGCAGCTGACTTGCTAGCCGTCTGGCTCTTACGAATACATCTTCATATTTGGAACATGTCCTGACGTACCGTATCAGCTGAGAAACAAAAACGCCATTTATAGGCAGGAGAAGACGGAATGTTACTACTCACGAAAGGGAAAGTTTTGTGGAAGCCGAAATCATCACGCTTGTCATACAGTGAGGTGTATAGAGGTAGAACAATATTGATAATTGGTTGATATCTCTGCCGGTGGACTGGTAGTAACATAGGTTGGTATCTCTGCAGGTGGATTGTAAGTCACATAGATTGGTATCTCTGCTGGTGGACTGTAAGCCACATAGGATTGTGTCTCTGCTGGTGGACTGCTAGTCACATCGGATGGTATCTCTGCTGGTGGATTGTAAGTCACATAGATTGGTATCTCTAGTCACATAGGTTGGTATCTCTGCTGGTGGACTGTGAGTCACATAGGATTGTGTCTCTGCTGGTGGACTGCTGGTCGCATAGGATGGTATCTCTGCTGGTGGACTGCTAGTCACATAGGATGGTATCTCTGCTGGTGGACTGCTAGTCACATAGGATGATGTCTCTGCTGGTGGATTGTAAGTCACATAGATTGGTATCTCTAGTCACATAGGTTGGTATCTCTGCTGGTGGACTGTGAGTCACATAGGTTGGATTCTCTTGTCACATAGGTTGGTATCTCTGCTGGTGGATTGTAAGTCACATAGATTGGTATCTCTAGTCACATAGGTTGGTATCTCTGCTGGTGGACTGTGAGTCACATAGGATGGTATCTCTGCTGGTGGACTGCTAGTCACATAGGATGGTATCTCTGCTGGTGGACTGCTAGTCACATAGGATCGTATCTCTGCTGGTGGACTGCTAGTCACATAGGATGATGTCTCTGCTGGTGGATTGTAAGTCACATAGATTGGTATCTCTAGTCACATAGGTTGGTATCTCTGCTTGTGGACTGTGAGTCACATAGGTTGGATTCTCTTGTCACATAGGTTGGTATCTCTGCTGGTGGACTGTAAGTCACATAGGTATGTATCTCTGCTGGTGGACTGTAAGTCACATAGGATATCGTTCGCCTAGTTTCACTGTGCTTTTTCACTGACTTGAAATTTATTTGTATTTCTTATACTGAGATTGATGAATTATTCTGAAACTAAGGCGTATCTTCCTGATGACATAACTCTGTCCTAATAAAGCTGGCTCTTTTGTATAGTGGCATATTACTGCCGATTTAGAAATGAATACAAAATGTAAGATCAGATGTAAGATCAATGTAATTATCAGATCTTTAAGTTGCCTTATAACAAAATATAAGTCGATTTAAATTATCTTGGTATCTAGCTAATAGGTCGTGTTACTGCTAATGACGTTCACTTGTTAGATAAAATATCTAACAAGTCGACTTATTTATCTTATAAATCGACTTAATCTATCTAACAAGTCGACTTAAATATCTTACAAGTAGACTTAATCATGAATAAGTCGATATAATTATCTGACATCTTTATGTCGACTTGTCAGATGAATAAGTCCACTTGTCAGATAAATAAGTCCAGCTTGTATTAGTTATAGGGTTTGTTCCTGTCATACTTCCTACTCAAAGTAGGTATAAAAATTTGTGGGGGATGAGTAGGAAGTATGACAGGAATAAACCTTTAACGAATTCATCATGCCGAGAACTATATTGTAACGTTTTCTGTGTAATTTCTGACGGTTGAAAATTAGCGACATACCTCGGCGTCAAGGTAGGACACCACGTGTCCATAATACTGCAACATGATTGGCTAAAATAAGTACGAGGCGTGATTATCAGATAAATGAGTCGACTTGTCAGATAATTTATCTGACAAGTGTATGTCATAATTTATCTGACAAGTGTATGTCATAAGTGGGCAATGACGCGTCCTATAAGCTAGATACCAAGATAATTTAAGTCGACTTATTTTTTCATACAAGTCGACATAAAAATATGACAAGTCAATTTTTAATAATGATAAAGTCGACATAATTATCCGACAAGTGGATGGCAGAAATATACTACCCTATTTTGGCATACATTTAAGGTCATGTTTAGAATTATGTTGTAACTTTTGGATTTCCTCTCTTTCGGCATTTTGATATATTATTTGTTGAAATGCGCATATGGTGCACTAAATTAAATAATTTGTTGTCGTTTATATTTGTAAGATTAGGTGTAAATTAATCAAGGAGACATTTTCATTATTTTGGACACCTCGAATCTAAATCTAATACATATTACATTGTTTTGATTGAGGATCACTGACGAGGGATAAAAACCCGAAACGTGCATGTCTGGTCCATGCTGTAAATTTATCTGCTCTAAAATGATGCTAATGAATTTGAAGACGTTAAACATTTGTACCACTTGGTGAGTGTCACTGCTGGTGGACCAGGAGTCCCCGAGGGCACATGTAGCCAAGTTTGATCAATTTCGATTCTTCAAACGCATTTGAAAATTTCTGTTTACAAAATTTTCTCAAATTTCTAAAACTTGGGTCCTGTAGCATCATATCCCAGCCATCTTGCTACGTCTTTCGGTATATTTAGAACATAATTTTCATAGATTTTGGCCATATTACATTGTTTTTATTGAAGATTACTGACGAGGGTTAAAAACCCGAAACGTGCATGTCTGGTCCATGCTGCAAATTTATCTACTCTAAAATGATGCTAATTAATTTGAAGACGTTAAACATTAGCTTATTTTAGTGCGTTGCCATCTATGACGTTCCTGGATTTTTAAAATCAGTCTTCTAACTTTCTAATCAGTGGTTGTTTTCGAATGATTTCTTTTATTTTCTGTATTTTCATGCTTACCATGTTCATGCGTTTAACTGCAATTAATATATAATGTAATATCGATGATTTCTTTTATGGTGAATATTGAGAATTTCTCGATACAAACTTATTCTGACAATCTTATATTAATCAAACACAACCTCATGAATACACGAATCAAGTTAATAAACTTACAAACACATTATACAGGAAGATAGAGCCTAAGGTACTCTTTTTTGTGTGTATTGAATGTTCATAAAGTAATGTTAATCAATACGTAAGGCGGGATGTTATTAGTTAATAGTTAATCTCTTAGCTAGATCTATAATGATGAGGAGTTTATAATTATCATGTTTATTGACAATTTTTTCGTGTATTTAATTTACTTTCGACATCCCAAGTTTTCCTCGCTGCAGCTGATAATTCTTCTTTCAATAAAGATTTGAAAAGAGTAATGCACCAGACGACTTTTTATTTTCTACATCATCGGGAAACCTATAAAATTATTGATGACTTTCGGCCAAGGATGGAGGATTGACTGGTACGACATCAATATCCAATAAAGTAAGGTATTTTACTGATAGATATCGGCGATAAAAAAATCAATTTACCTTCTTGTAATTGAAAAGGAAAGCTGAGAAAGTGATATTAGTGACACTTTGCTCCATCGATTAATCTAAAGTGTTAGGTGCATCTATATTCAGAGTTAATTGGAAAATGCTGGAAACGGTGTATTTAAGATTCAATCCATTTTATCCTCTAAATTCCTGAGTAAGCATTTTAACCTGGGTAGTTTATTTCGTAAACGTACTATTGTAAAAGAGATTCCATTGAATCCCAATCGAAGTTTTTTTTTCGATATTAAAGAAAAAAAAAAAAGGAAAATTGTTGATGTGAGCGAGAATATGTAGAATTTTCCTATAAAACAAAATTTGGGGTCATTCGAATTTATAGCCGATAAAGATGCCCCTACAATCTAGACAAAGATTTCCCTACAATCTATGGTTTATTTGAAAAGTTTTTATAAAAGGTTCAAATATGAAAAGCACGAAAATTCCAAAAAAAAAAAAAAAAAGTCATCATATAAGCTCTCATGGACAGAGATTTCTCGCTGTCAAATTATGACTGGACGAGTTACCCCGCTTTTTAATTTCACAGAAACTTCTTTAGATATGCACTGATAGCGTGACATTTCAATGACAATCATAAGCATACGAAGTTTATTATTCCAGTGACAATCATAAGCATACGAAGTTTATTATTTTAGTGACAATAATAAGCATACGGAGTTTATTATTTCAGTAACAACCACAGGCATACGAAGTGCATCAACAACCTAAAGCAATCGTTTACTTTAGGAAGCCACCCCGTTTTTAATGTATAACTTTATTTCAGAAAAGCGAAGCACTTTCCAGGGGTTGAAGGAAGCGAAATGAATTAACCAATTTATTGGCAAACTGAAAATAGTGGCATTTATGCATTTCAGATGGGAAATATAGGAAATCTAAATAATGAGTATATGAAGAACGGAATTCTAAATATGACCTTAAAATTATTTCAAAGAATTATGAACAGAGATATACCTTCAGGGAGGTATACATTAGTTTTCGACTATTTGATAAAATTTTGTGACGGAGGATTTGGAAATTGTTAAACTAAGGGGATGATATTCTGGCGAACTATGAGGGACATAACTTTCAAACTCTTTGGTCATATGACATAATCACTGACGAAGGTTAAGTATCCGATACGTACATGTCTGGTACATGCTGCTAATTTATCTGTTCTTAAATGTTGCTATTGAATTTAAAGACGCTTAACATTATCAGCAGAGATACCAACCTAGTTGTTGAAAATTTCAATATTGAAATTATGTTCTTTGTGAAATTTCAGTGCACCATATGTGCATTTGAACAATTAATGTCTCATCAGTGATGCTTTAGGTAGAAATATAGGAAATTCAAATAATGAATCTATAAAAAACAAAATTCTAAATATGACCTAAGATTTATGTCAAAGACCCAGCAGCTAAGGACAGAGCTATGCCTTCAGTGAGACGCCTCTTAGTTTTAGACTAATTTATAAAATTTGTTGACGGAGAATTTAGAAATATATCTCAACAAAGTGCCGAAACAATGTGAAACAATAGTAATAATACGGAAGTGTTCCAACTCTATACCTTCATGAAGAAAATTTCAAACCAATTTTTCCTGCAACAGATACGTGTTTCAAATATTTCAAAATTCTCATCAGTGATGCTTCCATTTCAGTAGCGCCCTCTTTAGTTTTTGAATTTAGATTTGTATATTTACTTTACAGAGAGTGCGCGGCTCCAAATTTCCTGTAGGGTCGAATCAGTAGCATATCCAAATAAAATATATGTTCAAAATAGCATTGGAGGGATGGTGCTAAGATGTTAACCTCCTTTAATTTCGATGATAACTATGAATGGAATGACAAGTTTTCGAAATAGCAAAATAATTTTTATGATGTCAAATCGATAAAGGGCCAAAACGAAGCTTCTTTCAGGCGACAGAGCTGGAAAGAAGTAATTAATACACTTCTAAACATCAAGTCACGGGGAACGGTTTTAACTAGTCCACACTGCAACAAGAAATAAGTGTTTATAATAATAATAAGGAAGTGTTCCAACTCTATACCTTCATGAAGAAAATTTCAAACCAATAGGATGATATCTTTGGGGGCTTACAGTCCACCAGCAGAGATACACACCTAGTAGATGAAATTATCAACAGGGAAATATATGATCTATTGTGCCCTATTGTGAAAATATCAGTGCATTATATTCGTTTTCAACAATTAATGTATAATCAGTAAATACAGGAAATTCAAACAATGAATGTTCGTTTGAATAATTTAAATGTATGAAAAATAAAAGAGCTATATGCCTTCAGGGAATATTTGTTGATTTTCAAATAGAAGCATCCATAGGAAACAAAATATGTCATCTTTTTAATTTTGCTAGATTTGATAATGAAACGAATCATAATTGATATCAACAAACATAAAAATGACGGGCTTCCATATTTTAGAAAAGTTATTAATTTGAAGTTTATTGAAGACATTTTCCCTAGAAAAAACACAGATGAACACACTCTTACATTTCATTACTCAATGTAACAAGAAAGTATTCAGTGGTTCTGGAGAAGTAGTTAGTGTAGACAGGGGGCATCAGAGACGAAAGAGAGAGAGAGAGAGAGAGAGCTGTATCCATATTTTTGGACGTGTAATAAAATTAGAGCAGTTAAGAAAATATACAAAAATTCAGTACGCAAAATATCTTTGGATTAGAGACAAAGCTATACGCTTTTATGACTTGAAAAAGATGATAGACTCGACTCTTGTATTCGCCTCTTCTTTTTTTCAAAGAAAAGATATTGCTCAATATGTACAACACTGGATTTCGTACTAAATTAGAGACACGATTGTTGACATAGGAATTTCTAAAAATGAAAATAACATACGAATCACATGCAAATATAATTTCCTTTATCCTTTATAGATATGGAACACATGTACTTATAATGTTTTCCCACATCAAAAGCGAGCATATAGGGAAATAAGGTCTCTATACCAAGGTTGAATGCTTCCTCATTTTAGTCTGCTTAAAACGGTGGTCACAACGTGCGCGAAAGTACCTGCTGTCTACGTGCAAAAATGTAGGCAAACTCTTGGGATCCGCACAGTGTTCGTGCGTTATCAGTTCGTGGTCCGTACGGCCTCCGTACGGATTTGGGAACACGCAGACAGGACGTAGCAGTTTTAGTGCATGCAGAATTTTCGCTGCGTCCTGTCTGCGTTCGGTATACGGACTCATCAAGAAGTACGACACGTCGTGAGAACGTTGACAGTTCGTGTTCCGCTGTTTTCACTGACTGTTGGGGATCTTCTCCCTATATTTGTTTTGGTTGTTTTTTGTGTGTTCCGCTGTTTTCACTGACTGTTGGGGATCTTCTCCCTATCTTTATTTTGGTTGTTTTTGTGTGTGTTCCGCTGTTTTCACTGACTGTTGGTGATATTCTCCCTATCTTTGTTTTGGTTGTTTTTGTGTGTGTTCCGCTGTTTTCACTGACTGTTGGTGATATTCTCCCTATATTTGCTTTGGTTGTTTTTGTGTGTGTATTCCGCTGTTTTCACTGACTGTTGGGGATCTTCTCCCTGTCTTTGCTTGGTTGTTTTTGTGTGTGTTCCGCTGTTTTCACTGACTGTTGGTGATATTCTCCCTATATTTGCTTTGGTTGTTTTTGTGTGTGTAATTCCGCTGTTTTCACTGACAGTTGGGGATCTTTTCCCTGTCATTTTTTTTGGTTGTTTTTGTGTGTGTTCCGCTGTTTTCACTGACTGTTGGGGATCTTCTCCCTATCTTTGTTTTGGTTGTTTTTGTGTGTGTTCCGCTGTTTTCACTGACTGTTGGGGATCTTCTCCCTATCTTTGTTTTGGTTGTTTTTGTGTGTGTTCCGCTGTTTTCACTGACTGTTGGGGATCTTTTCCCTATCTTTGTTTTGGTTGTTTTTGTGTGTGTTCCGCTGTTTTCACTGACTGTTGGGGATCTTCTCCCTATCTTTGTTTTGGTTGTTTTTGTGTGTGTTCCGCTGTTTTCACTGACTGTTGGGGATCTTTTCCCTGTCTTTGTTTTGGTTGTTTTTGTGTGTGTTCCGCTGTTTTCACTGACTGTTGGGGATCTTCTCCCTATCTTTGTTTAGGTTGTTTTTGTGTGTGTTCCGCTGTTTTCACTGACTGTTGGGGATCTTCTCCCTATCTTTGTTTTGGTTGTTTTTGTGTGTGTTCCGCTGTTTTCACTTACTGTTGGGGATCTTCTCCTTACCTTTGTTTTTGTTGTTTTTGTGTGTGTGTTCCGCTGTTTTAACTGACTGTTGGGGATCTTCTCCCTATCTTTGTTAGTCCCCTACCGGCAACGCCGAAGGGGACTCTTAGTTTCCTCTCGGTCTGTCTGTCCGTCCGTCTGTCCCTCCGTCTGTCCGTCTGTCCGAATATCCGTTTTCCGGACTTTTTTCTGCAACGCATGGAGATATCAAGATGAAATTTGATACACAGCTTGGTCTTGGATAGTTACAGAGCAAGTTCGACTTTCGTCACGCTTGACCCATTTTTCGAGGAGTTATGCCCCTTGATGACTTGGAAAATTCAGTTTTTGTCATTTTTCCGGACTTTTTCTGCAACGGATGTAGATATTCAGATGAAATTTGATACACAGCTTGGTTTTGGATAGTTACAGAGCAAGTTTGACTTTCGTCACGCTTGAGCCATTTTTTGAGGAGTTATGCCCCTTGATGACTTGGAAAATTCAGTTTTTGTCAGTTTTCCGGACTTTTTTCTGCAACGGATGGAGATATTCAGATGAAATTTGATGCACAGCTTGGTTTTGGATAGTTACAGAGCAAGTTTGACTTTCGTCACGCTTGAGCAATTTTTTGAGGAGTTATGCCCCTTGATGACTTGGAAAATTCAGTTTTTGTCAGTTTTCCGGACTTTTTTCTGCAACGGATGTAGATATTCAGATGAAATTTGATATACAGCTTGGTCTTAGATAGTGTCAGAGCAAATTTGACTTTTGTCACGCTTGACCCATTTTTCGAGGAGTTTTGCCCCTTGATGACTTGGAAAATTCAATTTTTGTCAGTTTTCCGGACTTTTTTCTGCAACAAATAGAGATATTCAAGTGAAATTTGATAAACAGCTTGTTCTTGTATAGTTACAGAGCAAGTTTTGTTTTCGTCATGCTTGACCTATTTTTCAAGGAGTTTTGCCCCTTGATGACTTGCACAATTCAGTTTTTGTCAGTTTTCCAGACTTTTTTCTGCAACAAATAGAGATATTCAGGTGAAATTTGATACTCAGCTTAGTCTTTGATAGTTACAGAGCAAGTTCAACTTTCGTCACGCTTGACCTCTTTTTCGAATCGATAAAGCTAAAGCAGATAAAACCTCAGAACAGAGCTGCACAGACAGTAAGTTCAATTAAAACTCATACATGTTTAATTGAAGAGTTATTCATAGGCAGAGTTGCAGGACATAAATATATGCCGCCGGTAGGGGACTATATCGCTCAGCGATCATAACATTTTTTTGGTTGTTTTTGTGTCTATTCCGCTGTTTTCACTAGCAAAATTTAATTTCCATCATTGTAATTTCAGGATGACCCAAAGTTCTGCCGTTTGTCCCCAATTGCTTATTGCCTACAAATTGTTCTTCTGAGAGATTTTATAGATGATACGAACACCATGTTTGGAGGAAACTTCGATACTTCTTCATCCATTGTATTTCCTAAAGCATTAAAGCCTTATCAAAATATTTTAACCAGTTTCAGTTGACTTAAATTGTGAATTAGAAGTCATGGTATTTCCCTTTCCATTCAATACGCTTTCAAAATAAGAGGTGAAAAACTCAAATGCGAAATTTAGTCTGAATGATAAAAGGCTTTCATTGGAAATTGTTGAGCTAAATTGTTGCTATAAATAATGCAGAAGGGTTCCACTCTATACCATCTTAAAGAAAATTTTAAAAACAATTTATTATGCACCACACACGTGTATCGAATATTAAATTCTCATCAGTGATGGTTTAGATTCATTTCACTGGCGCCCTCTGGATTTATTTTTAGAACTGAAATGTGTGTATTTACTTAACGCGGTTCCAAATTTCCTGTAGGGATCGATTCAGTAGCATATCCAAATAAAATGTATGTTCAAAATAGCATTGGAGGGATGATGCTAAGATGTTATCCTCCTTTAATTTCGATAATATTTTTGGATGAAATGACAAGTTTCCGAAAAAGGCAAATAACATGTATGATGTCAAATTGATAAAGTGCCAAAAGCAAAGCTACTGAATAACGGATTGCTACTTCTTTAATGTTTATTCTTTCAGGCGACAGAGCTGGAAAGAAGTAATTAATACACTTAAAAACATCTGTCATGGGAACGAGTTTAACTGTTCCACACTGCAACAGGAAATAAGTGTTTATATTAATAATGCGCAAAGATTTCAACTCTATACCTTCTTGAAGAAAATTTCAAACCAATTTATTATGCACCAGACACGTGTTTCGAATATTAAATTCTTAGCAGTGATGCTTCCAGCCAAATAATTATAAGGAAGAAAACGATCTGATCTATTACTACATTACAATGACATCACTTATTGTGCCATACACATCATTATACAAACAGTGAGTGTACATGTTAGAGAAAGATTGTGGACCAGGAGTCCCCGAGGGCACATGTAGCCAAGTTTGATCAACTTCGGTTTATCGTTGCTTCAGCGTATTCGAAAATTTATGTTAACAAAATGTATAAAACGTGGGTCCTGTAGCAACATATCCCACCCATCATGCTTCGTCTTTCGATACATTTTTGGACAAAATAACATTCACACTCTTTGGCCAAATTACACTATTACTTCTTCCGGACACCTGTTACCCACCTCTAGCTTGCTAGGGGTCCGTCGATGCTTAATTTTGTGCTCTATTGTGAGTGCTGATTGAGATTTTCGTCAGGATCTTCGATTACTCATTATTTAGATGGGAATTCACTGACGAGGGTTTAGTACCCAAAACGTGCATGTCTGGTCCATGCTGCAAATTTAATGCTATTGAATTTAAAGACGTTGAACATTGTTGTCTTTATACAATATTCAGATTAATCTTGATGGAAAGTTAGAAGCCATTAATTGATGATAAAATTCACATTCCACATATAAAGAACATAAAAGGTGTTACAAATAACATGGAAGTGTTCCAACTCTTTACCTTCTTGAGAAAACAAACAAACCAATTTTTTTTGCATCAAATAATTGTTTCTGATAGAGTCCAGTGAATGGAAGAATCACGTCAAATTGATAAAAGACCATAACAAAGCTTCTCTCAGGCGACAGAGCTGGAAAAAATGATGATGATGATGATGATGAATAGAATATTAACTACTTAAAAACTTATTTTACATTGATATTGTGTCCCTCAGTTTTCGCCAGAAGATGATATCGCCCTCTGTATCATTTGGATACTCTATGTAGGATTTCTTCTCAATAATATCAAAAACACTGAAGGGGATGTTAGAGGATGAACAATTCTCCAGAATGACGAGAAAGAGAACATCCTCTCCGTTCCTGGAGTATATACTTTCCATACGACCTATATTAAGTTCGTACATGCACCAATACGAGTTCAAATAATTACTAGAGATTACACAGAGCGTCTTGCGACTGTTATTTATAGCGTTGGTGATGTTCTCTGCGATGTCAAATCCGGGTATAAAGTCCCTGTTATGGAAACATAGCTTTAGATTTCCCTCTCTTTCCACATTTTTCATCATATCGTGAAGTGCAAATTGTCTATCTTCGTCCGCGTAGGAAATGAATGCATCGAATTCATAATCTCCTTCTTCGGATTTCGTTTTAAGTGAAGAATACCCTTTGTACCGTCCCTTAGTCATGTAGTACAAGTACCTCAACTTCCATCGATACCTGTATACCACCCCACAGACTATAACTGTGAGCATAATAACGAACACACATGAAAATAACACAATGACAGCAGTGTAGGACCTACAGTTCCTTTCGAGCACCAACAGAAATTCATGACCTTGTGACATTAGAACTCGCCCAGTTTTACTAAATCTTGTCTGGCAAGTATCGTTACCATGGAAGCCAAATTGAATTGTAGATGTTACTATCCAGTGTAAGAAATGCTCGTTTTCACAATTGCAAAGTAGGGAATTTCCCGTCAGATTCACGGTTAAATTACTGGATTTCGCAATTTCATCTAGCTCTCTCATGACACCGGAGGCAACTCCGATATCTGATTATTTGATAGGTCTATATGACGTAATCCCTTTATATGCTTAAGATCTACCTTAAACTTTCTCAACCAGTTGTCCGCCAGATCCAATGTCTCCTAGTGAGATTAAGTTTCGAAGTATCTTTTTTGGAAGTACTTGTATTCGATTATATTTGATCTCCAAATGTTTTAACTTTAGCAAATTCTTGAAAGTTTCTCCTTTTTCGTCCTTTGCCAAGCTAAAGCCAAGTATATTATGATTTAGTTTAACGCTCTTCAAGCCAGTCAAATAGTCAAAAAAGAACGTGGAAAGGTTAGTACAGAAATTATTGCTCAAGTCTAGAATTTCAAGCCCCTCCAAATTTTCCAGGGGACCTTGTAGGTCGTAAAACACATTATCTTGCGCATATATTTCCTTGATTTTATTGTTTCCAATTCTATACTTTAAAAGTGGATAATGTAAAGTACTTGTGTTGAAATACGCTATCTCTAACCTCTGTGGAAGAGGAACTGGAAAAGGAGAGGGAAATGGAAACATTAACTTGTGTTGATTATCATTGGACGTGTTCTGATAGACTTCAAAAGCCTGATCCTCTTTCCAACGATATATATGATCATTCAACAATTTCTTCCGGACACTTATTTCCCCTTCCGATTCATGTGGTCTACGATTTCTGATATATCCATTACGTGTATCGTTACAATTACTGAATATAGTCCCTGGGATCATGAGATTTGAATTGGAGACTCATATCATAAGTCTTCAGGTTAACCAAGTTAGCTGTTTCCAGCGCGTACATCCCCATTGTCAGTTTATTATCGGACACCGAGGCATGCTGTAGAGTTTTTGGTAGATACATAAGAACACCACTTTGTATCGTCTCTAGACGGTTACTGTTCGCGTGTAGTTCTCTGAGCGATGATGTTCTGTAGATCCTTCAAATCAGACACGTATATTTGTGTTCCGACTCCGAAAGTGCAATGTATTTTGTTAATCTTTAAAACTTCAATTTTCGTATTTTTAAGATCTTTAGAGATATTTCTCAGGATATTGAATGATAGTTCCTCGTTATACGATATATCTAAATGTGTAAGATTTGTAATGTATGAAAAAGTTCCTTCTAAGATATTTGTCAGGTGACAATTTGAAACGTCTAATTTCTGAATGCCATGGACATTCTGAAAATAACCAGCATGAAGACAATCAATTTTACAGTCCCCTTCGCTTCCTGAAATATCAAGTCTTTTGAGTGCCTGGATCTTTCTCATTAAAGCACCGAATCCGTTTGTTTTCCGTTTATACGAAGAGTGTTGAGGGAAACCAAATCGGACAATACTTCCTCCGGATAGGCAGTACCATTCCAGCTCCCTCTTAGGTCGAGGTAGGTGAGACGTGTCAGGCCCTTAAAGATTCCAGCTGTAAGATTTGGTGACTGTAACCCATAAGTATTGTTCACAATAGATAAGGTTGTTAAATTTTGTAGCCGAGCAAAAGCATTTTTCTGAAATTGCTTAAGAGGGTTTCTTGAAATGTCAAGAACTCGAAAGAGACCTCGGCAGATCCGGAAATACATTAATACTATTGTTGGATAAGTCAATCTGTACCACACTCTCGTTGAACTTTGGAGATTCTGTAAGATTTCTGTCGGAGCAGTCCGCTTTAAGTAAACATTTCGAGGCGTGAGAACATGTTTTACTTATTTTTGAGAAATAACATCGTCGTTCAGAAGTTACGCAGTGGCATAGCAGAAACAGCAAGGGAAGAATGTACCACAATTGTCTAGTCTGAAAAAAAAGATATGGAACAGAAATTATTGTCTCATCAGTTAATCCTTTCTTTCATTTTTTAACAATATAATTTTATATCCTTCTCCTCGCCAAGACCACCACCACTACATCATCATCATCATCATCATCATCATCATCATCATCATCATCATCATCATCATCATCATCATCATCATCATCATCACCATCATCATCATCATCATCATCATCATCATCATCATCATCATCATATCAGCAGCAGCAACACAAGCATCAACACAATCATAACAATTATAATGATCTGAATTCCATTTGAAGAAAAGAACGTCTTAAATCTATTTATTTCAAACAAACGCATAATGCTGTTGTTAATCAAAGAGTAATAAGAAAAGATATATAGTGAACACAGTGCATAAAGCACTAGAGATTGCGACAGAACACGGCCAACATGCTAATCCACACCGTCAAGATCATAACGAGTGCCCTTACAACGAGGACGAACAAATGAACAAAAAAGACATTCATGCCTATGAACCAGTTCAGGACAGATGTTAAACGTCTTCAAATTCATTAGCATCATTTAAAGGTAGATTTATTAACAGCGTGGACCAGACATGCACGTTTCGGGTGTTTAACCCTCGTCAGTGATCCTCAATCCAAACAATGAAATATGGTCAAAAAATGTGATAATTATGTCCAAATATACCGAAAGACGTAGCAAGATGGCTGGAATATGATGCTACAGGACCCAGGTTTCAGAAATAGCTATGCCTTCAGAGAAAAATCTCTAGGCTTGGAATAAAATAATTTATCATATTAAGTAATAGAGATATAACTGTAATAAGCAATCTTCCCAATTTTTTAATAGGAATTTTATCTGCTACAGCCTATTACTAATTAAGTTTTTAGATAAGGAAATGGTAGAATCGTTAGGTTATTGTGGTACTCGGGCTTATTTTAGTGGGCGCGATACAGCTCCCATGATGTGTCTCATTCTGATTTTGATACAATGCTAACATATACCTTAACATGACTACATAGAAAAGAAGTTTTGTGTGTAAAGGGTCTACAAAGACAATATCAAATGAGGAAGTAGTTTTGATGAACATTTTCCTATCAAACGTAAAAAAAATCTCATTAGTTTATATAAGAAGATAAGAAGAATAGAAAACAACAGAAAAAAGGAACGTACCATGTTTATCTTCCCTTCCTGTTCTCTTGATTCCCCTGAATAAGATTGAGTACATGTATTTGTAGCGGACACATACACAAGGATGAGATGATGAAGCGCGATGATATAATATGAAAACAAAAGCTGAAGTAACGAATCAAAGAGTACTTGAGTGTAATTTTCGTTGTATGCAGTTCCTGTTAAAAACACTTAACTAAAGTAGGATTTCCCGGTTGAAAACAAATTTTGGCAACCTAGATAAGAGCATCGATTATTTAAATTTTGAATGACGTGTAAAATCAATGAATAATTAACTGATTCTGGAAAAAAATTGTAATATGTGTGTGAAGAGATATAAGACGCCTTATTTTCTCTAATCGAATCTAGAAGAATTTCTTCTGTGAATCACCTTTCCTATAAACATGTATTTACATTCTTGTTCATTCATTGTTGAATATAGTTTGTGACAAATGGCTAACTCTTGATGGATACCTGATTTCACTCCAAATTTGTTTCATTTTTTTTCTATTTTTAATACTTTATTCATCATTTATATATGTCCTTACAATATCGATGACATTTTGGGCAAAATGCCTCGCTAACAATTTTGAAAAAAAAAAAATATGCACAAAAATTCAATTTATAATGAAAATAATATTGGAGTTTCACAATAAATTACCTATCTTTTCAAAAGTATTCTGACATTTTTTTTTCGATTTAGCCTTCTATATACCAAAGAAATTTCTTTACGTGCTCATAAATATTTTCAACAGTTTAAACAGTTTTTTTTCATTTATTAAGGAATTTTATGGGCTGGTGTCTGATGATTCATCTCATGTGGTACATTGTTTCGTTTCGTTAGCTTTATTTTCCATTTTCGTAAAAGAATTTCTGATCTACTTCCAAAATAATCTTTTTGATGGTGTTAATAATGTGTTGTTATGTGGTACACTAAATTACAAATATATATATATTAGATAATTTCTTTCCTCGAAGTCGATAATGAATGAGGAAGCCAAACACAAACATCAGAATTCCAAAGTTGAATTATTTTTTCATTTAGAACGATTACAAGATCACCTGTTACTTCATAGCTACCAGGAGAAACTTGAAATTTGGACAAAGAACATTTTCTAGGTAATGTGACAAATATGGAAAAACCATATCCCTATCAAGAAGTACAAAATTGTTAATCGAAAAATTCGGTACAAAGGTCACAATCGGTAAATCCCACAATTGGGTAGTTCTAAAGGTCACAATTGGTATCTCCCACAAAGGAAGACAACGTATGAATTTGTATGTTATGGCATAAAGGGTCTACGTCAGAATATCATTTATATGACTCTGGACAGGGGACGTCATAGTGTACTACCATTTCTCCAATACCCGCGTATGTGTTCCAGAGTAGACACATGAGATACAGCTATGTGAGCGACATCTGTATCACATATTACGTTACAATAAAGATCGATTTTCAATGTACTCTTTCGTCATATTTCGAAAAGCCTAATAATCGTAGTTTCTTCTTAAGAATCAACCATTTTCGGGGGCGCTGAATTCGAATATCGGAAAATTTTCTCGATTATACCAATTTGACATTTTTCAAATTTCGTCCCTTTTCTTTAAAATTTATTTTTGGTCCTTAGACAAGCCTCGGGTTTAACATGATTTTGAGACCCCTCGTGTGGAACCGATGCATCTTTCATAGAAGACCATGAAAGAGTCTTATATTCTCCATATCGACCATAGAACTTCCTCAGTGACGATGTTAGTCGGTCACAAATGTATCCTTGACTGAGAAGCTTTACGGAAAGCCGTCTAGCTCTTAGAACAAAATATGTGTACTTGGAGCTTGCCCGCGAGCACAACTTATCAATTGAGAAATGAAAACGTCATGTACTGGTGACGACGGGATGTTGCTACTCAGAAAAGGAAAATTTGTGATATTCAAATTGAAGTCGTCACATCTATCATAGAGTGAGTTGTTCATATTACCATGGGCGTCAAAAGACAACATGATAAACGAAACAAGGTATTTTATCATTCAATTGCAATGGAGACCTGTCGGAAATAAATTCTTCCCTTAACACAACACTTTACACAGGAATGAATTAGAAGAGAGTCGTAACGTATCTAAGGAACAAATAATGTTATTAATACGGAAGGAAGTAACATAAGGTAATAAAATGACACCAACGCTAACAATGTGACGAGCGTAGATCTTTTTTTCTTCCAGTAGTTTTTTAATACATGAAGTATAGAAATATCATTTCATACTGTAACAAGCAAGATGTGTTGATCCCTTGGTGATATAAAAGATGAAGGTGATATCCTTGAACGATGTGCAGGTTTGAACCGATCTCGCTTGGATTTTAGAATAACAGGATGGGATTTTCGTTCATGTTCATATGCCGCGGAATAAGAAAGTTTTCAAAAATGATTGTACGCAGCGCTACCCTGAATAGATTTTAGATGCAGAAATGAGACGTCTACTATAACAGAAAGTGCAATTCTGTTGATCCAAAAGCCTGCCAAACATAATAGATAAACATTATTATTAGAAAATATTTTCACAACAATCGGGACAATCAACTTAAACATTATGTTTGTTTAGTTATTTTTATCTTAATACAAAATTTTATACTATAATCAGAAGGGAGTTAGATCTACATGTATATAGCATTAATGTTTAACAGCACTACCTACAATGAATTTCCATTTTAGAAAACAAGATCTATGGTAATCCAAATAATACAATCAATTGAAACATTCTGCAAAGAAGCAAAAGTGAATTCCCAAAGGAGATGAAATCAGATGCATCTCCTGTTTGCTAGCAGCACCCGTCACTTAGGCCGTGCAGAAAAGAAAGTCATATCTGGTATATTTGTTAAATTGGGTGGTTTGCATGGTTCTACCTTAAAATATCTTCCAACATAGTCAATAATGGGATGTTATAATGTTGATATTATCAAAAACTTTTTTGCAGTGACAAACTCATTTATTCACAATGTACCCTTGTAACAGTACGGTCAATGTTGTAGACGGTAATTACATGTAACACCTTTCCAGACGGTGCATTAATTTTCATTGTGTAGCAATTATTAATGATTGAAGTAATGATTGAATGATTGACTGAGTCGTTGACTGACTTCGATGAGTAGTTTTCTTTAGCAAGCAATGAAGAACTATCCAATCATAGGTGATAATTGTTTGATGGTCTAACAATTGCCGTGCACTAAGTGGGTTACGCCCTCGGAAACAGTAGAATAACCCCTACTTGGTTCAGTAGCTTTCTGTTAGTTGGCTTGCCCTTAGGCACGGTCCATTTGATATTCTGGGGGGGGGGGGGCTTGGGTTTTTTTCGAAAAAAATAATTTTGCTCTCAATTTTGATGAAAAAAATAAATTTGCTTATGGTGTTACAGAAAAAAAATAATCTTGCTCTTACAAATAATCTGAATTTGAAGAATTACCATAAAATTTCGCTAAAATTCTTGAAAATTTTCCAGCTCGCTTCGCTCGCCGCAGTTTTCAAATTGTATCAAAATTTTTTTTGGCTCGCTTCGCTCGCCATAGTTTTCTATCAAAACATTATTTACTAATAGCAAACTTCATATATTTGAAGATATCAAAAGTTATACATGTATGTGATTGGAAAGGGGCTAAATATATTATAAATATTTATGTATTGCTATTTTTCCATTTTGCATGTATCCCATAGAGTCTTACTTTATGTTCTTGTAAGCTTGGAAGGAGAACTTCAGTTATTCACCAATTAACTTACCATTCTTAGCAACATTTAAAAATTTTTCTAGGAGACCTTCCCCTCAGAACCTTTTATACATGTTATATGCATGTACCTTATCAACAAAATTAGAAGGATCAAAGGTAGACAGAATTACTATCGAAAATGCGTCAGAATCATCAAACGCCTCTTATACCGTGGATATGATCCTGGTGTCACCGGACGGACGCTAGGCTTGGTGCTTGACCAATCTACAGTCTTGTACCAGCGCATCCTTAATACTTGCACGCTGACTGACTGTGACGACGGGACTCCATGACGGGCCCTGTCCAAACCTCTTTAGAGAAGACAGGGCCCCGACCACCTGTCCTCTCTGAATGTCAGTCGGACTCCTCGGGTGATAACATACATTAGCTCGCTACAGCCGGCAGAGCACAGGTCGTATTACGCATGCCCTCTTTTTATATCAATTTACATATTCATCTGTGTTGCTTGGGCCCCTGCGTCTTGCGGTCTTGTTTGTGTGTGGTCATCTGACAGTGAGGAGGTTGTTTTACACCACAATTGTACGTTCTTCGAGACCTCTGGGTAATCGGAATAGTGGGAGGGTTGTGCGCACGTAATCCAGGATAACCACACCGTCTGCTACTGACGAGGCAGATGGCCGTCCTAAGTCGGCACCGTTTGCCCATTGGTCTCGTTGGTCTATGTGTAGTCATTTGTGTTTTATGTTTTCTGTGATTTGACGTTCATTGTACTACTGCGTCTCTTTCTGTGCGTGTCATTTTTGTGTTTTACAGTGGGTGTTTTGGGAGGTTGCTGTTGATGCTGCAACTAGGTGTTGTTGGAGATCCCCTCCTTTCTTTTATATAAAATATTGAGAATTGTATTGTAAAAATCTTTTATCTCTCTGTTTAAAAGTGAATTGCCTTGAATAAGAATAAATCAATATATTAATATTTAGAGTTTTGAGTTGAAATATTAATAATTTCTATTGATAAAACACAAACATTCTTAATATGCGCATCACTTTGTTAAAAAAATTTCCTTGCTCCAACTTTGCAAGAAAAAAATAATTTTGCCCCGGTCCGGGGTGAAAAAAATGATCTTGCTCCGACAAAAAAACCCAAGCCCCCCCCCCCCCCCCCTGAATATCAAATGGACCATGCCTTAGAACGAAGTCGTAGCGTATCAATAATTATTGCGATTTGAATATAATTTTCGAAGTTGAATTCGTCACGTTGAGAATTCAGTATACGTATGCGCCACCCACTTCGAAATCATTTAGGGTAGCGATGATTGGGATCATTCTATGTTCACTGTATCCGTTAAGAAAAAAGATCAAGATCAGTGAATGTATATGAAATTCGTTGTTTTTGATAGTTCTTACAATAATTGTAGACAGCGAGATGTGATAGTGCGTTAGATTTTGATAGTTCTTACATAACTGTAGACAGGGAGATGTTATAGTGCGTTAAATTTTGATAATTCTTACATAATTGTGGACAACGAGATGTTATAGTGCGTTAGATTTTCATTATATCGTCCAATTCATTTTTTACGAAGAATCTCAGATATAATTATGTATTTTCTGTTAGCCGCCTTGCACTCAAAACGAAGCTGCTTTAGTTTGCTCTGGAATAACGTGAATACTTTATAATCAGCATGGGACGAAGGAAATGATCTATATTTGAAAGGGGAATTTGTAATTTCTCAATTGTAACCGCCATGTTTAACATGTATTAAAATATTTCGGTGATCATTGTTAAAAGATAATATGAGAATCTTTATATGAATCAACCCAACCATATAACATATCACAAAACATATTTTGAAGCGACATCCGATACTACTTAAACAGAACTATTGGCATACATATGGGCAGCGGAAAGGGTATAAACGTATAGACGTCAAATCTTAACGAACAAACATAATACTCGATTAATGTAAAATGTAAATATAGACAAGTTAAATTGAAAATTCTAATGTAAAACAAAACACCATTAACTGTTAATTTCCACTATAATGACCTCAAAATCCAAATGAACAAACAAGAAAATAACAAAAGATAATGCGGCAAGATAAACAACTAAAAATAGATCTAACAGTCACCGATGTTACAATCAACCGACAATACTCTAATGTACGCTAGGTGGCGCTAGACGCGAGCTCGAGTGCACGTGACGTCAACGATTATTGGTCGATTTCAAGAAATCGACCTTACTAGATTTGTAGACCGGATGCTGTCAATAGGAGAAAGTTCCTAATTGAGTCCGTCAGATTCAATAATGCATCATTGAATAATCCTTATGAAAGAAACGTTTTCATGACTAGTGAAAAACACGTGACAAGAGACAGGCATTCCCATGGCCTCCCACTTTCATGACTAGTGAAAAACACGTGACCAGAGACAGGCATTCCCATGACCTCCCACTTATTTATCCACAACACAAAAATAGGACATGTCGTCATGACCAGTTAGTGAGTGTTAACTACAGTGAACCCTATGCCTTCAAAATTCTTATGGACGACATTTCTGGATCCTTGGATCCATTGCAACAAAGAAATACGCGATCACAACGTATCAGGAGTGCCAGTGGCTAAAAAGGTTCTAACCGTTCATCCGACTAAGCTTTTTCTCGTTAAGGATATACCACTTTGTTTGTTTGTTTATTTTCTTACCTAAGACAAATTGATAAATGAAACAAAGAAATTAATGAGCGATAAAAAAGTCGACAAGACTGTACGAGTCACAAAATTTGAACTTTTTAGAAGTTTCCCCTTATTTCCCTCCAAATTAAGTGGCGGATCCAGCACCCCCTTTCGACGAAAAAAAAATTGTGGTTGGATTAAAGAGATGTTGATATCGACCAAGCTTTTTTGGAAAGCTAATACTTGTTGTGTATAGCCTTTACGCTAATTTATGCAGACATGCACAGAAACGTCACTGTGTGGATAACGCGTCATAGAACATGTGCATAATATAAACACAACGTCTAAGGCATTTTATTTGAGTCGCTGGTGCATTTTGATTGTTTTGAAACATTTATAAATGGTTTTATAATTTTTAAAGATAAAATAGCTGACTCCAAAGCATTATTACAATCAGAAAACATGCCTAGACACATCATTTGTTTACATTATCAACCGGCGCTCCTAAACAAAGACTAGATTATTCTAAGATGAACAAATGGTAACATAATATTGTCGAATATTCATAAAAATTCATTAACATTGTATATAGCTCGAATATGCTCCGGGGGCCTATAATTAAGCATTCAATTTTTCAAAGCCAAAACCCAATGATACTCAACATTTTTTACTCGATATCGTACCAATATTCTACGTACATGTTACAGCAAGGACAAATCAACAAGCCAGGGGCGAAGCCAGGCGTACATTTGTACGAAAAAACGTCCACATCGTCTCGCGAAAAAAAAAGGAGAGCGCCTCCCCCCGTAGCCAAAAAGAAGGGTTAGGGTCTTTTGACTTCTGTTAAGAAATAGATCAAAGACTCTCCAGAAACCAACGATTTGAAAGCATTTTTCGTCATTTTCTCGTGTTTCATTAGAACTCAATACAACCATGCGCGGATCCAGAGGGGGTACCGGGGGTCTGGAACCCCCCCCCCCCTGAGATTTTCGGAGGTGGGGTCCAGCTTTGGCCTATTTCTAATTGAGATGGGTCTAAAATGCATGAAAGGGCTTTGAGACCTAAAATTTCGGCTCGCTTCGCTCGTCATTTACAAATAAAAAACTATTTTTTCTGCAAAATTCCTTAATTATTATCAATTGTTCATACTAAGTAATTTTATATAATTGTCTTGGGTCTCAGGAACTCAAATTTTGAACAGTCCCTCACTTCATAGGATGTAACCTCCTTCATCTTTTTCAAGGTTTTGTCATTTTAAGATGTCTTTTTATTTGATAATGACACATCTCTTATCTATTTATTCTCATGAAATTCGCTCCGCTCGCCGATATAAGGAGTGAAATATTCAATGTTATAAATAATAATCTCGATCGAATCAAGACAAATTAATGTTTCATATCTAAAAAAATTTCTGGCTCGCTACGCTCGCCAATTCTTCATCAAAATAAACGTGAAAGGAAAGCTAACAGAATTGCCCCCTCTCCATCATGTGCACCGATATATATATGTACCTACATGATATGTAGACTTCCTTAAATTTTGGACCCCCTCTGACCAAAAATGCTGTATCCGCGCATGATACGCATTTTAGTCCATTCGATCAAAGCCTTTGATTTTTCGACACTTTACACTACAATTCCACATTCTAAATTGAAAGAAAGACTCGCAAAAATTATAAGTAATGCGTTTACAAGTAAGAATGGTAATCGCAAATACTTTATTGTTGTTAACTATGACAAAACCTACTGTGTAAAAGAAAAGTCCGATTCTGAAAATAAGTACACTGAAACAGATATTATTCATATGTTAAACTTTCTGATCGACAACATTTTTGTGGTGTTTGGAGGAAAGGTCTTCCAGCAAATTGTCGGAATTCCAATGGGGACCAATTGTGCCCCAATCCTTGCCGACATTTTCCTTTACTCGTACGAAGCTGAATTCATTCAATCTTTCGTCTCTGAAGGGAAAAGATACTTATCATCTGACTTCAACTTCACTTACAGATACATAGACGATGTGTTGTCCATCAATAATCCAAAATTCGCGGATTACCTCAGCAGTATCTATCCTTCGGAGCTTTAAGTCAAAGAAACTACAGAGACAAATAATGCAGCATCCTATTTGGACATAATGTTGTCCTACGACACTGATGGTGACATGAACACCTCACTCTATGACAAACGTGACGACTTCAATTTCAGCATTACAAACTTTCCTTTTCTGAGTAGCAACATTCCTACATCGCCTGCTTATGGCGTGTTCATATCTCAGTTGATACTCTATGCCAGAGCAAGTACCAATTATACGAATTTTGTTCTGAGAGCTAGGCGTCTTTCAGATAAGCTTCTCAGTCAGGGATATGTTTGTGACCGACTAACATCGTCACTGAGGAAGTTCTACGGTCGATATGGGGAACTCGTCATACATTTTGATGTCCAACTCTCCAAAATGGTGGATGATATTCTGTCATAGACCATTTGAACCATCCAACCAAAGATTGTACTCTATGTCTTCCGAAATGGAAGTAACCGGATGTGACAGTTCTACCGAATTGAAGCGGCGGGTGTTGCATGCAAGCAGGAGATGCTTACTCTTCCTGGGCACCTGGTCTCACTCCCATATCGGGAGTTCGCTTCTTTTCATGTGGTGGAGGTTTTTGTTTATTTGCTTTGGTTCCTGTTTTATCCTGATTTTGTATGCCTTCGGTTTCTGATTTTCTGAATTATCGATTTTGTGCTGTATACAGGATATGGTCATTATCCATATTTGTCATTTAGGAAATTTCATGTTCACATCTCAAGTTTTCTTCATCTTAGATACGGTTCATCGTCTGTTGACATCGAATCATATGCGTTATTCCATCTAAATTCAGCTCAAATACGCTCCAGAGGTCAGCAATTTGCTTCATTTTTTTTCAAAAATTTCACGGGGAAGCCTTCAAGGGGATGGGTAACATATTTCCATACTGTCCCCACTTGACCCTTCGGGCCTCGCAAGTCATCCCCCCAAAAAGTGTCTGTGCCCCCGGACAGCTGAAGTTCTTGGTCCAACCCTTCTTTATAGACGTCCACATCGAAAACACCCTGGCTACGTCCCTGCCAGCAGTAAAGGAGAAATTATTTTATTTAGAAATCTTTATTAACCACATAAATTGAGTGGAAAAAATGGTCTGAATATTCGAGAAGGTAAGGAGAAAATGTGCTCCAGAATGCACCATTTTATTCCATTTTTTTTTTCAAAAATTTTCCGGGGGAGGTCCCCCGAAACCCCCACCTAGAGGAGGGGGCAACCCCTCCCGTATCCTCCCCCGCTCGGCACTTCGTGCCTCTAATAGACCCTTTGGGTCGATACAGCACCCACCCACCCGCTTGCCACTCTGCATCCGCCACTGTGATTCCCATAGAATTCTATCTTCAAAATCGATATTTATTGTAGGTGGCGCACACATTATTTTCAAACTTGCGATAATCTGACGTAGATAACTCTGTTAAGATAAGTTAGGTTTGTTTGAAAATTTCATTAGGCCTTTTTGATATGTATATTGCAATATTAGGATGGAAAACAGACATTAATAAATCAATAATTATGATGCCAAATATCTGTATTTCTTGCAATCAACCATTTTGTTCAGCTCACCATGTGTGTGGAATTAAGAATTGTTATAATTGTATCGTCATAGACTATGTTATAATAAATATCGAAGAATTACCTAACAGTTATTCAGCCTGAAAAGCCGAGAAGGCATGGCAAAGTCGTGAGAATAGTGAGGAAATATATACTAGTTTCCTCCTCTAAAATGGCTAATTACTTATTGGATGGCCGTATTATAGAACTCTGTTTGGACATCATCGTGTCATCGTTTTGTATGTACATGAAATACCGACTTAAATTTACGATTTTACACGTATAACTATGAATTTTCAGCTTTACTAATGCTGTTGATCTCTGCCGAGTGAGCAATTCAGACTACTTTTTACAATGATAAACCTAATACAAAAATGCAGCATTTACCTTCAAAAGAAACTTACAATTTAGTGATATGTCATAAACCTGAGTTTATGACATATTACTCCGAGAAACGTGAAGATTATAGTAAACAAATCTAGTTTGAAGTCACATGAAGAGATATGCTATAAATTTTGAAAAGCAATCGGAGAAAAGTTAGATTTTTATGTCCACTCTTATGTGACATTGTTATTTTTGTCCCAAATATCTTCATATTTTACCCCCAGCAATTTTAATACAGATACATCCTAAATGCACGTGGCTCATTGTAGTAATTCGTAGTAAATGGACCACGTGACCGTAGTTAATTGACTGGAATGGTCAGTTTTCTACCATGACGAATACTCGTCAGATATCATGTGATCTTTTGTTTATATCCATATTTGGCACTTTTCTCGGTTTATTCCCGATTCGTCGACTTCAATTAAGTGATTATAGGTGTTAAAGGGGCCATCAAAAGGACACATATAGATAAAGCATTAACTAATTAGTACTCTTTTCATTGACCTTTCATATAAAGTATGTGTTTTTTTTCCTTTTCTTTTTTCCCCTTTTTTTCTATTTTATTTTATTTATTTATTTTTTGGCCAATACCATACATGTATTTTTAAAATGAATAGAATAACATATTTTCTACCATCAACAAACTGATCATAAAAATCTGTATATAAATGATTGAGTTTTTATTTTTATAAATGACTGAAAAAATTTATATAAATGATTGAAAATATTGCAACTGAAAAAAATACATAAAATAAATGAAAATCATTCCAAGGAATGCATGTGTCGCCTGCGAAACATAGCGACACTCAGGAATGACTCTTATAGGGCGTGGCATCCAAGTGTGACAGACAGACGGACAACGGACAAAGTGATCCCTAAGTGTCGCTATGCTTCGCAGGCTACACAAATAAAAACTCAGGTAAAGCGAGATTTGAAGCAATACGGCGACTCAAAACGGAAAAATACAATCGATAAATTTTTTTTTTCAATCTAAACACTAGATAATACGGAATCACGTAAATGTATTTTAAAAAATTAACTTGGACGATGTCAGCAAGCAAGTGGTGGAGCGACTACCAGCATTCAACTCTTCCAAGTTTTTCTTGTACCGTGCCCGACGGAAAACAACGTCCGCAATACCCAAGGCCAAGACGTAATCCTCCATCACCCGAGACGGCAAGTGGACAGAGACAGCAACCAGCGACCGATTCCTACTGATAGACGAGAGCCACCAATCACAGCGGACCATCTTATTTGCCACCGACAACAACCTCCGTGACCTAGCTGCAGTCGAAACAATTGTCCTACCCTGTTCCACAAGATATCCACAATCCGTGTTGACAACAACGGGGTGCTTTTTCCACTAGATTCAGTGCATGTGGAAACGAGCCAAGACTACCCTACCATGCAGGAAAAAACATCGGTACGACGGGCAAGCCATACTACCACTTATTCCACCTGACCGAACCATTCACCGACTTCTGTGGAACCATTTCTTTATTTAAATATGACATATTTTTATGAAATGAAATACATGTAACTAAAATAATTCACATTCTTCTTCTCCTTCTTCTTCTTCAGCTGTAACTCAAGGATTAAAAGGAACCAATCAGATACCAATAAGAGATGTTAACCCTATAGTGGTCAGTGAGGAAATGACAGAAAATTTACCTGTCCCCTTATATAGTCCCCCGTCGGCCTTTAATTATTAGTCTACCTGTGCCCCTTAGATGGCCCCTTTGACACCCAATTAAGGTGATTATCATATAATTGACGTCGACGAATCGGGAACACACCCTTTTCTCGACCTGCCAAGACAATATCAAATGAGGAAGTAGTTTTGATGAACATTTTCCTATCAAACGTAAAAACAAATCTCATTAGTTTAAGAAGATAAGAAGAATAGAAAACAACAGCAAAAGGAACATACCATGTTTACATATCTTCCCTCCCTATTCTTTTGATTCCCCTGAACAAGATTCAGTACATGTATTTGTAGCGGACACATACACAAGGATGAGATGATTAAGCGCGTTGATATAATATGAAAACAAAAGTTGAAGTAACGAATCAAAGAGTACTTGTCAGTGTAATTTTCGTTGTATGCAGTTCCTGTTAAAAACACTTAACTAAAGTAGGATTTCCATGTTGAAAACAAATTTTGGCAACCTAGATAAGAGCATCGATTATTTAAATTTTGAATGACATGTAAAATCAATGAATAATTAACTGATTCTGGAAAAAAATTGTAATATGTGTGTGAAGAGATATAAGACGCCTTATTTTCTCTAGTCGAATCTAGAAGAAGTCCCTCTGTGAATCACCTTTCCTATAAACATGTATTTACATTCTTGTTCATTCATTGTTGAAAATAGTTTGGTACAAATGGCTAACTCTTGATGGATACCTGATTTCACTCCAAATTTGTTTCATTTTTTTTCTATTTTTAAAACTTTATTCATCATTTATATATGTCCGTACAATTTCGATGACATTTTGGGCAAAATGCCTCACTAACAATTTTGTATAAAAAAATATGCAAAAAAACCCAATTTACAGAGAAAATAATATTGGAGTTTCACAATAAATTACCTATCTTTTCAGAAGTATTCTGACATTTTTTTTTCGATTTAGCCATCTATACACCAAAGAAATTGTTTTCAGAGATTTCTTTACGTGCTCATAAATATTTTCAACAGTTTGATTTTTTTAATTTATTAATGAATTATGGGCTGGCGTCTGATGATTCATCTCATTTGGTAGATTGTTTCGTTAGCTTTATTTTCCATTTTCGTAAAAGACACTTCAGATACAAGTGTCCGTTCTATACCAAAATTATATTTTTGATGGTGTTAATAATGTGTTGTAATGTGGTACACTAAATTACAAATATATCTATATTAGATAAATATTTCCTCAAAGTCGATAATGAATGAGGAAGCCAAACACAAACCCCATCATCAGAATTCCAAAGTTCAATTATTTTTTTCTTTTAGAACGATTACAAGATTACCTGTTACTTCATAGCCACTAGGAGAAACTTGAATTTGGACAAAGAACATTTTCTAGGTAATGTGACAAACGTGGATAAACCATATCCTTATCAAGAAGTACAAAAGTTCGGTACAAAGGTCACAATCGGTAAATCCCACAATCGGGTAGTTCTAAAGGTCAAAATCGGTATCTCCCACAAAGGAAGACAAACGTATAAATTGGAATGTTATGGCATAAAGGGTCTACGTCAGAATAACATTTATAATGACTCTGGACAGGGGACGTCATAGTGTACTACCATTTCTCTCATATCCGCGTATGTGTTCCAGAGTAGACCCATGAGATACAGCTATATCTTTATTGTCACGTGATATGTGATACAGATAGATTGCGTCAAGGTAATTCGCAAATTTTGGATATTTGATGGACAGTAGATCATCAATGTACAGCCCCGACCAGTCGAAAGATAAACGCCGAGATGACGAAATTTTGAAAGCTAAATACGAAAGTTTGGTTACAATGTAACTATTCGTCAGCTTTTGTTTTGAAAGCTACTGAGATGACGAAATTTTGAAAGCTCTAAAAAGCTTTCGAAAAGTAGATGACGAAAATGTCGTTAACTAATCTTTGTTAACGAAAATTTTAAAAACTATGAGCTTTCTTTTCGTCATCTCGGAGCGTTTAAAATATTTGAAAGCAATCGCTGACGAAATTTTGAAAACAATCGCTGACGAAAGTTTTGAAAGCAATCGCTGACGAAAATTTTGAACGCTATCGCTGACGAAAATTTTGAAAGCTCTTTGAACGCTCGGGCGCCATATTGTTTTTATAATGGCTGCGGCACGCCTCGGACGAATTCCTCTGCTCAGTTTGGAGGATGAAAGAAGCCGTCTCATTATTGACGTGGGACTTTAATCAAAGCTTCTGACAGTCACAGAGAAGCCAGTGTTTCACTAGATATTTCAAGACATGTGTAATTTGTTAAATCTAGCCAATCTTGGAAACACGGAATCTCTAAACTTATAATAAATAAAACAAAATACAATATTTTATTTAATCCAAGAATATATATTTTTCATAATTCAATCTGAATAAAAATATCATTATTACTACTATTAATCAAGCAAATTATGACCGTAATTGCTTTCATCTCGGCTACAGCCCCGACCAGTCGAAAGTTTAATATTAGCTTTCAATTCGTAAACGAATTGAAAGCTTTTTGAAATGTTAAAAATTTTGAAATTCAATAGCATCATTTAAGACCTGAGAAATTTACAGCATGGACCAGACATGCACGTTTCGGGTACTAAACCCTCGTCAGTGATCCTAAGTCTAAACAATGTAATATGGCCAAAAAGTATGAAAATTATTATGTCCAAAAAAAGTACCAAAAGACGTAGCAGAATGGGTGGGATATGATGCTACAGGACCCACGTTTTAGAAATTTCAAGAAATTTTGTAACAGAAAAGCTTAGCTTTCAAAATTTCGTCAGCGATTGCTTTCAAAATTTTGAATACTCAAGAGATGACGAAATTTCGTCAGCGACTTTTCGTTAACTTATTTTCGTCAGCGATTCCCTAGCTTTCAAAATTTTCGTCAGCGATAGCTTTCAAAAATTTTGAAAGCTATAGTTAACGTCATCGTCATCAGTATGTGATCTTTCCTGTGTTGCGCCAGTATGTGCATTTCGATACGTATATGAATGTTCACTATCATCCGTGTCGGAATCCAAATCGGAAGTCGAACGCTCATTATCGGACACAATCATATCACCTGTATCGTATATTTCCCTTCTCGTAACATTCTTGGAGGGTCCAGATCCATCAGCCAATTGAATGGTATACACATTGTTACCCGGAGCGGCGACAACTTTATATGGGGTCGGGTCCCATATATCCTGAATTTTATTCCTTCCTTGCACACGATTTCGTGTCAGAACTCGCGCACCAACAGCCAAAGGTTTTTCCTTAGCGGTACGGTTATATTGATCTCTTCGGCGCTCCGCATTTTCATCCAGATTCCTCCTTGCTATATCCATAGCTTCCTTGAGACGCTTCTTATGTTTTTCGAGATATTCGTCGACTGATTTATTTTCCTCTGCGATATTTGTTCTCAGAAGATGATCGACGGGTAAAGTTGGGTCTCTCCCAAACATAAGAAAATAAGGTGTGTATCCTGTCGACGAATGTATGGTGGCATTATACGCATACACCAATTCTGAGAGGTGCTCCGGCCATTTCCGTTTTTGTTGCGGCGATAATGTGCGAAGTATGTTGTGCATCGTGCGATTGTATCGCTCTACTTGACCATTACCTTCCGGATGGTACGGAGTTGTACGGCTTTTTGAGATGTTGTACAGTTTACACAACTCCTGTATGATTGCACTCTCGAAATTCCTGCCCTGATCGCTATGAATTCTACGGGGAATTCCGAATCGAACAAACCACTCCTTGATGAGGACTTTCGCTACGGTAGTTGCTTTTTGGTCCCTTGTTGGTACAGCTTGGGTGTACTTGGTAAATATGTCTGTCATTACCAAAACGTTCTCCCTACCATCTGATGCAGGCTCGAGAACCGTAAAATCTATTGCGAGAATTTCTTGTGGTTGATACGCTAGCATATTACTGATGGGTGGTTTAACGTTTGGAGTTGGTGCTTTAGCAATCATACATCTTTCACATTTCTTGTAGAATTGTTCAATATCTTTCTGCATGGTTGGCCAGTAGCATCGCGCTTTTACAAGTGATGATGTTCGTTCCACTCCTTGGTGTCCAGCGTGATTGTGGAGTGATTCGAGTACATGCTGTTTGAGTGATGCTGGAAGTAGTACTTGCTGGATTGGTCCTGTGTCCCCTTCGATGCATCTGAACAGGACATCATTATCCATTTTGAGTTTTTCTCGTTGCCGAATCAATTTCCGTACGCACTTATTCTCAGCTTTAAGATCTCTGGTTGTCGGTTTGGTATCGTTTTTGATCCAGTATAAAACACGACTTATCACAGGATCGACGGCTTGGAGTGACGAAATTTCCGCGTTCTCGTACTCGGGCAGTGTCGATGTTGCACTTATTGCTTCGGTGTCTATCGATCTTGTCTGCGCATACTGCACGTTAGCATCTTCTTTGCGGAATTCACATAAAGTGGAGCCCTTAATTACGTTTTGTAATACTGTTTCCGATTTACACGTCACAGTTCGCTGTTGAGATACCGGTTTACGACTTAATGCATCTGCATTGCGATTAACCTTTCCTGAACGGAATTTGACCTCGAAGTCAAACTGTGCTAGTTGGCTAGCCCATCGCATCTCTGTGGCTCCTAATTTCGCAGTTTGTAGATAGCTAAGAGGATTATTATCCGTGTAGACAAGAAACTTAGCACCCAAAAGATAGTCACGAAACTTCTCAGTGACCGCCCATTTTAGTCCTAGCAACTCAAGTTTCATGGAGCTATAATTGTCCATATTTCGTTCCGTTGGACGCAAAGTTCGTGATGCAAAAGCTATTACTACTTGTCCGTTTTCCTGTTCTTGTGACAATACGGCGCCAAGACCCTCGAGACTGGCATCCATCTCTACAATAAAGGGTCTCTTGAAATCGGGATAACCTAGGACAGGAGAAGACACTAATCTTTGTTTAAGTTCCAAAAAAGCAGCATTACATTCCTCTGTCCATGACTCTTTAAATGGTTTAGAGGTCGATTTAGTTGTTCTCTTCTTACCCTTTTTATTGTCTTGTGTGATATTATGCAGAGGCTTGGCAATTTTTGAAAAATCTTTTACAAAGCGGCGATAGTATCCCGCCAAGCCTAGAAACGATCTTAATTCTTTTTCGGACGTAGGGATCGGCCAAGTTCGTATCGCTTCTGTTTTATCGGGATCCGTTGAAATTCCCTCGGCGGAAACAATGTGGCCTAAATACTTCACCGACGTATTAAAGAAGTCACATTTGGAAGGCTTCATTTTCAATCCATGAGCCTTTAGTTTCGTGAATACGATGTCGAGGCGTTGGAGATGTTCCTCTATTGTGTTTGAAAACACTAAGATGTCATCCAAATAGATCAATAAGATATCAAAATTTTCCTCGGTGAAACAACCCTCCATCAGTCGCTGGAATGTCGCCGGACTATTACATAGTCCAAACGGCATTCTTAGGTATTCGTAGAGACCGCCTGTTCCGACTCTAAACGCTGTTTTCTGGATTGAATCATCTTCAAGCGCAACCTGATGATATCCCTGTGCGAGATCTATCGAGCTAAAATATTTTGCTCCGTGTAGGACATCCAGTGTCTCGTCAATCCGCGGCAAGGGGTACGCGTCTTTGATTGTCTTTTTGTTAAGTTCTCTATAGTCTACGCAGAGACGGAGACTTTTGTCTTTCTTTCTGACAAGAACTACTGCGGAAGCGAAAGGACTTTTGCTTTTCCTGATTATTCCTTGATCAAGAAGTTTACGGACATGTTGACGAACTTCATCAATCTGATGAGGTGGAATTCTTCTGTGAGGAACACGAACGGGGACATTATCTGTGAGGTTAATCGCATGTTTGACAGTATCCGTATATCCCAGATCATCATCGTCTTTGATAAAGGAATCTTGATGTTTTTGGATATTAAGTAAATTGAACTGATGTTTCTGATCCTCGCTTAGTGTTGCATGTAAACGTCTTCAAATTGAATAGCATCATTTAAGAACAAATAAATTGGCAACGTGGACCAGACATGCACGTTTCGGGTACTTAACCCTCATCAGTGATCCTAAATCCTAAATCTAAACAATGTAATATGCCAAAAAGTATGAAAGCTACTATGTCGAAAAAGGGTACCGAAAGACGTAGCAGAATAGGTGGGATATGATGCTACAGGACCCACTTTTTAGAAATTTCAAGAAATTTTGATAACAGAAATTTAGATTGCGTTGAAGAGACAATCAACCGAAATTGATCGAACTTGGCTACATGTGCCCTCGGGGACTCCTGGTCCACCAGCAGTGACACTCACCAAGTGGTATAAATGTAAACGTCTTCAAATTGAATAGCATCATTTAAGAACAAATAAATTGGCAACGTGGACCAGACATGCACGTTTCGGGTACTTAACCCTCATCAGTGATCCTAAATCCTAAATCTAAACAATGTAATATGCCAAAAAGTATGAAAGCTACTATGTCGAAAAAGGGTACCGAAAGACGTAGCAGAATAGGTGGGATATGATGCTACAGGACCCACTTTTTAGAAATTTCAAGAAATTTTGATAACAGAAATTTAGATTGCGTTGAAGAGACAATCAACCGAAATTGATCGAACTTGGCTACATGTGCCCTCGGGGACTCCTGGTCCACCAGCAGTGACACTCACCAAGTGGTATAAATGTAAACGTCTTCAAATTGAATAGCATCATTTAAGAACAAATAAATTGGCAACGTGGACCAGACATGCACGTTTCGGGTACTTAACCCTCATCAGTGATCCTAAATCCTAAATCTAAACAATGTAATATGCCAAAAAGTATGAAAGCTACTATGTCGAAAAAGGGTACCGAAAGACGTAGCAGAATAGGTGGGATATGATGCTACAGGACCCACTTTTTAGAAATTTCAAGAAATTTTGATAACAGAAATTTAGATTGCGTTGAAGAGACAATCAACCGAAATTGATCGAACTTGGCTACATGTGCCCTCGGGGACTCCTGGTCCACCAGCAGTGACACTCACCAAGTGGTATAAATGTAAACGTCTTCAAATTGAATAGCATCATTTCCGAGCTTAAAAGCCAAATTGTTATTCTCCTTTTCTGGTCCCGTTCTTTCCGATGTATTGACATTGATTTTCCTCACTGTTACTGTTCGTTCTTCTATGTCTATGCTGTATTCATCGTCTGTTGATTTTACGATTTCCGCTTGCTGTAGAGTTCCGATTCGACTCTTAGGTTTTAGCCATACGTCCTCGTCTCCTATGTTCAAAACACGGACCGGAATTTTCCCGCAGTCAACAGTCGCAACTGTGTCGATGACCATGATGTTTCTTGGTAGTGAACCTGACGTACCATATATTGCCTGGACTGCTGCAATGTACGACTCTCCTTTCTTATTTTGTTTGGTTGAACCGATAACAACCTTCATCAAGTTGGCAGGTATCTTGACCTCATTTCGTCCTGCCACTTTCACGAAACACGTTTTCTCGTTTAACTGTGCCATCCTTAGCACAGTATTTACAGTTTGCCATGTGTTAATTTCCAACTCGTTCGGTAGTTGAACTTCTCCTTCCTGTATACATTTGCTGATGTATTTAAGGATATTACAGCCCAAAATGCACTCTAGGTTATCTGAAGATGCAGATCCTTTCGAAATTAAAAAACCAACATTGTTAAAAATCGATCCACAAACGTCGAGGTCTAGTTCCACATATCCCAAATACGGTATTTGAGTATTGTTCGCAGCAACAAGTTTAAGGAATTTCCTGGTGTCGCTAACTTCTAAGTCGCTTAAATATTTATTAAAGAAGGATTCCGAGATGGTGGACACTTCAGATCCTGTGTCTAATAGACAATTAAGTTTAAATCCATTCAGTTTTATAGCTGTTGTAGGACATTTTTCGGTAGCTTTGGAGATTTTATGATTTAAAAATGTCTCTGAGCCCTGTGATTTTCCCTCATCAGCTAGGCTCCGCACCGTGAGGGTTATGCTTTTGGGTCTTTCTCATTTTGTTGTTCTTGAAAAGATTTTCCGGAAGGTTCTTGACCCTGTAGATGTGGACATTCGTTTCTGCGGTGTCCTTCCTCGTTGCAGTTATAGCATACAATTTTGTTATTTGATGAGCCCCCGCGAGCATAACCTCTTCTATTTCCGCGACCTCGACTGCGACTTTGGAAACCGTATGACCCTCGACCTCTCAAGGATTGAAAATTTGGTCGCTGTGTTAGCTGTGTCAACATGTCTATTTGTTGTTGCTGCTTTTCCAAGAGGTCTTGTTGCTTACGCATCATGTCTAAAATTTCGTCGTTTGTTGTCCTCCTTTCAGCAACCTGTTTGTTGACATTAGCAGTTCTTTCTGAACGCATTTCTTGATCATCCACCCAGAGTAGCACGCGACCTCGAAATTCAAAGAAAGGTAAGCCAGTGTTTTCAATAGAAAACCGTCTTAATTCTCGCTTGAGTTGTGGATCTTTGACTCCATCGATGAACTTTTCGATAAGTACATTGTTTTGAGAAGAGACTTCAGTTCCTTCCTTCTTGCAGATTTGATTCATCATTTTCATCAATGCTAATGAGTACAGATAAGGAATAGTTAATGTTAACAAATTCTATGAATAATAAACGAAAATGAATGAGGACCTATCGCGACAAAAGGTGAATAAATGGTTAGATATGTAATAATTAACGTCAATGTAGGCATACAATAATTGCTGATAGATTCCTCATAGTTAACGCTTGTCATTAACCATATGTTTTAATCCGCATACTCTAACCATATTCCGCATTGCTATGTGCATGAATAATCACTAACGTTGGCGTATGGAGAATGACTAACGTGAATGAGCTAAAAGCTACGCTTAGAATTTTCGTTTTGTTATTTCTATCGTGAATCTTAAATTTATATTAATCCGGCTCCAAGCAAAAATATATATGTGTCAATGAATTTAAATCAATGTTTACATATAAACAACAAAGAATGAAACTGAAGAGGGAAATCATGATATTTAGAATAAAAAATTCTATTGTTTAACTCATATCACTCATTTTTAATGGACTCAGTATTTTTTTTTCTTTTACTAAATTCATGGACTCCGGCACTGCATACATGTACATGTAGTTCCTAATTTCTTTCTTTTGCCGCTTTCCTTTAATAAGTTAGTGATTAGCCTATAAAATAATTAATTGAAAAAAAAAATTCTGTATGGTTGGTAGCTTTTGTAGATAGCGACGTCTTCTAGAGTCGCGAGCGGTACGTGACATCAAAGACATACCGGCAGGTCATCTTAATTATGCCGTATTATTAAATGAGATATCGACAAGGTCCGATGACATGTCAATACAAAGATTTCAGCTAGAGATAAATAACACTATCTATGGCTGCTAGATAATAAAAATGACAAAATATTTTTAGTTTAAATAAAAAAAAGGGGGGGGGGGGCCGGGTCTAGATACTTTTTCCAAAGGGGGGGGGGGGTTAAAACCATCAGAGGGTCGAAACTTTACTTTTATAAGAAGTAAAAACGGAAAATCTCGGCACATGTGAAAATAAAAACAATTCTGGCTTAATTTGATGACAACATTCAAAGATCGATTCTTTTTATTAATTAAGGGTACTTCTAAACCCCGCCTTTGACCGATTAAATTTGGTCCAGGTGTCAATCATTATCTGTATCATCAACATAGTGCGATCACTCGGTTCTACATGTATATACATATACATGTAGCTTTATACGTCAATCTACAAGTGTACAGCTCTACCATGGCTATTTGATTTATCGCTATAAATATTTGTAAAGATATAGTGTATATGATTATTTTTATTTTCATTCAGGGAAATTATGTTATTGTTTTTAAATTTATTGATACAAGGGACGTATATATATAAAGTATACGTCCCTGTTAATAAGTGTACATTATTGTTTACAAGATCATAGATAATTAGAGAATAATTAATTTGAGATCAATACAAAACTTCGGTTAGAAATTAACTGGAACACATGTTCGTCCCTGAAATTAATTAATAGAAAAGATTTGTGGTCCCAACTCGTCAAACATCGACTTACTTGATCAAGATCGGAAATACACATTTACGCATTTTCACAGTAAAACAAACCGGCAGAAATCAATTTTTCATTTATCGAACATGTATATTGCATGTATATTTGATTTTATAAATGTGTCTATTGAAATGCATGATGTACCTTGTAATGAAATATTTTTTTTTACTTGTATTTTATTTATACATACATGTGCATAGGAAGTAAATTCTCTCTCTCTCTCTCTCTCTCTCTCTCTCTCTCCAGACGCAGAAATTATCCGGCGAAAGTGAGGAGACAAAATTTCGATCAGTTAACTCTTTTGAATATAACGACATTTCCATTATAAAATGTTCGCCTGTGCATGAATTAGTTTTTTTTTGTCATTTTCATACAAGCTTGCTTGCTCTCTTTTTTCAAACAAACGTACTAATGTCTCAAGTGAACGGTTCAATCAAAAGATGTAGTAAAAATGAATTCCAAAGACATCCGTAATACAAAAGAAAAAAGTGTGTGCGCCTTGGTCTGATACTTCAAAGGGTTCCAAACAATGCCTCGCATGTTGTTCATACCGCTCTTTACCTGTATATTAACACCCCCTGTAAACGGAGACGTGTGACTATAAACCTTCCAATTTTAATTTGTTTACAAAGTTTGATAATTTGATGCCACTGGGGCAAGTATTTTACATACATAAACCTTCTTTGAACTTTCGTGCATAATTTATGTGTATGTGAGATAGAAGATTTTTTACAAATTCAATTTACCGTTTCTGCGTTCGCCCCCCCCCCCCCCCCCCCCCTCCATCGGCGGAACAAACTTTGAATTCGCAACTTGAGTTAAGAAAATCTAAATAGAAAAGAAAAATTGTACATGACGGCGTAAGAGAGAACTATAGGTCCCCTTTCATCTTCACTTGAATATGATCCTGTTTTCTGTTTATGTCAAAGTGCCCGGACCCCCCCCCCCCCCCCCCAAACGAAGGAATAACTGAACAAATGAAAGATAAACAAATACATGTAAGAAATTCTATATTGAAACCAACAAAAATACAAAGGTGCAAGGAGGTGTAACAAATTCTGAGAAGATGCAGCTAATTCATGAAGAAAAAATATGGAACCCAATCCGAGCCCCAGATCGGAAAGGGGATCGGAATGGGGGCTACAGAAATTTTTGCTTTACACTGGATTTTTTTCTTTGAAAACGTTCTTTCATCATCCTCAAATACATGATTTGGGGATTACCTAACAAATCAGTCCATTTTAGTTTAAAAAAGGAAGTAAATGATTTTTTTAAATAAAAATGTGAAATAATTCTTCTGAAAATGAATTTATACTTCGTCTAATGTCAAAGCTCTCGCTGTGTAATTAAATTAAATCGACCAGCCACTGAGGGTAGTATATGTATATTGTAAGTCTATACGCTGTCAAATTAGAAAAAAATATATATTTAAAAAACTAGTGAAGTTATACACACATCACAAAAGACGATGAAAGAGAATTAAAAAAAAAAAACATGCATGTTTGAAATAATTCAGGCAAAAATGCATATTTAATTATTTTAATTTGATTAATTCACAGTAGACTGAATTGCTGTCGTTTCTTGACTGAGGAGGGTATATTCCCCGGGAAGACTATGGTCAAGGCGCGAAGCGCCGAATCAGAGGGGGGTAGGAGGACTTGTGGGAGGAGGTTGTCTGAAGTCAGCCTCGGATAATTGTGCGAAATTTATGATTTCTAAGACCATTTTGAACACGTTTGTTTGATCTTGTGATGTTAAAACGAAAGATTATCTTGGTGACAAAAAAAATAATGAAAGGTTTTCATGCGTACATGTAAAAGATGTATATATCGCTCAATTTGAGATTTCTATGAGGCCATTGAAAGACACCAAGAAAGTAACATTTATTAAATCACAGAAAATAACAACTCTTTATCTGAGTCTGATTTTTTTTTGGGCTAGTTGTGTAAATACTAGTATATACATATATATATAAAAAAAATGCGAAGCGAATAATGATCCTGAGTTTGTATAAACACTTTTTTCTCACCATTATTTTCATGAATTGAAAGGAGAAGGTGCGGTAACCTGCCTTTTTGGCCCTATACGATTAAATAGTGAAAAAAATCAAAATGTTGTTAAGGTATTCCGTAATACAGGCTGATCTATATGTACATATTTGTCGAAGGAGGGGAAGGATGGATTTTTTTTAGAAGCCATGGCCCTAACCAAAAGGAAACTGTAAATGGGATGTTCCCAGGTATTACGGAAGAAAATTGAGCAATCATGATTCAACACTCTTACAATTTCTTTGGCTGTTAAAACTGAAAAGCTTGTGGATCCAGAGGCGGGCCATGGTGATAAATAGTTGTGTATTATGAGGGATTTCATGATCTGAAAGATGCGGAGATACATGCATTTCCGATACTTTTGTACAAATATATTCTGTGTCTGATGTATTATGTCCATTATTAACGTGTCTATCTTACTATTCCCACGGTGTATAGCGGTGATGGTGGGAGAAAGGGCGGGGTACTCTGTAGTGTATGGAGTTAAAAAGACTTTGAAAAAAATACAATGATGACAAGGGGTAATTAAATCAAAAGATAAAAGATTAAAGTCAGTCAATCAGTCAACACGAACAAATGTCGGGAGGAAGAAATTAACTAAATAATCTATTATAATAGTACATGAAATTAGAGAAAAACCGAAAGTTCTGCATTGCGAGATTGTCCACCATGTAACTTTGATTACATCTTGCATTAAAATAATAAAGAAATGTATATTAACATAAACGGAAGACAAAATTACTGAATTAAACATGTGAAAATTAAATTATTCAAAACCATCAATATAAAGAATTAGAGAAAAGGGAAAGCGCCGAGAAAGAAAAATCCCTAAATATTTACAGCAGCTTGTTGTACCATATTAGAATAAAGTAAAATTAAACTATTTTTTAAACTAAATTTTAAACTATTTTCGGCATTAAAAATAAAATAAGGCGATTTGGCACGTAGGATACACACGACGAACAGCTCGTGTCACATGACAGGTAATTGTTGAAATAACACAGGTATTGTTGTGGCAGGGCGAAGCATAGTTTTACCTGGTCATCGGAAGAGTTCATTATAGGCAGGTGATACAAGACGTCAAAATTACAGGTCTTATAATTATACAGGCATTTCATACTCTATGTAACAGTGTGTAAACTATTTTTTTTATCGACTGGTCTAATTTGCTTGATTGAATTATCTCCGCCCGGTCAGACCACTTTGGTAAAGAAATACATGTGTATTACGTGTATATTATCGTTGTATGAATTCGGATTGATATAAAGTACGTATAATACTTATAAAACGTATAATAAAAAAATGCAAATAAAAAAAATATCCGATAAACCCGATAAAAATGTACAAATTTCATAAGATTATAAACAAAATTCGGATTCTGAGTAAGATTTATTCGTTTTGCAAGTTATGAGTCGTAATATTAATTCATTCACGTTATTCTCCATAGTAATGTTTATTATGCATACGCTAACGCTTAATTCTGCATACGCTCACGATAGAATTTTTTTTCCGCGTACGCTCACGATAGAATGGATAATTAGCGCTACTCATTTATCACGATACAATGAATACAGATAATTTGATACTATCGCTATGAATAAAAAAATTGAATACAAACGTGAATGAGATAAGCGCTAACCATCGTACGTTTTTCAATCAGTATTCATACAAATGAATAAGGACTATTTGGTAATATCGTGAGCAAATCAATAACTAAGGTTAATTAAACGATAAAAATCGTGAACTAAGAATACATATAAATAATGAATGAGGACTAACGTGAGAGTTGTTAAGATTAACTATTCCTTATCTGTACGCCTCCAAATTTTCGTTTTCATGCTGTGTTCTCTCGTAAAATTTGTGCCTTAATTGCGTTAATGTATCTTGTGGTTTGTAGACGTCTTCTATAATTCTCAGGATGTCGTCGGCGGTTCTTTTTATTTCCGAAGGCCTTAATCGGACTTCTGATTTTGCACTTCCTGTAAGATGATCAAGTACAAAATCAATCTTGCTTTCATTACTAGGCAAGCTCGAAAGGTGTTCCCTCATATCTGTCACCCATTCGTCTACCTCAGGGTCATTCTCTTTAACTGGTCTACCCGCTAGCTTTGGTATCTTGCGATCCGACTTGATGTAAACTGGAGGGGGTTTTACTTCTAATTTCTGCCTTAGCTCCAGTTGTGTTAACTGTTGTCGAAGTTCGTCGACTTCCTTTTGTAGATCTTCAGCAGACATGTTGGAAGTGCTCCAAGTGTAACCAATGCGAGACTTTTCTTATCAGTGAAAATCGGCGAAAACCACGATATACCGAGAGCGAGACAGCTCTCACTAATCAGTATAATCGTGGTCTATTCGGAGAAACAATCCTTTGCGACTAGTAGTGCCAGTCGCTTAAGCCAAAGTGTAGCAAGAGAAGAGCAAGGATGTACGCCGTCCCGGTACAACTCGTAGTTATAGTAGTAAACTGTCGAACGCCCTTTGTTTACTTTCCTATTGCGGCGAAGATCTAGAGAAAATTTCGGAGATCGTCCTCTGTGATTAAGAGTGCGAATATGTTCATTCAATGTCTCAACTTGCGACTCCAAAAGCTGATCGTCAGCTTTGAATTCAGTCGGATTTTTGTGCTCTTTTGCTCGGTTCCATTTTGAGACAGAATAAGTAGGAATCTCGAGAAATGTTACCTCTGTGCTTCCGACTTCCTGAGCTACAGCAAGAAGCTCAAGATATTTCTCTCGCAAATAGTCAACGGTTTCATCTGACGTAGACCGAATAGATGTAAACTTGCCGGATTTTATGGTTAAGTCGCACGTACCAAGCCAAACATATAAATGAATTTTTCCGTAACGTTTGACTTTATGACGAAGGTTTTGCCTCAACCAGAAAATAGCATTGTGAGTAGTTTCACCACCCTTGCACCAAAATTTGGTCTCGTTTTCGAGATAAGTGGAAACCTCTTTTTTTAGACACAACCCTTTGCTATCTGAAAGCAATGCCGGTGTTGATTTCTTGTGTTTACCATCTACATTAACCTTTAAGTGCGATATAACCCTCTGAATTTTAGGTTTTGACATGAGTAACTAAACAATACAATGAACGCAAATAAATAACACACTTTGATCAAAGGATATGAGAATTGTCAATCAAATTCAAACAGTTTCAGTGTTCACTGTTCACTCAGTTCCAAGCACGCGCCACCTTTCCTATCGTCACTTCCTCGAGTCTTCATAGACACTGTATCCCACTTCTGACACCATTGTAAGATTGAAGACTGGTACTCAGTTCATAGTTTATTAATATCCAAAGGTGACGTTCTACAATTGAATAAAATATACACTTGATGAATATTAAATCTAATTCACCATGACACTATGAGGTAATATTATATTAAATACAATACAACAATATCAATATTCTAATTCAAGATTACAAGCAAATTGCTGAATAAATAATTGCAAAATATGCTTAGATCATTTATCAACATTTCAAGTAATAATGTCTCTCAAGGCATTAAACAAAACATCCTTAAGAACACTAAATATTTATCTAGAATGGAACATCAAAATATTATTTAAAAATGTTATCCTTCAGTAATAATACATACCCTAAGTAAGGAATGTTGCAGAATAACTGAATTTGTGACAGACTACATCACTGGTATATAACCTACAATGACGTAAAACAATCTACGTCACAGAGATAACAACAGTAAAAATAACGTCCTGGAAATATGGATAAAAATAAGTTTCATACATGGATATGTTGTATTCTTATTTGAACTACCCTGTATACGTATACTACTAATTTTATGGCAATAAAAAGTAATTGAAAATCAAGTTTGACTGAATATATCATGATAGATATAAGAAAAGAAGATGTGGTTTAACAAATTATAATACTGATTTGAGTATGCAGAACATCTAATATGTTGCTCATAGTTCATGTATGATCTATAGTAAATTCATACCAATTACACAATGGGTTTATCAAAATCATCTTTGAACTTATTCTGTCATTGAACAAACAGTTTAAAAGGTTAATGAAAGATAATATAAACTTACAGTTATGATGAACAGTTCGAAAAATCAAAGTTGAAGTGTAGAAAACAAAAATGCTTCTCGCACTGCAAATGGCGACTGAACTGACGCTTTGTTTATTTCAGACAAAGGATTGACCCTCTCATATTCTACTTATTAATTAATTAAATAAATTGTATCAGATATTGTTTTCTTTTTACATTACACATAGTGATGAAACACGAATATTAATTTATATAAATAAACAACGATATAGACAATACTGCAGTCACTCTAGCGTTAACTTTACAGGTGAAAAATATTAGTCAAATTTCGAAGCACAGGTAAGTATACGTGGTCAAGTGGAGAAGGCGCAAACCCCACGACCCAAAGATCGCTGGTTCGAATCCAGTTGGAATACCAATTCATTTTATTGAAATTCTTTAGACCATAAGTATAAAAATATTTTGCCATCTCACAATATGTAGACTTCCTTAAATTTTGGACCCCCTCTGACCAAAAATGCTGTATCCGCGCATGATACGCATTTTAGTCCATTCGATCAAAGCCTTTGATTTTTCGACACTTTACACTACAATTCCACATTCTAAATTGAAAGAAAGACTCGCAAAAATTATAAGTAATGCGTTTACAAGTAAGAACGGTAATCGCAAATACTTTATTGTTGTTAACTATGACAAAACCTACTGTGTAAAAGAAAAGTCCGATTCTGAAAATAAGTACACTGAAACAGATATTATTCATATGTTAAACTTTCTGATCGACAACATTTTTGTGGTGTTTGGAGGAAAGGTCTTCCAGCAAATTGTCGGAATTCCAATGGGGACCAATTGTGCCCCAATCCTTGCCGACATTTTCCTTTACTCGTACGAAGCTGAATTCATTCAATCTTTCGTCTCTGAAGGGAAAAGATACTTATCATCTGACTTCAACTTCACTTACAGATACATAGACGATGTGTTGTCCATCAATAATCCAAAATTCGCGGATTACCTCAGCAGTATCTATCCTTCGGAGCTTTAAGTCAAAGAAACTACAGAGACAAATAATGCAGCATCCTATTTGGACATAATGTTGTCCTACGACACTGATGGTGACATGAACACCTCACTCTATGACAAACGTGACGACTTCAATTTCAGCATTACAAACTTTCCTTTTCTGAGTAGCAACATTCCTACATCGCCTGCTTATGGCGTGTTCATATCTCAGTTGATACTCTATGCCAGAGCAAGTACCAATTATACGAATTTTGTTCTGAGAGCTAGGCGTCTTTCAGATAAGCTTCTCAGTCAGGGATATGTTTGTGACCGACTAACATCGTCACTGAGGAAGTTCTACGGTCGATATGGGGAACTCGTCATACATTTTGATGTCCAACTCTCCAAAATGGTGGATGATATTCTGTCATAGACCATTTGAACCATCCTACCAAAGATTGTACTCTATGTCTTCCGAAATGGAAGTAACCGGATGTGACAGTTCTACCGAATTGAAGCGGCGGGTGTTGCATGCAAGCAGGAGATGCTTACTCTTCCTGGGCACCTGGTCTCACTCCCATATCGGGAGTTCGCTTCTTTTCATGTGGTGGAGGTTTTTGTTTATTTGCTTTGGTTCCTGTTTTATCCTGATTTTGTATGCCTTCGGTTTCTGATTTTCTGAATTATCGATTTTGTGCTGTATACAGGGATATGGTCATTATCCATATTTGTCATTTAGGAAATTTCATGTTCACATCTCAAGTTTTCTTCATCTTAGATACGGTTCATCGTCTGTTGACATCGAATCATATGCGTTATTCCATCTAAATTCAGCTCAAATACGCTCCAGAGGTCAGCAATTTGCTTCATTTTTTTTCAAAATTTTCACGGGGAAGCCTTCAAGGGGATGGGTAACATATTTCCATACTGTCCCCACTTGACCCTTCGGGCCTCGCAAGTCATCCCCCCAAAAAGTGTCTGTGCCCCCGGACAGCTGAAGTTCTTGGTCCAACCCTTCTTTATAGACGTCCACATCGAAAACACCCTGGCTACGTCCCTGCCAGCAGTAAAGGAGAAATTATTTTATTTAGAAATCTTTATTAACCACATAAATTGAGTGGAAAAAATGGTCTGAATATTCGAGAAGGTAAGGAGAAAATGTGCTCCAGAATGCACCATTTTATTCCATTTTTTTTTCAAAAATTTTCCGGGGGAGGTCCCCCGAAACCCCCACCTAGAGGAGGGGGCAACCCCTCCCGTATCCTCCCCCGCTCGGCACTTCGTGCCTCTAATAGACCCTTTGGGTCGATACAGCACCCACCCACCCGCTTGCCACTCTGCATCCGCCACTGTGATTCCCATAGAATTCTATCTTCAAAATCGATATTTATTGTAGGTGGCGCACACATTATTTTCAAACTTGCGATAATCTGACGTAGATAACTCTGTTAAGATAAGTTAGGTTTGTTTGAAAATTTCATTAGGCCTTTTTGATATGTATATTGCAATATTAGGATGGAAAACAGACATTAATAAATCAATAATTATGATGCCAAATATCTGTATTTCTTGCAATCAACCATTTTGTTCAGCTCACCATGTGTGTGGAATTAAGAATTGTTATAATTGTATCGTCATAGACTATGTTATAATAAATATCGAAGAAGTACCTAACAGTTATTCAGCCTGAAAAGCCGAGAAGGCATGGCAAAGTCGTGAGAATAGTGAGGAAATATATACTAGTTTCCTCCTCTAAAATGGCTAATTACTTATTGGATGGCCGTATTATAGAACTCTGTTTGGACATCATCGTGTCATCGTTTTGTATGTACATGAAATACCGACTTAAATTTACGATTTTACACGTATAACTATGAATTTTCAGCTTTACTAATGCTGTTGATCTCTGCCGAGTGAGCAATTCAGACTACTTTTTACAATGATAAACCTAATACAAAAATGCATCATTTACCTTCAAAAGAAACTTACAATTTAGTGATATGTCATAAACCTGAGTTTATGACATATTACTCCGAGAACACGTGAAGATTATAGTAAACAAATCTAGTTTGAAGTCACATGAAGAGATATGCTATAAATTTTTGAAAAGCAATCGGAGAAAAGTTAGATTTTTATGTCCACTCTTATGTGACATTGTTATTTTTGTCCCAAATATCTTCATATTTTACCCCCAGCAATTTTAATACAGATACATCCTAAATGCACGTGGCTCATTGTAGTAATTCGTAGTAAATGGACCACGTGACCGTAGTTAATTGACTGGAATGGTCAGTTTTCTACCATGACGAATACTCGTCAGATATCATGTGATCTTTTGTTTATATCCATATTTGGCACTTTTCTCGGTTTATTCCCGATTCGTCGACTTCAATTAAGTGATTATAGGTGTTAAAGGGGCCATCAAAAGGACACATATAGATAAAGCATTAACTAATTAGTACTCTTTTCATTGACCTTTCATATAAAGTATGTGTTTTTTTTTCCTTTTCTTTTTTCCCCTTTTTTTCTATTTTATTTTATTTATTTATTTTTTGGCCAATACCATACATGTATTTTTAAAATGAATAGAATAACATATTTTCTACCATCAACAAACTGATCATAAAAATCTGTATATAAATGATTGAGTTTTTATTTTTATAAATGACTGAAAAAATTTATATAAATGATTGAAAATATTGCAACTGAAAAAAATACATAAAATAAATGAAAATCATTCCAAGGAATGCATGTGTCGCCTGCGAAACATAGCGACACTCAGGAATGACTCTTATAGGGCGTGGCATCCAAGTGTGACAGACAGACGGACAACGGACAAAGTGATCCCTAAGTGTCGCTATGCTTCGCAGGCTACACAAATAAAAACTCAGGTAAAGCGAGATTTGAAGCAATACGGCGACTCAAAACGGAAAAATACAATCGATAAATTTTTTTTTCAATCTAAACACTAGATAATACGGAATCACGTAAATGTATTTTAAAAAATTAACTTGGACGATGTCAGCAAGCAAGTGGTGGAGCGACTACCAGCATTCAACTCTTCCAAGTTTTTCTTGTACCGTGCCCGACGGAAAACAACGTCCGCAATACCCAAGGCCAAGACGTAATCCTCCATCACCCGAGACGGCAAGTGGACAGAGACAGCAACCAGCGACCGATTCCTACTGATAGACGAGAGCCACCAATCACAGCGGACCATCTTATTTGCCACCGACAACAACCTCCGTGACCTAGCTGCAGCCGAAACAATTGTCCTACCTTGTTCCACAAGATATCCACAATCCGTGTTGACAACAACGGGGTGCTTTTTCCACTAGATTCAGTGCATGTGGAAACGAGCCAAGACTACCCTACCATGCAGGACAACATCGGTACGACGGGCAAGCCATACTACCACTTATTCCACCTGACCGAACCATTCACCGACTTCTGTGGAACCATTTCTTTATTTAAATATGACATATTTTTATGAAATGAAATACATGTAACTAAAATAATTCACATTCTTCTTCTCCTTCTTCTTCTTCAGCTGTAACTCAAGGATTAAAAGGAACCAATCAGATACCAATAAGAGATGTTAACCCTATAGTGGTCAGTGAGGAAATGACAGAAAATTTACCTGTCCCCTTATATAGTCCCCCGTCGGCCTTTAATTATTAGTCTACCTGTGCCCCTTAGATGGCCCCTTTGACACCCAATTAAGGTGATTATCATATAATTGAAGTCGACGAATCGGGAACACACCCTTTTCTCGACCTGCCAAGACAATATCAAATGAGGAAGTAGTTTTGATGAACATTTTCCTATCAAACGTAAAAACAAATCTCATTAGTTTAAGAAGATAAGAAGAATAGAAAACAACAGCAAAAGGAACATACCATGTTTACATATCTTCCCTCCCTATTCTTTTGATTCCCCTGAACAAGATTCAGTACATGTATTTGTAGCGGACACATACACAAGGATGAGATGATTAAGCGCGTTGATATAATATGAAAACAAAAGTTGAAGTAACGAATCAAAGAGTACTTGTCAGTGTAATTTTCGTTGTATGCAGTTCCTGTTAAAAACACTTAACTAAAGTAGGATTTCCATGTTGAAAACAAATTTTGACAACCTAGATAAGAGCATCGATTATTTAAATTTTGAATGACATGTAAAATCAATGAATAATTAACTGATTCTGGAAAAAAATTGTAATATGTGTGTGAAGAGATATAAGACGCCTTATTTTCTCTAGTCGAATCTAGAAGAAGTCCCTCTGTGAATCACCTTTCCTATAAACATGTATTTACATTCTTGTTCATTCATTGTTGAAAATAGTTTGGTACAAATGGCTAACTCTTGATGGATACCTGATTTCACTCCAAATTTGTTTCATTTTTTTTCTATTTTTAAAACTTTATTCATCATTTATATATGTCCGTACAATTTCGATGACATTTTGGGCAAAATGCCTCACTAACAATTTTGTATAAAAAAATATGCAAAAAAACCCAATTTACAGAGAAAATAATATTGGAGTTTCACAATAAATTACCTATCTTTTCAGAAGTATTCTGACATTTTTTTTCGATTTAGCCATCTATACACCAAAGAAATTGTTTTCAGAGATTTCTTTACGTGCTCATAAATATTTTCAACAGTTTGATTTTTTTAATTTATTAATGAATTATGGGCTGGCGTCTGATGATTCATCTCATTTGGTAGATTGTTTCGTTAGCTTTATTTTCCATTTTCGTAAAAGACATTTCAGATACAAGTGTCCGTTCTATACCAAAATTATATTTTTGATGGTGTTAATAATGTGTTGTAATGTGGTACACTAAATTACAAATATATCTATATTAGATAAATATTTCCTCAAAGTCGATAATGAATGAGGAAGCCAAACACAAACCCCATCATCAGAATTCCAAGTTCAATTATTTTTTTCTTTTAGAACGATTACAAGATTACCTGTTACTTCATAGCCACTAGGAGAAACTTGAATTTGGACAAAGAACATTTTCTAGGTAATGTGACAAACGTGGATAAACCATATCCTTATCAAGAAGTACAAAAGTTCGGTACAAAGGTCACAATCGGTAAATCCCACAATCGGGTAGTTCTAAAGGTCAAAATCGGTATCTCCCACAAAGGAAGACAAACGTATAAATTGGAATGTTATGGCATAAAGGGTCTACGTCAGAATAACATTTATAATGACTCTGGACAGGGGACGTCATAGTGTACTACCATTTCTCTCATATCCGCGTATGTGTTCCAGAGTAGACCCATGAGATACAGCTATATCTTTATTGTCACGTGATATGTGATACAGATAGATTGCGTCAAGGTAATTCGCAAATTTTGGATATTTGATGGACAGTAGATCATCAATGTACAGCCCCGACCAGTCGAAAGATAAACGCCGAGATGACGAAATTTTGAAAGCTAAATACGAAAGTTTGGTTACAATGTAACTATTCGTCAGCTTTTGTTTTGAAAGCTACTGAGATGACGAAATTTTGAAAGCTCTAAAAAGCTTTCGAAAAGTAGATGACGAAAATGTCGTTAACTAATCTTTGTTAACGAAAATTTTAAAAACTATGAGCTTTCTTTTCGTCATCTCGGAGCGTTTGAAATATTTGAAAGCAATCGCTGACGAAATTTTGAAAACAATCGCTGACGAAAGTTTTGAAAGCAATCGCTGACGAAAATTTTGAACGCTATCGCTGACGAAAATTTTGAAAGCTCTTTGAACGCTCGGGCGCCATATTGTTTTATAATGGCTGCGGCACGCCTCGGACGAATTCCTCTGCTCAGTTTGGAGGATGAAAGAAGCCGTCTCATTATTGACGTGGGACTTTAATCAAAGCTTCTGACAGTCACAGAGAAGCCAGTGTTTCACTGGATATTTCAAGACATGTGTAATTTGTTAAATCTAGCCAATCTTGGAAACACGGAATCTCTAAACTTATAATAAATAAAACAAAATACAATATTTTATTTAATCCAAGAATATATATTTTTCATAATTCAATCTGAATAAAAATATCATTATTACTACTATTAATCAAGCAAATTATGACCGTAATTGCTTTCATCTCGGCTACAGCCCCGACCAGTCGAAAGTTTAATATTAGCTTTTAATTCGTAAACGAATTGAAAGCTTTTTGAAATGTTAAAAATTTTGAAATTCAATAGCATCATTTAAGACCTGAGAAATTTACAGCATGGACCAGACATGCACGTTTCGGGTACTAAACCCTCGTCAGTGATCCTCAGTCTAAACAATGTAATATGGCCAAAAAGTATGAAAATTATTATGTCCAAAAAAAGTACCAAAAGACGTAGCAGAATGGGTGGGATATGATGCTACAGGACCCACGTTTTAGAAATTTCAAGAAATTTTGTAACAGAAAAGCTTAGCTTTCAAAATTTCGTCAGCGATTGCTTTCAAAATTTTGAATACTCAAGAGATGACGAAATTTCGTCAGCGATTTTTCGTTAACTTATTTTCGTCAGCGATTCCCTAGCTTTCAAAATTTTCGTCAGCGATAGCTTTCAAAAATTTTGAAAGCTATAGTTAACGAAATTTCGTCAGCGATTAGCTTTCAACAAATTTGAAAGCTATAGTTAACGAAATTTCGTCGGCTATACATGTAGCTTTCAAAATTTTTGAAAGCTAATCGCTGACGAAAATTTCGTTAACTATAGCTTTCAAAATTTTTGAAAGCTGATCGCTGACGAAAATTTCGTTAACTAGCTTTCAAAATTTTGAAAGCTTTTCTCGTAAGCTATTTTGTGTCATGAAAACCAAGATGGTCGAAATCAAAGCAATCATCTTCATAATTGCTTGATGAAATAGTATTAATTATGATGTTTATTCAGATTAAATTATGAAAATATATATTCCTGGATTAAATAAAATATTGTATCTTGTTTATTTTTATAAGTTTATTTGAAGATTCCGTGTTTCCCAGATCGGTGTGTTCCCCCATACACCTACTTGGTTAAAATAACATTATGTTAATTGGGGGTGAATGGGGCCATCAAAAGGGTATGCTTTGCACTAATTAGTTACCTGAATTTACCTGTATTTGTATTACCTGTAAAGGTATTCCATTTTTAAGTGTATATACATTGTATGAACAACTTCCATTTCATCTTAAATCTAAATGTATATATATACCAAAAAAATTACATCTGACCGGCCAGATTCTGACTAAATGATGGGAATTTATATCAAGTGAAACCCTGGCTTCTCTGTGACTGTCGGAAGCTATGAAAGATATTTCACAATCGGTGAATTTTCAAAGTGCCACGCCGATAAACAGACGGCTTCTTTCATCCTCTAAACTGTGCAGAGGAATTCGCCCGAGGCGTGCTGCAGCCATTGCAGAAACAATATGGCACCCGAGCGTTTAAAAAGCTTTCAAAATTTTCGTCAGCGATAGCTTTCAAAACTTTCGTCAGCGATAGCTTTCAAGAATTTCGTCAGCGATTGCTTTCAAAATTTTCGTCAGCGATTGCTTTCAAAATTTTCGTCAGTGATTGCTTTCAAAATTTCGTCAGCGATTGCTTTCAAATATTTTGAAAGTTCCGAGATGACGAAAATTTGAAAGCTCATAGCTTTCAAATTTTTCGTTAACTAAGATTAGTTAACAAAATTTTCGTCAGCGATGTTTCGAAACCTTTTAGAGCTTTTAAAATTTCGTCATCTCAGTAGCTTTCAAAAAATCGCTGACGAATAGTTAACAAAACTTTCGAATTTAGCTTTCAAAATTTCGTCAGCTCGGCGTTAAACTTTCGACTGGCCGGGGCTGTATCTTTGTTTTCGGCTCAAAATCGCTTACGAGACGCTTTCAAAAAATTTGAAGGCTATAGTTAACGAAAATTTCGTCAGCGATTAGCTTTCAAAAATTGACGAAATTTCATTAACTATAGCTTTCAAAATTTTTGAAAGCTAATCTCTGACGAAAATTTTGAAAGCTAAGGAATCGCTGACGAAAATTAGTGAACGAGAATTTGCTGACGAAATTCGTCATCTCTCGAGTATTCAAAATTTTGAAAGCAATTGCTGATGAAATTTTGAAAGCTAAACTTTCAAAAAGCTTTCAATTTGTTTACGAATTGAAAGCGAATATTAAACTTTCGACTGGTCGGGGCGGTATCTGTACGTGAAGTTGAAGTTGAGAGCTAATTGTTTGTTTTGCCCTCAGAGATCAAGGATTGAATAAAGGAGAAGGTCCACTAACCGTGATTTACGGCCCTGTATTTAGTGACTTTTTAAAAAGATATAATTTTGAATCATTTTGATGTAAATCTATCTATCAACATCGGTATTTGTCAACGGTTAAAAGTTTGGGAACCTGTGCGTTCCATGACGTCATTTATGACGTCAGAAACTGGTGACGGTACGGTAATATCCGTATTTTTCGTTAATTTTCATACATTCTTTGCATTTTTTCGCTAACAACACAGGCGGGTACGTTCCTGATTTTTATTTTAGATGAACAGTTTTGACATATTCTCAATATAAACGAATTTTCATCTACGTACCTACTTGTGCTCTATATGAAAACCTTTTTTAAAAATGTTACGATATTTTACTTTTAACCCTCGGGTTGCAGTAGGGGTCACAGGAGTCGTTTTACCGACTGCTGTGTGTCCTTCTGTAGTTTCGGTTTACAAATTCCTCTAATTTGTTTTGCGGATTTTGACAAGTTTTGTATTGATGAAACCGGGAAAGAAAATTTAAGTTATACGATTAAACGATGTATTGGGTAAGATATATCAAAAGTTTGGTATCTTAAATTATCTTTGATTATAAGGATTTTTGTTTTTTTCTAAACTTTCGTACTTTGCAGCGAAATGTAAATAATATCAAACAAAATGTCTGTATTTGGAATTTTTGAGCGAGTTAATTTTAGTTTCAACCCTGCTTTGTTCAAAGATTTATCCATTATATATAGAATACTTCATACATTATCGAGAACGAGCGAGTTGAGTGGCGTTCATTTATTGAACTGGAACGTCAAAAGTTTTAACGCCTCCGTTTACGGAATGAATTATGTTTATATCATAAATTACAATAAACACATAAAGTCCAAAAAATGTTGGCCTTTTGTTTTTTTAAACACGCCGTTTACGTTTTTCCTTCCCTCTGATTTGCATTAACGGACATGGAACTAGAAATGAATATTTGCGTAAAAGCACAATATCGGGGGGGGGGGGGGGGATACTGTTACCAGTAAAGCATGACAGGTCAGTCTATATACTAGCAAGTATTGTTCAAGAACAGGTATGTTGCTTGTTGTCTGTTTGATCCTAAATTTAGTTTAAACATGTTTTATTTTCCAAAACATGAAAGTGGGATTGGGCAGAAGTTATACCAACATTACAGACGCCCTCTCCCTAAGTACATGTACGTGAACTTGAACTTAAAAGTGACCTTGACCTTCATTGGATGCCGAGTGTCATCATGCTATACAATTTCTGCAAAATTTAAAAGATGTCTGATGTGTATCAATTTTATTTGTTCTAGCGAAATACATGTATATGAAATCGTGACCTACAGACAGACGGACGACGTGCAAGGTGATCTCTTTATGTCGCTCTTGCGTTTCAGGCGACATGAAAAGAAAAGGGCGATGAATAATGCTTGACCATTACACAATAATGTTATATTGTTGATTTTTTTTAGCAAATTATTTTGTAAACTTCTTTCTATATTTTGATTTTATTTCGATGATTTCACAGGTGTGAAAAAAAAGAACAAATGAAAATAAACGAATCATGGGATTAATCTTCCTTGTATCAAGTCGAATTCTGGGTGGAAAAGGGATTTTCTCGCTCGACTCGGAGTTACTAGTTTTATTTCATATCTTTTCATTTTTTATTTATGTTTTGGTGTTTTTGTTTGTTCGTTTTGTTTTTTTTGGGGGGGGTGTTGTTTCAAGCTCCTATTAAACTTATTTTCTGTTTGCTTTCGTAGAGAATATATCGTGTAGACATGAAATTCAGAATTTAATAGTGAGAAGTGAGGACATTGAAGAGTCATAATAAATAAAGGATATATACTTTCCGAATGCAGAGTAACTTACTTCGGTAACCGACAACATATAGACGAAATTTAAACTAAATATGCTTGTCACTGACAAATATTATAATTGTTCATACCGACACTTTAATTTTAAAAAATCCCATGTTATAGATAAAAACAATAAAGAATATATAAATTCTACAGATTTGTGAAGACGGAGATTTCACGGGCGTAGCCAGGCGTACATTTGTGCACAAAAACGTCCACATTTTTTCGCAAAAAAAGAAGGGAGAAGAGATGAAAAGACCCCACCATTTCCCCAAAAATGTTGGGTCTACATAAAGGACGTAAGAATAAAAGTGATATCAGTGATATAGCCCAAAAACACTCAATAATGATCGTTTTGAATTTTTAAAATTTTCTTAGGCGTAGAAATTCGCGCTAACAATGAAGCGTACGTGAATGATATTTCCTTAATCTTAGATACGTTTCGTGCTCTTGATCCCTTTTTTAAAATGCGGCTCAAATACGCTAAAGAGCCACCAATTTGCTTCACTTTCTCAAAAATTTCCCCTATCGCCCCAACAATGAGAGAGGGAAACTTTCTTCCATATTGTCCTTTACTCGGACTTTACAAGTCATCGTCATAAAAAAGAATGTGTCCCTTGTATTTGAGGTTCTGGGTCCGCTCCTGTCGTTGGCGACTAGGCGTCGACATCGAAAACGCCCTACGTCCATGTCATTTAGTATTTTAGGATGGGTGTAAATGAGGTAAAAGGAGGAAGGGGATTTGAGACAAATGTAAGACATTATAATCCGGTTTCTTTTTATTTCTTAATAAGGGCATCATATTTTGAATTTAAACAACTTAACGAAAAAGATGTATACAGAATAATTCTTATGAGATGGATCTCTATCCCTCTCTCTCAACTTCCTGTGATGCCCTCTCGGCAAAAAAAAAATGACGATCACAGTCGCTTACAGCTTGTCCTTTCCATTTTTTTCAAAATTTGGTTACGCGAATGCGTTATGAACCTTATCCTCTCATTTGTCCTAAATTGCACTGTTTTGAATTTTTCAGATAATTATTGCGTTTTTAAATAGTGTAAGAGCAGTCTATACAAAAACATTGATGGTATAAGTTCTCGTCCGGACTCTCAGTCCTTTTGCATTGTGCTGCAATTCATCCCAATAAAAAGTTGTATGTGCATCCGGCATTTGAGTTTCTGGATCCGCTCCTGAATCTGATTTGGACATGTGACCTGATCTCATTAAAGTCAGAGAAAATTCTAACTTGCTTATTCTGAAACGTGTATAATGACCCCCCCCCTTCCCCCTCATACGCTGGAAGCTGACGAAGAGTCACCACCTACTGTAAGATTATAAAAGCCGTCGCCAACTTTCTGTTGTAAAGGCATAAAAAATTTCAAAATCAAGAATTTTCTTTTTCTATGTATCTTCCTTCAGAGTTCCCACCTAGTTTATTGAGATCCTTGCCCCAACCCCTACAAAAATGCATGTATCAAACGTGTAAATATGTAACCGTCTTCCATAAGAATCTAGAATTCAAAGATGAATTATTTGACGCGACGTCATTTGAGAGCGAAGATACAGTTTCATTGCGATTCGGATACTTCCGATATATCTCGGAGATCTTTTCCCCGATTTATTTAACACTGAAAATCCAAATATATTTTTTAAAAACATTATATGTATCAACTTTATCCTCTGAATTAATCTGACTTCAATAAAAATAGAAAAGTTATTCTGTTAGTGTAGAGTTTTAGGTTAAAATATGTTGCTGTAAATTATCAATTTACGTTATGACGTCATGATGAAAGAAAGCGCATTTTGACGTTTTACGATGCCAACTTCGCCGGGTTATGAAACGCTTACCTTTTGTCAGATTTTCATAATGCTTACATTTTTAGAAATTAGAAATGTTGTATTATATATATGTAAATTTTCTTCAAAAACGGCAAGAGGGCCGATTTTGATGGTTAGTGGCCCTTCTCCTTTAGCTTCGTATGAGTATTAAAATATGTCAGCAAAGAGCGGGGTACTATTGGTTCACATTGGAAGACCTTTCCTTACTTCGGCTTTTCATAAGTACCACTGTTGAGGATTTACTGTACAAAAAACGCGTGTCTGGTGCATTAAAACTTGGTTTGAAAATATTATTCAAGAGGGGAAAGAGTTGGAACACTTCTGCACAAGTTTAATCGTACAATGGATTAAACAATTTAACTTACATGTGACTTTTACTGAGAGGCCGTACATTCTATTAGGATAGGTGCTTTAAAATGACTATCAAGTTTTTTTTAATCTGTCATCTGTTTAAACGTCTATTTAAAAGAAAACGAAAGAAGGTATTAAATTTTTATCATCCATTTGCAATGGAGACATGTCGGAAATGAATTCTTCCCTTAAACACAACACTTTACACAGGAATAAAGAAGAAGAGAGTCGTAACGTACATGCATATCTAAGGAACAAATAATGTTATTAATACGGAAGGAAATAACATAAGGTAATAAAATGACACCAACGCTAACATTGTGACGAGTGTAGATCTTTTTTTCTTCCAGTAGTTTTTCAATACATGAAGTATAGAAATATCATTTCATACTGTAATAAGCAAGATGTGTTGATCCCTTGGTGATATAAAAGATGAGGGTGATATCCTGTGAACGATATGCAGGTTTTAAATTGGGTGGTTTGCATGTTTCTACTTTAAAATATCTTCATACATAGTGAATAATGGGATGTTATAATGTTAATAATATCAAAAACATTTTTTTTACTGACAAAGCAAGATATTCAAAATGTACCCTTGGTTCAGTATTTTTCTGTAAGTTGCCTTGCCCTTAGAACGTAGCGTAATAATTATTGCGATTTGAATATAATTTTTGAAGCTGAAGTCGTCACGTTTGTCACGTTGAGAATTCAGGATACGTATGCGCCACCCACTTTGAAATAATTAGCGTAGCGATGATTGGGATCATTCTGTGTTCACTGTATCCGTTAAGAAAAAAAGTCAAGACCGGTGAATGTTTATAAAATTCGTTGTTTTTGATCGTTCTTACATAATTGTGGACAGCGAGATGTTATAATGCTTTTGTCTTTGATAGTTCTTACATAATTGTGGACAGCGAGATCTTAGAGTGCGTTTGTCTTTGATAGCTCTTACATAATTGAGGACAACAAGATGTTATAGTGCGTTTGTTTTTGATAGTTCTTACATAATTGTGGACAGCGAGATGTTATAGTGCGTTTGTCTTTGATAGTTCTTACATAATTGAGGACAGCGAGATGTTATAGAGTGTTTGTCTTTGATAGTTCTTACATAATTGTGGACAGGGAGATGTTATAGTGCGTTTGATTTTTTATAGTTCTTACATAATTGTGGATAGGGAGATGTTATAGAGTGTTTGTCTTTGATAGTTGTTACATAATTGTGGACAGCGAGATGTTATAGTGCGTTTGTTTTTGATAGTTCTTACATAATTTTAGACAGGGAAATGTTATAGTGCGTTTGTTTTTGATAGTTCTTACATAATTTTAGACAGGGAAATGTTATAGTGCGTTTGTCTTTGATAGTTCTTACATAATTGTGGACAGCGAGATGTTATAGTGCGTTTGTCTTTGATAGTTCTTACATAATTGTGGACAGCGAGATGTTATAGTGCGTTTGTCTTTGATAGTTCTTACATAATTGTGGACAGCGAGATGTTATAGAGTGTTTGTCTTTGATAGTTCTTACATAATTGAGGACAGCGAGATGTTAAAGTGCGTTTGTCTTTGATAGTTCTTACATAATTGAGGACAGCGAGATGTTATAGAGTGTATGTCTTGATAGTTCTTACATAATTGTGGACAGCAAGATGTTAAAAAGCGTTTGTCTTTGATAGTTCTTACATAATTGAGGACAGCGAGATGTTATAGTGCGTTAGATTTTCATTATATCGTCCAATTTTTATATAGATATTGACAATATCATGTAGGTACATATATATCGGTGCACATGATGGAGAGTTGGCAATTCTGAGGGGGGGGGGGGGTATTGTTAGCTTTCCTTTCACGTTTATTTTTATGAAGAATTGGCGAACGTAGCGAGCCTGAAATATTTTTAGATATGAAATATTAATTTGTCTTGATTCGATCGAGATGATTATTTATAACATTGAATATTTTACTCCTTGTATCAGCGAGCGGAGGGAGCCGCAATTTTTTTTTTATTAATTCACATTTTGTCTATATTTCATGAGAATAAATAGATAAGAGATGTGTCATTTTCCCAAATAATCATCAGACATCTTAAAATGACAAAACCTTGATGAAGGAGGTTACATCCTATGAAGTAAGGGATTGTTGAAAATATGAGTTACCGAGACCCAAGACAATTATATTAAATTACTTAGTAAGAAGAATTGAAAATCAATTCGGAATTTTGCAGAAAAATAGTTTTGTATTTGTAAATGGCGAGCGAAGCGAGCCTAAATTTTAGGTTTCAAAACCCTTTCATGCATTTCAGACCCATTTCAATTAGAAATGGGCCAAAGCTGGACCCCACCTCCGAAAATCTCAGGGGGGTCCAGACCCCCGGCCCCCCCCCCACTGGATCCGCGCATGGATTAGTACATGGGCAAATTATATGTCAAATGAAACTAGAAGTAATGTACTTTCAAAATATCAATGTCGTCAAAAGGTTTGAATGTACAAACATTCAATTTTCAAGGAGTCAAAGGTCAAAGGGGTAATTCAACATAGATTACGTATTTCTGGCCTTTTTTTACAAAGAAAAGAATCATTGATGAAAACAAAAATTGAATTTTCTGTGCAAATTGTATCAACAGAATATTCCAGTCTTTGCCTTAACATAAGTAAAGCGCGATGACATTAAATCTGTATTGATGACGTCATTGGCAGCTATTTTTAGAACAAATTAAAAATGTGAACATCAGAATCCTTAAAAATGAAGTTTTCCTCTCCGTGTACAAACATGGAGACAAATATTTGTTAATTTTCTCTTCCATCATGGAAAACAAAGGTTTGCTAATTTCCCCTCGCAGCATAATTGCAGGGGGTATATCGCAACCGTTTGTGTGTGTATACATGTACGAGAGTTTGAGTGAGTGATTGTGAGGGTGTGAGGGTGTGTGTGTTTGTGCACGTCACGTTCTTTTATACAGCCTAGGAAGCACAATTTTTATAGGATCTTGACCAAACTTCATACTTATTGCTGATGACAAGAAGAAGAACCCTATTGATTTTTAAGGTCATGGGTGAAAGGTCAAGGTCATCGTTTGGAAATGTTATAAATCCTTTTATACAGACTAGGAGGCACCGTTATGATTGCATATTGATCAAACTTCATACACTTATTGCTTATGACAAGGGAAAGAACCGTATAGATTTTCAAGGTCATTGGTCAAAGGTCAAGGTCACATGTTGGAAGTGTAAAAATCATTTTCCTTCGTCTAGAGGGCGCAGATTTTGTTGGACCTTTACTAAACTCCATACATTTATTTCTTATGACAAGTGAAAGTACTCTATTGCTTTTCAAATATAAGGTGAAGGTGACGATTGGAAATGTTTTTAAAGGATCATTTCATACCGCCTAGAGGGCGCAATTAGAATTTGATCTTCACTAAACTCAATACACTTGTTGCTTATGATAGGAGAAAGAACTCATGACTATTGATTGTCAAGGTTTTGCATCAAAGGTCAAGCTCACAGATTAGAAATTTTTAAATCGTTTAATACATCCCCGATGATACATTGGAGTTTACCAAACTCCATACACTTATTGTTTATAACAAGAAGAAGAAACCTTTTTATTTTCTTAGGACAAAGATCAGGGTCACTGAAGGGAAATGTTTAAAATCTTTATATACAATCTAAGAGGGTACAATTTTGATTGGATCTTTTCAATGCCCATGCACTTGTTGCTAATAACAATAGGAAGAAACCCATTAATATTATAGGTCAAGGTCACAGGATTAATTTCGTCAAAATCATTGAAGATCCTCTGTGTCATTCAACAACAGATCTTGGTCAAGCTCATTTAATACAAATGACACAAAGAACACTTCTTTGATTATCAAGGTCAAGATCACAGATATAGAGGAGGCAACTTTTGAACGGAACTTCATCAATGTTGACGCATATTTGCATATGTTGTGAAGAATTTCAAGTTCTATTTTAATGTAAACGTCTTCAAATTGAATAGCATCATTTAAGAACAGATAAATTGGCAACGTGGACCAGACATGCACGTTTCGGGTACTTAACCCTCGTCAGTGATCCTCAAATCTAAACAATGTTATATGCCAAAAAAGTATGAAAGTTACTATGTCGAAAAAGCGTATCGAAAGACGTAGCAGGATGGATGGGATATGATGCTACAGGACCCACTTTTTAGAAATTTCAAGAAATTTTGATAACAGAAATTAAGAATGCGTTGAAGAAACGATCAACCGAAATTGATCGAACTTGGCTACATGTGCCCTCGGGGACTCCTGGTCCACCAGCAGTGACACTCACCAAGTGGTATAAATGTAAACGTCTTCAAATTGAATAGCATCATTTAATGCCTCGTTCACACGGCTGCGCAATAAATGTATTTCGCAATAACTTTATTGCGCAACAAATTTGTTTCGCATTAACCTTTTTTGCGTTCACACGAGACCGAAACTATTGCGCAATAAATGCCAATGCACATGCACAAGAATCATGAATAAAAATGTACAACAGATATTATTCGAATAATTTTCGTAAAGTCTAAATTTGAGACTATTTTAAGAGGTAGCCTATATAACAAACATTCATTTATTTGTCATTTCAGTCTACAACATGACGTCAGTCAATTGTGACGTCATTCTCTATAAGGGATCAAGACTTTATAGAAAAGTGTTCTTATATATACGAAAAATCGGAATCTCTCAATAGAATCTTTAAAATATAGACGTCGGATAGTTATATTTGTAAGTATATCAATCTCTTTCTCTTGTCGTGATGATGCGCATGCGTCAGATTTATTGCGCAACAGTTTCGCTTAGCGTTTACATGGCAGAATTTGTTGCGCAATAAAGTTATTGCGAAACAAATTGAAAATTTATTGCGCAATAAATTTTGTCGTGTGAACGCAAAATAAATTTATTGCGCAACAAATTTACGTTTATTGCGCAATAAACTCTCCGTGTAAACGAGGCATAAGAACAGATAAATTGGCAACGTGGACCAGACATGCACGTTTCGGGTACTTAACCCTCGTCAGTGATCCTCAAATCTTAACAATGTTAATGCCTCGTTTACACGGAGAGTTTATTGCGCAATAAACGTAAATTTGTTGCGCAATAAATTTGTTTTGCGTTTACACGACAAAATTTATTGCGCAATAAATTTTCGATTTGTTTCGCAATAATTTTATTGCGCAACAAATTCTGCCGTGCATGCGCATCATCATGTCAAGAGAAAGAGATTGTTATACTTATGAATATGACTATTCGAAGTCTTCATTTTTAAGATTCTATCTATAGATTTTGATTTTTCGTATATATACGACCGTTTTTTATAAGTCTGGACCCCTTTTAAAGAATGACGTCACAATTGAATGACGTCATGCTCTAGACTGAAATGACAAATAGATGAATGTTCCTCTCAAAATAGTCTTTTTAAAATTTAGACTTTACGAAAATTATTCGATCAATTTTTCATTAAGGTATGCGTTGTACACTTTTATTCATGATTCTTGCATTTTATTGCGCAATAGTTTCGGTCTCGTGTGAACGCAAAAAAGGTTGTTGCGAAACAAAGGAGTAGGTTCAGAAACTACCGATATTGGCCCTGTTCAAACCTAGATTCTAAAATTGTTTTATTTCATGTAATTTCTTTATGAAAGCAAAGACAAACTTTGAGAGTTCAGAAAATACGACGTTCGGGAATCTACACGTGCTGTGACGTCATCTATGACGTCGTTAAGCCATGATGGTATGCCGATTTCCGTGTTTTTAACATGTTTTAGAGTCTTTATCCTGAAAGGGCAAGGGGCGGTAAGGGCCAAAATCGGCCCAATGTCAAAACTGGGACAAACATTGATCAATGAAAATACAGGATTTACAGAGTATAAATCAATTTAAATTTAGAGAATCGGACATTCCGTTACGATTCTACACTAATTTGAAGACAGGATGGTCAGCTATATTTTACACTGATTTTGACGTCGTATGACGTTACGATCACATCGTAATGTAACGCTGTCTGCAGATAACTTGCTGCTATATTCTAATACTATTTATGATTGGATGTGTTAAAAAATCACAAAAGTCCGGATACCTCTTCGTTTATATGTCTGTCACTTATTTGCCACAAAACAAGGTATCCTATCTGTTTGTCTGTCGTCGTATCTCCTGTCTTATATGGTCTGCGATAATTATTTGAAGACAGGATGGTCAGCTATATTTTACACTGATTTTGACGTCGTATGACGTTACGATCACATCGTAATGTAACGCTGTCTGCAGATAACTTGCTGCTATACTCTAATACTATTTATGATTGGATGTGTTAAAAATCACAAAATTCGGATACCTCTTCGTTTATATGTCTGTCACTTATTTGCCACAAAACAAGGTATCCTATCTGTTTGTCTGTCGTCGTATCTCCTGTCTTATATGGTCTACGATAATAATTTGAAGACAGGATGGTCAGCTATATTTTACACTGATTTTGACGTCGTATGACGTTACGATCACATCGTAATGTAACGTTGTCTGCAGATAACTTGCTGCTATATTCTAATACTATTTAATAATATGATATTAATTGTGTAGATATACTATCAATATCACCAGCCAGACTCGTTCCAAAAATTACCAGGACCCTACACTCTTGACCATCTTCATTTTAATTCATAACTATTTCCTGATTCATAAAGTTTATATGTAAGCAAGATTGAAGAGTGTTTCGGCGGTTTTAATATCAGAAATAAAAATTCAAAGACTAAGGCCCGCCTCGTCAGGGATCACGATATAATACTAGTATGGAATTCTTAAGTGATATATTAATGTTATAATGATACTTTTCACCAAGGCCTTTAAAAGTATGTGAATTTCCGGTAACTCAGCAGACCCTATTTCAACCCCCTCCCCCTTTTCCGATTCCATTTTTTTCTCGTCCAATTCAATCCCAGAAGACCAGCACCAAATGAAGCAAAAAAAAAAAAAAAAAAAAAAAAAAAAAAAAAAAAAAAAAAAAAAAAAAAAAAAAACGAAGCTTCCCCCCCCATTCGCACAAAGATTTGGCACTATTTGATACTTTTTTCAGCTTACTTTGCATTGTGATGTCTTTGCTAATGTATTTGAATTGCGAATAGAGGGGTATGAGTGGGCTCCGATACCCTCTGTGTGGTGATCAACATTGTCTTTTCTGATAAAAATCTTTTTTTTTCTTTCTATTTAACAGGGATGGGGTAATTAAAAATGTAATTGTAATTAATTACAATTAATTACATTTTTTCAAGTAATTGAATGTAATGTGTAATTGAAGATTTTTTCAATTACATGTAATTGTAATTTAATTAATTACAGAGCTAAAATTGCATGTAATGCCAATTACATTTCAATTACTTTTCAATTACATTTGCTACTAAAAATACTTTGAATACACAGATTGATCTGTGAAAAAAAATTATTTTGTAATCAATTTTCATGATTCATTGAGGATAGGCCATAGATAATGGTTGAATAAACAGTTTTACCTGAATTACCAAAATGCCTAATGTGACTTATAGTTATCAAAACAAAGCTTGGTTATGTGTTTCTGTTTTAATTAGTTTGTTTGTCACTTCTGCAAGAACTTTGTGTATATAAGTCTTACAGATTATATTTTTTACCTGGTTGTTGGCAATAGAAAGAATGCATGAATAAAATTGTTACAGGTCACTGTTTGCAAATTTGATTTGATTCTAATGTATCAAAATTCAGTTGGGATAACTTACATGTACTTGATTTATCAAAGACAAGTTAAAATTAATGGCATATTTTTAAGTGCCAAATTTCTGGAGAATATTTCTAGGCAAAATATGTGCATTGCACATTAATGATTTCTCCATGTTCTCAGGGAACCTAAAAAGGCTTTTGACTGTAGAATGAATATTGACCTTCACTTTCTTGCATTTTGTCAAAGACTCGAAATGACTTCTAGTATTCGGCAATGTGAAAAAAAAATGATGTGTTAAAAATAAATTCATTAAATGAAATGTAATGCGTAATTTAATTAATTACATTTGCAATGTAATTGTAATTTAATTAATTACATTGCAAAAAAATGCAAAGTAATGTGTAATTTAATTAATTACATGGCTAAAAAATTTAATGTAATGTGTAATTTAATTAATTACATTGAAATGTAATTGACCCCATCCCTGCTATTTAAACAAATTCGTTGGCTAGCTACCGCTCGCCAGTTTCAAGAATTACCTCGCATGTCTCAATTTCAACACAACCTTATTAAAAAAAAATAAATAAAATATTGAAATAAATAAATAATTCAATTATGCGTTGGCTACAGTATCGCTCAGTAAGACTTCTTGATTTTTACCTCCCTTTTTTCTATGAACAATTTTCTTTACAACTTGTCTTATCGGCCCCCTTTCTCTGAGACCCTAGATCCGCCACCGCATGGTTATATAATTACACGCGTTGTTTTTACACAGAAAAGGGATCGATATAATAAAATTGTTTATCATAGCGCCACCTATAATACCTTCCAGTTCAGCACTCAATAATTATGTCTCCCCCCCCCCCCCCAATGGGGAGGAGACATATTGGTTTTGCCTTCGTCGTCCGTCTGTCTGTCTGTCTGTCTGTCTGTCTGTCCGTCTGTCACACATCGTGTCCGGGCTATATCTCCTGAACCGTTTGCCTGATCACTTTCATATTTTAGTATGTTGTTGCTTATGACCCGAAGGTTTCACATCACCTTGACCCAAGGTCATGTGACCAAGGTCAAGGTCACTTAGTGCAATTTTAATGAAATTATGCATACATTCCTGTCCGGGCTATATCTCTTGAACCGTTTACCGGATCACTTTCATATTTTAGTATGTTATTGCTTATGACCCGAAGGTTTTCCATCACCTTGACCCAAGGTCATGTGACCAAGGTCAAGGTCATGTAGTACAATTTTAATGAAATTGTACATGCATTCCTGTTCGGGCTATATCTCTTGAACCGTTTGCACGATCGCTTTATATTTTAGTATGTTGTTGCTTATGACCCGAAGGTTTCACATCACGTTGACTCAAGATCATGTGACCAAGGTCAAGGTCAAATAGTATACATGTATTTTAAATGAAATTGTATTTGTTATGTGTAAAATGTCCAGGCTTAATCTTTTGAACTGTAATCGGATCATTTGATATTTTAGTATGATGGTGCTGATGACCCAAAGGTTTCACACCACCTTGATCCAAGGTCATACTAAGGTCAAGGTCAAATATTACATTTTTTAATGAAATTGTAAATACTATTGAGTCTGGACTATATCTGTGGAATCTATTCTGGATCGCTCTGATACTTTAGAATGCTGTTGCTCAGGATTGGAAGGTTTCTTATCATCTTGACCCAAGGTCATGTGCCCAAGGTCAAGATCATTTAGTTCTTTTTAATGAAATTGTACGTACTAATCTTGTCTGGGCTATATCTGCTGAATCCTTCTTACAATTGTTTTCATATTTTAATACGTTGTTTCTCAGGACTAAATTTTTCTTATCACATTGTCCCAAGGTCACATGATTAAGGTCACTTCTTACTTTGGTAATGAAATTGTATATGCTAATCATGTCCAAGCTGAAATTGTTATGCTAATCATGTTTAGGCTTTATATTTTGAATCGTGTATCCAATCACTAATTCAGTTTTTTGTTGCACATGATCCATACAATGTATTTTTCAGATCACCTATATCCAAGGTCATGTGACCAAAGTCAATTTCACTAAATATGAAATTGTATATGCTAATCATGTTTGGGCTTTACCTCAAACAATGCAATGAATCACTTTCATGTTTGAGTATGATGTTGCCCATGACTCAAAGGTTTCACATCATCTTGGCCCAAGGTCAAAGTAACTTAGAGGGAGGGGGGAGACATCTGTTTTTTTCTGAAAAACATTTGATTTAATTTCTAAGGTACATGTATTGCTTGCATCAATCTTTATAGTCTAATTAAGATTCAGCTCTGACTAGATAGATTACGAAATAAAGAGAGCTGAATTTAAACTTATATTGATTATTTCAGTATGTACGTTTTGCTGTTCGTAAAGTAGGGATATTTCCTACTTTCTAAACGCCCTAATTGTATGCTGACTGAAATTATCAATAGATGTTAAAATAAAATCTCCCCGAATTAAGATAATGATTCTTTATTATTTTTATTTTATTGAAAATGTTTTATATAAAATATCTTGTCAATATTAACGAAAATTGTCGAAACGGACACGGCGCGTTATTTCACGGTATTGTGTAACATACAATTTTCGTTAATATTGACAATACATTTTCTATAAAACATTTTCAATAAATCAAAAAGATTTTTCTCAGTCGAAAATGAGACACTTCAGATATTTTCCCCTGAATTTGCAAAAATAAGTACATCTCGTGGACGGCAAATCATACGCGGTAGTGTCTATGTTATATGGCCTTCATTTCTCAATTTGATATAATTTTCAAATATACTTGTTTACACGAATCTACACATTTTGATTTGTTCAAAATACACGTTCATATACATGTAAGAATTGACTGTTTAATTTTGACAGTTTATTGGAGTATGAACTTTAGTTTCTCGCATCACAAATTGTGTAAAACCACGTTTGAACGGAGGGTTATATTTCACATCTTCATTTAACATAATACCCTTTTGTTTGATTTTTTTTTGTGTGCTGGGGGTGTTAATGTTGTTTGTTTAGTTTTTCTCCTTAATCTTGTTTCTTGCTCGTTTGTTCAAGGGTTTTTTTTTTATTTTAAAATATTTTAATTCGTTGATTCTAGCTTAAAGTTTGACATTATTAGTTATACAGTGTTTTACAGGGGGGGATACAGAAATATATTGGGTCGATGAAGAAAGTTGTATTGGGCGAGGCGAAGCCGAGCCCAATACAACTTTTTTCATCGACCCAATATATTTTTGTATCTCCCCTGTAAAACACTGTATAACGAATCTATCCCGCTGATGGCTTTTGGTTTGTGTATGTTACGTCAACATATTTTAAAGCATTTTGGTGACGTCAAAAGCATAAAGCGTCTTAGTAGAAGCAGGATATTAAAATAATATCCTGTTAGTAAAATAATACAACATAATATTTGGTTCTTCTCGACCAATCAGATTGCAAGAAATTTGCCAGAGGCGGGATAATTTTTTATATTTCCTACATTGCAAGTTGATTTCCTATGTTAAACGCCTATTCAATTTTGACGTTCATTTCACGATGAACACAGGTTGACCCCAATCACATAACGTGCGCGCAAGAAGTTCAAACAGTGGGCGGGGCATACTGATGCTGAATTTGCGATCAGGAGGAGATTCCCAACATGCGTACGGGGAATGAGACAATATAAAAGAGAAGAAACAGAAGAGGACAACCAAAAAAATCCTTGAAACCATTGAGATATGTATAACAACTCTATGTACGTGTATATGCACAGTTTCCACAGAGTTCATGTGTACTTCAATGTAGATGGCGCTACCGAAATTAATTTATGCCGCGCCGACTATTCCGATATTGTAAATAAGGTTTTATTCTCTTTAAACTGTTTGCAAAAAGTTAAAATTCATCATGAAAACGTTTTTGCAGATATTAACAACATTGTGAAAACGTTTTAACAGTCCATTTTAAACATTTACTTCCACAGAGTTCATGCGTACTTGAATGTAGATGGCGCTACTGAATTGAATTTATGCAGCACTGACTTTTCAAATTATAATTAAGGCCTTATTCTCTTCAAATTGTTTACAAAAAATTAAGACTCATCGTGAAGACATTTTAAAAATAAAAATTATTCGGTAATTTTTAATATCAAACCGTATATTTTGGTCCTTTGCAATGGAGTATTTCTAGCCCTTCCTGGTAGGGAGAATTGACATACGTGAAACATTTAGATCTTAATTTTCACTTAATTTGTATAAAATTTCGAGGATGTTATCAAAGATGTTTTATATCTGAATGTAAATATAAGGAAAGAGTGTCTTATTTTTTGCGTTCATGGCTTTTACACTCTGGTTCGACAGGCGCAAATCTTTCGAGAACCGCTTCGCGGTTCACGAGATTTGCGCCTGTCGAACCAGAGTGTAAAAGCCATCAACGCAAAAAATAAGACACTCATTCCTTAATTATAAATGCCGACTGTACCCTTTTAGATACTCTGTCATTTCGATTCAATATGCAAATGAAATGATCACTTTGAATTTTTTTTTCGCAAAATACAAGCAATATCAAAGTCGCGAACATATATGACGTCATATATTCAATATCACGTCACTCTGTCGTCCTGAATATCCGCTACGTTACGAGGATAATAAGCATTTGAAAGACGTTTTTGTCTGTATTATTTGATTTGGTGCATGTGGGAATAAATAATAAATATCATCAATAACAACAGAACAAAATCTATTTAATTGTATCGATTTTACTCAAATAATTCTTGTATTATAGAAGTTAAAAGGTGTTTTCTGTTTCAAAAACGACCCGCTCGCATGGTAACAGTCATTGATTTCCTTCCTTTTTCTAGTTTAGTTTAAACATATTTTATTTTCAATAAGAAAATTGGATTGGGCATAAGTTATAAAAACATTATTTGCGCCCTCTCCATACATGGTATATATGAAAGTACAAAAAATGACATCATGATGACAATACAATTTGTGACTTTTTTCTACAAATAACAGAAGTAAATAATTAGAGAGAGAGAGAGAGAGAGAGAGAGAGAGAGAGAGAGACTGTTTTATTTTAGACATTAAACCTTTTTGTATCTCTGATATATTTTTGGGTCGCGTGCATTATTATTTCGTTTTCATCGTTTGTCAGATTTAAGTCGCCATAGAGCAATTTTTGAAGTGTAAGGGGATTAAATATAGACAATGATGTAAAAAGATTACGTCTTTGTTCAATATAAAGAGGGCATATGAAAAAGAAATGATGTACAGATTCGTCTGATCCTCCACATTGACAATTTGGTGAGTTAATAATGTTGACTCTATAAAGATCGGAGTTCAGGCTACTATCGAAGCAACGCAGACGTGTGTGTAGTATATTAAGGGATCTTTCTCCATATAAAAGGTAAGTAGGAAGTACATTTACATCGCTTTGAGATTTAAGTGCTGATTTAAACTGTTCTAATGATGAATTATTCCTTAAATCCGAACTAAGATTATTCCAACTATCAATGGTTGATGGAAAGAAAGAATTACGCGTTATATTTAGCCTATAGTTTGGATAGTATAAGTCAGTGTCACTTCGTAAGTTGTAACGTCTGTCTTGTCTGTATGTCTGTAAGATCTCTGTCAAATATTCTGGTGATTTATTATGATAGATTTTATGAAATAAACTTAATTTTCTCTTTTCCCTACGATCCGATAATTTCTCCCACCCAGTTTCAAAATATAATGATTCCCTAGAACTAAATATTGGAAGACCTGTTACAAGACGCGCTGCTTCTAATTGTACTTTCTCAAGTTTTTCTTCATCTCCCTTATTACACCCACCCCATACTTCACATCCATATTCTAACAAAGGCAAAATATAGGAGCAATATATTTTACTTAAGGTTTTTCTAGATAGCGTGTACTTAAACTTTTTCAAGAAATTTATCCTGGTGAGAGCCGATTTACAAATGTTTTCTATATGTGTTGTCCATTTAGCATTACAATTAAATGTTAATCCTAGGTGTTTATGTGTATTTACTGGCTTTATAATTGTTGAATTAAATTTTACTTCAAAATCAGTTGGACAGTTTCCAAAGAATAGGAGTTCTGTTTTTCTTGGATTAAAATCTACTTTCCATTTCCTAGCCCAATCATTTATAATCGATAGATCAGATTCAAGACTTAATTTTATATCATTGGGAGAAGGTGAGGATGAAGACATGGATGTATCGTCTGCAAAAAGCCTGGAAATATTACAAAGGTTATCAGAAATATCATTTATAAAAATAAGAAACATGAGAGGACCTAACACGGAGCCCTGGGGCATGCCCGCATTTGTAGTTAAGAGAGAGGATGTTGAATCGTTTATTGATACAAGTTGTTTTCTGTTGCTTAAATAATTGCTAAGAAAATCTAATATTTGTCCTTGAATCCCATATGATTTCAATTTAACAATTAATCCCCGATGCAAAACTCTGTCGAAAGCTTTTGATATATCACAAAATATGAACCCAATATTTCTCTTATTTTCCAGATCTAATAATATAGAGTGATAAATTTCAAGAAGTTGATAAATTGTAGAATTATTAGGCAGAAATCCACTTTGGTACTTATAAAATAGTTTGTTCTCTACGATAAAATTATATAAATGTTTATGAACGATTCTCTCGAAAAGTTTTCCTACCGTACTTAATAGTGAAATTGGTCTATAGTTAGAAGGTAAATTCGGATCATCCTTTTTAAATATAGGCATAACCCTAGCATGTTTCCAAAGAGAGGGGAATCTACATTCGTTTAATGATTTTCTAAAGAGTAATAGAAGGGGCTTACAGACAGTTAGGACAGTACCCTTTAGCATTTTATGACTTATTTCGTCGAGACCGGATGCTTTATTAAGTTTAAGAGTTTTAATAACATCTATAATTTCAGTATCATTAACAGTAATATAATTTAGAATATTATCTGTTCTGGTAGGGCAGTCAGGATCTTCTTCATCAGAATCGTCGATTGTAGAAATACTCACAAAATACTTGTTCAAAATGTTTGCTTTTTGAGAATCGGTTATTGCTATATTACCATTTACAGGATCCAAAAGAGGGGGGATAGGGGTATTGCTGCTAGATTTTGTTATCTTACGGGCAAGTTTCCAGAAATCATTATTATTGTTGTTAGAATATTCGTCTATAAGTCCATGCAAGTCAATATAATACGATTGTTTAATAGATTTTTTTAAGTTATTAACGTGATTTCGTTGTTTCCTATAATTTTCATACACAATTAGTGAATTTGTTCTTGTTACTTTTTTCCTTAATCTATCGCGTTTTCTTATTTCTCGTCTTAATTCTGAATTGAACCAAGGTTTATCATTAGGTCTAATCGTGACTTTTCTTGTGGGTATGCATTCTTTTGCCAAGCAAATAAATTTAGAAGTAAAATGCTCGCAAGCCTCATCAATATTCATATCTTTTAGAAATTTCTCCCATTCAAATGCCGAAATCAAATCATTAAATTTTTGAAAATCTCCATTTCTATAATCCCATACCTCCCTCTGATAAACCTTTTTATATTCTATATTAGTTTTAATGAATACGAGAATTCCATTATGATCCGAAACATTCCTATCAAAATCAACTACCTCGGAACTGATAATCGAACACTCTCTAGTAAGGATAACGTCGAGTAGAGAATTGCGCACTGATCCGAAACGAGTGGGTGAGTTGATGCAGTTCGTGAGTCCGGTGTGGTCAACTATATCATTCAATCTATGGTTAGTTTCAGTAAGTAGGTCCACGTTCAGATCACCTGTGATAATAATACGATCATTTTGTAAGGAGGCATTTTCTAATGAAATGTGAAAAAGGTCCCAGAAACTATTCGGACTATTTGGTGGACGGTACACACAACATAAGAGGAATGATTTACCAGGGAATTTTATTTCTAACCAAACGTGCTCAATACCGTCAATTTCAAGGTGACTTTGGCGCTGTACCAGAAGTTTTTCGGAAACGTAAATTAGCAACCCCCCACCGTATGAGTTCCTGTCTTTTCGAATCGGATTAGGATAATAGCCTTCAATACATATATCATCAGAAGAAACATTATCATCTAGATGGGTTTCAGAGACACAAACTATATCGTATTCCGATGCTATAGCACTAGGGTAGGAAACTTTATTTCTTAGACTTCTGATATTAATATGAAAGATTGATAGATTAGAGGAATCATCATTATAGTTATCGGGCCCTGGGTTTGGATGTACGTCCATACATATCATTAATAGGAGGTAAATATTAAGTGAGATGATTACATTACCAGTTTGAACGTGTATGTAAAGAAGGGCAAGCATAGTCAATGAACAAGTAAACTGAAGTTGTAATTCGTACATGAGTTCAAAAATGGATAAATAATGTAAAAGATCTCTGACAAGTATTGTTCTGTTATTACAAACACGATATTTACGTGCATAGTGTATGCCTATTGCCACCCTGTATTGATTTATATCGTTACCTATGTTATAGCACTATCAAAAGTGAAGTTTAGAACTAAGTGGAAAGTAGGGGCAATAGGCATGTACATCAATAGCAAAAAATCACTGACTAAAGTATCACTTATGTAGAGAAAAATTGAATTTGGGGGATCTTGTTTCCCGTATGTCTCAATGCGACATGGTCTCAAATAGAGAAAAGAGAAGCGAGAAGAGGGAAAAAAGTTCTGAGAGAGAATATAAAACATGATAGCTATAGGTACATGAAAGGACAGAAAAGCAAAAACAAACATAAGTATGTACATGCTAAATGGTAGCAATGAATGACCTTAAAGTGCCAAGTTTAGATAATTTTTAACAGATATAATCAAATAAACTTAAAGTAACTTAAATCAAATAAATCATCAGGATGGAAGTAAACAAAAGGTATGTATAAACAAGGGTATGATGTTTATCTATCTTATAGGTAAGTATGATATTCATAAGTGTAATAATAAGTATGCAAACTTATCAAGTTGGAAGTAAACAAAAGGTATGTATAAACAAGGGTATGACGTTTATCTATCTTATAGGTAAGTATGATATTCATAAGTGTAATAATAAGTATGTAAACTTATCAAGGTGGAAGTAAACAAAAGGTATGTATAAACAATTAAGGGTATGATGTTTATCTATCTTATAGGTAGGTATGATATTCATAAGTGTAATAATAAGTATGTAAACTTATCAAGATGGAAGTAAACAAAAGGTATGTATAAACAATTAAGGGTATGATTTTATCTATCTTATAGGTAAGTATGATATTCATAAGAGTAATAATAAGCATGTAAACTTATCAAGGTGGAAGTAAACAAAAGGTATGTATAAACAATTAAGGGTATGATGTTTATCTATCTTATAGGTAGGTATGATATTCATAAGTGTAATAATAAGTATGTAAACTAATCAAGATGGAAGTAAACAAAAGGTATGTATAAACAAGGGTATGATGTTTACAGTTACATGACTTATAGGTAAGTATGATATTCATAAGTGTAATAATAAGTATGTAAACTTATCAAGGTGGAAGTAAACAAAAGGTATGTATAAACAATTAAGGGTATGATGTTTATCTATCTTATAGGTAAGTATGATATTCATAAGTGTAATAATAATAAGTATGTAAACTTATCAAGATGGAAGTAAACAAAAGGTATGTATAAACAATTAAGGGTATGATTTTATCTATCTTATAGGTAAGTATGATATTCATAAGAGTAATAATAAGCATGTAAACTTATCAAGGTGGAAGTAAACAAAAGGTATGTATAAACAATTAAGGGTATGATGTTTATCTATCTTATAGGTAGGTATGATATTCATAAGTGTAATAATAAGTATGTAAACTAATCAAGATGGAAGTAAACAAAAGGTATGTATAAACAAGGGTATGATGTTTACAGTTACATGACTTATAGGTAAGTATGATATTCATAAGTGTAATAATAAGTATGTAAACTTATCAAGGTGGAAGTAAACAAAAGGTATGTATAAACAATTAAGGGTATGATTTTATCTATCTTATAGGTAGGTATGATATTCATAAGTGTAATAATAAGTATGTAAACTTATCAAGATGGAAGTAAACAAAAGGTATGTATAAACAATTAAGGGTATGATTTTATCTATCTTATAGGTAAGTATGATATTCATAAGAGTAATAATAAGCATGTAAACTTATCAAGGTGGAAGTAAACAAAAGGTATGTATAAACAATTAAGGGTATGATGTTTATCTATCTTATAGGTAAGTATGATATTCATAAGTGTAATAATAAGTATGTAAACTAATCAAGATGGAAGTAAACAAAAGGTATGTATAAACAATTAAGGGTATGATGTTTATCTATCTTATAGGTAGGTATGATATTCATAAGTGTAATAATAAGATGTAAACTAATCAAGATGGAAGTAAACAAAAGGTATGTATAAACAAGGGTATGATGTTTACAGTTACATGACTTATAGGTAAGTATGATATTCATAAGTGTAATAATAAGTATGTAAACTTATCAAGATGGAAGTAAACAAAAGGTATGTATAAACAATTAAGGGTATGATGTTTATCTATCTTATAGGTAAGTATGATATTCATAAGTGTAATAATAATAAGTATGTAAACTTATCAAGGTGGAAGTAAACAAAAGGTATGTATAAACAATTAAGGGTATGGTTTTATCTATCTTATATGTAAGTATGATATTTATAAGTGTAATAATAAGTATGTAAACTATCTTATAGGTAAGTAGGATATTCATAAGTGTAATAATAAGTATGTAAACTTATCAAGATGGAAGTAAACAAAAGGTATGTATAAACAAGGGTATGACGTTTATCTATCTTATAGGTAAGTTAATGACATTCATAAGTGTAATAATAAGTATGTAAACTTATCAAGGTGGAAGTAAACAAAAGGTATGTATAAACATTGGTATGGTATTTATATATCTCCAAGACCATAATGGGTATAAAGAAATATGTACAGAATGCAATAAAGTAAAACCCAGTAACCAAGGTATTAATGGTCAATAGATACAAGCAAAATAGGTCAGGTAAGTATATACTTTTCATACTTATATAGTATCGTTACTGTAAGTATAAGTCAAAGGTCATACATTTTCATACAGCTTATGTGCAATCAAGGTTTGTATGAATGATTATGCATATTTATATATCAACAGGATGAATATATCATAATTATCAAAATAAGTCATTTGAAGGTACAGGAATGAGGTCAGTCACATCAAAGGTATATACATGTAGTAAGGCAAGTCTACTCGTTGTGTCCATCAGGTGGTGCATAGTAGTGCAAGTCATCGATAGATCGAATCGGTAACTTCGATCCCCGTTCACCAGTCTTTATGAAGATTCTCCCGTCATTTGTCCAGAAAGAGTAAACTTTTCCTGCGCGCTTAGCCTTGGTGATCTCGGTCACTATGGACTGGCGGTACTTTGTCAGATCCTCCGTGATAAGAATGCGATCGTTGTCGTTTTTCAGCAGCTTTTTCTTACTATAGATTTGATTCTTAATTTTCCAGTTGCGCAATCGACATATAACTTGACTTTTGCCTCTATTATTGGGTCGGCCAACTGGATGGGAGCGACAGATATCATCTGGGGTGATATCTATATTAAGCTTCTCTTTACATATGCGCACTATTTCCGTGTCTGTGTTTTCTACGTCACCCAGCGTTAGATTATGGAACCGCAGGGAGTTGCGCCTCCCATATTGTTCTAGCTCCTCGATCTGTACGTTAAGATCCTCGATCCTATCCTCCGCCCGTTCGAGATTCGAGCGCAGTTCATTGTTTTCATCAGTGAGCGCTGCTATGTCAAGTTCATTCTTGTCAATACGAACGCTTTCAGCATCAATTTTGTCCCTCAGAGACTTCATTACATCTTGTATTGCGGTATTGATCGATGTTTTTATGGTATCAGATAAGGACTCTGTCAAAACTGGAGATAACACTGATGTAATGATACTTGTAAATAGCGGATTGCTGAATAAACCCATAATAACAGCAGTAAGATCTATGTTTCCAGTGTCAGTCTGTACATCAATCTTAGGGAAATTTAATACTGGACCTGGCTGGGTTTGGGTGGTATCGTTAGTGGGTTCTGATGGAGATTCTGAGGGTTCTATAGATTCTGGTATGGGGGGTGGATTGACTTGTTTGGATGAATTAGCCGACAACATTCTTCTTCTAGTAAAGCGAGTAATTACTGGTGGTGAAACAATCTCTGGTTCTTTACGTTTCGACATGGATTTTAAAAGTCATTCAACTGTAGCGTAATTGTTTACTCACTGTTTATAAAGATATTGTAACTGTTCCTCAAAATTAGATTAATCTTCCGATTTGTTTACATACATCACTTCACAGAACCTCAAACCTCTGTTCTAAAGTTTTTCTTCTATCTGAACACACAGAATTTACCACTATCTTGGCACTTTTTAATCGGAGACTTCAAAACATTGTCCTACCCGCCATCATGACGTCACTCATCCTCCTTTTTCTATGTGGCCACATGAAAACAACAGATTCATACTTTCACAGCATTTACAAAATACTTATACGGATATACAGAAAAAATATGAACTTGTTGTTTTGATGTGGCCAAGTCTTATTTTGCTATCGCATGTGAATATATATTGATTTTTTGTTCATTTCCGGTTTCATAAGTTATTTCAAGGGGGGATTACTCTAACGAAAAATGAAATTTTATCATTTTTCATATTGAATCTATTAAAGACAAGCTTCCTTTTACCAATTTTAGTATCAATTTCAATATTTTTAAATCTTTGGAATTAGCAACGATTTTGGGCCTAGAAACCACCTTACCACCCCTTGCCCTTTTACCCATAGCACACGTTGTCACAGAAATTGAATTGGTGTTAAATTGAAGATTATACTCAAATCTTGCTATATAGAGAATTTCGTTTCTGTGACGCACTGTGCTGTGCATCTATTTTAAAGTTTTCTGTGTTGTACTTCTACCAACCCGAGAGAGATTTAGCGTGTACAGCTCTCTTTAGAAATCAGAAAATCGAGAAATTTTTTCAGTGTCCACAGTTTTTGAGAATAATTTTTATACAGTTTGATTGTTCTTTGATTTCTCGTAACTGCTAACATAATAAGTGCTACTATAACATATTTACCAGGACCAGAAACTAAGTTTGAAAGGGCGATTTTATAAGATATTTTTTTAGGCTCAGTACATCGTGTTCGTTAAAGTAAACGAGTTTCTGGGTATAAATATACGATGTACATATCAGTATTGAATTTACCTCTTCTTTAAAACTAAAACTATCAAATGGTCAACATCTTATCAAAAGTTTCGAAAGATAAAGATGACAAAATCTTGATTTTCCGATTTCTGAAGTATGCTGCGCGGACGGTAGGACCAAAAAAGAAAGAAAGAAAGAAAATCAAAGGACTGAAAGTCCTGCGAGTTGGCAAAGTCTAATATTGAATAAAGCCTTTGTTTGTGAAATACAAATGCTCCCGGCGGAGTATAAACACCATTTTTCACCGAGTATGTGAAAGGTCAAGGTCAGGGTCACTGGGCATAAAAATGTTGGTATCTATGGAAAAATTGTGTGACAAGGAATACATATGTGAAATATAAAAGCCATATAATTTACCATTCAAAGTTTTTTGGACAAACAGACGGACAGGCCAAAAACTATATACCCCCGAATCTTTGATTCCGGGGTGCATAAAAAGTTTGTTTTTTCTTAATCTCTAAGCGATATTAGTCCCCTACCAGCATAAATCTAAGTCATAACTTTTAAAGTGTGTCTTACATGTACAAGTACATGCTTATTTTTCTCACATTGTCTAAAAGCGCTTAAAATAAAATTTTATGTACCGGTATTCATTTTCATATGTCGATCAGCCAACACAGCATTCATGAATGACATCATAAATGTCTGAATTGACATTACAGTTAAAAGGCACGTGAAAATGAAATCTTACCCAATAGGATTAAGACTTATAGAATCTACATGTATCATAAGGTGTGAGCATCGACAAGGAAATGCACTCCGAATGTCCAGAATTTGCTTGTACAATGACAAGACTTGCCGAGTCATGGACAAAAGCAAATCCCAGACAAGAGGTATAGATTTAAGGAATCATTCTTTTATTTTTTTTGGTTGATCGAGGTATCAACACCAAAAATTTAGAGAAAACTGCATTGTGCACATAGCGCAAGATGCACAAGTTTTTCCTCAATTTATGATGTCGATACCTCGATCAACCAAAAACATATTACATTGATTACTAATCATTTCATTTTGTTGCTTTCCAACGTTTATTTGCGGCTTTGAAACAGTGTTGCTAACGACGTTGCTAAGCACGTACTTCCGTTTGGTGTTGATAAAGGTATCAACAAAATTTCTCGGCCAAACGGAATCGTCGTTTCTTAATAATAACAATAGAAATTAAATGATTTCCTTGTGACGTTATCAATGATCACATCCAAGTGATTGACGTTCGATAAGTTTTCTTTACTTTTCTGCCATCTTTTGATCAAGGTTGAAGCGACGCAGTGTGTCGAATATTTTTCTCCTTACCGGTATGTGCAAAAATGTCAAAAATAGTACTTTTCCTATGCCTTATCAAGACTAAACGTCATAGTCAACGTGGATGATCGATTTGCCATTTTGCTTTATACGAGTACAGTTCTGTAAATATGGGATAAAAGAATATTTTTTCCCAGCGTTTCCATGAATATCCAAGCCCACGGTAATAACACGTGATGAAGTGAGTGTGATGGAATACTACAAGTAGTACATGGACATACATGTATATACATTTATTGCAGTCATTAGGTGAAGATTTATTCAGCCTTGAAAAATTATATTCCTCGAGGACAATGCTCTTCTTATAACCCGAACTGTAATGTACATCGTTCATTCACCCAATCAAACACAACACAACCCCCCCCCCCCCCCCCTCCTTCCCAAAAATCGAACTTTGATAAACAGATAACGACATACAGTAAATAGACGATCTAGTCTTTCGAATTGTGGTTTTTCATAATCCTTTATACAACAGATAAGAAAATATTCAAATATTTTATCAGTTATTTTCAAGAACTTACTACAAATCCAGTTCGCCGTTCATCGTATGGCCTTCCGAGTGTCCTCTGATCTTAAGACGCAAGACTCATAGCGATTTATATTGACATCAACAGACTATTTTATATCTATCTTTTCATCAATGAAATATAAATCGACATGGTTATAATAACTATCATTATGCCTAACCTCTGGTCATTCCTCCGGAAAAATACCGCATGGCCGGCAAAGCGCAGTGCTACTTTGGACTACTTAAAAGTTGAATTCCTACGCGATACGTGAACTATACTCCGAATCTTCATTACAAATAGCTCTATAGACCATTTTTTTACTCCAATAATTGCATTGGAATCATCATTTACAACTTGCACTCATTGTGTCGTTTAAAATGTTTTTGTCCAAATAATAGTGGTACTATTTCTTACTAAAGTAAGACTACAGATTTTTGACCGTTGCACGGTTCGTGCAGGCCCTAACTGGGGCATTCGATTCCAATGAATAGTTGGCTTTGCCAACTCAAAAAAGATGGACGATATATAGGTATACGTAAATTACAAAAGAAAATAATTTGAATGAAGAATATATTTAAGCATTCATACACATGTGCTTCTGCAAGTGCAATGGAAGGTTAATATATATTGAATAAAATGAAGAAATATTCGCTCATTATCCAACATTATTATTTTCAAACACTAAACAGAAATACTAATAACTGTTACTACAGTTCATACCTTCTCAAATTCAAAACGACAAACAGAAAAACGAAATTTCTATTCAGAAAATGAGAGAGAGAGAGAGAGAGAGAGAGATAGTATCGGAAAATGTTATTATTATTGGTATGACTTATAAACTCCAATGTAGATTATTCAAATATGATGTACGATACTCTAGCTTATTACTTAGCTTGTGTTCATGTTTGATACAAAATGTACCCGGGATCTGAGTTCGTAATGTATCAAGAGGAAGGAAATAAAACGGTCTGTTTTGTATTTTCATGAATCCAACATCAAACTGAAAGCACTGGTCTAAAGAGATATCATGGGCCGGGTCAGCACTTGTGTTGAAGACAATTAGGAATCGATAATCGTTTTTTTCCCGTAGATAATCAGAAAGGGTAAAATGGATTAAATTCAGAAAAAAATATTTCAAGAAAAATGCAGCATGACATTTACCGAAAAGGTTGCATTTTTTTTCTGTAAGGAATAAATCTGAACATAGATGAGCGACATGGGTCATACTCGAACATGACCTTTTTTGTTAAGGCTATATAAAGGAAGTAAATCTATTCGTTGTAAGGGTTTCTTTAAAATGTTCAGAACCATGTTTAATAAAAAAAAAAAAAGGTATGTTTTGAAAATTCTAGGGGGGAGGGGTCCGGACCCCCCCTTCTGGATCCGCGCTTGGCCCCGAAATTTAGACAGGATGTTAACATAATGAGACGAACTTGTTTAAAATTTGCATATATTCATGTATCATGATCCAATCGTAGCCTAGGTATAACACACGATTCTTTGTTTTTGTGTTTTTATCTATTTCATTTTTTTCAATCAATTTGAAATATGCAGCTTCCGGCTTGAAAATCGATCTTTTTTCATAACATTTTTCTAGTATATGCTAAATTCTGATATTAAATTTGAAGACGTTAAACATCAATAAAAGTTGAAATATCATCGCATCGGATGTGCACTTTTCAACTATACTTCGCAAACGATTACATAAAATAAATGGACGATGCGATAATCGGAATGTTATGATTTGTTAATTTTCAAATATAGTAAAAATACACAATAACTGGATATGAAACACAATATAAGTTCTGTAGAATGTAAAAGATACATTTACCCGGCACTGAAATGGATTATTATGAGCTAAAGACACCGGGCCCCGTTGAAATGATGAAACTGTCCAGGAAGCAAGTGTTTTTTTTTCAGGTGTCAATACGTTATCTATTCAGAGATTTTAAAATGAAACATTTCATTCGTGCACATCCACAGAGGCCGTAGTCAGTTTTTTTTATTCTGCATATATCAAAATTCCATCCCCCTTCCCTCCTTCCATTTAATCAGCTACGTACAGCTATTTCATGGAAATAAGGAAACAATCTGGCTACGTATACTAGTACGGCCCCTGAGTGCGCATTGTGAAATAGCTTCCGTATGTCGTCTGTCCCACACATTGTTTATGTGTCTGGGATATTTTAAGATTAGAAACATGTATGATGCAACAGTTACATTTACACTAGTTAAAAGATTCATCGAAGTAAGTTGTAATTTAAGAAGACTGAAAGATGACAAGAAAATTTATTTCGCATGTCACTTAAATCGTACCACAATGCCCCCCAACCTTCCTTGATCCCGCATAACACATGCACTATCTACATGTAAGGTATGTTTGAACACAATTCGATGGTCATTTAATAAATAAAATATAATTTTATGGATACCTTGAATGCACAAGCGTATATAAAAAAAAAAATACAAGAAATTGAAAAGAAGAAGACAAATAACAGGACCAAAATCGAATGGGATATACTAGTATACCAGTTAGAAAACTGTTCATGGTTTTGCATGTATACTCGTAAAACAATTTTATGCGACTTTTTTTTAAAGGTAGGATCTTTTGACCTAATAACTGTTATATAACGAAATAAACTTCTGCAGAAAAAAATCCAATATGTGAAAAATACGCTCCCGACTGCGTGTTCACGGGCAGTTTTCAGGACATGGATCTCGAGTTTCCGATGAAAATACGCCACGCATCTCCTCTACCTTGAGGCATTCCAGCTCATATCTTTTCAAATCGTCTAATTTAATCGTAAATGTAAATACTTTTTTTCTTCTTGTTTTTTTATTTTTAATTTATTGTTTCCGTTACAACTATTGTTCATAAATCTTATGGCAACACAACGTCGTGACGGCGTCATGTGACGACGTCATTGACGTCGCTCAATACGCTATACCATGCCTCAAACGATTCCACATATTTTCGTCGATTTTTAAGATATTTGAAAAAAGGAAACAGTTTTAGAAACTGCAGACATCAATTTTATGCGACTTTTTTTTAAAGGTAGGATCTTTTGACCTAATAACTGTTATATAACGAAATTCTGCAGAAAAAAACCCAATATGTGAAAAATACGCTCCCGACTGCGTGTTCACGGGCAGTTTTCAGGACATGGATCTCGAGTTTCCGATGAAAATACGCCACGCATCTCCTCTACCTTGAGGCATTCCAGCTCATATCTTTTCTAATCCTTTTATTTAATTTTAAATGTAAATACTTTTTTTCTTCTTGTTTTTTTATTTTTAATTTATTGTTTCCGTTACAACTATTGTTCATAAATCTTATGGCAACACAACGTCGTGACGGCGTCATGTGACGACGTCATTGACGTCGCTCAATACGCTATACCATGCCTCAAACGATTCCACATATTTTCGTCAATTTTTAAGATATTTGAAAAAAGGAAACAGTTTTAGAAACTGCAGACATCAGTTATTTAACATACAAAATTTCATTCAAAAGTACGACAGGGCCGAATTCCATGGTTACCGAACCTACTCCTTTGTTGCGCAATAAAGTTATTGCGAAATAAATTTAATACGCAACCGTGAGAACGAGGCATAAGCTTACCTACGAATTAGTTTATAATCTTGTCATGCCTTCACTTTTTTTTTTGGCCAACGAACGAGTAACGACCTTCAACACGCTGGCAAACGTTGGGGTTTGGTCAGAAAATAATTTATGAAGCAACGTTCTCAACGCGCGCGTAGCAACCTTGTAGCTTATGGGGAATTTCGCCAAACGACCTCAGCGTCTTCCAAATGTATAAAACTAGGCCTCGCAATGTCCCCCTTACGACTTGTCAACGGCCTGTCAGCGACCTTCTAGCGATCTACAAAGTTTACAGCAAAACTTAATTTTCAGAAAATATTTCGTTGTCAAGACGTTAAGCACACGTTGAGGACGTTAGGCTGTCGTTGGACACACGTTGAGGACGTTAGACCATCGCTAGAGTTTCCTCTGTCGTTACACATTCATTGCAATTATGGGCGACCTATCAACGTTTCTAGCAACGACTGCACAGCGCACGGGAACGCATGCCCAGCGACCTCCCAATGACCTCCCAACGACTCCATAACTTACAATTGGACGCTGGGCAGTCTTCGGCGGTTTTGTGCGACCACACAGCGACAAGCCAGCGACCAAACAACGACCAGCCAGCGACTTCAACGTTCTTTTCAGCTAGGGTGTACGTACATATACAGCGTTATCCATAAAATCATGTCGATGGGTAGAAAGCCCTCTCTCCCCGATAAACCATCACCGATCTCATTTTTTGGATTATTTTCGCTTATTCAGATAAAATGAAGTTTTATGAGAATTCTTATCGCAATAGTTGTTTTTGGGGATAAATGCTTTTTAATAGAAAAATCACAGGAAAAGGTAAGCAGTTTACTCATGTACACGTACCTCTTCTAAACATAAGCAGTAATAACATAGATTTATATAATTTTCAATGTACTTTCAAGTGAAATAAGTTAATGTTACGTTAAAATGTGTGTATTGTCAGGCAAAAAGTTTAACTTTTGCTAAAAAAAAACACATTAAATTGTGAAAATTAGCCAAGAGCCGGAATGTTCATTCATAAGCTATTTACGTACTCGTCCCTATTCTGTGACACTCTCTGTCACATTGAGATTCATAAATATCAATGAGTTAAAGAAGATCCTGACGAAAATCTCTACAGCACTCACAATTGAGCACAAAATTGAGCATCGACGGATCCCTAGTAAGCTCGAGGTGGGACCAGGTGCCCGGGAGGAGTTAGCATCCCCAGTTTGGCTAGCCGCACCAGCCGTCGATGTTCACGCATGAAAATGAAAACAATATCTAAAATACATGCACTTTCTTAGATTATGTTTATATATCAAGATAGCAAACAATAAACAGAGAAAAGATTCATTCTTTCAGTAGTAATTTTCTTATCATTTGTAATGATTTTGGTTTTTTCTATATACATGTATTATGCTTTGGTTCTGATCACAGGGATTTATCACTCTTCCCTGTTAAAAAAATGTACTGTATAGTGTATAGGATATAAACCATAGTTCATAAAGCAAACGAGAAGCGCGGCAAATCCCTTTGATTCTGAAGTTTATCAAAAAAAAAAAAAAAAAAAAAAAAAAAAAAAAGTATATCCCGTAATCATATGAATTGATTTTCAGGGTACACTATATTTCCAATCTCCTTTTTATTGAAAATGAAGACTGCGTTTTTATTGGTACATGCCTTCATTTTAGGGTAACGCGGAAGGGATGTAATAATGATTATTATTAACCAGCTGGTATCTATTATTAATAAATGTTCAAACCTTATATATCATCCCCCCCCCCCAAAAAAAAGAGAAGAATGTAGTACTACTACGCATATGTCATAAAATATTTGTAAATTGTATTCAAATAGTCAAAATAAATAGTTTTGATTTACAATTCACAAATATTTTATGCTGACACATACTAAGAGAGATAAATAGGTCCAAATAAGTCTTGGCCTTCATTTAAAATTCAAAATAAGCAGGCCCCCGTCCCCGGAAATTATACTAAAAATAGGGTAACGGTATAACGCTGCAACATACGCCTGTCATGTGATTAATGATGTCAAATGACCTTGACCTTCTTTGACCTGTACCCTGACAATCAAGTAGGTCCTTTGTCTGGGTCAATTTGATCTTCATGGTAAGTCTGAAGTTCCTAAGGTTTGATATCACCATGCATTACTGGTTTCTTAATTATACAGCGAAAGATATATAACATTCCTATTTCAAACGGTTTGGTCTCTATCTTGTTACAGCATGTGTGCATGTAAGGCACGGTCCATTTGATATTCAGGGGGGGGGGGGGGGGCTTGGGTTTTTTTTTTTTTTCGAAAAAAATAATTTTGCTTTGAATTTTGATGAAAAAAATAAATTTGCTTATGGTGTGACAGAAAAAAATAATCTTGCTCTTACAAGTAATGTGAATTTGAAGAATAACCATAAAATTCACTTAAAATTCCTGAAAATTGTTTGGCTCGCCATAGTTTTCACTTTATATAAAAATTTTTGGCTCGCTTGGCTCACTTGACTCGTCATACTCTTCTTCTTTAATGGCAAGTTCATATTTAGAAATATCAAAAGTATACATGTGACTGAAAAAAGGGGTTTCCTTAAATGCTTAAATACAGTATTAATATCATTTATCACTATTAATAGATACATGTATCACCATAGAGTCTAAAATTTATACATAATCTTGGAAGGAGAATTTAATTAAGTTTTTCACTAGTTTACATTTCTAAATTTAAATCTTTTTCTCTAAGGAGACCCTCCCCTCAGGCCCTCTTACATGTTACATGACCTTATATACATTTTGTTTACTGAAAATTAAATCACATTGTAAAAATCTTTTATCTCTCTCAGTTTGGAAATGAATACAAGTACATAAGAATTTAGTCATGTTTAGAGCAATTCAAGTAAAAATAAAAAATTTCTGTTGAAAAAAACACAAGCATTCCTAATACCGGGTATTCACATCAATAATTGTTAGAAAAAATTTCCTTGCTCCAACTTTGCGGGAAAAAAACAATTTTGCCCCAGTCCGGGGCGAAAAAAATAATCTTGCTCCGACAAAAAACCCAAGCCCCCCACCCCCCCCCCCACCCCCCGAATATCAAATGGACCGTGCCTAACCACCTCCCCTTCTGCATAATTTCTCAAATGTGCAAACTGAGGAGATAAAACCCCGTTACATACATAAAAGATCATTTATACTTTATTTACCATAAACAAGGTTCTAAATATTTTGACCCAAAATAGATTTAAATGATTTTTTTTAAATCTAACCTAAATTCTATATTTAGCCACAAAATGACCTTGACCCTGACCTGCAAAATCAATAGGGTTTTCTGACTGTTTAAAGTCAATGTTCATGGTAAATTTCAAAGTCCTAGCTCAAATGAAATTGTATCAATCTTGTTTGATTTTGATTTAAACATATTTATTGCATATATAGCAAGGGATTGGCGACAAGTAAAACATACTTAGAATTCGCCTCTCCAACAATTTTACAAAACCATACAATTATAATAGCATGCGTTAATTATATTGAAAAATACGAGTAATACAAATGTTTACATAAATGGAATTTCAAATATTTTATGTTATTTTTTAAGAAGTGAAACGTGCTGATATTTACAAAGTGCAAAAGAAAAATTAAATGTGGTTTTAATACTCATGGTTACTAGAAGATAGAAGAGAAGGGGGGGGGGGGGTCGCTACGCTACTAAAATCTTTTACTTTGAGATATGTATCAATGGACTGCTTTGAAAATTTCGATATTGTTAGTATAAGAAAGGTCAGGGTCACCATATAGAATAGTACCGATGTCAGGGCTGGCTCCAATTTGGTTCAATTTGGAAAATAAATCTCGTCTTATGGTGTTATATTGTTGACATTGAATAAAAAAGTGTAAAGCTCGCTCATCTTGTGCACCACAAGAGCACATACTACTATTCGTAACATTAATTCGAAACAGATCACCATTTAAAGTGCTGCAACCATGTCTTAGCCGCGAGTGTAAAATTTGAAGTTTTCGATCTCCAAAATCAAAATGAGCCGAGCGAGTAGTTTCAGATTTTAATTTGGCCTTAAACTGGGATAAGGAGGTGCTGCTTCGTACGGATAGAGGGAGATAATTCCAGGCATTGATTGACGAAGGGATAAATGAGGATTGGAGAAGACTTGTTCTACAAAATGGTAAGTTAATATTTTCACTATTTCTTAAATTATAACTGTTTGAAGAGCCCACTTGGCTTGGAATAAGATTTGACAGATAGTCAGGAGCAAGATTATGTTGGACTTTATACATTAAATTCAATTTTCTATTATGCCGTCTTTCTTTCAGGGTTTCCCATCCTGTCTCAAAGTAGATAGCTGCCCTACTACAGTACGATGGTAGTCCAGTCACAATTCGCCCAGCTTCTAATTGAAATTTCTCCAATCTTTCTTCATCAAAATTACTTAAATTGTCCCAAACTTCACTCGCGTACTCGAAAGATGGACGGATAAAGGTAAGATAGATATTAGACAGAAAATTTTTCTTAATTGTATATTTAAGTTTTCGTAAAACAGATATTTGTTTTGAAACTCTGGCTATAATAGAATCAACGTGTTTGGTCCATTTAGCATCAGCAGAAAATATTATTCCAAGGTGTCTATGTGTAAGTGATGGATGTATCATTTCGCCATCAAAACTAAAATTTAGGGAATTATAATCAATACTAGAATTTCCAAATATCATAATTTCAGTTTTCTTAGGGTTAAAATCAACTAACCAGTCTGTTGCCCATTTCTTAATTTTAAGAAGATCATGATCATTGTCGTCTTTAATTTTTTGTAGATTAGAAGAAGTATGTGAATTTGATGTATCGTCAGCGAACAGTCTCGTCAGTCCTAGTAGTCCGTCTGGAAGGTCATTAATGTAGATTAAAAAGAAAAGGGGGCCGAGAACGGACCCTTGTGGGACACCGGCCCTTAGATGACCTGTTGATGATGCTGATTCTTGGAATTTTACTTGTTGTGTGCGCGAAGATAGATAATCAGATATCCAGCTTAAAACCCTACCCTTAAAACCATATTTACCGAGTTTATATACAAGGCCTTTGATCCAAACAAAGGCCTTACTAATATCGCAGAACGTAAAGCAAGAAAATTCTCTGTTATCAATTGCAACACAAATTTGATGATATATCTCTATTAACTGTGTAACTGTAGATTGTCCAGGTCTGAATCCGGCTTGAAGTCTGTACAATAAATCGTAATTTTGTAAGTAGTTGTAAAAATGTTTAAACATAACACGTTCAAATAATTTACCTATGCAGCAGTAAAGCAGGCAATATCAAATTCATCTAACAAATTTTCAACATCATTTAACTTATTACGTATACTACGAATGTTCAAGCGAAATACAGAGAATCCGTGTATTACTGATGATTCAGGACCAGGGTTTTCTGCAATATCGTTACACAGAAGGATCAGAACAATAAGTAACATAATAAATTGGATGTTATCTATATTCTTTTTCGTACTTTGTAATATGAACCAGAGGAGATTCAAACTTTTGCCATATATATCGATAGATATATTGAATCGAATGGTAAGGGGTAGAGATATTTTTCCATAGCACCTTGAATAAAAGGAGCCTATGCTTGCCCTATATGACGATACGTCATTACCCATAATCGATGTTTGGTGTTACCAAATTGTAGCGACGGGTTAGAGAAGGGGGGATGACAAAAAGCAGAAAATTAAGTGCAAAAACGATGTAAGTTAATAGCATTCGTAATATATAGGATGCGAATTATACAGTGTCATGAGCATTTGATTTGATTTGCTTTCAATATGTTCAAGATGGTGAGTAAAAGGTATGTGATCAAGATGTCATTGTTACCTCAATGTCATGTGAGTTATTTATTAGGAGTTAGGCTATTGAATTAGGAGGCGGGGAGGGGGTATTATACGGATAAGTACCAGATGTATTTATGATGTATATAAGGTAAGTCGTGTAAGCATATTTAATAATCTTGTTTGCAATTCCTATGGTTTTAATAAGTAAATGTGAGTATGTAACCCCCCCCCCCTAATCCCTTACGTGTACGCATACACGTAATTATTTCTCTGTTGATGGAACAAAATATATAGAAAGTCCGTTACTTATTTGAAAGATCATTAATTTTCCTTTAAGTATGAATAGATTCAAAACATATTAAAGAAAACAACAACAATTATTTCCATCAAATTTTAATCTATTTGTCATAAAAATCTATCTTTAGCCTCAAAATGACCTTGACCTTTCACGCACGACCTTAAAAATAAAGTTATCTCTTAAATACAATTAGTTAAATTTACATGGTAAATATGATGTTTCTATCTTAAACGGTTTTGTCTCGATGTTTTCTACAAGGTGAAGGACGCAGCGGTCCTGCAATCCCGATACCCACAACACCCTCTCATTCCCTAGGCTAAACGACAGCCATAAAAATCCTAATCTTACTCCAATTTAGAGAATAAAATAAAATTTTTGCTTGAATTTTGTAACTCGATAGAAAAATTTTGGTATAACTAAGAATGATAGTATTTTTACTGCAATTATATGATTCTGTGAATTATATAGGTAATATCAAGAAATCCGTGATTTTTGAATGAAAAATACAGTTTTCCCCCAAAACTGAAAATACAAATAATGCATTTAAAACGCGTTTAAAACATAAGTTATTATTGCGAAAGAGCATAATAAATCAGAATGGAATACATCCTTCAATTATGGAATTCATAAGTGATAGAGATGTTATGATTGATGTATAGAAATAATCTTATAATAATAGAAATTAGAATGCAGATTTCTGTAGAAAAATAGCAGTTTTGAAGTTTTTTGCATTAAAATAATATATTTGATATCAATTGGAAGAGGCAGATGTTTAGATTTAACTTTTTGAAGATTGATCAGAATTCATTCAGTGGATCTCAGAGACGGGGGGAAAAAGAAAATAGAATTTTCACACGGTAATGCAATTTTCAGCAAAATAAACTTTTTAACCCAAAAACGCAAATTTTATGAGAAATTTGAATAAAAACTTATCATATTGGAAAAAGTATTAAATATGTCAGTAATTTTTACCTTTCGATCTTTGATGTTACTTTCCACAGAAGAAATATTCATTGTTTCCTTTTTTCAGTGATTTTTCTGTAAAGAGTCTTCTCAACTAATGCACCCTTTGCAGGGCAATAGTCTCATCAGGCGGGTTACAGCTAGTTTTAATGAGTATCTTTTTATAAAGGAAAAATCAAGTAGAGGTATAACAAAATTTTTTAATGCTAGGTACCTCGGAAATGTAGCAAGTGAAGACTTGATTAACCTTGATATTAAGTATACTACTGTCATTTTCACGAAAGGGTTTGAATTTTACCTTCATTAAGCACCTTATCAGTAAGAATGTTGATACAAACAAACGTGCTGCACAAGTTCTAAAGCTTGTATTTCGTAGCATGATACACGAATTAGGAAATAAAGGAAAGTTTTTTTTTCAGTAGTAATTTTTTTTATAAATCAATATAAATTTGCAGTCGATATTTCTTAATCTTCTAAAACAGACAGAGTTGCAAACAATTGTAATGAACAGACATAAATAAGCAGTTATAAGCATTTAACAATATCCTGTGCGATCATGTTCTCCGGTAAATATTGGAAACATTAGTATAATATTGGAGGAAAATAAAACTTGAATTGCAAATATACTTTTTTAGACACGAGAACAAACGAACATCTCACAACGGGCAACGACGTTGTTTTATTTAATATTCTGTTTATGGCACAAAAATTAATCTGTTATCGTTTGAACGTGTTAGTTCGGACGTCAATAGAAAAATCCTGTAATTTAGGATCTATTCTGAGATATCTGCATCCCCTCAGTAGTTCCACTTCCTCCCGTGACGGCGTTTTTACTGTCTGTGACGTTGGTACGTACCCCATTTTCATTTCTTCCGTGGTCTTCTTTATCCTATCTAGACGTTCTTTTTTCTTGGATGCGATCGAACGAGAAGATTTTTTCTTTGCTGTCCGTATCGGGTCTTTCATTCCTTTATTTACGTAGTACGTCGTGGCTCTATTCGGGTCACTTCGACGTATTTGCAGTCGTCGTTCTAGATTGTGAACCGTCTCATCGATGATGCGGTTCTTGCGGTGAGAAGTGCGTATGAGATCAGCAAATATAACAAGGTGGTTGTTTTCTGTATTTGTGGTCGTGTAACAAATCTGTAACTTGCTCAGACCAGGGCGGGTGGGGGTCAGGTACTGGTTCGTTTTACTGAAATGTTTTCCTCGTCCGTGTAAATACGTTTGTGATTTCTCCAAATCTGAATCGTAATTATTTGACGTCATGCGATGTAGGAGATGACGTTTTCTCGTACTTTCTGAATCTTCTTTATCACCCTGAGCTGTCTCATCAAACTCAACATGGTTCCTGGAGGGAGTGACCAAGCACGTTCCACTTTTAGTAAATCTTTCGTGTGCCTTAAAATTTGCAGGTTCTGAGTAAACACTTTGGTTACCAACCGCGGACTTGGTATCTCTAGAGGAAAGACTGGAGAATGATCTGACGTATTGTAAAATTCCGAGGCGCTCCTCAGAGGCAGTGGTTCCGCACGACACTCCACTGGCCAGACTCTCGAACGACGGTGTTCTCTCTAGTTGAGTATCGCCGTCTAGCGAAAGCGAATCCGGCGATATGGCGTACTTGTGCATCGTTACGCTTTCTCTTTTGATTGGTCCGCTATCCAGATCGTTGATGATTGGTTTAGATGCTGGTTTAGCACTTTTCACCTTTCTTTGTAATACAGTCGGTCCAAAACTCTCCTTTGAGATGATATCTGTCGCCGCACGTGGCAGTCTCCATATTTTTTGTGACAAACTCTCGCAAGAACTGAGAGGTGTCTCCTCCCGTGCGGCTACCTCCCCATTGGGCGTGCCTCTATCATCGTCATCTATAAATCCCGAGTCAAACGAGCGTTCATATCTCTTCCTGTCCACTAGTTGTATCTTCTTACTGTTTATACGTAGCCCGTCCGCCATATCGAATATTATGACATTTTCTCACATCATCACATCTGAGAAAAAGTAAAACAACTGGAAGCTACTGCTTTCCAATCAGTATAACATTCCTTCGAATTCCACATATCGTTATTTAGCCAGAAAGCACTTCAAAATGAAAACGCCGTTGGAAAGAGGAGGGGTTAAGTTTAATTCTGACAAAACATCGCCGTCTTTTCTCCTCAGAACCAAAATTTATAATCCTAAAGAGCAAATATCCGTCACTTTCTCCATAGCCGATGGTTTATGATTATTTATTTAGATTTTGAGTATACGTGGATACGCCTCTTGCAGATAATATTGACCGGTCTATTATTTGTTCTCTTTAGATATTAGGAAGTCATAATTTTAAATTATCCGGTAGTAATCCACTCACAATGCCATCTGAGGATTGATTACGTAGTTTTATAACACCATTAAGCCATTATTCAAGCCACGACTTCGCAAATGTTGTCAGATTTGATATTTTTTTTTCTTTTATGGACTTCGATTTATACTTGCAAACAGCAACTAAAGAGATTATTTACCCGAAAACCAAAGCCACCATTTCCTCAGACTCTCTTTGGATGCTCTATACAATATATGACATCGATCTATGGCTCTGGCTTTTATATCTGATATTGATTTACCTTTGATAAATTCTTGATTGGATAAGATTATATAAGTTTCGTTCTAATTGACTAATTCAGGTATATTTTTTTTATCCACGGGGATACCGGAGATTAACGTAATATTAACGTTAAAGTTGTGAATGCATTCGTTTCCGTAATTTATCGATTTTTTTCAGTAAAATTTTCTAATACATGTAATAACTAATCTATTTTCATCGATACTTAGTTATACAAATGTATAGGTATATATATATCTTAATGTTATTCCATTGGTTTTAGAATATGTGTTTATTATTTCTTGATATTATATAACCATGATGTAACGTCGATTCTGATTGGCTGGAGCGCGAGTCATTATTTTCCGATAATGACCGCTGACGAAGATAATGACTCGGTGTGGTATTTGTCCTGATTTCAGAATTTACGATAAAAATTAAGATAGTTATTCTGTTTAATTCTAAAAGTTTAAATACACTTTTCAGAAAAAAGTGCAATTAATTATTAAGTTCTTAATTAAAGATTATGTGTTTAAATCGATTTGAATCATTATTTAAATCATATGTAGTCTTAAATTCGTTATATAATATAACAAATAAGGACTTGGTCTCGGTCATTATGTCATTATAATGACATAATGACCTCCACCAAGTCCATATTTGTATATTATCTTCATATATAGATAAATATTAAAAACTTGTCATTCCTTTTTAAAAGATCTACGAGTCATTTTGTGCCATGTGTATAGTGTCATCACAAGACAAACTTGGCCGTACACGAGTAGCTATTAGTATTACAAGGATAATGTAGTGGTAGTGACATGGTCTGAGGCTTCAGTTTGACTCACATTCAGATTTTGTCAGTCTTATATGGTAATACACATAGATAAACCATAAACTTATTATGACTGTATCCTTAACTGTCAACTCTCCCTCTTTTGGAGGGAGACTCCCTCTTTTTGACCTCATCTCCCTCCTTGGCATTTCTCCATCGAGGGAGACCAAAGTCTCTGTCTTTTTGGCCCAATCACCGTCTTTCTCCCACTTATACATTTACCAAAGAAGAATACTAGTACCTCTAATTAGCGACACTCAGATCATTTCATGAGAAATAGCATGACAAAATGCAAGAAAAGATGTACAAACTGCAGTAAATTATTGATACATTTTTCATATTTTATAAATGTTTTTGCAATGAAATGTCAGCGCAATGAAATTATTCGAAAATTGGCTTAGCGCAAAATGTTGCGATTCTTTAAAAACTCCCTCTTTTTCATGTGCTAAGGAGGGAGATCTCCCTCTTTTTAAGATTTCAAAGTTGATACTCACAGGTATGTATATCTCATAAATCCTACTATATAATAACACATTTAATAAATCAGATGTTGTCCTAAAAAAAAAAAATAAATAAATAAAATAAAAAAAAAAAAATAAATAAATAAAAGATTGCAGTTTTGCAATTTGGGGATTAGGTTCTAGTAATCTTTTATTAGAGAATAATAAAGAGGTCCCGGGAACCGGAGTATTACGTTCGTTATCTCTCTTGATTGTTCCTGACTACAACATTAAAAAGAAAGTAGAATATGTTGACAGGTCGGTTATTATCGTCAATTCGTGTAACTAATCATAAACATTGTCTGCGTCGATATATTTCCTTTACAGTTGGAGAAAAAGAATTTATGTCAAAGGCATTTACGAAGGAAGATGTGCAACTATTTTCGGAAATAAGTTTGGATAAAAATCCAGTTCACCTGGACGCTGATTATGCGAGTACCACACGTTTTGGGCGTTGTATTGTACACGGGGTGTTGTTAAACGGGTATGTAAACATAAATGTATGTGATAATATAAGAGATAACATACAGCATCGGAAACTCATCACTGTACATGTATAATATAATAATAGTGCCATGAAGAAAATTCTATGTTATTGCTGGAGTTATCCTTCTTCCCTGTGAAGCTCGGGGATGTAACGATAGGCCAACTTCTTCGGAGAAATGAACGCACGGTGCTTGCAAAATGGTTATATGATATATAATTATAATTTTCAGTTACAAGTTCAAAAGTTAAAAAAATATACACATATCAAGTAATAACTTTGAATTTGATAATTATTTCTTTAAAACAGTGTACAATGAATGACACTATGACTATACTTGATTTACTGGAAATCGTATCGTGATACGGATCGTGGAACAATTGTGTAGCGATACAACTACAAAGTTGTATCGTATTACTCCTAGATTTAATTCTGACTACAATCTATAAAACAGCCGTAATACATTTATTGATGTCAATATACAAAACGTACAAGTATTTTCCTGTTGGAACGAGGTCGATTATTATCGGCTTTGAAAAAAATCTTTTCCGAAACGCAGCCGCATCAAATTTAAATATAGCAGTGATCAATACAAATGTTTGATTTAAAATAAGTCTATAAATCATAGTAGCATTATACATAAAAAAGTCATCGTCAATTTGTAGATTAGTTTCTGCTGTTTGCTCTACAAAACTACCGGGACCTGGCGCAATTTATTTATCACAAGAAATGAAATTTGTTTCACCAGGTCAGTACAGCTTCTTTTATGGATCTTTCTTTTTCAAGAACTTCTAACATTTTATTTCATATTGTTTGCATGGTCACTATTATGACTTTTCCAGTTGTCTCATAATGTTAACGCATTTTCTGTTCGGCTTATGTGCCATGAAACAACGGCAACATTATTCATATGAACCAAAATGATCTCCCATGAGATCGGCATCGCCGATATTTGTTGGAAAATTAAAATAAATTAAATTCAGTTATACTTGAAAATCCCATAATTATTTCGACTCAATATTTTTCCAGCATATGTTGATGAAAATGTCACAGCGGAAGTTGAAGTGAAGGAAATCCGGCGGCACGTGATGACCCTAACAACAGTCGTCAAGGCAACGATTAGAAACGAGGTAACTTATTATTTTGAAAATCTTTATAACATATACCAATGCCTAAATATGCTAGATCCTTAATTAAGATCCTTAGTTGTTTTTTTTTTTTCAAAATTCATCTATTAAATATATTTTTTGGTACAGGTATTAATGAGAGGGGAAGCTAAAATCATGTTGCCACGGCAGCCATTACAGGACCGGAAGTGAACAAAGGGTGAACGACACTGATGTCAGTATGAGTAAACTATGGAGGAAATACTAGTAGACGGATCATAGAAATTCATGATATGTAGAAACAAACCAGAAGAAAGTATAAACTTGTTGATTGATTTTAATGAACAATGATTTCAACTCAACGACAGAAATATCCAACAGCAACAAGTCATTGTTAAATTGTTTGTAAAATCCTCAAAATAAAAGAGGAAAAAAATCAGTGTGAAATCATAATGAAAATCAGTGTGATTTCATAATGAAAATCATTGATGCGAACATGTTTGTCTTTATACAAAAACTGTCTAAATACAATGTAGTACAACTCTTCTTGAGAATTTCGAATTATTGGTGTATGTACAGTATAAGATTATCACATTGATTCTAATAATATCATTAAAATCAAGATTTCAATTTCAGTTATAATCTAATCAGAAGTACAAGTAGTGTACCTTTAAGATCCACATGAATAAAGGATTTAAAAAAAAAAAGGCGACAGTGCATCTACATCTCAATTAGATTTAATAGAGCCTACATCGGTCACTTGAGATTCAAGTAGCATAAAATGCATTCTTTTGCATAATTAATTATATCATTACTTGAAAATTTTTTTTAGAAACCATGTACGTATCTTGATGTAAAACTGGATGTGAAAAATCGAATTGTTCATTGATCGAATTGTTCATTGATAGGACGGCTTCTGTTTGTATAATGTGAAAAACTGAATAAAAGACAATTCTTCAAAATTACTTGGACATGGACTGGATTCTGTAACAGGACTTTCTTGTTCGGAGAAATATAACAAAGTCATACATATTTACTTTCATCTGTTACGGCACTGTCATCAAAGTTGTGTAATTTTTGTGGATGTTTAACAATGAATCCAGTCTCCGGTTTGTCCATATGTTCTACGGCTTTGAAGGCGCTAGTCAAACGATCATCCACTTTCACTCACGATGACGACTTTTGTCCATGCACATGATGGCATTCGTCAGTTTTATTCCGAGTAGATCTTTTAGCCGACGGTCGATCCCGCTATGACTAGCACTTTTCTGCCTTTGACTCAATCTAATTAAAGTCAAATTGACAAATTTACATGAGGTATATTATAAAATTATCATGGTCATTTTCAAAATACCCGTACTCAATATTGATTTCTGTGATACGTCTCAGTGTCAAACCACATGTTTTGTTGTGTCAAATGATGTGATTGGTTGACAGTACCACCGTGTTGTAGTGAAGGAAGATGCACACGCCACATCTATGTACACGTCCGACCTGTGGGGAGCTAAGAGGGCGTGGTCATTCCCTCGGAGCTGGACACCCTGCCTTCAGTAGTTTTTGGCAGCTTGTGTCTGCATGGCTATTATTTTGTCATCAGGATTGTCCTTACAGTTTCTTTCATTGTCAGGAGGTAGAATGGAATTATATCTGGAAGAACAAAATGTAGTGTACAAAATTAGTGATTGATGAAGTTTAGAATATAAAGGACATTTGTGAGAGGTTACAGAACAGATTGTAAAATATTTTGTAAAGAAGTAAAGAATACAACAGACAATCAAAGGTCTTAGTTAGTGATCACATAGAAATGATTATAGTCATATTTTGATAACTGAGTCCTTTAACTTAGTATTGAAGTCCCATATTCTCAAAGTCCAAGTTTTTAAGAAAACTTAACCTCTAACTCCCGATCCTCATTCGGTAACTTTCAATAACTTAAATAGTCCGACACTCTTCATGTTCTATGACATTTTATCATCATTCAACCCTTAATAGTCAGATACTCTTCATGTTCTATGACATTTTATCATCATTCAACCCTTAATAGTCAGACACTCTTCATGTTCTATGACATTTTATCATCATTCAACCCTTAATAGTCAGACACTCTTCATGTTCTATGACATTTTATCATCATTCAACCCTTAATAGTCAGACACTCTTCATGTTCTATAACATTATATCATCATTCAACCCTTAATAGTCAGACACTCTTCATGTTCTATGACATTTTATCATCATTCAACCCTGTCACAGCATTATACCTTGTCCAGTCGCCTTTACATATGATCCATGGACTGATGTCAAGCTTGTCATGGAGCTCGGGGGACATTTCAGGGCTCACCAAATTAGGAGTACCAGCTCCTTTCCCTCGAGTGATTAATTCTAATAGGTCGTCATAGCAACATGTCTGTGCTGCAAGAGTTTCGGTCCCTGGTTTAAGCTTTGACCGGATACAGGTGGCAGCACCAGGTTTGTAAGCTCGGATTCCCTCAGCAAGTTTATCAATCTCGACCCAGTTAAAGTGTAATTGTTTGTCGTGGTCCCACACTTTCTCGTTGTAGCCGAGATGTAATGGAAGGAGACAAGGACAGGACGGCAGACTTGACTGGTTCAAGTAAGATGTAATGGCGTCTTTGTTGCATTCAATCCACTTACCACAAGCATCCTCGTCTATGAAAAAGTTATAATAAAAATGTTCAAGCCATCATAAGGACAAAATATAAATATATCAAACAAATAAATAAGCAGATGTTGGCATTAGAATTTGTATTTTGTTGTTATACTGTACTACATTGTAGTTGTAATTTTCCTCAAGAATGTATAGAGTTGGAACCCTTCCACATTATTGTATTAATTTTTCAACCTGGATTGATATAATCACTGTCTTGTAGTTGAGGTCTTTCTTGACTTCGTGCAAAGAGGAAATTATTTCGTCCTTTTGACTTCCTGGTATTCTCTGTAAAAAGGACAACAATGTCATACTAAGCATTGAACTTTCTTGAAATAAGTCAGAATAGGATGATAGTAATTTGACGACGCAAAAGTCAAAACGCTATTATGAGTTAATACAGCGCATACTCCTACCTGAACATGCTGGGGCATAGCACACCATTGTTTCCATTTCCTTGCATGTTGGACCACAGCTGCGCATGCGCTCTCTCTGTCCAAGGCCACAAGTGACACTACAATCTCCCCATGCTGTCCACGTGTCAGAGGCAACATCTTGAAAAAGAATAAAATCCTCAATTCGCCATTTTTATCAATTTCAAACATGCTTCATTTGCTTGTTCTCAGGATGGCGTACATTTCAGGTCGTTTTAAAAATTGTATTAGTTCTTTTTAAATGTTCATACTTCTGATTATCTTTATTGAAATGTGCATGTTGTGCACTTAATCACCATATATATATATATCTTTGATTCGCTGAAGTTTTTACGCCTTCTCTGGCATCGAACTTGATTCAGTGCCTGTGGATGATAGAAAATAACAACGGACCACGAAAAAGACACTGATCAGACCGTAACGAACAACAACGGACCATGAAGAATTAAAAAGACACTGATCAGACCGTAACGAACAACAACTGACCATGAAGAATTAAAAAGACACTGATCAGACCGCAACGAACATCAACGGACCATGATGAATTAAAAGACATCAGATCACAACGGACAACAACAACGGACCATGATGAATCAAAAAGACATCAGACCGCAACGAATAACAACGGACCATGAAGAATTAAAAAGACATCAGACCGCAACGAACAACAACGGACCATGATGAATTAAAAGACATCAGACCACAACGGACAACAATAACGGACCATGATGAATTAAAAAGACATCAGACCACGACGAATAACAACGGACCATGATGAATTAAAAAGACATCAGACCACGACGAATAACAACGGACCATGATGAATTAAAAAGACATCAGACTGCAACGAACAACAACGGGCCATAAAGACATCAGACCACAATGAATAACTAGGGGCTATTCCGAGTAAAAGTGGATAAATGAAAATGACAAGATACCCCTTTCATAATATTTTGAAAAATTCCAAATCGACTAATGACAAAGAAGAAAGTTTACAAGCCCAAGTAAAGCAAACCCTCAAATCCTTTGTTGACAGCAGTCCCGGTCGGACGTCAAGATTCAAATTTATTACCCTTGTGAGAGCAATGGAAAGGTCAATGGTCCAGGAAAGTAGGGATGAAATAAAAATCCTCGAAATTTCTGGATAACCATTTTTGAGATTTTCATATAACAAAAAATTGTATATTGTATGACAAATTATACTTTTATTTGTGTTTTTGTTCCGTCCGACATGCATGAATTAACTTCAACCGAGCTATCAATCACAATTTCATATCTAAAAAGTATCTGTAAGGCAACACAAACGATAAATCTTAATGATTTGCTTTGAAGTTTATTTTTGTTCAAACCGATTGTTGATCAGTAGCCGAATTTTGGCATTATATCCGGAAAAATGCGTTCAATAGGCCGAAAAATCAGAAATACTCAAACAATGAAAGAAATGCATACATCCTGTGGTATCAATGTAATTCATTCTCTAATTTCAAGCGTACTGTTTCTGTTGTGAGCCAGGTATTTGTTCCAAGTCTCCTGGTCTCTGTCCAAACTATGTTTGAACCTTTGTCATGCTGTTTTCCCCTTTCATTCAATTTTCGTCGAATTCCCCGAATAGTTTGGAATACAAGCATATAGATTGACGACCTAAACATATCTAACAATCACCTTATGATTGAAATGTCCAAAACCCAAAGAATGATAAAAAGATGCAAGAAGTTGCGTTCAAGGCTAAGCGAACACGCTTTATTCACACCAGCTTTCCTTTTTATCTGAGTGTACATGCACCTGTTAGCATCAGCTATGCACAGTATCGCTGTGTTGTGCACGTTATCTATCAGCAGTGGGGTGGTTGTTTGTAGGGTTTGCATGATAACGTTTATATTCTGTGATGATTAATTTGAAATCTATGGTACTAATCCTACTGACGAATTGCTTAAAATAATTTTTATGTAAATATCTTCAAATGCATGTTGATTATGAGGCATTACATACCATATGATCTCGTAGGCTCTATATTATGCACGTGACTATTTCCCGAGTTTTCATTGGTGGAGATGATGATTGGATTTCCTTTCCGAGGTATATCCGAATAGTCCCAGGACCCGGATGTTCTAGTCAGAGCTTCCTCTGCGACTTTTTCTATGATATGTCTTATTGTTGTTGGCTTCAGTTTATTATCAAATCTGTGATTCACTTTCTTTTTCCTGGACTTATTTTTCTTTCTATTTTTTCTTCTTGTTTTCTTATTTTTCTTCTTTCGAGTCTGAGAGACAGAACTTTTATGATCACTTCCTGAGTTGGAATCTATGGAATTAGCAGTTACTTGAACACTACTTCCGTTCTTATCTTTATTTTTCTTTCGCCACTTGGATGAATATTGTTTTCCTAATTTTGATAGTTCTAACTGACCAAACAGTTTTTGAAATTCAGTTGAGTTTAAATCATTCTGGGATAAAACTCCTTCTGTTCGGTTTGATTCGTCAGTCTGGAAGGAAAGCAAAGTGATAAAAAGATTTAAACAGTGTTTAAAGAACATACAATATACAAAAAGAAACATAAATAGATTTACTCTAAAGAGTTGAAGGCTCTGCTAAGGGTCGAATTATTTTAAAAAGTGGAATTATGTCGGACTGCAAAGTTAGTCGAATTTATTTCGAACTATGTCAGTTCGATGTACAAAAATAGCCTTCATAAAATGAAATTTCTGATAGCCATCCCGACTGGCTGTCTGGTTGTCATTTGATTTAGACTCGACGAGTAAACGCTTTCTCATCCTATCTTAAATATATACACACAGACACTGGTTAAATATTTTTGATTGATGGACAAAATATATATATGGAAACCCCCAGATTTTTATTCCAATTTACGTGAATTTTGATGAGGTGTGTCCTATATATTAAGCCTTTGCTTATCAAACAGGAGATGCTTACTTTCCCCGGGAACCTGATTTCATCTCAGCTGTTCCGATTGGATTTACAGTTATTCTGGTTTGGCATGCCCTTTGATGGATGCTTTTTTCATCCCGCTTTCAGTATTTTGTCCGACTTTCACTCTTTTATTTGGAAAGCATTTTGATAAAAAATAAACTATAACAATAAAATACAAAGCAAATAATAAAAGCAGAAAAAAAAAAAAAATCAAAATAATTAAAAATAACCACCTCAAACGATCACATGATATCTGATCTAGATAATCCATTATACAATTTTTTATTTTCAATGGTTTCATGTTTTTTTTTCGCCGAATTTATTTACTTTTTATTATATTGGTTGATGAAATAATAATAATTTATATAGGTAATCTAAACTGATATCAATTTCTAAGCACTATCTTAGAGATCGATATTTTCGTGTTGGTGAACGAAAACGAAAGTTTTATACAAAATCCTTGTTTCTGTGTTATATAAGAACTCACAAGAAGATAGCGAGATTAAGTGCACTCAAGATCATAATGTCAAATGTCAAGAGTAGACAATAAGCTACTGCACATGACCCCGCCATTAAATCCCAATCACCGACCTAAATCTGGCAACTGGAACTCTTTGATTCGTGGAGGTAAACTTGAGCATGTTTATTGACATTTCATTCAAAATTTAAATTAACTCGTAGCACGTGGCACGGGAGTTTGGGAGAAGGAACCACCGGTAGTCAAGTATTATTCCTGTGTTCTTTAAGAGATACATTGCACTCTGACTGATCTTTGGTAAATCATTACGTCTCGTCGATTTATGTGAAGTGTAGTATTTTACAGTGTTTTGATATCGTCGTTGGTGTTTGGTCCTTCTTGTCCCTGTGTTGTCTCTTGCTGTGCTTATCTGTATTTTAGTATTTGGTCTTTCTTATCCCTGTGGTGTCTCTTGCTTTGCTTGTCTGTATTTTAGTATTTGGTCGTTTTTGTCCCTGTGGTGTCTCTTACTGTGCTTGTCTGTATTTTAGTATTTGGTCGTTCTTGTCCCTGTGGTGTCTCTTGCTGTGCTTGTCTGTATTTAAGTATTTGTTCTTTCTTGTCCCTGTGGTGTCTCTTGCTTTGCTTGTCTGTATTTTAGTATTTGGTCGTTCTTGTCCCTGAGGTGTCTCTTGCTGTGCTTGTCTGTATTTTAGTATTTGGTCCTTCTTGTCCCTTTGGTGTCTCTTGCTTTGCTTGTCTGTATTTTAGTACATTTTGCATTTGGTCGTTCTTTTCCCTGTGGTGTCTCTTGCTGTGCTTGTCTGTATTTTAGAGTTTGGTTTTCTTGTCCCTGTGGTGTCACTTGCTGTGCTTGTCTGTATTTTAGTATTTGGTCGTTCTTGTCCCTGTGGTGTCTCTTGCTCTGCTTGTCTGTATTTTAGTATTTGGTCGTTCTTGTCCCTGCGGTGTCTCTTGCTGTGCTTGTCTGTATTTTAGTATTTGGTCTTTCTTGTCCCTGTGGTGTCACTTAGTATGCTTGTCTGTATTTTAGTATTTGGTCTTTCTTGTCCCCGTGGTGTCACTTGCTGTGCTTGTCTGTATTTTAGTATTTGGTCGTTCTTGTCCCTGTGGTGTCTCTTGCTGTGCTTGTCTGTATTTTGCATTTGGTCGTTCTTTTCCCTGTGGTGTCTCTTGCTGTGCTTGTCTGTATTTTAGTATTTGGTCGTTCTTGTCCCTGAGGTGTCTCTTGCTTTGCTTGTCTGTATTTTAGTATTTGTTCTTTCTTGTCCCTGTGGTGTCTCGTTTTGCTTGTCTGTATTTTAATATTTGGCCTTTCTTGTCCCTGTGGTGTCTCTTGCTGTGCTTGTCTGTATTTTAGTATTTGGTCGTTCTTGTTCCTGTGGTGTCTCTTGCTGTGCTTGTCTGTATTTAAGTATTTGGTCGTTCTTGTCCCTGTGGTGTCTCTTGCTGTGCTTGTCTGTATTTTAGTATTTGGTCTTTCTTGTCCCTGTGGTTACTTAGTATGCTTGTCTGTATTTTAGTATTTGGTCTTTCTTGTCCCCGTGGTGTCACTTGCTGTGCTTGTCTGTATTTTAGTATTTGGTCGTTCTTGTCCCTGTGGTGTCTCGTTTTGCTTGTCTGTATTTTAGTATTTGGCCTTTCTTGTCCCTGTGGTGTCTCTTGCTGTGCTTGTCTGTATTTTAGTATTTGGTCGTTCTTGTTCCTGTGGTGTCTCTTGCTGTGCTTGTCTGTATTTAAGTATTTGGTCGTTCTTGTCCCTGTGGTGTCTCTTGCTGTGCTTGTCTGTATTTTAGTATTTGGTCTTTCTTGTCCCTGTGGTTACTTAGTATGCTTGTCTGTATTTTAGTATTTGGTCGTTCTTGTCCCTGTGGTGTCGCTTGCTGTGCTTGTCTGTATTTTAGTATTTGGTCTTTCTTGTCCCTGTGGTGTCACTTACTGTGCTTGTCTGTATTTTAGTATTTGGTCTTTCTTAGCCCTGTGGTGTCACTTGCTGTGCTTGTCTGTATTTAAGTATTTGGTCGTTCTTGTCCCTGTGGTGTCTCTTGCTTTGCTTGTCTGTATTTTAGTATTTGTTCTTTCTTGTCCCTGTGGTGTCTCGTTTTGCATGTCTGTATTTTAGTATTTGGCCTTTCTTGTCCCTGTTGTGTCTCTTGCTGTGCTTGTCTGTATTTTAGTATTTGGTCGTTCTTACCCTGTGGTGTCTCTTGCTGTGCTTGTCTGTATTTTAGTATTTGGTCGTTCTTGTCCCTGTGGTGTCACATAGTATGTTTGTATTTTAGTATTTGGTCTTTCTTGTCCCTGTGGTGTTACTTACTGTGCTTGTCTGTATTTTAGTATTTGGTCTTTCTTGTCCCTGTGTTGTCTCATGCTGTGCTTGTCTGTATTTTAGTATTTGGTCTATCTTGTACCTGTGTTTTCTATTGCTGTGCTTGTCTGTATTATAGTATTTGGTCATTCATGTCCCTGTGGTGTCTGTTGCTATGCTTGTCTGTATTTTACTGTTTGGGTGTATCGATAGTTTTTTTCTGTGTGTGCAGCAACCAAGTCATGTTGGAGATCCCATTCTTTCATGTTAAGAATATTTCAGGAATGAGTGTCTTATTTTTTGCGTTCATGGCTTTTACACTCTGGTTCGACAGAAGCAAATCTCGTGAACCGCGAAGCGATTCTTGAAAGATTAGCGCCTGTCGAACCAGAGTGTAAAAGTCATGAACTCAAAAAATAAGACACTTATTCCTTATATTTACATTCAGAGACATTCAAATGTTAAGCATCTTTGAAAACATCGTCGAATTTTCACATAAATTAGGTGAATATTATGTTTCACGTGTGTCATATCTCCCTACATGGAAGAACAAAAAATAAATCCATTGTAAAAGATAAACATGAACGGTTTAGTTTTAAGAATACTGGATATTTTTTATCTCTAAAACGTTATCCGATGAAGTTTAACTTTTTATAAACAAATGGAAGAAAATAAGGCCTTATTAATAATGAGAGTAGCGGCGCCGCATAAATTAATTTCGGTTGCGCCATCTACATCGATCGAAGTTCAAATTTACGGTGAGTAGCGTTTTCAAAATGTGAATACCTGTTGTAAATATTCGTTAAACGTTTTCACTGTGAGTTTAACTTTTTACCAACAATTGGGGCAAAATAAACCTTATTTCAAAATAGTACATTAGTCAGTGCAGAGAAGCGGCGCCGCATAAATTCATTTCGGTAGCGCCATCTAGATTGAACTGTTATTTACAAATGGACTCTGCGGAGACTGTTCATATAGAGCCGTTGTTCACATTTCAATGATTTAAGGGAAATCTTTTGGTTGTCACCGTATGTTCCTTCTCTTTTTATTGTCTCCGTCGACATGTTAGGAAATCACCTCCTGCTCGCAAATTCAGCATCAGTTTGCCCCGCCCACTGCTTGAAATTCGTGCGCGAACGTTATGTGATTGGTGTCAACCTGCTTTCATCATGAAATGAACGTCAAAACTGAATAGGCGTTTTACATAGGAAATCAACTTGCAATGTAAATATTAAGTTATGGTCTTGGTTAAGTTATGGTCTTAGTTTTCTGTCAATTAAAGCAATGTAATTATTAAAAGATGAAATATCTTTAAAATTTGTAGAAAAATACCAACCACAGTATCGATGGGTTAATTACTTTAGGGTTTTCTTGTATGTTTTCGATAAAAGATACCAATAAACGGATCAAAGCAAAGATTAATTGCTCTAAAACCTGATCATGAATATCAAATGTTATTTATTATAACACAGACATTACGGATATCCTACACCTTAACCGAAATATGGCTCTTTTTGCACGTTTAGATTCTCCTTTAATTTTGATAGGTATAAGACAATAAACTTCAAAGGAACCGTAACGCTCTGTGATCAGTTTTTGGAGGGAACACTAAATTTTGATAGCTCTATCCTAGACAGGAACAATTGTGATGTTGAGGAGTAAATGTGTTTTCAGGGGAAATTCTCAGGGAATTGGCATCAAAACAAAGAGATCAAAGCTGGATCTGCTGATAAATACAAAAGGTACACACCAAAACCTCCAATAAATCCTGCCAGGCCACAGAAATCAACCATCAGTTATACACTTTCTTAAACAGATTAATTTTTAATGCTATAAATTGCACTTCTTTCTTTGATTTTATCGCATAAGAAAAGGTACAATATGGCGGGCATTTCCAAAAGTGTGGGAGTAATCACGAGGGCATATCAGAGGAATCAAGACGTATATAAAGTTATATCTAAAGTTAGACTTCATAAATTTAGGTGTCTGATATTCAACACTTCACGATGTTCATATAAGATTCTAAGATAAAAACCCGACCTTCAAAAAAAAAAAAAAAAAAGAAAAAAGAAAAAAAAGCTACATTATCATTTATTTTGTAAAATATTTGAAAAGAAAAAAACGAAAAAGAAATCAAGAACAAAAACCAAAACAATACATATGTACATACAAACTCCGGAATATACGTAATTAAATTTTGTTTTGGTTTGGTTATAGTTGTCCTTTTTTATTTCCAGTCAATGTCTTGGTTACTGATCACACATGTTCCATTTTAGAATTTGTATTTGTAGGATTTTATCTTGTTCTATTTCTCCAATTCAATTTGAATTAAGTAATCTGTGCTTCTATTTCTACATTTGATGGAGGAGACTTAGATTTTTTCACTTTACCTTTTATCTGTTTGATAGATAAGTTAAATGTCGGTGCAGCCTCTCAGCGTTAAATCGATGTAAGTACATCAAACATAACAAATACACATCAATAAACTTCTCTTTAACCTTGTTTTCCAGATTTAAGATCTTCAATAAGAGTTATCTGTACTCCTGCTGAGGAGTCTCTAATGTATTACCCGAATAGAAACATGCACTGTGTGAGATCGTGTAATATAAGAATACTTCTAACAATTGATTGATTCAACGTATAGAAAGCAATCCCAAGGTATGTGTATCCACAAATATTGGACAAGACAAAATTTTGAAGACAGAGGAATAAAACATGCATAAACGAATAACGCCCAGTTCTGGCAATGTACACATCCGAAAAGAAACAAATGCGGTAGGCGATACTAGCAGATGAAACCAGGGACGGGTATAAGTGTTCTTTTGCAAAAGCAGGAATTCCAAATTCTGTTTATCAAATCAATAAACAAACTTCCTTATCTAAGGTAAATGAAAGAGGTTTTTGTCTTCCGTATTATGTACGACATAAACGTGAAATTATAATCAAGTCCCTTTGGAAATGACAAAATTGTAGGAATCAATCTGATAGAATATTCGAATACTAGTACCTGTTTTAGACGTACAGTGTTAGATACATAGCGCAATAAAAACAATATTGAAAAAAATGCACAATATCTTGATAGCGGGAATTGTATTTGTGGGAGAGAAAGTTGAATGTACAACAGGTTAAAATCTAAAAATCTCAAAGGTTAATGTTTCAAAGCTTTTATCGATTCTCGACAGTGTCAAGTCATAAAAACGAAGGAAAATATGTCTTCAGATCTGGGTTTAATTTAAATTTCATTTGTAAATCTTAAGAAAGAAAAATGACAAGGTTTTTGCGCGGCGGGGTGTTGGACGTCGGCGAGACGGAGGCACGAACGTTCCTGTCAGTCCTCCGTGACACACGCTGTTTTAACAAACGGTTCATCAGCATAAAATAACAACCTTCACAGTGTGCTACCATCAAACTCTGATAGAAAACATCGATTCCAAACATAATTTCGTACCTATGTAAAGTTTTTCACGGGCCGATATAGATCCACCACGGATACGTTATATTGATAGACCCAAGCGATATAAATTTATTCTTTAAAACATATGGTTCTTATCGACAGAAATGGATGCGAAATTAATTTAACACATGTTTATATATCACAAAAAGATAAGCTTTAACCAAAATCAATTTTGTGTTGTTTTATAAGAAAAAGTAATTTTAAATAGTATCACAATAACAAACCGAAGTGAATGTAGAGTTGTATTTTAAATTAAATTTCAAACTTTAAATAATTCATACATTTCGGATACATTTATGTATCCTTTTATATAATTTACGTCTTGACATCAGAACGTCTTAATTTTAATTATTTAAGGATTAAATCGCAAGAGAAAATTCTTGCAAACTTTCTTGTCTTGCAAACTTCAGAAAGAAATTATAACAGATATCACAATAGAAACAACTAAGTTTATTGTTTATCGTTTTCGTTTTTGTTTGTTTTTCCTTTTCTATATTTCTGAAATATGAAAATATATTTGTTGGTGTTAGATTTGATTTTAAAGTCCCTTGCTTATTAATACGAACAAATAGAAGAATCTATTAAAATTTCATATTTCACTTCAAGAAAAAAAATTGTATACATTTATTACATATGTATATATATTTTTTTCAGTTTTACCTCGTATTTAGGAGATCCTTGTAGTGTGGAATTCTTGTGTCCATCCTCTTTATTTTTCACTCCGCTAAATAAGCCATAATTGGCTGGAATTGTCCAAGACAGATAACAAACAAGGAATAACAAAAACAACATATTCAGTTTCTCAAATATTGATATCACTATTTTGGTCCTTCCTCTAGGATGTGAGTCGTTATTATTTGGGAGCTCTTCATCCTGGAGTTTTGGTATGTTATCATTGGAAGCCGTGACTGGCACCACAACCACCCCCGTGTAAGGAATTCGCACTCATTTGAGCTAATTACTGACCGGCCTTATAAACGTGACCTCTCCTTGGTTTATACCTGGTGTACAAAGTGCCCTCCGTGTTGGCTCATTAACGCCCTAAGTGGTCGCTAACTCAATACTTCACATATGTAATAGATGGTCGGCAGATCAAAGGGATGATTATGTTATATCACATGAGTAAACAGAATCTCTCAATATGATAGGTAACCACCTTAATACATCGCTGCTAATCTCCAATGAACGGCCAATAATATTCTATAGAGAGCAAGTGGAAAGCTATTGTAAAAGTCTTCACTTTTCACTAACAATAACGTTTATTTAATGACATAGCTCCCTAATCCACTTCTTATCCCCTCGAGAATCAAATCCGTAATTGAGAGTTTTAGTTTATTAATCCGACTCCCTATCCTACAGAGCCATGTCCCTTCTATCTGAAGCTGCGGGAAGTTCCGGTCAGTTTCCCCAGAGAAATTCAGAATATGACTAACACCGGATTCAATTCATTCCCCTCCCGTCTTACTGATTAATTTAATGGCAAAAACTTACACGAACAATGCACCAAGCGAGAGAAGTTTTATCCAAGGCGTGGGTCACTGCACTCGTAGAGATAATCACAATTTTCATTTTTTGGGAGGATGATATAGAGGTTTTTAATACACTTGGTCGGTATATCTATCCTGTAACCATTCTGTGTTGATTTGAATAACTTTTATCTCTTAGTCTATCAGAGGACGACTCTAATTACCGCTCCACGAATCTTTTCTTATCAAATGACATAATAAAAATCCGTAAAATACCGGCTCTCAACTGAAAAGACTTTTCCGGAAGTAATTTGTCCTCTGACAATTTCCCGCCATTTGCCATGTAGCGACGTATTCATTTCCCAACAAAGCGCAGTCGATTCGAATTCCGATCCTTTTGATTCCAATTTTATTCCAATTTATTGCAAATGGACTCTTCTGTTCAATAGATTTTTTTGTCCAAATCGCCTAATGGTTGTACAATCGTATCAGATGGTGCAGAAATATCAGTAACCACGTGGCGCCAAAAGATGTTACTATCAACACGGTGTCCTATATATCTCCAGGTCAAACGATAGTCAACGATAGTGCAAGTTTTCATTCATCACTTACTAGAAGTGTCTAGTTCCTGTGAAGCTTCACTGAATTCACTGATCCGTCTCTGACAGACCTGGTTCCATTCTGGATATTAGAGTACTTCCGCCTCCTTTCTTACTGACACAATCAGTTGGTTCGGTTATTATATGGAAGTTTGCGGGAAAAAAAAAAAAAAGATTGTCCGACTATCGATTGAACACTAAGTACTTGTTTCATGTCCAAATTCCCTCAATTTCACTTGGATTACTTTACGTGGTACCTTAAAAAAAGTTCATCTTGTTACATGCTTTAATCCCTTTTATAAATTATATTTTTCACTCGTTGCAGCCAATAACTACGGGAATGTTGAAGCATACGGAGGAAATTAATCCCATCATATGTTATAAATATAATTGAAAGAAAAGGTTTTTAAACAAGTCAAACTACAATATAATACAAATCAAAGGAATCAATGGACATCATTTTCTGTATCATCAACTGTTCACTTATCTGGATTTCAACGATAAATTTTTGAAGGTACAATGTATCAATTTATTGAAGACATATATAAACAACAAATGAACAAGTAGTACGTATATACACATGTCACTTGTCCAAAGCTCAGTGTCACTTTATTTCTGTTTATGGTACTTTTAGATTGTCATTTCTGTTTATGGTACTTTCAGATTGCCATGCCCTTATAGGGTAACCGTAATCTCAAGTACGTTCTAGGACATATTATGTCATGATGCTTATTTCTGCGATTTTGTTGTAGTTGTTTGACTTTCTTGACTTTTCAATTTTAGATTATAAATTCATTTACTTCACATATTTAATATTTGCTTCGTGGTTAACTGCAGCGATTGAATACAAAAAGGACATCAGCATTCAATTTATTTTTCACCTACAATAGTTGAATTCAGATTTGCCCTTTAATTTGCGAAGTACATGTTGATGAGAGGAGATCCAGACCTTAAGGAAATGCTATAAAATCGGTTTACAAAATGCTCACAATTTATTGAAATGACCCTATTAATCACCCTTCGGCAGCTAGCGCTTTGGTTGAACTATGCACAAAAAACCAGGTCATTCTGATATATTTGTTCAAAATTAGGCATGGGCGCAAGTTATTTGGCTAATTCAGAAAAAAAAAATCGACAGACAGATAGTTAACAAATTCTCCCCGAAAAACATTTTCAAATCTGAGAAAAACCAAAATGAAATAAAGATGACGTAGCGGACAGTAGTCAACTGATTTTTACTTGAGTGACCGTGTTCACAAAATATGTGATCATGTGACAATTCTTATGCATATGTATTGAGAAAACGAATATTCAAGGCCGGAATCGATGTCGATTTATCCGGATTTGCCGAATACCCTTTTCACGAAACAGAGCATAATTACTTGATACTCCAAAGGTCAGTTTGTCATTTTATATAAAAACGTTATACAAATAACATTGAATTCTTTGATTAATTACCTATTAATGCCCGTTTGTGTGGGTACTATTCTCTCATAGTGTTGCTTTTGGAAGGAATAGTGCCCGAGCGTCAGCGAGGGCACTATTTACCTTCTAAAAGCAGCACTATGAGAGAATAGTACCCACACAAACGGGCATTAATAGGTTTAGTGCATCACATGACCGTAGAATCAATTAATTAATTAATCAATTGCAATTTACTCGAGATATCAAAGAAAAGTGTTCTTATTTTCCCCTACTTCGCTTATTGCTTTTCACATTCATGTATTGTTCATGACGTCATAATACTTCCTAAGGGACGTAACTCTGTTAAGCAAAAAGCAATAGTGCCCGGGTGCCGGGCACTATTCTCTCATAGTCCCCGCGTGCTTAACCAATGAAATTCCGAGGATTTATCATGTGATGCACTAATGAGTGATAAACAGGGACCTTAACTTCGGGGATCCTTTGTGATACATGTATTCAATAATGACTTAAAATGCATCTCCTACGATACTGTCAAAATCCCAAAGATATCTTAAGTGTTTTGATTGTTTTTCCCTGACATGATCGCCATAGCACTTTCTATATAGACATAACCTCAGAGGCTCAGACAGTGCATGTTATGTAGATTTCTTATTCATTTTCGAGCGTGAATATCGACGGCGGTTGCGGCTAGCCAAACAGGGGATGCTTACTCCTCCCGGGCACCTGGTCCCACCTCTAGCTGGCTAGGGGTCCGTCTATGTTCAGTTTGGTGCTCTATTGTGAGCGCTTTTGAGATTATCGTCAGCATCTTCTTTAACTCATTGTTGAAAAAAATTAAATACAATGAAAAAGAGAAGAAAAAAAAAAGATAATTAAAATGACTTGGAATGATACAGAATATTCTGCAAATATTGCCGAAAAAACGAGATCTTATCTTTTGAGGAAAAAAGGAAATATTATAAAAACAATATATATATTTCCAAAATAAAACAAAACACATCATTTAACTATGGTAAAGATCCGCTACGACATAACATTGAAATACATGAACAAATTTTCATTCTTTTGTTTTAAAACGTGCGTAAACAAGTATACATATCAGGTTGTTGATTTCGGGCAAAGATTCAAAGTTGTTAATCAGTGCATGATCTATATGGGTTTATGTATCTGTACCGGAATGTTCTTATCGTTACAAACATTTATCATCTACTAGATTAATCAGATAGCTTAATAATACTCACTGCAGTTTGAATTATCTATAAACAAGAACCTGTGTTTTCTTGTAAAACTCCTACTTAATGTCAGATCTACAACCGAGATGAAAGGGGGATGGATGTAATGTATGTAAATCTCCCAATAAAACCCGAGGATGTCCATCACTGTATAGCACCGCTAGGAACGTTTGGCGGCCAATAAATCGGACAGATCTGAAACCCTGTTTAGTGTTAGAATATGACTGATATAGCACCTAACGGTCTCTCCCACACATTATAAGATTTAATTTGAAAAGAAAATTCTGTGAAAAAATTAAATTCCAAGAAAAGTTTATGGTTGAGTTTCCATTACGAAGTCAGACCAGGTGCCCGGGGAGAGTCAGCGTCTCCTGTTTGCAAGCAACACCCGTCGCAACAGCTCTATGAAAACTTGTCAAATTCGGTGATTGTCTCGATTGATTGTACATATCTCGGGTAAATATTTCTTGTTTGGTGATGCTCACAGCCATTCAATCGCAATCCAGACTGTCACTGATCATTCTGGAAAGTTATGCCTTTATTATCTCCCCGTAGCGACCGAAGAACTTCCTCAATGATCATGATGATGGTTTCAGCCGTTGTGTAAAATAAACCTGGACACGTAGCTTACTTGCAAGCCGCATGACTCTAACGATGAAATCTTCATATTTGGACATGCCCTGGCGTACCGTATTAGCTGAGAAACAAAAACGCTATAAGCAGGAGAAGACGGTGTTTCATGTATCAGAACTCCTGGTAACAGTTTCTACATATTTTATTTGTCAAATCAACATGGCGACTTACATGAAAATTGTCTACCGAGCATCATGGGTAATTTATACTAGTTACTATTGAGCGGTAAATTCAAATTATAATTTACATTATGAAACATCTCCTTTTCCAAGATAATATTAATGATAATATTAATGTCATTAACTCATAGTAATGTCAGCAAGTATTATATTCAAAATTAAGACTGTAAATTAAATTAGACATTTCCATGAAATATCATTTCATATGATCTGAAAACACAATTATATATGACACATCATTACAAATGAGATTTTCACATTTGATTCACATAACAGACTTTTCTTCACATTTTGTGAAGCACTGATTGACTAAGATTGACTTTTCACACAAACACTTCTGTGATATAATCGGAAAGATAACTCGGTTTTTTCACTTCACGGCCACTTCTGGTTCGAACGGGTGATTGCTGAGACACAGCTTCTGGTGTGGTTTCCGGTTTGCAAATATTCGGAGTGTTGCTAGGTAACGCAACATCTTTCGCATTATTTGGAACAGTTTTGCATGTAGCTGGCGGTTCCGATACAGGTAGGCGGTCTGTATCAACATCAGCATCATATGCGCGTATCGGCAAAGACTCCTGAACTTCACCTCCTACAAACTGAATATGCCTGCGATTACGGCGAAAAGTGCCACGCTGAGTTTTCACTTCATATGAACGGTTGTGATAATTGGCGGATATAACGACTCCAGATTCATGCCAATTCTTCTCTTTGTCTGTTTTGAGACGAACTCGATCTCCAATAATAAGCGGCGGTAATGATTGAACTCCATGCGATCTGTTAAAATTCCTACGCATTCTCCTTTTAGCAATACCATCACGATTGCGTACATCGGTTAAGCAAGACCAATCGGGTTGAAGTTGTTTCGGACTCACCGGAACGGTAGTACGAATACGTCTTCCCATTAAGAGCTCAGAAGGGCTCTTTCCTGTAGCAGATATAGGTGTGCTACGGTAAGCCATAAGCGCCAAGAAAATATCGGTTTGTTTCAAAATGCGTTTTGCTATTTTAACAGCAATTTCGGCTTCCCCGTTAGCCTGCGGATAGTGTGGACTGCTGAATATTTGCTGAAATCCATACGACTGTGCAAAATCCTTAAATGATTTCGAGGTAAACTGAGTACCGTTATCACTGACTAATTGCTCAGGAATACCCCAACGAGAAAACATATTTTTCAGTTTCCCGATGACATGATCGCTAGTAATGGCATCCAAATATGCTATTTCAAGGAATCTTGAAAAATAGTCCATGACCACTAGATAATTTTTCCCATCAAAATCGCATAAGTCAGCTCCAGTCCTGACCCAAGGGCGCGAAGGCAACGTGGTAGTTTTCAAAGGTTCACTCCTTTGTTTGCCTTTATTGATGTTGCAAAACTCGCAATTTCTAACAAGATTTTCTATATCTTGTGAGAGTCCCGGCCACCAAACGGACAACTTGGCCCTCTCTCTACACTTGTTCAATCCTAAATGACCCGTATGAATAGCTTTGAGTACATCCTCTCTCATTGCCTCGGGTATAATTAGACGGTCGCGATAAAGCAGTATACCATCCGAGATGGATATTTCATATCGAGACGAAAAGTATGGCTTTACTTCTGGAAACAATGAACTTTCCTTGTTCTGCCATCCTGACAATGTATATCGCATAATGTCTGGTAACACTGGATCTGTGCTAGTACAAGCTTTAATTTCCTTAAGCTTTGTATCAGACAAAGGCTTATTATGAATTACACAGTCGACATAGGCACTGACATCTTCAATTGTCGAGCTTTCGAAATCTGAAATCGGACTCCGCGATAGAGTATCCGGAACAACTAGCTGTTTTCCTGGAACATGTTTCGCAGTTAGGTTAAAACGACGCAGCCTCATGAGAAGTCTTTGACATCTTAACGGTGCTTTATTCAAATCCTGCGTATTGATAAGTGGAACTAAGGGTTTGTGATCTGTAATCAACTGAAATGAGTCGATTCCACTCAAATATCTTTCAAATTTCTCGCATGCCCATACACCTGCCAGGCATTCTTTTTCAATCTGTGCATATTTCTTCTCGGAATCCGTAAGGGTACGTGAAGCGTAAGCTATCGGCTTTAATTCATTGTCAAACTGCTGAAAAATTGCTGCTCCAACGCCATAACTGCTGGCGTCAGCACTAACTACTGTGGGTTTAGATATATCATAATATGCGAGTACTGGTGCATTTGTTATCAACTGCTTTACTTTCTCAAATGCATCTATCTGCGGCTGGTCCCATGACCAAGCAGTGTCTGTCTTGAGCAAACTATTGATCGGATTCATAACGGTCGATAAATCAGGTATGAATCGGCCCAGGTAAGTAATCATTCCTATGATTCTGCGCAAATCAGCAACATTTTCCGGCGGGGGCATTTCAATGATAGCACGAACTCTTTCGGGATTCGGCAATACCCCATCCTTCGAAATGATATGACCAAAGTATTCTATGCGGTCCTTCCTAAATTCGCATTTTTCGGAATTTAGCTTAATTCCGGAATCCTTTATACGCTGCATAGCTAAGTCAAGTCGATGATCATGCTCAGATTTCGTCTTTCCATAAATAATAACGTCGTCAATGATGGATTCTACCCCATCTAATCCCGATAGTATTTCACTGATACGTCGCTGGAAAATTTCGGGAGCCGATGAAATTCCAAACGGCATCCTAGTATAGCAACGTCCGAAAGGCGTTATAAATGTCGTGAGTTTCTGACTCTCTTCACTAAGTGGTACTTGGTGAAAACCACAAGCGGCGTCTAATTTGGAGAAGACGGTAGCTCCACTGAGCTTCGGTGCAATATCCTCGAGATTCGGGAGCATATAATGTTCCCGTTTGACTGCTTCATTCAAACGCTATAGATCGACGCAAATACGAACGCTACCATTGCGTTTAGTGACAGGTACGATTGGGGAACACCAGTCCGTAGGTTCTGTAATCTTTCTAATTATACCGTTACGCTCAAGCCTATCAAGCTCATCTTTGACTTTAGGCATCAAAGGAAACGGAATGCGGCGTGCCGTCGTGACACAATATGGAGGAACTTCCGGTCTAAGTTCGATTTTCACGGGCTCACCTTTCATCATAGCGTAGTGTTCAACTATCGTGTCAACTTTCGAAATCAAGCCCATGGTCGAAGCTACTGAGCGTGAAAGTAAATTATTCTGCACATGAGAACCCGGTATCACTGCGACATGAAATGAATACGCTTTTCCCCGGAATCGTGTCGTGATCTTGAACTTTCCCAAACATTCAAGATTTCCACTCGGTGTTTGTAACTTTGAAGTAACAGCACTCAACTTTAGCTGAAATGATAGCGCTTTGTAGGTTTTCTCGGATATAATCGATATATCGGCACCTGTATCAATCTTAAAGGGAATAATACGACCACATATGCGCAGCTTAGTGTACCATGCCTCAGTATCGTGACAATCAGTTACTGAACCTAGAAAGTAAGTTTCATCAGAATCACGGACCTCACTAACTCCACGATCATTTCGACTTCTGCAACAAACCTTGAAATGATTCAATCCTCCACACTTCCTACATTCGCGGCCAAACGCAGGACATTGTTGCGGCGGGTGTTTACGATTACAAGCTGTACACGGTTTAGTTTGTCGCGGATAATGCGGTTGTCGCTGACCACGTCTGTGACCTTGACCTCGTGTGTAACCTCTTGCGCCTTAACCTGATGCAACTTGAGATCTACTAGAATTTTGTTTCGGATGCGATATGGCATCGAGGTTATTCGACTGCAGGTCCTTGATCTGCGATTTTACTAGTTCTGAGTTGCGAGCCATTTCACACGCTTTTTCGAGAGTTAGATCTGCACGTAACTGCATTTTCTCCGAGAGCTCCTTATCTCTGATACCGATTACTAATCTGTCTCTTATCTGTTCAGATTTGTCATCAAAATTGCAGTGTTCAGCAAGTTCGTGTAAAGTACGGATAAAGCATTCTACCGACTCTCCAGGATTCTGTACACGAAGGTGAAATCTTGCTCTTTCATGTATTGTGTTTCGTTTAGGCACGAAATACTCGTCGAATTTCTCTAGAACTCGGTCGTACTTTTTATCGTCGCCGTCGGTAGCAAAAACGAATGATTTAAAGATATGTTCCGCCTGTCTCCCCATAGAATAAATCAGGGCTGATATCTGAATGTCCTCATCGTCTTTATGTAGCTTAGAAGCGAGACGATAGCGAGCAAACCTCTCCTTCCATTCCTGCCAATCGGAGGGACGCTCAAAATTGAAAGACTCAGGAGGGTTAAATTTCGGCATTTTGGGTGTTTAGAGTTACCTGCCCAAGCACATTACAAACTGGGAGTTTTCCCAAACTTTGTGGTGATATCGGCCACTTCTGACACCATGTTTCATGTATCAGAACTCCTGGTAACAGTTTCTACATATTTTATTTGTCAAATCAACATTGCGACTTACATGAAAATTGTCTACCGAGCATCATGGGTAATTTATACTAGGTACTATTGAGCGGTAAATTCAAATTATAATTTACATTATGAAACAGACGGAATGCTGCTACTCATGCGTTTGCGTCGAAAAATAGAAGTATGATCCAAGTACGAAGCGGATCTGTCGCTCTTGGTTGTTTTCTTGATCTCTAGTTCATGAGGATAGATTTCATGTAGATGGTCCTTAAAGTTCGGATTATTGATGGACAACATGTCATCTATGTATCTGAAGATAAAAATTGAAATGAGATGCAAGGTGCTTTCTCTTTGAAACTGATATTAAAGCTGTTGTATGCAGACAGGAATAAGTCTTGCTTTTTTCTTCCCGGGTTCCTAGTTTTACTTCTTGTTAATTTTTGTACCTTTTCTTTTGTTCATATACATGTTTTCAAATAACTGCAGGTTTTGTTCTTTTAAGATACATAGGTCCACAATGTCTTGATGAAGTGTTACAATGAAAAGATATTTTTCTGATTTCGCTGTATTCTGTATCTGGAAATGTTTGAGGATGTTGTTGGCATGTTATCCGAATAACCACACATAACAGTACAAGTGGTTGCTCAAAGTCGGATCTCACGATGTGCTTTAGTTTCTTTGTTTAATGTGTTTTATTTTCATTTTTCAATATCAATTTGCGACTTTGTCGGGGAAAAACTTATATCTGAATCAAAGGGTTTCTTTTCATCTACAGAATACAAATCATGGACATGTAGTGTCTTGTGTATTGCCTTGTCCTTCCTCATGGACTGTCACAACATTTATGCAAGATTTGGTGAGAATCTCTTCAATCAGGTTGTATGGATCCCTATGAGTACTAATTGTGCGCCTTTTGTTGCAGATTATTTTTATACACGTATGAAAAATCCAAAATCTTCAAAAGCAAAGAAAGCATTATGATTTAAAATATTTCATTGGTACTTCTAGGTACCTGGATGATATTCTTAGTATCGACAATCCTGCTTTTGAAAAGTATAAAAATTTTATTTATTCACAAGAATTTACTCTTTACAAAGCAAACGTTACAAAGACAGAAACTGTTGACCTAGGTGATTCAAAAGTTGATGAAACACCTTGTTTTGATGAGTACTTCACATAGTACAACTCGAAATTTTGCTAGAAATAGTATTTAGGACCTCAACGTCGGAAAAAATGTCCTTTCCGAAATGAAATGTCCAAGTGTTTACACTATTTTTTGACCTAAATATCAAGATTGTTAGTGGGGAGATTCATAAAAGTGTGTATGACAAAAGAGATGATTTTGGATTCAACATAGTAAATTTTCCCTGGCTTAACGGTGATGTTCCTATATTACCGTCATACTGTATCTACATTTCACAGCTCATTCGGTATGCTAGAGCATGTACTGATGTTTTGGATTTTCGTAGTAGAAATTTACAAATAACGAAGAAACTTTTAGTTCGAGGTTTTCGCTTTCATAAACTAGTAAAGACTTTCTGGAAATGTTACAAAAATTATTGTCAACTGCTTTTGAAATTCGGACCCATAAAAGCGACATGGTATATTACTTTGGGTATTTCACAATCTGTTTTTCTATGACAGAAATAACATCAAAATTGTGTTAGAATAATTATCAAACGCCTTTTAGACCGTGGATATATTCCTTCTGTCACCAGAAGGACACTTTACTTGGTACTGGACCAATCTACAGTCTTGTACCAGCGCATTCTTAAGAATTGAACTCTGGCTGGCTCTGACGACGGGACTCCATGAGGGGCCCTGTCCAACTCTCTTTAGAGAAGACAGGATCCCGACAACCTGTCCTCTCTGAATCTTAGTCGGACTCCTCAGGTGATAACATGCATGAGCTCGCTACAGCCGGCAGAGCACGGATTGTATTACATATCAATATGCGCGTTTCTTGGGCACCTCCGTCTTGCTGTCTGTTTGTATGGTCATCTTACAGCGAGGAGGTTATTTTACCCTACAATTGTGTGTTCTTCGAGACCTCTCGGTGATCGGAAAAGTGGGAGGGTTGTGCGCACGTAATCCGGATAACTACACCGTCTGACACTGGCTTGGCAGATGACCGTTCTAAATGAAAGTCGGCACCGATTGCCCATTGGTCTCGTTGGTTTATGAGTAGTCATTTGGGTTTGATGTTTCCATATGATTTGGTGTTTCTTGTACCTCTTTCTGTGCGTGTCTGCTGTTGGAGATCCCCTTCTTTCTTTGTTGGTTAACTGGACTCCTTTGAGTATTATTTTTGTCTTTTGTGTTGCAAAGTGATATTTGCTTGTCAATGGCTTGTTGGCTGATCCTCTAGGTGCGAGTGTTTTTTTTCTTTGTTTCATGATACAGCGAGATCCTCACTAGGCTAGCTGGCTAGTCCCGTTGGCGTGTTTTGTTTCATGATACAGTGAGATCCTCACTAGGCTAGTTGGCTAGTCCCGTTGGCGTGTCCTTTGTTTCATGATACAGCGAGATCCTCACTAGGCTAGTTGGCTGATATCCTTGACTTGTCTTTAGTTTCATGATATAGCGAGATCCTTGCTGGGCTAGTTGGCTAGTCCCGTTGGCGTGTCCTTTGTTTCATGATTTAGCTAGATCCTCACTAGGCTAGTTGGCTTGTCCCATTGACGTGACTGCTAATTTGTATTTCATGTCTCAATGTGATATTTGCAGGACTTGTTGGTTTATCCCTTAGAATGAGCGTTATTTTTGTACTTCATTTGTTTTTACATCATACTTTGATTGTCACTTCTCTGTAACCTCTGCTTGTCTCATTCAATTATCATGATCAACAAGTTTTTATAATAGTAAGTGACGTTCAGGCAAGTTTTAATTAATTCGGTTTTCTTTCTTGTCCATGCTTTCTGTAGATCAAGCATACGTCATACGCTCCTTAATGGCATCTACAATAAGCTTTCCAAAATTTCTTATTACATTCGTCTAGAAATAAAATCATTTTTGTTAATTTGTGTGTTTTAACTTGTGCCCATGTTCCATTCCTTTAGGTCGTAAGACTTCTGTGTATGCTACTAAAAGCATCAGATACCCAAAAGCCTATTTGCATAGAAGAGACAGAGAAAATTCGGAAACTGTGAGTCATTAGGATAAATTCAGCAAGACTTTTGACAGATGATGATGTGAGGTTCCATTTGCGAATTCTCCCTGTCAACTCAAAGCATTTTCTTACTTCGTTCCAAATTTCCTCGGCGCTAATAAGAAGGACAGGCGGCGGTGAAAGGTGCTTGGCACTTTAACATGGGAGATGGAGATCATTTGTCGTACTTACTAAAGTACAATAGCATATTTACTCTCTATGTAAATATATTCTTTGGGATTATAACAAAAATGATTTATGATCCGTCTGAACACACAAAAAGTTGAGTGATACATCATTAGTGTTCTCGTGTAAAGAACTAACAATCTGTTCTCAGACGATTGAAAATGTTTTTCTTCAATGTACTACTCAATTTTAAACTCATTTTTTTTTCATTGGGAAAATCCATTTACTCCCTTCTGTTCTGATAATATAAATGTAGTAAAATAGTATCCCTCTCTCTACAACATATAATAATGTTTACAGTGATACACAATCAAAGTACAGATTAATTCTTGTATCTATACTACTAAAGGAACGAATTAGCCGATTCTCCGTCGAAACGAAGAGGACAGAGATAAATGGTGTGATATGAAGATATAGCATATGATATGACAATGTGAATTTGATCATTTTTGAGAGGCAGTTATTTTTAATTAACGTGTAATCATTAATTATGTCTAACCGTTTTCTTAAAATAAATCTTAGAAAATCTAAAGTTCAAAACCGGCGACGGACACTAACAAATAACTTCATATTTTCCACCGATTTATGCTCCCATTCTAATCCCCGACTTCTTTTAAAGTATCATCAAATGAGTAAGACGATTCTTGCAAGACGTTTCTAACTTTCTAATGTTAGTAGGAGGCTATATTTCTCCCCACTTCCATATTCGTTTTCTGAAATACACGACGTACAATTTTACATTTTTTATTTTGCATATAGAACATTCGAGAAAAGCCCTTGAAAGGTCACATGGCTGTACAAGCCAATAAAATTTTTAACAAAATCAGGTCACTGAAAATGACGTCAGAGCTACCACGTGTTTACCATGAAATGTACACAATGGCAAGCATTCTAAATGTATATTTGATATCGATAAATCTTTGAGGATCGACAAAGATGTTTCAGAAAATAATTCATACATATATGTAAGATGAATATATATGTAAAGTTCGAAACGATTCTGACCATGTGTGTGTGTGTGTGTGTGTGTGTGTGTGGAGGGGGGGGGGGAGGGGGCTGTACGTACAACAAGGGGTAATGCTCATCATATGTAATGAAACACAAGCCGTGACAAAGTATATACTTTCTTTTTTTGTTGCTTATGATTTAGAGAATCAAGATCAGACTTCAATATTTAATATGAAGGAAAGGATTTGTAGAAACTAGATAATTAATATGTTCACAGGTGCCTGAAAATCACTGGAGCTCGGCGCCAACAATCCTGAATTATACACATCCCTTCTCTAAAGTACTTTCACTTTCCTTTAAAGTAAAGAGAAGGAGGATGCGATTGTAGATCCATGACATCGAGCTTCTATGTGAAAATATAATCCCCCCTTCTTCCTCCGAATCATGACTGTCTGAAAATAGCCGTGAAATCAAAGAAAAAGGGGAGATGAGGAAAAACGATCATATTTGCAGGCCCTTGATATGACACCCTTTTCCGCGCTTTCGCGTATTCTTTTTTAGTTTAGTATAATTTTGAAATAAAAATACGTAAATGAAGCAAGGAAAAGAACAAACAATACTCAAATCAAACACAAAAACATATGAAGGACAAGAAGGACAACCATGCAAACATTGACAGACACACAAATCACAGAACATCCCCGACAGGAGTACCGACAAACGGGGAGAGTAAAGATAAAGAACAACACATGCACACTAACATCACAGAACATCCCCGACAGGAGCACCGACAAACGGGGAGAGTAAAGATAAAGAACATCACATACACACCAAAACACTAACATACACAAATAAACCAATCACAGAACATCCCCGACAGGAGCACCGACAAACAGGGAGAGTAAAGATAAAGAACAACACATACACACTAACACACACAAATAAACCAATCACAGAACATCCCCGACAGGAGCACCGACAAACAGGGAGAGTAAAGATAAAGAACAACACATACACACTAAAACCCTAACATACACAAATAAACCAACCACAGAACATCCCCGACAGGAGCACCGACAAACAGGGAGAGTAAAGATAAAGAACATCACATACACGCCAAAACACTAACATACACAAATAAACCAATCACAGAACATCCCCGATAGGAGCACCGACAAACGGGGAGAGTAAAGATAAAGAACAACACATACACACTAACACAAACTAAAACACTAACATACCTGAACACAAATATACCAATAACAAAACATAAACATCACACCAGGAGCACCAGCAAAGGGAACACAAAACACCGAATAGACATACAGACAATCAAAGCCGACAAACCGACCCACGAATGACAAGATTGATACATAAATGCAGGGACCCTGGGTAATATCAAAACTACATGTATGTAAATATCGGACAAACGGAGAACAGTCTGTATTTTGCTTGTTGAGGCGAGATCATGATCAAACACACGAGGAGTCCGACTAAACAGGACAAGAGAATTATGACCAGTCTTTTCTGACGAGATTTTGACAGCTCCCATAATGGAATTAATTATGTACTTTACTTTATACTGTATTTGTTTGTTTCAAAAGCCTTCTTGTGGGTTATCTGGATCCGTGGCGTTGTTCGAATTTTTCGTTAAAAAAGTATTTTCTGTAACCATTCATCCAAAAAATGATGAAGTATGCGAGTTTAAAGGGAAGTCTGGAGATTGTTCAAAGGAAGCAGTCTTTCAACATTAAGACGATCTTCATACCGTAACGTCAGAGCAATCGGCACCGATCCCTACATGATACATCACCCGTTTGTTCCAAAATCTCATTTAATCCAATCCTTCAGACGCTTCAATCTTTGGCTATAAATCATTTATACTTCAAACGTTCTCATGATTCCTACATGTGAATCTACAGTAGATGTAATGGCGTATATTGATGTCAAGTTGGTTTTGCACATGTTTTCGTAATTTTTTTCTTATTCATATCAAATGTTTTGAAGATAACAAGATAAATGAAGAAAGATGTAATTTCATTTGTCTGAAGCTGCTTTGCAATGGGGAATTTTGAACGTTTTTTATATATCTTTTTTTTCGCCGACACAAAGTGTACACTTAGGGGGAAAAGCGGAACAACTCTAGTGGTCATTGTTTACAATTGGAACGTTACGAAGTTCGTTTTTTTCTTGCTTAGTTTCTCAATAATATTGGACCTAAAATGAATATTACGCTATTCTGTTAATAAATCAATACGCAGACTAAGCAGACATGAAAAGTTATGACATATCGCGCGGTTGTAAAACGTTATAATCTTCTAATGTTTCTGTTTTATTACTCGATCATTATAATTTCAATTCGATTTTTACTACTATTCATGTTCTTTCAATCATTATGGTTATCTATATCAGTGGCATAAAATCTTTATGTGTTACAGTAGGTTGGAAGATTCATGATGCTAATATTGCAAAAAATCGAGAACAAATATTGCAAAATTATTGAGTATACTACTAATGTACAAAGAAGAGCCGCACAATGTTTTGGTTATTTCTTCTTTTTGCCTTTCTTTTTGCCTTTTTTCCCTTTCTTTCCCTTTGCATTGACTATAACAGTTCTCGATATGTTTTTACGAGTATCAGCCGTGGCAGCCAGAAAGTCTTCTGACAACACTTTTATGTCGTGTATAACATCCAAATCAGGACGGTTATTCCGGATCTCTTCCAGGACAGTAAATGTAGAATCGGCAACGGGTACCTCCTGCAAAATAATGAATGAATATTGAGATAATATCTAAATGAATAATGAATAAATGAAGATTTGTTTTCTAGATAAACGAGTTTATTTTTCTTAATTTTTTTTACAGATCAAGAAGAAGATAAGATTAGGAATACAAATAAAATCAATTAAGCTGATTTTTTTTCAGAGAATAATAATCCATAAAATATCCGAGAAACACGAGACAAAGCTGACCATAGAGTCTGTTACATTTCTGCTTAAAGGGAATACCTTCAGCTCCATGACGGTGAGTTTGCTGTCCGGATTGTCTCTGACCGCCGATAATAACTCTACCGCTCCCATACTGGATAAGGAATTTCTACTCAGCTGCAAATATCAACATTTCAAAGTTTTTTTTTTTTAGGAAAAATAGATCCTTCAAAACGACCATTAAATCCTACAATAGACTTTTATTTAAAAGAGATTACATATGATTTTTTTTGCAAATATATCTTAAAATTAGATCTTTTTTTTCATTTGTATAAATAATATATATATAAATACCTTGAGAGTTTTCAGAGATGTGTTGACCTTGAGACCTTTAGCTAAAAACTTGGCACCTTCATACCCCACCCTATTGTTACACAGATCTAAGGTATCCAACGTTGTGTTAGTTTCTAAAGATGTCCCTATTGCTTTACATCCGTCATTTGCTAGGCCATTCCAAGACAGATTCAAGGAGCGGATGGTGCTATTTATCTGCAGAAAAACAGAACACTGGATGGACAAAAGTAATTGAGCAATTTAACGAAAACAAAACATATTGCTTTGCACCAAAAAGTACCAGACAATGACATTTCCGATTATTTATATAACATCTTTAGACACAATTCATTTAGTTCCGTAATGTTCTGATAAGTTTATTACAGCTAATTTTACTCCAAGTTTTAATGGCGCTGAACTTACTAGTAGAGAACTGCCAATAGCTGCGCCCCCAGAAAGTCTCAAGTTATTCCAGCCAAGGTTCAGATCCACTAGTGAATCGTTTTGTTCTAAAAAGTTAAAAAAAACCCTTATTTTTCTAAAATAAGAAAGTTTGGTAAATTTAATCCAATAGTCATAATAGTTATAGTCGTAACATTAATCAAAGTATTTTAAAATTTAGTCATCATCAATGAATTATCATGTCACATAACATGCAAAAAAATTACAATAATAATAATTATAAAATGAAATAAAACACATGTAATATTGTTTACCTATACTATCTGCTATCTCTCTACCGCCCTCCTCTGCAAATCTATTATGACTTAGATCTAGTGACGTCAGAGTTCTGGCTTGACTGATACCAGTGGCAATATGACTAGCGTCCTCATCCGAGAAATCGTTGCCTAGCAATAAAAATATAAGAGTGCCATATACAACTTGTATATATATATACTTATTTGTATATTATCGTCATAAAGAGATTTTGCATTTTTTTCAAAAGACTAAGTTTACTGTAATCGATATGTTTTGAACAACTTCTTTGGTGCCATGCAATGAACTTCATGCTAGACTTTTATTTTATATTATCCGACGAGCGTCTAAAGTTTAGAAGATTTCCACAACAAATATGGTGGAAACCCTAAAAATTGTTGAGGACAATATTTGCATTAAAAAGAATAAAAAAAACCAAAATTGTTCACTAATTTTTTTTTCAGTTTACAAGCTTGGTGCTTGAGGTGATAAGCGTTTTCAGTATGACACTTATTGATTAAAAGAAAGGAAGGGATCTCTAACAACACTCGTATGCAGCACCTACAGCGACACACCATAACACCCCAGTATCAATATATGTATGCACTTTTATGTTTGACATTATACCTGATGCTATAAGTGTCTTCAGGTTGACATTTAGAGTTAACATAGTTCCTGTTATTATTGACTTTATACCTGATGCATTAAGTGTCTTCAGGTTGACATTCTGAGTTAACATGGTTCCTACTATTATTGACATAATACCAAATACATTAAGTGTCTTCAGGTTGACATTCTAAGTTAACATAGTTTCTACTATCATTGACATTATACCTGATGCATTAAGTGTCTTCAGGTTGACATTCTGAGTTAACATAGTTCCTTCTATTATTGACATTATACCTGATGCATTAAGTGTCTTCAGGTTGACATTCTGAGTTAACATAGTTCCTTCTATTATTGACATTATACCTGATGCATTAAGTGTCTTCAGGTTGACATTCTGAGTTAACATAGTTCCTACTATTATTGACATTATACCTGATGCATTAAGTGTCTTCAGGTTGACATTCTAAGTTAACATGGTTCCTACTATTATTGACATAATACCTGATGCATTAAGTGTCTTCAGGTTGACATTCTAAGTTAACATAGTTCCTACTATTATTGACTTTATACCTGATGAATTATGTGTCTTTAGGTTGACATTCTGAGTTAACATGGTTCCTACAATTATTGACTTTATACCTGATGCATTAAGTGTCTTTAGGTTGACATTCTGAGTTAACATGGTTCCTACTATTATTGACTTTATACCTGATGCATTAAGTGTCTTTAGGTTGACATTCTGAGTTAACATGGTTCCTACTATTATTGACATTATACCTGATGCATTAAGTGTCTTTAGGTTGACATTCTGAGTTAACATAGTTCCTACTATTATTGACATTATACCTGATGTATTAAGTGTCATCAGGTTGACATTCTGAGTTAACATGGTTCCTACTATTATTGACAGTATACCTGATACATTAAGTGTCTTCAGGTTGACATTCTAAGTTCACATAAATCCTACTATTATTGACATTATACCTGATGCATTAAGTGTCTTCAGATTGACATTCTGAGTTAACATGGTTCCTACTATTATTGACATTATACCTGATGCATTAAGTGTCTTCAGGTTGACATTTAGAGTTAACATGGTTCCTACTATTATTGACAGTATACCTGATACATTAAGTGTCTTTAGGTTGAAATTCTGAGTTAACGTAGTTCCTACTATTATTGACATTATACCTGATGCATTAAGTGTCGTCAGGTTGACATTCTGAGTTAACATGGTTCCTACTATTATTGACATTATACCTGATGCATTAAGTGTCTTCAGGTTGACATTCTGAGTTAACATAGTTCCTGTTATTATTGACATTATACCTGATGTATTAAGTGTCATCAGGTTGACATTCTGAGTTAACATGGTTCCTACTATTATTGACATAATACCTGATACATTAAGTGTCTTCAGGTTGACATTCTGAGTTAACATGGTTCCCACTATTATTGACATTATACCTGATACATTAAGTGTCTTCAGGTTGACATTCTAAGTTCAAATAGTTCCTACTATTATTGACATTATACCTGATGCGTTAAGTGTTTTCAGGTTGACATTCTGAGTTAACGTAGTTCCTACTATTATTGACATTATACCTGATGCTATAAGTGTCTTCAGGTTGACATTCTAAGTTAACGTAGTTTCTACTATTATTGACATTATACCTGGCTGGTGCATTAAGTGTCTTCAGATTGACATTTTGAGTTAACGTAGTTCCTACTATTATTGACATTATACCTGATGCATTAAGTGTCTTCAGGTTGACATTCTGAGTTAACATAGTTCCTACTATTATTGACATTATACCTAATGCTATAAGTGTCTTCAGGTTGACATTCAGAGTTAACATAGTTCCTTCTATTATTGACATTATACCTGATGCATTAAGTGTCTTCAGGTTGACATTCTGAGATAACGTAGTTCCTACTATTATTGACATTATACCTGATGCATTAAGTGTCTTCAGGTTGACATTCTCAGTTAACATAGTTCCTACTATTATTGACATTATACCTAATGCTATAAGTGTCTTCAGGTTGACATTCAGAGTTAACATGGTTCCTACTATTATTGACATTATACCTGATGCATTAAGTGTCTTCAGGTTGACATTCTGAGATAACATGGTTCCTACTATTATTGACATTATACCTGATGCATTAAGTGTCTTCAGGTTGACATTCTGAGTTAACATAGTTCCTACTATTATTGACATTATACCTGATGCGTTAAGTGTTTTCAGGTTGACATTCTGAGTTAACATAGTTCCTGTTATTATTGACATTATACCTGATGCATTAAGTGTCCTCATGTTGACATTCTGAGTTAACATAGTTCCTACTATTATTGAAATTATACCTGATGCTATAAGTGTCTTCAGGTTGACATTCTGAATTGACATGGTTCCTACTATTATTGACATTATACCTGGCTGGTGCATTAAGTGTCTTCAGATTGACATTTTGAGTTAACATAGTTCCTACTATTATTGACATTATACCTGATGCATTAAGTGTCTTCAGGTTGACATTTAGAGTTAACATGGTTCCTACTATTATTGACATTATACCTGACACATTAAGGGTCTTTAGGTTGACATTCTGAGTTAACGTAGTTCCTACTATTATTGACATTATACCTGATGCATTAAGTGTCTTCAGGTTGACATTCTGAGTTAACATGGTTCCTTCTATTATTGACATTATACCTGATGCATTAAGTGTCTTCAGGTTGACCTTCTGAGTTAACATAGTTCCTACTATTATTGACATTATACCTGATGCATTAAGTGTCTTCAGGTTGACATTCTGAGTTAACATGGTTCCCACTATTATTGACATTATACCTGATACATTAAGTGTCTTCAGGTTGACATTCTAAGTTCAAATAGTTCCTACTATTATTGACATTATACCTGATGCGTTAAGTGTTTTCAGGTTGACATTCTGAGTTAACGTAGTTCCTGTTATTATTGACATTATACCTGATGCTATAAGTGTCTTCAGGTTGACATTCTGAGTTAACATGGTTCCTACTATTATTGACATCATACCTGATGCTATAAGTGTCTTCAGTTTGACATTCTAAGTTAACGTAGTTCCTACTATTATTGACATTATACCTGGCTGGTGCATTAAGTGTCTTCACATTGACATTTTGAGTTGACATAGTTCCTACTATTATTGACATTATACCTGATGCATTAAGTGTCTTCAGGTTGACATTCAGAGTTAACATGGTTCCTACTATTATTGACATTATACCTGGCTGGTGCATTAAGTGTCTTCAGATTGACATTCTAAGTTAACGTAGTTCCTACTATTATTGACATTATACCTGATGCGTTAAGTGTTTTCCGGTTGACATTCTTAGTTAATGTAGTTCATACTTTTATTGACATTATACCTGATGCATTAAGTGTCTTCAGGTTGACATTCTGAGTTAACATGGTTCCTACTATTATTGACATTATACCTGATGCATTAAGTGTCTTCAGGTTGACATTCTGAGTTAACATAGTTCCTACTATTATTGACATTATACCTGATGCGTTAAGTGTTTTCAGGTTGACATTCTGAGTTAACATAGTTCCTGTTATTATTGACATTATACCTGATGCATTAAGTGTCCTCAGGTTGACATTCTGAGTTAACATAGTTCCTACTATTATTGAAATTATACCTGATGCTATAAGTGTCTTCAGGTTGACATTCTGAGTTGACATGGTTCCTACTATTTTTGACATTATACCTGGCTGGTGCATTAAGTGTCTTCAGATTGACATTTTGAGTTAACATAGTTCCTACTATTATTGACATTATACCTGATGCATTAAGTGTCTTCAGGTTGACATTTAGAGTTAACATGGTTCCTACTATTATTGACATTATACCTGATACATTAAGTGTCTTTAGGTTGACATTCTGAGTTAACGTAGTTCCTACTATTATTGACATTATACCTGATGCATTAAGTGTCTTTAGGTTGACATTTAAGTTAACGTAGTTCCTACTATTATTGACATTATACCTGATGCATTAAGTGTCTTCAGGTTGACATTCTGAGTTAACATAGTTCCTACTATTATTGACATTATACCTGATGCATTAAGTGTCTTTAGGTTGACATTCTGAGTTAACATGGTTCCTACTATTAATGACATTATACCTGATACATTAAGTGTCTTCAGGTTGACATTCAAAGTTCACATTGTTCCTACTATTATTGACATTATACCTGATGCTATAAGTGTCTTCAGGTTGACATTCTGAGTTGACATGGTTCCTACTATTATTGACATTATACCTGGCTGGTGCATTAAGTGTCTTCAGATTGACATTTTGAGTTAACATAGTTCCTACTATTATTGACATTATACCTGATGCATTAAGTGTCTTCAGGTTGACATTCAAAGTTAACATGGTTCCTACTATTATTGACATTATACCTGATGCATTAAGTGTCTTCAGGTTAACAATCTGAGTTAACATAGTTCCTACTATTATTGACATTATACCTAATGCTATAAGTGTCTTCAGGTTGACATTCAGAGTTAACATGGTTCCTACTATTATTGACATTATACCTGATGCATTAAGTGTCTTCAGGTTGACATTCTAAGTTAACGTAGTTCCTACTATTATTGACATTATACCTGATGCGTTAAGTGTTTTCAGGTTGACATTCTGAGTTAACGTAGTTCCTACTATTATTGACATTATACCTGATACATTAAGTCTCTTCAGGTTGTCATTCTAAGTTCACATAGTTCCTACTATTATTGACATTATACCTGATGCATTAAGTGTTTTCAGATTGACATTCTTAGTTAATGTAGTTCCTACTATTATTGACATTATACCTGATGCATTAAGTGTCTTCAGGTTGACATTCAGGGTTGACATGGTTCCTACTATTATTGACATTTTACCTGTGGCATTAAGTGTCTTCAGCTTGACATTCTGAGTTAACGTAGTTCCTACTATTATTGACATTATACCTGATGCATTAAGTGTATTCAGGTTGACATTCTGAGTTAACATAGTTCCTACTATTATTGACATTATACCTAATGCATTAAGTGTCTTCAGGTTGACATTTAAGTTAACGTAGTTCCTACTATTATTGACATTATACCTGATGCATTAAGTGTCTTCAGGTTGACATTCAGAGTTAACATGGTTCCTACTATTATTGACATTATACCTGATGCATTAAGTGTCTTCAGGTTGACATTTAAGTTAACGTAGTTCCTACTATTATTGACATTATACCTGATGCATTAAGTGTCTTCAGGTTGACATTCTGAGTTAACATGGTTCCTACTATTATTGACATTATACCTGATGCATTAAGTGTCTTCAGGTTGACATTCTGAGTTAACATAGTTCCTACTATTATTGACATTATACCTGATGCGTTAAGTTTTTTCAGGTTGACATTCTGAGTTAACATAGTTCCTGTTATTATTGACATTATACCTGATGCATTAAGTGTCCTCAGGTTGACATTCTGAGTGAACATAGTTCCTACTATTATTGACATTATACCTGATGCGTTAAGTGTTTTCAGGTTATCATTCTGAGTTAACATAGTTCCTGTTATTATTGACATTATACCTGATGCATTAAGTGTCTTCAGGTTGACATTCTGAGTTAATATGGTTCCCACTATTATTGACATTATACCTGATACATTAAGTGTCTTCAGGTTGACATTCTAAGTTCAAATAGTTCCTACTATTATTGACATTATACCTGATGCGTTAAGTGTTTTCAGGTTGACATTCTGAGTTAACGTAGTTCCTGTTATTATTGACATTATACCTGATGCTATAAGTGTCTTCAGGTTGACATTCTGAGTTAACATGGTTCCTACTATTATTGACATCATACCTGATGCTATAAGTGTCTTCAGGTTGACATTCTAAGTTGACGTAGTTCCTACTATTATTGACATTTTACCTGGCTGGTGCATTAAGTGTCTTCAGATTGACATTTTGAGTTAACATAGTTCCTACTATTATTGACATTATACCTGATGCATTAAGTGTCTTCAGGTTGACATTCAGAGTTAACATGGTTCCTACTATTATTGACATTATACCTGGCTGGTGCATTAAGTGTCTTCAGATTGACATTCTAAGTTAACGTAGTTCCTACTATTATTGACATTATACCTGATGCGTTAAGTGTTTTCAGGTTGACATTCTTAGTTAACGTAGTTCCTACTATTATTGACATTATACCTGGCTGGTGCATTAAGTGTCTTCAGATTGACATTCTAAGTTAACGTAGTTCCTACTATTATTGACATTATACCTGATGCGTTAAGTGTTTTCAGGTTGACATTCTTAGTTAATGTAGTTCATACTATTATTGACATTATACCTGATGCATTAAGTGTCTTCAGGTTGACATTCTGAGTTAACATGGTTCCTACTATTATTGACATTATACCTGATGCATTAAGTGTCTTCAGGTTGACATTCTGAGTTAACATAGTTCCTACTATTATTGACATTATACCTGATGCGTTAAGTGTTTTCAGGTTGACATTCTTAGTTAACGTAGTTCCTACTATTATTGACATTATACCTGGCTGGTGCATTAAGTGTCTTCAGATTGACATTCTAAGTTAACGTAGTTCCTACTATTATTGACATTATACCTGATGCGTTAAGTGTTTTCCGGTTGACATTCTTAGTTAATGTAGTTCATACTATTATTGACATTATACCTGATGCATTAAGTGTCTTCAGGTTGACATTCTGAGTTAACATGGTTCCTACTATTATTGACATTATACCTGATGCATTAAGTGTCTTCAGGTTGACATTCTGAGTTAACATAGTTCCTACTATTATTGACATTATACCTGATGCATTAAGTGTCTTCAGGTTGACATTCAGAGTTAATATGGTTCCTACTATTATTGACATTATACCTGATGCATTAAGTGTCTTCAGGTTAACAATCTGAGTTAACATAGTTCCTACTATTATTGACATTATACCTAATGCTATAAGTGTCTTCAGGTTGACATTCAGAGTTAACATGGTTCCTACTATTATTGACATTATACCTGATGCATTAAGTGTCTTCAGGTTGACATTCTAAGTTAACGTAGTTCCTACTATTATTGACATTATACCTGATGCGTTAAGTGTTTTCAGGTTGACATTCTGAGTTAACGTAGTTCCTACTATTATTGACATTATACCTGATACATTAAGTGTCTTCAGGTTGTCATTCTAAGTTCACATAGTTCCTACTATTATTGACATTATACCTGATGCATTAAGTGTTTTCAGATTGACATTCTTAGTTAATGTAGTTCCTACTATTATTGACATTTTACCTGTGGCATTAAGTGTCTTCAGCTTGACATTCTGAGTTAACGTAGTTCCTACTATTATTGACATTATACCTGATGCATTAAGTGTCTTCAGGTTGACATTCTGAGTTAACATAGTTCCTACTATTATTGACATTATACCTAATGCATTAAGTGTCTTCAGGTTGACATTTAAGTTAACGTAGTTCCTACTATTATTGACATTATACCTGATGCATTAAGTGTCTTCAGGTTGACATTCTGAGTTAACATGGTTCCTACTATTATTGACATTATACCTGATGCATTAAGTGTCTTCAGGTTGACATTTAAGTTAACGTAGTTCCTACTATTATTGACATTATACCTGATGCATTAAGTGTCTTCAGGTTGACATTCTGAGTTAACATAGTTCCTACTATTATTGACATTATACCTGATGCGTTAAGTTTTTTCAGGTTGACATTATGAGTTAACATAGTTCCTGTTATTATTGACATTATACCTGATGCATTAAGTGTCCTCAGGTTGACATTCTGAGTGAACATAGTTCCTACTATTATTGACATTATACCTGATGCGTTAAGTGTTTTCAGGTTAACATTCTGAGTTAACATAGTTCCTGTTATTATTGACATTATACCTGATGCATTAAGTGTCCTCAGGTTGACATTTAAGTTAACATAGTTCCTGTTATTATTGACATTATACCTGATGCATTAAGTGTCCTCAGGTTGACATTCTGAGTTAACATAGTTCCTACTATTATTGACATTATACCTGATACAGTAAGTGTCTTCAGGTTGACATTCTGAGTTAACATAGTTCCTACTATTATTGACATTATACCTGATGCATTAAGTGTCTTCAGGTTGACATTCTGAGTTAACGTAGTTCTTACTATTATTGACATTATACCTGATACATAAAGTGTCCTCAGGTTGACATTCTGAGTTAACATGGTTCCTACTATTATTGACATTATACCTGATGCTATAAGTGTCTTCAGGTTGACATTCAGAGTTAACATGGATCCTACTATTATTGACCTTATACCTGATGCATTAAATGTCTTCAGGTTGACATTCTGAGTTAACATGGTTCCTACTATTATTGACATTATACCTGATGTATTGAGTGTCTTCAGGTTGACCTTCTGAGTTAACATAGTTCCTACTATTATTGACATTATACCTGATGCATTAAGTGTCTTCAGGTTGACATTCTGAGTTGACATAGTTCCTACTATTATTGACATTATACCTGATGCATTAAGTGTCTTCAGGTTGACCTTCTGAGTTAACATAGTTCCTACTATTATTGACATTATACCTGATGCATTAAGTGTCTTCAGGTTGACATTCTGAGTTAACATGGTTCCTACTATTATTGACATTATACCTGATGTATTGAGTGTCTTCAGGTTGACCTTCTGAGTTAACATAGTTCCTACTATTATTGACATTATACCTGATGCATTAAGTGTCTTTAGGTTGACATTCTGAGTTGACATGGTTCCTACTATTATTGACATTATACCTGGCTGGTGCATTAAGTGTCTTCAGATTGACATTTTGAGTTAACATAGTTCCTACTGTTATTGACATTATACCTGATGCATTAAGTGTCTTCAGGTTGACCTTCTGAGTTAACATAGTTCCTACTATTATTGACATTATACCTGATGCATTAAGTGTCTTCAGGTTGACCTTCTGAGTTAACATAGTTCCTACTATTATTGACATTATACCTGATGCAGTAAGTGTCTTCAGGTTGACATTCTGAGTTAACATGGTTCCTACTGTTATTGACATTATACCTGATGTATTGAGTGTCTTCAGGTTGACCTTCTGAGTTAACATAGTTCCTACTATTATTGACATTATACCTGATGCATTAAGTGTCTTTAGGTTGACATTCTGAGTTGACATGGTTCCTACTATTATTGACATTATAACTGGCTGGTGCATTAAGTGTCTTCAGATTGACATTTTGAGTTAACATAGTTCCTACTGTTATTGACATTATACCTGATGCATTAAGTGTCTTCAGGTTGACCTTCTGAGTTAACATAGTTCCTACTATTATTGACATTATACCTGATGCATTAAGTGTCTTCAGGTTGACCTTCTGAGTTAACATAGTTCCTACTATTATTGACATTATACCTGATGCATTAAGTGTCTTCAGGTTGACATTCTGAGTTAACATAGTTCCTACTGTTATTGACATTATACCTGATGCATTAAGTGTCTTCAGGTTGACATTCTGAGTTAACATAGTTCCTACTATTATTGACATTATACCTGATGCATTAAGTGTCTTCAGGTTGACCTTCTGAGTTAACATAGTTCCTACTATTATTGACATTATACCTGATGCATTAAGTGTCTTCAGGTTGACATTCTGAGTTAACATGGTTCCTACTATTATTGCACCTTCAGCTCCCAGCTTATTGTCTGATATGTTCTATAAAGAATAAAAAGGTCAGCATTATATAACACAGACAAAAACGATACCATCTAACAAGCACAGACAACTGCATGTAGGAGAGAAAATGAAAAAAAATAATTGTTCCGAGTTTCTGATTGATTGTGCTGAGCTATATTTCACAAAAGCATTCAAAAATATCAAATTTAAAGCTGACACGATTACTCACCAAGCACGTGATACTGTGGTTCTCTTCTAACATTCTAAGAATATTAATGAGTCCCTCTTTCCCTATACTGTTTCCTGACATGTCAAGTGTCTCCACACAATCATTGGTCTGAAATTGTTTTAATTATCAGATGATAAAAGAGAAAGACTCCATCAGTACCCCAATCGACATAAACAACAATGAAAACACACAGAAGGAGCGATCGGAGATTACACCAGGCACAAACCGGACTTTCGCCAATTAACATCAGGATTATGTGCTTGCAACCCTTTTACTCATTTGGAGCACCATTAACATTAAGCTGACGATACAAACGCGTGTGCTCAAGTAAAAATAGATACTAGTAAGTCTTTAAAGATATGAAATACCTTGACGGACATGAAAGCTCTGCTGGCTAGAGCGAACTCATTTATAATCATTCAGTAAATGTACATATGTACGTCCATTTTACAAGTATTGGATGTGGGGATAAAATCTTGTCTATTCTAATCGTATTTGTTAGTTTCTTACAGTTAAAGCGTATGCAATAGGTTCCACGTCTTTTGATAGCAGGTCTCTGTCTTTTGCTGACACCTTGGCAGATTTGAGACTGCGCAGGATTCTTTTTCCGGGTACGACACGGCATTGTGCGCATGCGTTGACGTAGATTTTTTCACTGATGGTTGGTTCAACTTTTCCAGATTCGCTCCCTGAATCTATTAATTTTAAAATGATACATTTATTAAATTGAAGTAAATTAAATTCATATACATAGTTTTCGTCAACAATCACTATGTGTATGATTACGTAGGAAAGATAACTCTGTAAGTAACAACAAAGGAAGGATAACTGAGTAGGATACCTTCTTGTTCACTGTCCGTATCAGGTGGAGTGTTATCAATGTCCAAGAAAACGTCAGAATTATTTCTGGATCTGCCCTGTCCGAAGTCTAAGCTATCTAGTGAAAAATCAAACAGCATTGAATATTAATAACAAATAATTTACTTTGTTAATACTCAGGTGGAAGAAACGAATGCTTTCTCTGGAAATGCGTGTATAAATTCTTTCATTTTTTGAAGACTTTGTTGGTGAGGGCTGTTATTACCTCTGGAGTATTGTCCCCTGGATCTCCTGACACGCCCACTTCCTGTAGTAGTTCGGTCCAGGATTTTTCGCTCTCCTCTTCTTGCCATGTGTGGAATCGGCATCCTGTCTCTATTAAAGAAAATAAATACATTTTCAGACATTACGTGAAGAAGGACGGATACTCTCAGCATTGACAATTATACCTTATCCTGTGGATAGGGATTACATGACCTTTACCATCTGAATATTACTTTTCTGTACGTCTATATGTCTGTTTGTGGCCATATCTGCAATGTCTAAATAAAGGACCGTAATGAGATATTTTATACTTTCAGAGGTGTGTCGATTCACATTCGGCATCACACTTCTACAAACACGGGTCTCTTGGACAAACGTATGATGAGAACAACACTCCTTTTAGGATTTTCTCTGCTTTGTATACACAATCAAATTTTGTATCAATTGAAATACATGTAGTTTATTTTATAGAGGCATACAAGGAATCGGTATCCGCTTTGAAAAAAAATCAAGACTGGTAGGGTGCTCCGGTACAGCCATATTTACAAACCACAGTGTTGTGGGACAATTCTTCGTTTCTAACCATTTTTTCTCAATTGAGATAAGGTACTCCGCGCAAATATTTAACTTCAAAAAGTCTTGTTAGCACTCTTAAGGAAGATAATCTCATGGGAGTTTACGTGCTGTTACGTTAGACTCGTCGTCATCGTGGAGTATTTCTTAAATTGACATTTCACTGTCGAAAAGCTTAATCATAGGGCCTAGTTATTGGTCTGTTTAAATACTGCCTCTTGATTTAGATCCCTGTATATTTGAATTAAGACCTCGTTTGTCATATTGTGATTGAAGCCTCATTCAAAAGTCCCTCATACCTAATGCTTTACGTATCTTATACGTCGCTATGAGTTTACTGTACACACAAATGCGCGGATCATGAAAAAAGGGGAAGGGGGCTGAGAAACCCTGTTCTGCTAGAACTTTTCGAATATGCTCGTACTTACAGGTATTTTTGCATATAAACACGTAGTAACAATGTTCTCAAAGCAATAGGCTAGAACTCTCCGTTTTATGGCTGGACTGGAAGCATCCCCCAAACCTGGTGTGACAGAAACAGCATGGAAAACTTTATTATTTTGACAGAATAATTTTGAGTCTATCAAATTAAATATTAAATGTAAGGGATGGTATACGGTGACCACTCAGTATTCCGAAGGTCTAAAAAGACGAAGGTTCAATAGTTCGAAGGCCCGATAATTCGAGGGACTGATAGTTCGAAGGTCCGATAGCCCGAAGGCCTGATAGTCCGAGGGTCCTATAGTTCGAAGGTCCATAACTCCGAAGGCCCGATAGTCCGAAGGCCCAATAGTCCGATTATCCAATAAAATTCCTAAATTTGCCATACTAGTAAGGAACTTACTTTGATTTTTAGGAGGAAGGGGGGGGGGGGGGCAGGAAGACTTTTGCCAGCCGGAAAATTTTTGTTGGCCATTTTGAGAGCCGTATTATTTCTTTCTTTTTGTAATTTTCCAATGTTGAAAATTACTCTAAAGTTTAAATAATTCAGCGTGATTTTTCGGTCATTTTACACATCAAACAATTACAATGTAATTAGTTCATCTCTTGTCTCATCTCAATTCAACGGAGACAGGCTATATTGTGCTAATGATTTTTTAATTTGATTAAGTCACTCCAAATTGCATAAAGTTTGTTCCATTTTACTTGTACTTATAGCTCATGACTTTTTTTGCAGTCTATGCAGCTATTGAATTGAAACTTGGTATACACCTTCATAATAATGAATAACAGATCTGGTTTTAGTTTCGCGATTAACATTTTTAGCTCACCTCGACGAAGTTGAGTGAGCTTATGCTATAACCCCACGCGTCCGCGTCCGCGTCCTCGTCCGCGTCCGTGTCCGTGTCCGGTTAAGAAGTTTGGGGTAGCTCAGTATCTGACAAAGTACTAATGCTACAGTAACCAAACTTGCACAAGTGATTCATCTTTGGATGCTGAGGTGAACCCATGCATCGGATGCAGCATCTGACCTACATTTTCCGCTTGAGTGACTTGGTTAAGAAGTTTGGGGTAGCTCAGTATCTTACAAAGTACTGATGCTACAGTAACCAAACTTGCACAAGTGATTCATCTTTGGATGCTGAGGTGAACCCATGCATCGGATGCAGCATCTGACCTACATTTTCCGCTTGAGTGATTTGGATAAGAAGTTTGGGGTAGCTCAGTATCTGACAAAGTACTAATGCTACAGTAACCAAACTTGCACAAGTGATTCATCTTTGGATGCCGAGATGGACCCATGCATCGGATGCAGCATCTGACCTACTTTTTCCACTTGAGTGATTTCGCTTTTAAAAGCCAATATTGAGCAAAGTATAAGTGCTACATGTGCCAAACTTGCATATTGGATGTATCTTTGATCAAACTTTCATAAAATGACCTTGACCTACTTTTTCTGCTTGAGTGGTTTTGCCTTTAAAAGCCAATATACATGTACTAAGAAATATGTTTGAATTGAATTTTGCTGTCACGAGGTGAGCTTCGTAATCTGTGATTACCTATGTTTTTGCAGAGTTATGGACCTTGAACTTAGAATAGCTCTTAGCACTAGGACCTTCAAATTTTCCATGTGGGTTGACTTTAGCAAGTCAAAGAACCTAATGGTTTTTTTAAAGCTAGGGGTCAAAGGTCAATGTCATTTTGTGGCTGAAGGCAACGTATTTTTTTTATTTGGAAATTTTTATTTTGACTGTTTATTTAAATACTATTTGCGATTCAAACTTTGTACACCTGAAGACATATGTTTTTTTTTTCAAATTGTTGGTATCTTAATAATGTTAAATGAGAATTGTGTTTAAAGGTCAAGTCATTTTAAGAATTAAACTGACATAATTGCATTGAATTTCACAAAATTAATACCCCGACGGGCGTATCTTGCAGCGTTGGCGTTGCTATTTTTAATTTACGTGCGATTGCAGAGATCTGTTTCAAACAACATAATATCATTTCTTTATGATGCTACCTTTTAAATCTGATTTGATAATTGGGTGTATATTCAATTAAACTTCTTTGATAATATCTCTTTCAGCCCCATCCCCCTCCATTTAGATTTCTAAATCTGCCAATATCAATTGTACAGGAGGTATCTTGTATCAAGTTCATATCTATGTATACAGGACATTCGGACTTACAAACCTTCGGACTATCAGACCATAGAACCATTAGGCCTTCTTACCATCGGACCTTTAAATCTATGGTCTAATAGACAATGATAGACCTTCGAAATATCGGATATTCGATTTTTTAGGTACTTCGGATTATGGATCCCTTTGTATATTTGAATGCAGTACTTTCGGTCTATCGGGCCTTCGGACTATCGGGCCTTCGGATTATCGGGCCGTCGATTTATCGGACCTTCGGCTTTATGGGCCTTCGAACTATCGGACCTTCGGAATACTGGGCGGACACCTGGTATACAACAGTGATTGGGAGGTACAGGTAATAAGAATGATGGCTTATTTACGCCTGTGTATTGTTTTGAGAAAATGGCTATTGAAGTTGTACAGGCCCATTGATAAAATTTCTTTATCTTATTTCATATCGACATAAGCATAATTAACTAATTGAGAGAAAAAAGTTTGACGTTCTTTTAAAATGACGTTTCATGTTTAAATGTTATGTTTAAATAGAAACCAACAGTATTTTCGGTATACCTGAACTATTATAAAGTTTATAGACATTCGGTTTTATCGGAACTCTCATGGGTAATCCCAAATACACACAAAAAGGAATTTAATGAAATGATTAAACTATTTAAATTAAATTTCTAAAGTTCAAACCAAACGAATGGAACAAAGTGCTTGTCTGTAAAAAGAGATAATTGGATTCTCTACAATAAGGGGAAAGTTCGATCATAAAACTGTTACAGAATTATTGCTTTCAATTTATACGTCATTCATTTAGAATAAAATACTTATGTTCTTAAAGCTCCATTTTGACTATAAGCCCTCTGAGACAGTTATTTCCTTGAAAAGAAAATGAATTTGTTCTTCGTCTCTTCTTCAATGAAACGCATTGGATCAAGAAAGTATTTGCCTTATATTTGCTTTTTAAAATAGTTATAAATAATTGTTTTAAATCAAGGATAATTGAAATGAATTTGGAAATATCAAATACCAAATAAACAGAATAAGAGTTCAAAACAAAATAAATTGACTGATAATGATTTTTATTTGGACTGAAAATCAAGTTAAATTTAAAGCCTTTATTTTGATCGATATTCGAGTCCATTATTTGCATGTTACAAAGAAGTACGTCCAATCTCTGTTGTGCTATCTAGTTATCTTTTTGTGTCATTATTGATTAGATAAGTGTTGTACATTAGGGAACGGATCCCACCAACATTTACATCACAATTCGGGTTTTTGATGGTATGAATGACTGTATGATAATGGCACGTTGCGCAGGAATCCATCTTATTTCAATGGGGAATACTTGACATATAAATTGCTCGTTAGAATTTTCTTTTCAATCAACATGTCTCGATTAAATAACTCAATAATTCTATATATGAAAAGCAAGCAATTTGTCGCTTCATTCTGAACTTCCGATGATTTTCTTTTCAATCACTTAAACATGTACACGCCATTATGTCAGAGTCAAAAGTCTGTAGACTGGTGAATGTTCAAGCTTTATTTGAGAAATCCTCAAATAATTAGTAAAATGTTCAAATGTACATGCATATGAATCAAATAACATTTACAATTTATGAACATTATAATTCATTAGAGACTTTTCCTACACGAACCCAGAGTTGTTTTTTTTATCCAGTGGTGACAGGGGATATATTAGTTATCCCAGGGAAGAAGGGGATAGTCCAGCCAACATTTTCAGAAATTATATGCAAAAACTGAAAGATTGAACAATTTTGATAAATAAATGTGTCTTGTCCACATACCCTTCCTCCTCCCCTGGATCTGCGTCTTGAATATTTACTTACATATTTGGTATTGTTGGTTGCCGTTTAAACCACAACCATGGCTCATCGTCGTCGTCATCCATCGTCTACAGTAGATATAAACCTTCTTCACTTCATCAGATCATCACAAACTCCGAAAAAAGATGTCAATTTGTCATGTACATCTAATCACACTGACAAAAGATGTCAATCTATCACACTGACAATATATCAAGACAACGCAATCCGCAATCCTTTTTTATTTTCATTCGGCGAAAAATTAATTTTCTTTCATCGAAATTGAAGGAAAAAATCAACATATACACTAAGATTAAATTTTGATTATATAAAACATATCCACCATAAAATGTTCCATTACTTGTAAATCCTCTCCTTTCAATTTACAATCACAAGTTCCGATCTTTGAACGTAATGAAAATAAATAGAGGAAGAAAGTTACATCATTCCCCTAAGAAACGTGAATATTGACAAAAATGATGGATTATCATTCTGTTTTTACCACCAACTTGTATGACTTATCATATGAAAGATTAATAAAGTGCTCCGCTATGCTTTCAAACGAACATGCAAGGGACAGAATAGATTTAAAAAGATTGAAATGAAAGATAAACTCGTAGCGCGAGCATTCTGTTTGTGTAAGCCCAATGTATACTATTGTAATAGAAATAATTCGAATAACAATTTCACAAGGCAATGTGTTTATTTGACATCAGAACTTTATTCTGAAGCGGATCAAATAACAAACGCCGATTATCAATCTTTCTCAATTCTTAGTTCCGGTTCCCAATAAAGGCGAAACAACAATAGATCGAACAAGGCAACACCCGACACGTCTAAAGAAACGCGCAGGGGTGATAACTCTATGATGGCACCTCCGATTTGATTTTGATTTTGTGTATCGGTTCAATGAGTCGTAAAACTATTTATCTACATCTCTATGATATATTTGGGTGTCTAGATGGCATGGCTTTATCACAGTGTTATTGTATAGGTGTTGATTAATAAAATGGAGATAAGGTTAAAGTCGTACGTTCTGGAATCGAGGGGGATTTTTAAATTATAGATGGATGTATGTATTTGGAATAAAGCCACCGTTAAATCATACGTATGATTCCAAGGTGTTGAGCTTGTTTAAACATGGTATTTTTGTGAAAAGAAAGCAACAGTTGTTCACTTTGTGAGATCAAAGAGTGAAAGACATCCTTAAGTAAACATAAAATCCTTACGGGGCGTATCATACCGGGCTTGTTTATTCTGACTTAATGTACAGCACTCTATGACTATACCACTGAATAAGTTTATCCATTTATGTCAACCCGTATAGAATCGATGTTTTAAAGATAAAATCCTTAATAGATGTACAAAATGTATATTTCTGTATGAACGTTAAACCCCGTTTGTTTCTTTACATATACTCCAAAAATCAATAAACATCAACTTGTTCAAAGCAGATAGCCCGATCTCCGGACACTTAGTCCATTGATTTTGTTTTGTTTGTTTTTATCTGCTTTTAACAAAGTGAAATCGAAGAAAAACCAATCAAAATCAACATTTTTATTTAAAATAACCAAAGAAAGGAGGGAATCTCCAACAAGACTCGGTGGCAGCATCCACAAAAAAGCACAAAAACATCGGATGCGAACAAGCATAGCAAGATACGTAAAAGATCGATATACGACATAGAAACATTAAACACGTCAACCAACAAGACCAATGGGAAAATGGTGCCGACTTAGGACGGCCATGTGCGCACAATTGTTCAAGAGTAAGGACGAATGCAATCTCTAGATGGGAATACTTTATCCAATATCAAAAGGCTTAAATTATACATAATGATATCATTGGATCCTTTAAGTTTTAGAAGTTTTCTTTCTATCTGAACCTATAGCTACGGGACGTAATACAGTTAGCATTTGAAAAATACTTCGATTTGGAAGATAAGAACATTATGTCGTAAATAAAATGCTATGAAAAATGTTAAATCAAAGTCATAATCTATAATCATGGTGATGGTTATGAAATTGGATTTCATTCGAAAAGGTACAAATCAACGAATCCGTACGAGTTGTATACTGATCGACAGTGCTTGCGGGACTCATTGTCAGAATGTACCTTAACCTCCTTATAACCACAGAGGACTTTTTCACTCTCCCCCTTTGTATTAGATATCCATGTACATAATAACCTATAGTTTCTCCTTGTCGTTCTTTTGGTTGTCCTGATGGATAAAAACGACAATATAAGTAGTATTCTTTGTTTGGTTTACAATCGTTCATTGCAAAATATAATATATGAAAAAGCAACTTTTACTTACCTGAGATACTATACACTAAATAAAGGCCAAGGAACCGAAAATTGATGTATTTATGTGTTTGTGTTTTAGTCAACAGAACAGTTCATAATTATTGATGATGATGAAAAATATTTGTTCAATTACTTGATTTTACTTTTATGAAATGAATTTCGAATTGAAATAAACATTATTGTAAATACGAGGGCTGATTGATATGTTGTGATCCTCGGTTTTTCTGGGATGCACAAGGTATTCTGCTGATAGATTATTTCCAAAAAAGGACAAGCAATCAACGGCACATACTTCACTTCTGACACAATTACAGGAGAATATAAAACTTAAGCGCCGCGGAAAGCACTGTTGTTCCATCACGACAATGCTCCTGTTCACAAGTCTCTTACAGCCATGGCTACCATTCATGATTGTGGTTTTAATTTGATTGAGCATCCGCCTTATTCACCTGATCTTGCTACATCAGACTCTTATCTATTCTCAAAAATGAAAACAGTTATTCCTGGCACCCACTTTAAGTTCGATGATGACGTCATACTTGCAGTGGATGGCTTTCTGACCAGTCAAGATAAGGAGTTCTTTAAAGGTGGTATTGAAGCCCTTAAACACCGGTGGCGAAAGTGTATGGGTACTGAAGGGGATTATGTAGAAAAATAACGCAAAATGTCTGATAAAATTCAAATTCCTTAATACGAGGCTCACAACATATCAATCAGCCCTCTTATGTACCGCTAATGGAGTTACTTTTAAAACGACAAATAATTTGTTCATTTTTTATTTTCTTGTCAATTACATGTCTATTCTCATCTCCTCAAAGGCTTAACGTTTCTTTTAACCAATTCAAATTTATTCTTTTCAACGAAAAGTGTCGTGTTTATTTACTCACATTTAAATAAGTATAAATTTTGTAATTTGATAATTCATTAGGTTATGTAAGAATAATGCATCGCATGAATATCTCCAAAGAATAAATGCATTACTATAGTTTTTTTAAAGAATGAATCATTATTATTTTATCATTGGTTTGACCTTGAAAAAGAGATATACATGGAAGATACCCCGGTACGACTGAGGCTGACTGAGAACAGGACAAGGGGTAATCCATAAATACGGGTATTTGATATTTGATACTGATGTAAGCATAGAATTTCGCCAATCATGCAGAAAATTACCAGCACAAAAATATTTCCTACAGTGTTTGATGTGCACAAAAAAAATACTGAATACATGAAATAATATTGTCATAGCTACAAAAATCCAACTTTTATGGAAGATGTGCAAATGTGTGCTACGGTTAACCATGTGTGTGGTGTTTACACGTTTTAGTCTATATGTCGTGTTACGGTCAACACTGTTGTGTGTGGTGTTTACATGTCATAGTCTATATCATGTCATGTTACGGATAACACTGTTGTGTGTGGTGTTTACACGTCTTAGTCTATATGTCGTGTTACGGTCAACACACTGTTGTGTGCGGCGGTTACATGTCTTAGTCTATATGTCGTGTTACGGTCAACACACTGTTGTGTGCGGCGGTTACATGTCTTAGCCTATATGTCGTGTTACGGTCAACACTGTTGTGTGCGGCGGTTACATGTCTTAGTCTATATGTCGTGTTACGGTCAACACTGTTGTGTGCGGCGGTTACATATCTTAGTCTATATGTCGTGTTACGGATAACACTGTTGTGTGTGGTGTTTACACGTCTTAGTCTATATGTCGTGTTACGGACAACACTGTTATGTGCGCATTTACATATCTTAGTCTATATGTCGTGTTACGGACACACTTTATGTCGTGTTACGGACAACACACTGTTGTGTGAGGTGTTTACATGTCTTAGTCTATATGTCGTGTTACGGACAACACACTGTTGTGTGAGGCGTTTACATGTCTTGGTCTATATGCCGTGTTACGGACAACACTGTTGTGTGAGGTGTTTACATGATTTAGTCTATATTCCGTGTTACGGACAACACTGTTGTGTGAGGTGTTTACATGTTTTAGTCTTTATGTCGTGTTACGGACAACACACTGTTGTGTGAGGTGTTTACATGTCTTAGTCTATATGTCGTGTTACGGACAACACACTGTTGTGTGAGGCGTTTATATGTCTTGGTCTATATGCCGTGTTACGGACAACACTGTTGTGTGAGGTGTTTACATGTTTTAGTCTTTATGTCGTGTTACGGACAACACACTGTTGTGTGAGGCGTTTACATGTCTTAGTCTATATTTCGTGTTACGGACAACACTGTTGTGTGCGGCGTTTACATGTTTTAGTCTATATGTCGTGTCACGGACAACACTGTTTTGTGCGGCGTTTACATGTCTTACTCTATATGTCGTGTTACGGTCAACACTGTTGTGTGTGATGTTTACATGTCTTGCTCTATATGTCGTGTTACGGACAACACTGTTGTTTGAGGCGTTTACATGTCTTAGTCTATATGTCGTGTTTTGGAAAAATAAACCAAAGTGTATACAAACTACAAAACATCTGTTCAGGGTCAAAACATACGCTTGGTTGAATACGGATCAATTGATATGTTTGACACGTATAAAGCTTGTCTGCAAAGTAGCCTGGATATAGACGACAACCTGCAAAATGAGAAAAATAAACGAACGAACAAACAAAACAAACAACAACAGCAAAAACACCACCCCCCGAAACCGCCCCCCCTCAAAACAAAACAAAAACGAAAGCAAATCAAATCAACCCCCTTAAAAACAAACAAACAAACAAACAAACAAACAAACAAACAAACAAAACCCAGAAGAAATGTTTTTTATCTTGGTAATACAACAAAACACATGAATGCAACCTACTACATGTAACAAACGATAACAATAAACAAATACAATCAAAATAAAGCCATACAAAATAACCAAAATGAACAGGGACAACCCAAAATGCCAACCCCCCCCCCCCCCCCAAAAAAAAAAACAAAACAAAACAAAACAAACAAACAAAAAAATACCAATCAATGACACACACAGGTATTTTAAAATCTCATGCTTTCATTTTTTCTTGTCTGCAATAATTTATCCTTGACATGAAATAATGTCATTTCAAAAGGCAGAGTCCATCTTATATAACCATCACCTTACTTTTTTCATTCATACGAGTAGATTACACAACCAGGCATGACATTCTTTTCCGCTTGATTTACCCCTGAATCACTTAGACCCCCCACTCCATTCTTACTCCACATGCAGTGTGCATGCTTAAATCATACAATCATAAGAAACATTTGTTACTACTTATACTTATTCTACACAGCTGTCTGTTCTTAAACAGTTCCTACCTTTGTTATATATGTCATCAGTGTATTAAAGAAGTTGTAAATATGTCGATCCTACGAAAAGAATTGTCTCTTAAAAATATTTTCCTTCACCACGAAAATTTGAAAGATTTCGCTTGTTTTGAGGTAAGATATAATTTATTTTATTGCAAAGCAATATCCATGAATATTATTTTTTTTTGTGTTTTGTTTTTATAATGTAACAAATTGATTGAAATGCAAGAAATATTAATATTAAAATACGTGTACTTGCTGTCAATTTCCACTAGTTTTGAATGTGACGTGTAATCCCAAATGATTGATCAAATGATAGAATTTTTTGTACAATCAGGAAATTTTGCTCAATTGCATCTGTTCGAGATGTTATACTCTTATAAGGAAGAGCGGATTTAGATTTGATCTGGATAACGATTGTCTTTTGATGTTTTAGTTAACACATTAACTCGTGACTGATTATCTTCATTATAATTGATTCGATTCTAATAATTTCCCTTCAGTTTACAAAAACCTTGTTGATATATTGTTCAATAAAGCACCACCGCTGCCACCAAAACTAATGCGACGTGCTACCCGAAATAGTGTATCAACTCTTGAAATTTTGAAACAGTTATGATAAAATTATTTGGGTTACCAAGGTACCTTGCAATGGGCAATCATTAGAATGAAACAAAAAAGGAATGATTGATGAAAAGAAATGATTTAGATCAAAATTGAGTACGCCCTAATTGAACTAAAAACAAAGGTAGAACAAAGTAAAGGAGTAGTGAGCTAAAGGGAACGATAACGCGTATAATAAAGTCTTTTTTCTTAAGACGTTTGGACAGGGCCCGTCATGGAGTTCTGTCGTCACAGTCAGTCAGAGTGCAAGTGTTAAGAATGCGCTCGTACAAGACCGTAGATTGGTCAAGTACCAAGCCTAGTGTCCGTCTGGTGACATTAGGATCATATCCACGGTATAAAAGGCGTTTGATTATTTGCAACATCCCTTCATCGCCTGCTTATGGCGTGTTCATATCTCAGTTGATACGCTATGCCAGAGCAAGTACCAAATATACGGATTTTGTTCTGAGAGCTAGGCGTCTTTCAGATAAGCTTCTCAGTCAGGGATATGTTTGTGACCGACTAACATCGTCACTGAGGAAGTTCTACGGTCGATATGGGGAACTCGTCATACACTATGATGTCCCACTATCCAGAATGGTGGATGATATTCTGTCATAGACCATTTGAACCATCCAACCAAAGATTGTACTCTATATCTTCCAAAATGGAAGTAACCGGAAGTGACAGTTCTACCGAATTGAAGCGACGGGTGTTGCATGCAAGCAGGAGATGCTTACTCTTCCTGGGCACCTGGTCTCACTCTCATATCGGGAGTTCGCTTCTTTTCATATGGTGGAGGTTTTTGCTTTTGTTTGCTTTGGTTCCTGTTTTATCCTGATTTTGTTTGCCTTCGGTTTCTGATTTTCTGAATTATCGATTTTGTACTGTAGACAGGGATATGGTCATTATCCATATTTGTCATTCTGACGCATTTACGATGGTGATGCTGTCTACCATTGATCTTTCCTATTTTGTTAATCATGCCACTATAAAATGCAGGTTGTAGAATACCCAAGGTAATATACTCTGTTGCTTGTACGGGTCCGAATTGCAAAAGAAGTTGACCATAATTTTGTAAAATTTCCAGAAAGTCTTTACTAGTTTGTGAAAGCGAAAACCTTGTCCTAAAAGTTTCTTCGTAATTTGTAAATTTCTACTATGAACATCCAAAACATCAGTACATGAACTAGCATACCGGATGAGCTGTGAAATGTAGATAACGTATGACGGTAATCTAGGGACATCAACGTCAAGCCAGGGAAAATTAACTATGTTGAATCCAAAATCATCTCGTTTGTCATACACACTTGTATGAATATCTCCATTAACAATTTTGAAATTTAGGTCCAAAAATGGTGTTTCTGTGTTTGTAACGTTTGCCTTGTTTAAAGTCAATTCTTGTCGATACATGACATCGTTATACTTTTCACAAACAGGATTGTCGATAGTAAGAATGTCATCCAGGTACCTAGAAGTACCAATGCAACATTTCACATCATCATGTTTTCTTTGCATTTGAAGATTTTGGATAAATTCTTTTATATACGTGTATGAAAATAAATCTGCAACAACAGGCGCACAATTAGTACCCTAGGGATACAACCTGCTTGTAGAGGTTATCACCAAATCTTACATAAATGTTGTCCAAGAGGAAGGACAAGGCACTACACAGGTCACATGTCCATGATTTTTATGATTTGTATTCTGTAGCGGAAAAGAAACCCTTTGATTCAGATGTACAAACAGAAGTTTTCCCCTCTCGATAAAAGCATAATGATTTTAAAAAAAGATTTAATGAGTTTGGACAATTGATCATTAATACTGTCGTGAGGAAGCGCGGTGTACATATTTGAAAAGTGGTATGAAGAAATCGTATTGGCTTGAAAATACTAAATTTCATTTTGTCAATCACATTCCCTGAAATTTTAATAGACCAAAATGAATTTACGTAATTTCTTTTTAGAACAGTTTCACAATATTTTGCTACGTGTTCATTCATCGCCATGAGTGCTGATGTGAGATTTCTAGACAAGCAGTTGCTAGAATTAGCAATGTATCTAAATTTGTAAGGTAATTTGTGCAATTTTGGTACGCAGTATATGGTAAAAAGATCCAATTCGGACATAGGGATGTTGAATGGAGAAATTTCACTCTAATGTTTGCTCAAAATGTTTTGGACACTTACATTGCTTTTGATACGAGTATTTAAAGACGAAAGTTCCGAAACTACAGTTTATATATGGTTAAGTTTTCAAATTATTATAGTGTTGTTAGCTGCTTTATCTGCAATAGCGAAGACAAAATTGTCATGTAAATTACGTAATTTGGATTTTAGATATATCTTTCAGACTGAGAACTTGTATTTTCAAACAGATGAGGATTTTTGTGGAAGTTGTCTATTCGAATGTCAGTAATGTCTAAAATGAGGTTTTTCCAGTCATTAAGAGAATGCAATTCGACTCCTTCCGATTTACACCATTGGTATAGTTATCTAAAGCTTCCTTTAGCACTTCGCGAAATTTAATCTTGGATGGGGTTATATACATGGGTCCTTTTTAAGAAGACCACGGAGCCGCCTGTCCTGGATAATTGAAATGTCACCTGTAACAATATGACCAGCTGGTTTATGCAGGTATTATTGAATTTGAAGACGTTTAACATTCAGACGTTGCACATTCTCAAGAAGCAGGGCTTGATTCAAGCTAGTATTATAGGATCTGATGTTACTATTTGTAGTTAAATACAAAATTTCTAATAGGTTTTCTTATATTTGTAACAAATAAGAGGAGGTTCTAAATTCTCAAAATATTGAGGAAAAGTACTTTGTACGCGATGATCCCGAAAAATATTAGAGATGTTTAGAGATAAAACCTTTGTTAATAAATGGAATTTTTATGAATCGTCTTTTAGGGGGGTATTTTAAAAAAAATAACTGGATAAAGTTTATTCTGTGCGAATGCAACAATGTATTAAGTTTGAATCAATCAGTATTTCTTAAGAATGCAACCTCTGCTTCTTCCAAGATAGATTTCAATTTAACTGCTGGAACTGACGAGAGAGCATGAAGCAGTTCATATCTGCCGCCGTTGCATTGCATTTTCAATTGATTTTTTGCAGTGACAAAGTCAGTCGCTCACAAATGTACATTTCGTTCAGTAGTTTTTCGGGTTATTTACTTTCACTCAGAATGAAGTCGTTGTAATTTGTGCTTGCTCTTGAATACCGTTTCAATTGCAAATTAATTATCTTTTCATTAGTAAAGATGCCCTTCGTGTTTCTACGCTGCTGTGTTATTGTATCCGTTTATTTGTCCGATTTTACTTAATTGGAAAGTTCTGTTTTATTTTTTTTGCAGTAATTTGTAAATCTTTTGATTGTAATTTCTGGATTCTGAAGTCGGGTTTTGTGTTTCACTTTCATTCACTGATGAATACATCATTCGCAGGGGACGAGGGAATGTTACTACTTAGGAAAGAGAAAATATGATTTTGAAGTCAAAGTCATCACGTTTGTTATACATTGAAGTATTTAGGTGACCATTGTCGTCAAAAGATAACATGAGATCTAAGTATGAAGCAGCGTTAATGCTTTTAAAATGTGGTGTATTCCACCTCTAGTTTCACTCGGATAGATTGTGCTACTTAAAAAAGATAATCAGCAAAATTTAGATTATTAATTAAGAGTACATCATCAATGTGTCTGTATGTATAATTAAGTCGGAGTGCTAGGTGCTTCTTACCACGTGAGAGCAAGGATTGAATTAACTCAACTTCATATGAGTGTAGGAAAGCATCGGTTCCCATTAGAACTCCTACAATTTGATAAAACCATCCCTCCATACATCACAAATATGTTAACGATAATAATATTCCACCATTATAATTTTTCTTAGTTTTAGTTGGTGCTGCAACTAGATTTGTTGGAGATCCCCTCCTTTCTTTTGCTTGGCTTGGTACTGGACCAATCTACAGCTTTGTACCAGCGCATTCTTAAGAATTGCAATCTGACTGACCGTGACAACAGGACTTAATGACGGGCCCTGTGCAAACCTCTTTAGAGAAGACAGAACCCCGACACCTGTCCTCTCTGAATCTCAGTCGGACTCCTAGGGTGTTCAAACGGCAGAACACGGACTGTATTTCGTATGCCTTCTGTTATTTATATCCATTTACATATCCATCTGTGAGCTTCTTGGGCTCCTGCGTCATGATGTCTCTTTGTATGTTCATCTTACAACGAGGAGATTATTTTACACCACCATTGTGCGTTCTTCGAGACCTCTGGGTAATCGGAAAAATGGGTAGGTTGTGCGCAAGTAATCTGGATAACCACACCTTCTGTTACTTGTGTAGCAGATGGCCATCCATAGTCTGCATCGGTTGCCAAATTGGTCTCGTTGGTTTATGTGTTGTCTTTTTGTTTCGTGATTCTACATTGGTGTTCCTCGTCCCTTTTGCTTCTCTTTCTGTGGGTGTCTGCCCTGTGTTTTTGCATTTGGTGTTCTGGAGTTTGTTGTGGATGTTGCAACCGAGTGTTGTAACCTCCTCACTATAATGAGATTGAGAAGATCCTGACGACAATCTCAACAGCACCCACAATAGAGCACCAATTAAGCATGGAAGGAATCCTAGCAAGCTAGAAGTGGGACCAGGTCCCCGGGAGAAGTAAGCATCCCCTAGCCGTACCCGCCGTCGATTTTCACGCACGAAAATAAAAACAATATCTACAAAATATGCACTGTCTGCGGTTATGTCTATATAGAAAGTGCTATGCACAGACAGCATGACACAAAGGCCCAACAAACACACAGATGGTTATGTATCGGCAGGTCGATATATTGCGATATTTAATGAATTCGTATCGTATCGCGATACGAAATGAGTATCGCAATATATCGCACCCTTAAAGATGATAGTGGATGATACTCTGTCATAGACCATTTGAACCATCCAACCAAAGATGTCTATGTCTTCCGAAATGGAAGTTACCGGATGTGACAGTTCTACCGAATTGAAGCGGCGGGTGTTGCATGCAAGCAGGAGATGCTTACTCTACCTGGGCACCTGGTTTCACTCTCATATCGGGAGTCCGCTTCTTTTCATGTGGTGGAGGTTTTTGTTTGTTTGCTTTGGTTTCTGTTTTATCCTGATTTTGTATGCCTTCGGTTTCTGATTTTCTGAATTATCGATTTTGTGCTGTATACAGGGATATGGTCATTATCCATATTTGTCAATGAATAAATAATTAATTTCCTTTGATTTCAATAATCAGTCAACAATATTGACCTTGCTAACAATTAAAATGAATTGTCATGGGAAAAGCAATAAAAACTATTCACAGACTTGTATGTATATTTTTCAAGCAAATGACATTGACAATCTGAAATTCAATCAGAAAGTATGAACAGTATGGACTAACATACAATGAGGAACCTGATTTTACATAAAATATATGACAAAAATGAAAGGAAACAATATATTTCGCAATACAGCTTATGAAATATAGCAATATATCGCGATTTACTTTCGGCGTATCGTTTTACCCCAAATGTTAATGGATATAAAACAGAAGGCATACAAAATACAGTCCGTGCTCTGCCCGTACCCACAGCAAAGCACTAGTATCAAAATATCTTAATTCAAAAACACAAAGTAGGCAACCACAAAAAGGTACAAAATGGACAAGGAACACCAAACACGGCATCCAAACAAACACGGCATCCAAACAAACACGGCATCCAAACAAAAACGGCATCCAAATAATGTCGAAGGGTACCAACTCTATACCTTCTTGAAGAAAATTCCAAACCAATTTCGATGCACAAACAAACACGGCATCCGAACAAACACGGCATCCAAACAAATACGGCATCCAAAACAAAAAAAAAACAAAAAAAAAAAAAAAAACCAACCACAATAACCACACAAATGAGACAAAAGAGCAATCTTTGTGTTAGCGTTATCAAGCGTGATCATTAAAAAATCATGCCTATCTTTAGGAAGGCAAAAGATCGAGCTAAGATTTGAAGGATATGAGATTATTATTATTATATTAATAATTGATATGTTGCTTTGAAATGCGTCTACAAATTATTTAAGCTCGATTTGAAATTTTTTGACTGTTTTATGCTCTACAATTTCAAATTATAATTTTTGTCATATTTTCATAATCAAACATTTATGACCTTATTGTAAATAAAGTGTTATTAACAATATATGTTCCAACCCTTTACCTTCTTGAAGAAAATTTCAAACCAATCTTTATGCACCAGTGTTTTTGATAGAAAATCATCATCAGTGATGCTATATTTCAGTATTGACAATTCCAGCCAAAGTGATTTTCAGACACAGCCAAAATAAATTTCATTAGTACCCTGTGGTTTTATAGTTTGAATTCAAATCTGTGCAACTGATTATTGTCCTTGTATCACTTTGTTTTTAAATGTTTGTTCCTCTCTACTTTATTTTTCTATTTCTCTGCTTTTTTTCATCATGCACATCTTTACTTGTTTATCCTCGCAAAAAAATTTACAATCACGATATCTTCCATTTACAGACCAAGCGAACCCAACACTACAGGATCTGGCGTGCTCTGTGGGCATTGTACCACGTTATCTGGATCGTCCTTACAGGGTTGATCAGCCATTACACAGAGGGAGAGAACTCTGCACAGCAAATAAAATGGTTCATTTACCTCACAAACTGGTCCTATCTTACCCTCACGTTGACCACAATATTTGACCTCATCTCAGTTTGTAGAATTCAAGGCTTGCTACAAGCTCACCAGCACCAGACGTCAAGCTCAGTCAAAGATGGTAATGTATATCTTCATATTGTCCTTCGTGTTTCTGTGGGGTTGTATTATTGTCTCCGTCTGTATGTCCTTCGTGTTTCTGTGGGGTTGTGTTATTGTCTCCGTCTGTATGTCCTATTTTTCTTTTCTTGTGAGTATATTTTTAATTATAAGAATTTTTTATCCTTTGATTGTGAGTTTTGGAATCTGATTTCGGGTTTTATGTTTGACTTTCATTCACTTACTCTTGTTTTCTTTAAGAATAATGTCTTAGTAGCTTTAGTAAAGGGGTAAAAAATGTCAATGTGTAATGTAACAGTCTTGAAAGACATATTTCAAAGAACCTGTGAATGAAAGACAATCACAAAAACTTAAATCAGAACAAAAGAATTATGAACAATGGACATTCATACCTTGTTGTGTAATCTTAACTTTTTGACCGTTCTTTTCCATAGTTTCTTTTGATTTCTACCACAGAAGCGAATTCGTCGTGTTCGATTTTATTATCTTTAAATGAAAATATTGGTCAGAAGACATTCAAATGGTTTTGAATGAATAGACAAAAACAAAAACACTAAATATTCTATATACTTATATCATTTAGCAACTTTATCATGGATAGACGATTTTTAACTTTATTGTGAACTCTAGTGGTGTCTGACATTGTATTTGCCTTGTGAAATACCAATAAGTTTGAGTTTTTGGTTCTGTGGTATGATGGTTTGAATACAAATGAGTTAAAGAAGATCCTGACGATAGTCTCAACAGCACTCACAATAGAGCACCAAATTGAGCATCAACGGACCCCTCGCAAGCTAGAGGTGGGACCAGGTGCCCGGGAAGAGTAAGCATCCCCTGTTGGCTAGCCGCACCCGCCGTCGATGTTCATGCACGAAAATGAAAAGAATACATCAGATACATACACTGTCTGAGGCCACGTCTATATTCCTGTTATCTACCTGAGTTTCACATACTAGAACATAAAACAATTCCAGATAATTCCCAAGGACATTCACTTCCACTGGTAACAAAGCTGACATGGGTTTTGTTCAATGTGTCTAATGCCACAGCCATAGCAGTTACAGCTTTGTACTGGAGCTTTGACTACGACGGTGAGCAATTGACCTATCTATGTAATATATGTAAGGCAATAATAATAATAATAATAATAATAATACAGTGTAATATGTGTGTTTCCACTTTCCCGAGCGATGATATTTTATGCTTCCGACCCGCGATTGAAAATAAAAACCTGAAGAAATGCGGGATCGAAATAGACGATTATCACATTACCGCAGTAGAATTGAATTTTTCACAGGCCAAATCCGACATTACAACATTTGACGTCAAAACTGATTTATGACACCATAATGAAAAATAACGTCAAAAGTTGTGATGCCGATCGGGTCTTAGCGTGTCTAAAATAAAAGTCTAGCTGTAACATGAATATGGTCTATTGGCGCCAATTTCGTACGAAAACGAGAGAAGAAACGCTGATTTATTTGGAAAAAAAAAGACGATTTTGTAGTGTACAATTACAGTGAACTGTTAGAAACTACAGTATAATGGCAGTCGAGTCAAAGACATCTTATTGGATTAAAAACTTAAAAACCTACGGACCCTACTTTTTCAAGTATATGAAAATGGGAACACACACATTTTCTGGCCTTATCAGAATTGTCATATAATTCTATGACGATTTCTACAGTTAAGTCTAGGATAAAAATGCTCTTTTAAATGTGTAAATGTTTTTTCTCACCTTTTATGGCAAACGTAAGTTTTCATAATGATTTTCTTGACTTTTCAAGGGAGCCAGTCATTGACAGTCGTGAACATAGCTACACATGTTCTGAACAGCGTTTACGTCATTATCAACGTCATATTTTCATCCATGCCTGTAAAGATTTTACACGTGACATATCCAATCCTATTCTCAATTACATACGTTCTGTTCACTTATATTTATCAAATATATGGAGGAAAGAACAACAGAAACGAACCTTATGTCTACGAGATATTAAACTGGGCAGACCCACAGCACAGCATGTTCTTAGCATCATTAGTAACGTTTGTCGGTGTTCCGATTTGTCATCTTGTTATATTTGGAATATTTGTTTCAAAACGATTTATTTCTGAGTATTGCTGTAGTGAACAATGTAAGGAGACGATAGAATGTCAAATAGAAGGCCTACTACAAGTTACACACAAAGAAGGGTGTGCAGAAATGGAACTATGACTATTTTCTAATGACTGAATAAAGTGAATTGAAGTATTCAAAGGAGTATATAGGATTTATATAGTAAAGTGGCCCCCTAAAATCGTCTTCTCCAAAATTAAGTTTTGTTGTCATTTTTAGAAAGTTAAATATCTATATTTTGATAAACCTAGTTGTAAAAAATACTCCTTGCTTTTCAAGACAATGTAAATTTTGCATAAAATTTAATATAATGAAAACCGGTGATTTGATCAATTTTTCACGAAAAATAGCAAAATTCTTGGTTATTTTCATTTAGATAACATCGAGCGAGACGTACAAAGTAACAACATTTCAAAATATAAAAGTTGTTCAGAAGCTCGTTCGATACTAAATGATAGGAAGTCTGTTGAAAATGAGCCCCAAAATGACGTTTTACCAGAAAATTGGCAAATAATACCATTTTTGAAGTCCAAATTCTACGAAACTGAGAAAGGAATTTAAAAATCATGTATCATTTAACAAGTAGCCTACACTGTAGGATCAATATTGGTATAAATTCATTTCTTTGTGAAAATTTAAGGTTTTGCCCTGAAAGGGGGCCACTTTCCTATATAAACCATATAATAGACCTTTAATTAACATTATTATGAAATTTTGTAAAGAAATGGAGATCTCATGTGAAGATTTTGAAACAGGGACCAAGCCAACAGAGACAGGACCCTCTTCGAGACTCCGTCACATTTTCAGTATTCTTTTTTTTTTAAATACGGAAGTGTCCGAACTTTTCAAATAGGGGTTCAGAATAGCGGAAATGAAATATTAGGGACGTATTTCCACCACTGAACAATTTATCTATTCTCGGAATATGAGAATCATCCCTTGGATATATACTAATATTAGAGAACGGAATTTCCGCCTCAGTGTAAAACTTGTCGTATTTAGTAACTGAGCTAGTTTATCTGTTTATGGTTTATGTTTATGATAGGTATGGATAACTCTACAGATCTAGCTGGAGAGTTTATTTTTAAAGCATTCACACCTATTACGGTAATTTACTCAGTTATTATCCTGATCGGGTTAATCGGAAACATTACTGTGTTCTACATTTACGTTACCAAAATGCCTCACGAGCGATTCGAGCAGCGTTACTTTATCCCAGTGTTGACGTTCTTTGACATTCTGGTATGTATCGTTTCTTTCGTGTATTTTACCGTTCAAACATACAGATGGCTAACGTTTCATTCAGACATGTTGTGTAAATGGATGGTGTTCTTTGTGATTTTTACCATGATGACGTCTGATGCGATTCTTCTAGCGATAGCAGTACACAGATACAGAAAGATTTGTCGTCCGTTTGGAAAGCAAATGACACTTAAATGGAGAAGATTAAGCGTAGTTTTGGTTATCTCATCAGGGATTTGTTACTCTATTCCATCGTTAATAGTAGATGGTGTAAAGGACTTCGGTATAGAGTACAAGGGAGTTAACATAACAGGACAAGGGTGCTTTATTGGTAATAAACAATACCATCTACTACAAGTAGTATACCATGGGATTCTCTCGCTGATTGTGACTGCTAACATCATTCTGACTGCAGCGATGTACGTTCCCAAAGCCGTCCTCATTTTCAGGAGATACAAAAAGAGAAAATCGTCATCAGGTAGTAACAACCAATCAGAGACGAGTATGGAGATGTGTTCCTTAGACTTCCACGCTTCAGGCCAGTCCAGTCATTCACACTCGGCCAGTCATTCACACTCGGTCATATCAAAACAGAAGGCCGTAAAACATAATTTCAATGTGATGTTTCTGTTCATAATAGTTGTGTATTTTCTGGCGTACATTCCTACAACAGTCGTCAATATCCTCATTTCTACAACCAACGATTACTACAGACATTTATCTACAACGGAATACGGCGTATCTGATTTCTTCTTGAAATTCTACATATTTAATCATGTTGCAAACCCTTTCATCTATGCGTATTTCGATACCGACTTTAGAGGAGGCTTAAGAAAGATGTTTAAATGCCGTTCTTGACATAATAAATTGGTTTGAAAATTAATACAAACAATTGACATTGAAGATGAGTTCCATTTTGTATTAAAATGCCCATTATATGATCAACTACGTAGAAAATATGTAAAACCTTATTACATGTACTATAGAAAGCCGAGTGTTTTTAAATTGGTACAATTATTGAGTGTCCAGAATGTTCGGGAATTGTGTAATTTAGGACATTTTTTAAGGTTTGCTGGTAGATTAAGATCCGAAACAATGGGGTAGCTTAGCGGTCCACTCTCCTTGTATCTGTTATTTATTATGAATTACATCGAATAGAAGGGGGGAGGGGGTGGTATGCCACATTATATTATTTCCTTGTGTATGCCTCAAATTCATTATTTCAAACATTAAAAAGAATAGTTTATAAATACGTATCATGCACTTGGGGTAGCTTAGTGGATTGTGCTCTATATATTATTATGCACTTGTATAAGTTATGTCTTTTTCATGTATCTCTTGTACGTTTTTTTTTTTTTGGTAATGAAACAATGTTTGATTATGTCATGTATAGTATAACCGTCATAATATGTGTGTTGTATCTATAAGCTGTATGGCTTTTGAATAAATTGAATTGAATTGAATGATTGAATAATTAACAAAAATAAAATAAATTAAAAAAAATTATTTCCTGCTGCAGTGTCGAGCAGTTAAACTCGTTCCTCGTGACTCGATGTTTTTTGAGTGTATTTATTACTTTGCTTTAGCCAAAAATATCATCGAAATTAAAGAAGGTTATTAACATCTTAGCACCATCCCTCCAATGCTATTTTGAACAAAGATTTTATTTGGACATGCTACTCAATGAATGTAAATTTGAAGCCGCACACTCTCTGCAAATTAAGAAATATAACCAGAGGGCACTATTGAAATAAATTTTGGCTGCTACTGAAAATCACTTTGGCTGGAGGCATCACTGATGAGGAATTAATATCCGAAACACATGTCTTGTGCATAATAAATTGGTTTGAAATATTCTTCAAGAAGTTTTAGAGTTGGAACACTTCCGTATCATTGTATACGTACATAATGTATTATTATATTCGTATATAATGTATTATTGTATACGTATATAGTGTATTATTGTATACGTATATAGTCTATTATTGTATACGTATATAGTGTGTTATTGTATACGTTTATAGTGTATTATTGTATACGTATATAGTGTGTTATTGTATACGTATATAGTGTATTATTGTATACATATATAGTATTTATATTAATGGAGTATTTCTTATTAGAGGTTAAGCGATACACCGAAAGTGAATCGCGATATATTGCGATATGTTATTAGCTGTATTGCGAAATATATTGACGTTTCTTTTCATTCTTATCATTTATGGTGTAAATGTTTAACGTCTTCAAATCAGGTTCCTCTTTGTATGTTTATCCGAACGGTTCAAATTTTGTGATTGAATTTCACATGATCAATGTAGTTTAATGTCATTTGCTTGAAAGAAACACACAAAAGTCAATGAATAATTTTGATTGCTTTTGTCATGATTCATTTTAGCGATGTGGACCATGTGTCGCTTGTTTTCTAATCAACTGATTCAAATCGAAGTGATTCAATGATTTATTCATATTATCTATAAGGGTGCGATATGTTGCGATACGCATTTCGTATCGCGACACGAATTACCTTAAATATCAATGAACATGGGGGCTGTCATTTTGTTTATAAATACGAACTTTTTGATTACGACGCAAGCCATTTGATTGGTCAGGCAGATGGTAAAAATCTTGTAGATGGTAATTTATGGGCAAATATCAATTGCATCATTTGGGAATAAAATTCAGAATGTAAATATAGGAAGATAATGTGACCTACCCTTTCCCAAGAGAGGCGTGGGGGGGGGGGGGGGGGGGAGGTTAATACTTTCAGATTAAACGACTTTAGAACTATCGTAAGATTCAGGTTATGGAATTATTTGAAATTTTGGATAACGTCTCATGTTTCAAAGATGCGATTATGGTGAAAAAAAAATCCTACATCAACAATATGCAGAGATATGCCTGAAATGGCGATGTACCCGACCAGTATGGGCCGTATTTGTTATTCTCAAAATTGCCGCGGCCATCTGTCACGCTACAAGCAAATGGTCTGTCTATACGTGCTATGTGCGCACAGTCTCTCATTTGTCCGGTTACCCAGTCACCAAGAAGAGCGTACGTTGTACATTGTTATGTATTATATAGCCTATGAAAGTAAAGCGAAAGGGGACCAAATAATACACAGCTGAATACGTAAAAGGAAAAAAACCAAAGGACATATAAAAATAGAGCTCTGTTGACTGGATCTAGCCCATTCATGCAATCACTCGAGAAGTCCGACTGACAAAGAGAAAGCAGAAGTTATGGGACCCTGCCTTCTTTAACAAAGTTTTGACAGGACCCGTCATAGAGTTCCTACATCACAGTAAATAAGAATATACTTAAAATTTATTAATTCGCTGGTACAATGTTGTAGATTGGTCAAATACCATGCACAGTATCCATTTTGAGACATTATGATCATATCCACAGTATAAAAGGAGACTAATAGGTTATATCACGATCTACTAAGTGAGACATACAAATTTACACGAGCCACGGAAATTTCATCTATCTAAAGATGAAAAATTTCCGTCACGAGTGTAAATTTTTATGTCTATCTCAGTAGAAAGAGAAAGAATCTATTTCTTCTTCATTTCGAAGTAGCTACGATCATGTCGTTACTCCTTGACAACAGTTAATACGCATTGTCGAGACAAAATGCTGACCGGTAGAGAATAGTGGTGGACAAGATAACAATCGTGCTTGTCTTACTGATAAGTGGAATTTCAAAATAGTTTGTCCCACGTCTGCAAAAAATCATATGATAGCCCTCTAACGTCAAACTCAAGCTTCGTCAACATTTCATTGCCTGTTACCGGAAGAACTTCCAAACGCCGCACGCGTCTTTAGTGCGATATCTCTGATTGGTCGTTTGGTATATGACGTTGAATGATTGGATGATGTAGCCTATAAGACAACTTATGATTCTCACATAGGCTGTCTCACAGGGTACGAGCAAAACTGAAGAAGAATGATGCATCTTCAATGTGAATTCTGTCTTCTTTCGATCCTCCTTATTTTGTTGATGAAGTCAGTATGCCTAGCGTTCTGGATGAGTTGATCCAGGCCTGCTTATATTGTTGATGAAGTCAGTATGCCTAGCGTTCTGGATGAGTTGATCCTGGCTTCCTTATATTGTTGATGAAGTCAGTATGCCTAGCGTTCTGGATGAGTTGATCCAGGCCTCCTTATATTGTTGATGAAGTCAGTATGCCTAGCGTTCTGGATGAGTTGATCCTGGTTTCCTTATTTTGTTGATGAAGTCAGTATGCCTAGCGTTCTGGATGAGTTGATCCAGGCCTCCTTATATTGTTGATGAAGTCAGTATGCCTAGCGTTCTGGATGAGTTCATCCAGGCCTCCTTATATTGTTGATGAAGTCAGTATGCCTAGCGTTCTGGATGAGTTCATCCAGGCCTCCTTATATTGTTGATGAAGTCAGTATGCCTAGCGTTCTGGATGAGTTGATCCTGGTTTCCTTATTTTGTTGATGAAGTCAGTATGCCTAGCGCTCTGGATGAGTTGATCCAGGCTTCCTTATATTGTTGATGAAGTCAGTATGGCTAGCGTTATGGATAAGTTGATCTTGGCCTCCTTATTTTGCTAATGAAGTCAGTATGCCTAGCGTTCTGGATGAGTTGATCCTGGCTTCCTTATATTGTTGATGAAGTCAGTATGCCTAGCGTTCTGGATGAGTTGATCCAGGCCTCCGTATATTGTTGATGAAGTCAGTATACCTAGCGTTCTGGATGAGATGATCCAGGCCTCCTTATATTGTTGATTAAGTCAGTATGGCTAGCGTTCTGGATGAGATGATCCTGGCCTCCTTATATTGGTGATGAAATCAGTATGCCTAGCGTTCTGGATGAGTTGATCCTGGCCTCCTTATATTGGTTATGAAGTCAGTATGCCTAGCGTTCTGGATGAGTTGATCCTGGCCTCCTTATTTTGTTGATGAGGTCAGTATGACTAGCGTTCTGGATGAGTTGATCTTGGCCTCCTTATTTTGTTAATGAAGTCAGTATGCCTAGCGTTCTGGATGAGTTGATGCAGGCCTCCTTATATTATTGATGAAGTCAGTATGGCTAGTGTTCTGGATGAGTTGATCCTGGCCTCCTTATATTGGTGATGAAGTCAGTATGCCTAGCGTTCTGGATGGGTTGATCCTGGCCTCCTTATTTTGTTGATAAAGTCAGGATGGCTAGTTGTTAGTATGTAGGTAACGTATGACGTCAGTCTTAGTAGCATTCCCGTCAAACACGGAAAAGTTGTTTTGTTTAATCCAAAAGAATTCAGATGGTCATACACACTGGTGCGAATTTCTCCTTTAACAGTTTTGATATTAAGTTGCAAAAATGAAAAAGAACGTCAATTCTTGCGGATAAATTTCATTCTTATATTACTTTTACGAAATACATTGTTGTCAAAAGTTTAAAATTATAAATCTAACATCATCTAAAGGGTTTAGACAAACAATTAGAAATAACATAAGAATTCTGTCAATTGATCCTTGGGAGAGGGGAGGGGAGTTACAGTCAGATTTACGGGCAACTACGAGCAGAAAAAAGGTGTCTGATATTGGAAACTAATATAAACAAACTCAGTAGACAGTGCTTAGCTAGAAGTAATCTTTGCTCGAACTTGTCAGACCAAGGATTTATAAACATACTTGTTTATAAACTTGATCGCCTTAAGCTCATATATTTATGAATTTTTTATCTTAAGTAATTTTAATTTTGTAAGAAAAAGGTTAAATGAAAACAAATTACTCATTGTACATCGACCAAAAGAAAAAAATGTCAATAAATTTAACTTGTAAACAAAAATTGACTTAATCTTATTAACTTGAATGTCGAAAAAAACATTAAATGGCAATATCCAGCATCTCCGGAGCAACTCTACGAGGGGACGAAAGTTTTTGAAGGCATAGTAGTACATTCTCATTCACTGATTCAGCATATTTTCGGGCCTTGGCAGTGAGATCCGCTCGCTTTAAAATGAAGCAAATTATATATGGATGTAGTCAACACACTTCCGATACCTCCTTAAGTCTAAAAGAGCATTGATTTTTCTATCTTTTTTTGACAATATTTCATGATATTTCTGTCTCAGCTTAAATAATTTTACATCCTTGTTTAAAGCGCTGTCGAGGTTTCAGCGATCAAATTTACTTCTATCATTCATATAACTTGTATCCAAAGATTAGTTATTATCATAAAATATGTGAGAAATATAAATACAACATCATGTTGCAGCGATAACAGAGTGACATTCCTACACCATGGATATCAAACAAGTACACAATCAATCATAGACAAAAAGAAGAACGCTCATGCTAAATTGTAACATGTAACAATGAAACAACAAAATGCCATGATTGCCATGACTGTTGTCGCATGTATAGAACCCATTTTTAATATGTAAATATATCCCGAAATGATATACATCAAGATCAACTTTGGTTTCGATTGACATATTTTTACAAGAGTTATGACCCTTGGACTTAGCAAATGTGTTGATATTTTCATTTTTCCGGACTTTACTTCCTTTTATTGTAAACAATGAACCGAGTTTTGGTCTGTGAATTTATTTTAGTGTGATACAGATCAAGTTCTAGTTTGTTTCGATTGATTTCTGTACAAAAGTTATGAACCCTGGACTGAGCAAATGTTATGTAATTTTCAGTTTTCCGATATTTTCATTCCTGATATTGCAGATAATGAACTTATTCTTGGTATGTTATTGTATTTTACTCTACACCATTTGATTGTAAGTTCCTGGTATTTATTTTTTGGGGGGGGGGGATTAAAGCAAAATTGTGATACAGCATGTACATAGGAATTGCTAAAAACATTATTTTAACAAAATCAATTTTTCACTTCATGTTAAGATATATTTAATATGATCATCTTAACTATGACAGTTGGGGGGGGGGGGCATAAAAAAGTAACAGAATACTACTCATTTGCATTCTCTTCAAATTGGTCGGATAAACTTAATTTTCCACAGGATTTATATAACCTGTTCAAATGTCTCAGGTTCAATTCTTTGATCAGCTACTTGTTACTCTTTCTGTCAGTCTAGCAGTTTTATCTATCTTCCCACTTGTTCTTTTTATAACTTGGGTCAGATTGTAAAGTTTACATCATCATCACCTTTTAGTCAGGAGATTATCATATACATCTGTATTGCAAGCAAATACAAAGTCCCCTACTGGCAACACCCTTGTGTAATTGTGCTTTAAAGAAAGTTCAACTATGGTAAAACAAACTTACCTTTAAAGACCAAATCATTGTGTCGGGTATCATGCCAAGTTAGCTTATTCTGTAAGAGCGCATGTCCAGAAAGCAGATGGTCTCGAGTTCGATCCCAAGACCGGTACTTTTTTTACATTCCGCCTATTACACTATATATCATATATCTTTACATGTTTAACATGTGTAACAGACTTGGTACTTGACCAATCTACCTTCTTGTACCAGCTTATTCTTAAGACTTGCACTCTAACTGATTGTGACGACGGAACTCCATGACGGACTCAGCTAAAACTCTTTAGAGAAGACAGAGCCCAACTACCTGTCCTCTCTGAATGTAAGTCGGACTCCACGGGTGATAACATACATGAGCTCTCTTTCTATATCCATTTTTATATTCATCTGTGTTGCTTAGGCCCCTGCGTTTTACGGTCTTGCTTGTGTGTGATCATTTAACAGTGAGTAGGTTGCTTACACCACAACTGTACGTTCTGCGAGACCTCTGGGTAATCGGAAAAGTGATAGCATTGTGCGCACGTAATCCAGGATAACCACACCATTTACTACTTGTGTGGCAGATGGCTGTCCAAAGTCGGCACCGGTTGCCCATTGGTCTCGTTGGTCTATTATGTTTAAGGTTTATATGTCGTATGTCTCTTTTTCGTCACTTATTTTATTCGTCTTTGTGTTTTCGAATCGGGTGTTCTGCTGTTGATGCTGCTACAGTGTCTGGTTGGAGATCCCCTCCCTTCTTTTACAGTTGAACAAACAATGCAAATGGATAGAAGGATTAACTAACAGACTGACACACATACTTAAAGGAAACTAATATTGACTGCTCCAGCTTTGCAAGTACTGGAAGGGTTCTTCTAGCACTGATATTAATAACTATCAAAGAAGTAAATTAAAAGTCTAATCCAGAATAAGTTGCATATAGATATAGTCAGTTTATGTGTAGTTGTTGATAATTTTCTTTCGTTATTTGCAAGTTTGGATCAAATATATTTCATTTTCTTCATTTTGTCATGTATATACACACGTGCGTAAGTGTCTGATCGTTCTAAAAGGTTATACAAGTAGTGTTTCATATACCGGGTAGATATCAAAGAAGTACTGATCAGTTATTCAGTCTCAAAGTCGAGTCTTTATAAGTGGATTCAAACAATACCATTGAGGGATAATCAGACCTGTTTTTCACCTATTTTTACGAAAAGACGAAGCGGATTCTCTACCTTTCGTTTTCGATTTAACCCGTATCGAGAAATGTTAAAATTTGACCTCGAAATTAGAGCGGGCGGATTGGTTTGTTTTTATAATGAATTGATCAGAGACAAACGGAAGCGAAAAATCCGACGAAGGAAAGATCAATTTGGTGTGAAAAAGATCAAGTTCAAGTTTAGTTTCGATTGACCTATATTTACAAGAATTTAGGCCCTTAGACCTGGCAAATTATGCCATTTTCAATTTTCGTGATTGCAAACAATCAACTTGATTTTTATATGTAAATTGATCTTTGTGTAATACAGATCAAGTTCGAGTTTGCTTTTGATTGACCTATGTTTATAATAGTAATGACCCTTGAACTAATCAAATTTTATGAAATTTTCTATTTTCCGGACTTTTGTTTTGTTTTGTTGTTGGCTGTTGTTGGCTGTTATTGTAAATATTAAGATAATTTTTGCGATGTGAATATGTTATTATATGAGACATAAGTTTTGATTGACATATTTCGTCACAAAACTCATTGCCCTTTGACTTAGCAAATTTTATGAAATTTTTAGTTTTCCAGACCTTTTCAAATACATTTATTGAATTGATTTTTGTGTGGGCATTCATCTTTAATGTAAAAGAAAAGAGGGGATCTCCAACAACTCTAGGTTGCAGCACCAACAGCAAAATCCAAAAACATCCATGCAAAAAACACAGAACAGACACCTACAGAAAGAGACGCAATAGGGACAAAGAACACCAACTCACAAGATAGAAACATGAAACATAAAAGACTACACATAAACCAACGAGACCAATGGGCAACCGGTGCCGTCCTAGGACGGCCATCTGCCACGGAAATAGCAGAAGGTATGGTTATCCTGGATTACGTGCGCACAACCCTCCCACTTTTCCGATTACCCAGAGGTCTCGAAGAACGTACAATTGTGGTGTAAAACAACCTCCTCATTGTAAGATGACCACACACAAACAAGACCGCAAAACGCAGGGGCCCAAGCAACACAAATGAATATGTAAATGGATATAAAAAGAGGGCGTACGTAATACAATCCGTGCTCTGCCGCCGCGAGCTCATGTATGTTATCTCCCGAGGAGTCCGACTGACATTCAGAGAGGACAGGTGGTCGGGGCCCTGTCTTCTCTAAAGAGGTTTGGACAGGGCCCGTCATGGAGTCCCGTCGTCACAGTCAGTCAGAGTGCAAATTTAAGAATGCGCTTGGACAAGACTGTAGATTGGTCAAGTACCAAGGCAAATGTCCGTCTGGTGACATTAGGATCATATCCACGGTATGAAAGGCGTTTGATGATTCTGACTCATTTTCGATAGTGATGTTGTCTATCTTTGATCCTTCTTATCTTGTTAATAATGTCACCATAAAATACAGGTTGTGAAATACCCAAAGTAATATACTCCGTTGCCTGTATTGGTCCGAATTTCAGAAGAAGTTGACAATAATTTTTGTAAAATTTCCAGAAAGTCTTTACTAGTTTGTGAAAGCGAAAACCTTGTCCTAAAAGTTTCATTGACAGGAGCAAGCATGTGTGTCGATGCATCAAGGGTACATATACTTGTCATCCAGATACGCGGACACGTCTAATGCAAGAAGAAAACGGAGTGTAAAACCGAAATTTCGAAGGATAAACGACAGAAACAAGATCTTTCTCGTCGCGATGGATGACATAGCTCCGGAGTTTTTGTTTGTGATCATCGCGACTTAGAAAAGTGCCATCTAACCGAAGGGTGAGTAAGTTCTTTCATTTGTCTCCATAGCTAGGGATATCTCTGTCATAAGAAGTACCACAGTATAATCGGTCATAAGAGGGTCACAGCTCTCTGTAGGCGGTCAAAGAAAGGGGATGATCACCAGCACCCTGCACTCACCCAGCGAAACAAACCCACAAGAAAGTGATACGTAAATGACATCAGACAAAACTACAAACCACAATCATACACGACAATAATCACTAGAACATCATACAAGACAATAAACACAGACGTACTGAAACATTAAATGTTAATGACAACACATAAAAGGAAGGAGACCAATGTGCACCCGGCGCCGACTTTGGACGGCCATCTGATTTGCGCACAACCCTCCCACTTATCCGGATACACAGAGGTCTCCATAAACGCACAAGAGTTGTATAAACATAAAACGTCTCACTGTAAGGTGACGTCACAAACAAGACAGCGGCCTTTTGTAACACAAATTCTTAAAAATCTGAAAAATAATAATTATGGCATGCGTATAACAGTCTGTGCTCTGCTTGCTGAAGCGAGCTCAAGATCAATCACCCGAGAAGTCTGACAAACGTTCAGATAAGATAAAGAAGCAGGACCATGTCTTCTCTGACGAGATTTAAACAAGGCCCGTCATGCAGTCCCGTCGTCAAGTGTTCAGAGTTAATAAAGACACCTGTAGCATGTCCAGTGTTCTTTTGATGACGTTGGGATCATATCCTTGGTAAAGCAGGCGACTGACTATATTGTCGTTGAGGTTTGATCTGCCTTTGATCCTTCTGTTTTATTTTACTTAATCGCAGTTTAATGAATGTAATGAAATTCCCAATGGTACATACTCTGATGCTGGAGTTGTCCAATATTTTGAAAGAAGTTCAGAATAGTTAAAATCGGTCAAAGTACCATAGATTCGAAGGATGAGTAAGTTGTTTTATTTGTGAAATCATGTTTATGTTTATAGCTCTTTAATGAAACTTATCCATAAAACAAATCTTACATTTATGCAGTAAAATTGATGTCTAAGTGTTAAACGTCTTCAAATTCAGTAGCATCATTCATAAATAGAAAAATTTGCAGCATGGACCAGACATGCACATTTTCGGGTACTCAACCCTCGTCAGTGATCATCAACCAAAATAATGTAATATGGCCAAAGAGGGTAAATTGATGTCCAAAAATGTACCGAAAGACGTATCAGGATTGGTGGAATATGATGCTAGAGGACCCACGTTTTAGGAATTTCAACAGTTCTGATAACAGAAAATTTTGAACACGTTGAAGAGACTGACGATCAACCGAAGTTGATCGAACTTGGCTACATGTACCCTCGGGACTCCTGGTCCACCAGCAGTGACTCTCACCAAGTAATACAAATGTTAAACGTCTTCAAATTCAATAGCATCATTTATATACAGATATAGTTGCAGCATGGACAAAGACATGAACGTTTCGGGTACTTAACCCTCGTCAGTGATCCTCAATCTAAACATTGTAATATGGCCAACGACTTAAATTTATGTCCAAAAATGTACCGAAAGACGTCGTAGGATGGGTTGGATATGATGCTACAGAGCCCAGGTTTTAGAAATTTCAACAATTTTGATAACAGAAAATTTTGAATGCGTTGAATAGGCAGACGATCAACCGAAGTTGATCAAACTTGGCTACATGTGCCCTCGGGGACTCCTGGCCCACCAGCACTAACACTCACAAAGTAGTACAAATGTTAAACGTCTTCAAATTCAATAGCATCATTTCTAAACAGATAAATTTAAAGCATGGGCCAGACATGCACGTTTCGGGTACTCAACCCTAGTCAGTGATCCTCTCGAGAGCGTTTTATTTTTTTATTTTGACGCTTCCTGTTCCCCTTGTATTTGGGACAACGCCAAAATTGAAGGAAATATTGCAACTCTGATAGAGTACATGAATGGGGAGCACGATGGAGCTGTTAGAATTTCAACATCTCGTTCCGTTTTGGCGTTATATGGGACATCTGGGATACCAAAAGCGTCAAATGAAAAAGTCACACTCGTGAAAAGGGTTCTAAGCCTCTGCAGCCCCTGTTTCATTTTTCCCTTTTTCCGTTTTCTGTGCTTCTAATGCATTTGTGACTTATCTTAATGAATCAAAGGCATTTTCAAAATATCTTAATCATATCAATTTCATTTCTGTTAAATGTGGTTGCACTTTATCATTTTTGTCAGTCAGATTTTTTTCACATATTTTTTCCCTGATGGTAATATTGATATACTTTTAGCGATTTTTTGGTGTAATTTTATAAGTTAATGCTTTTGTGTATGTGGTTTTCATGAAGAATTTCAGTTTTGAATTTATTATAATTGTTTCACTATTTTTAGCTGAAAATTCTTGAATCGAACCTTGATATTTCGAACCGAAATCAACAGATTTGGTTAATTGTTACAGATCTAATGGCGAGCAATGCAATATTTGATTACCTATGTTTTCATAAGACATCATATAAATAACATTTGCTACATAAAATTTCCAGTGTCTTGTGATGTGGCCCTTGGGCATCTTGTTTCTCGTTGCCCTTGTCTGTTTATTCTCTTTTTATCGTCTCATTCTGGGATCACTACACTGTCGTCATGTTGGCGATCTCTTGCAATTTCAGCATAAGTATACTTCACCCAATGTTAAAAATCATTGTACGCAGATGTAACATAAATGTACGTTCATGTTTTACACTCTATGTTAAGACAACATTTAGATCAAGAAATGGTATTAAGTATAAGTTAAAATACATCTAATCTAAATCACGACTTTTCATCCGAATCAAAATAAATATGATTTAGGAACCGACCATTCATCGATGTAGGGACCATCAGATCATTGCTGAAACACCAGTACGCACGTCCTTGTAACTTTCAAAATTTCAACAGATCCCGTATAGTTTACAATCATCCATGAAATAACGTATCAATATTTATCCTTCACATTGAGTCTGCAAATCCAACATTTACTATTTCAGTGATGTAAACATACGAATCGGCATCTCCTGTCGTCATTACGGGATGGGGTACCCGATGGTACGTGCATCTACTTTACACTAGTGAGAACCAAGGACTTGATCTTACGTTGACGTTCCTTGTCCCTTATGCTTCTCTTTCTGTGCTTGTCTGCTTTGTGTTTTTGCATTGGGTGTTTTGGGGTTTTGCTGTGGGTGCTGCAGCCTGGTGTTGTTGGAGATCCCCTCCTTTGCTTAACAGTGATAAATAATAATATCGAAGTGTTCCAACTTTCGGATATTTAATTGTCATCAGTGATGCTTCAATTCAAAGTGAGTTTTAGACACCAGAGAATCAAATAAGAACCAATCACTTCTTTTATCTACTTGTTTATTGAAAAAAAAGGTAAACTAGTAAGAGAAGTTAATCTTAAAAAAAAACTATGAAAATCATATCGCATCATTTTGAACGACACAGTAGTTTTTATTTCATGTGGATTAAAAAAAATTCTTTTTCATACACTTTTGAACGCAATTTTTTTTAGTAAATTAGACATCATTCTTGTAAAATTGTTTGAAGGTAAAAAGTGAAAGATCATTGTGTAGAATCACTGCTTCATTTTTAATCGATTATTATTTACATGATATGTCAAAAAGTAAATTTAATAGATTCTCCTGATCATCATCCTTGATGACTGAAGATTGCCAACGTCATAGCGCCATTCATAGTGTGAACCAGCACATGTCAAACAAACATATTCACAGTTGTTGAACCACCATCCTCCAGAATATGAGACTGCACAATTACCAGACTTACGATCATTATCTTTGTCCGATGTAGTGAACTTCATTCTAGCCAAATATCCAGCATCTTGACCAAGAGACTCACCTAATAAAATTATTTAAATTTTTAATATCTGTTGAAATAACCAGTCAGTTTGGTGAATAGATGGTAAAATATTTTTGAAGAGTGAGTGATATACTGCACAATAAGAATTTTAGGGAAAAACTAATTTGAAAACTTGTGTTTGATAAGGAGTAACATATATTGGAAAATTGAATTATTGTACATTTGTTATTCTTCCATTTACATGCGGTTAAATATAAGGAGGAGGATTTGTAGTCTGGGATGTATCACTGGGTTAGGTGCACCCCCCCCCTTGATCCTCCAAAACCGGCCTAACTTTGTAGCATTTTCTGCGCTCTTTCAGATAAAAATTTGTCTCATGGAAATTTCCATGGCAAAAGAGGTGTTTTTGGGGAAAAACATGTTTTTTAAGTCAAAAATCACTGAAAATAGGAAAAAAATTATAACTTTTATATGGTTAATGTTTTTAGAAATTGAAAAGTGTGAATATATAGTATTTTTTATGCTCTTTCAGATGAAATAAGTTGCAAGTTCCAATTCCTATTTTTACTGTGTGTTTTTGGGTAAAAAAGTCGAATTTTTACTAAAATTCACAGAAATTTGAGGAAATTTTAATTTATTCCTGCTTCTCAGCTCCTCAATATTGCAAATGATCGTTCAATGATGATTTAAAAAAACATCTTTAAAGTCTCCTCTTTCAAATGACATATATTTTATATTCTTATTTTTTTGCAAAATTCTCGAAATTAATTATTCTATACAGAAACCTGTATTTTCAATCAGAAATCTCAGATTTCTGTATATTTATTTAAAGAACCCTTATTTGTTATGAAAGCAATGATTGAAAGCTATTTTCTAGTGTAACTTTTCACACTCTATCAGATTATATATGTTTTACTAACATTTCATTCAAAATCATAGTGTTTTTGGGGAAAAAACGTATTTTTTCATTTAAAAATAGCTGATTTCTGGAGAATATTTATTTAATCTATAAAAGTTCTTGAAATGATAGCAGGAATGTATTTTGAAATGATAGCAGGAATGTATAGCAGGATGTGATTGAAAAGATGAAATCTGTAAATTTCCAAGCCAATACGATTTCTTTTATACGACTTCTCTAATATGTACACCACACTTCCTCATGACAAAATTAATGATCGATTATCTAATCTCATTAAATGGTGTTTTGATCGAGAGCGAAAAACTTACATTTGTACATCTGAATCGAAGGGTTCCTTTTCCTCGACAGACCACAAATCATACAAATCATGGACATTGTCACATTCAATGTTATGCATCACTTATCCGTCCCCCTTATAAACCTCTAGCATGTTCTAAATCATCCCGTATAGTACCTCATTCAGCTCACCCTAAACCTGTTTTACCTGTCCAGGTGTATTGAATCGAAGCGAGTCGCACTGACCGCTCACTTGGGCGTCGTCCTTTGCAATAAGCAGTCGTTTTGAACTATTGAAAAGTTACAAACTTGCAAATATACCATTTACCATCTGAGGTAAGTTCGTTTATTTATTCAATATTCATATAATTTACATTTAATTCATTTCAAGTCAATATTCCGTTCTGTATTATTTTAATGCGCTTCGTGTGTAGTGAGAATTGAATTACAAATTGTATAATTTTTGTAATGTAAGTCAGTAACTCGATATGTGTAGTATGTACGTAGTATTATAGTGAAGTATGTTCACTGAGTGTTCAGTAAGTAGTATTGTGTAAAATGCGTACGCAGTTAAATGTAGTATTTTGTGTGTATGTTATATGAATAAAAATACGAGTGTTCGAACTGACTACGGAGCGCATTACCTGTCATATTTATCAAATTATTTTTATTATATTAGGCCTCATATCTCAGAGTCAATTATGCCGAGGACATGGATACGTATATATGGGATACATTCTGTTGAAGACCGCCTCCTAGCTGGATGACGTACTTGGGACAATCTTGAAGTCACGGGACTGCGTGATGTTGTCAGTGTTCGTGTGTGCAGAGCTGTCGTGATGTGAAACTGTAACATTTACGTTGTCTTTGTTTGTATGATTAAATGTTGATGTAAATGTAACATATATTCTTCCCGTCTCTTTATTTTTGTACAAAAGTTAAAGTTGTCAGTCAGAAGTTAGAGTCCGTCTGTAAAGTGGTCATAGCGTTCGTCCATCCTCGACAGACATGTATTGACCTGTGTAATGCCTTGTCCTTCCTCTTGGACAATATTTATGTTAGATTTGGTGAGGATCTATACAAGCAGGTTGTAGGAATTCCTATGGGTACTAACTGTGCGCCTCTTGTTGCAGATTTATTTTTATACATTTATGAAAAAGAATTTATCCAAAATCTTCAAAAGCAAAGAAAATTTGATGAGCTGAAATGTTTCAATAATACTTCTAGGTATCTGGATGATATTCTAACCATTGACAATCCTGCTTTTGAATTATATAAGAATGAAATTTATCCACAACATATTTTTTGCCCCAAAATACCAATTAAATTAACAGAGGATACTTCAAAGACATTTGACGTACAAGGACAAACTATCATATATCCAGGAACACTTTAGAATATAAATAATAACGACACATTTCATAGTAATAAGGGTTTTCCAGGAATCAGTGGTTTTTAAATAAAAAGTGAGATTTTCCACCCAAAAAAGCAAGATAATCAAAGAAATCTCTTCTCATTCATTAAACTTGATCACTTTTCTGCCATCCAATTATATGAAACCTCTCCAGCTTTGATTGAATAAAAAATATAGATTTAAAACAATTTTCACAGAAATAAGTGAATTTTGTACAAAAATTAGGTTTTTTGCCCCAAATTATCAATTAGATTAACAGAGGATATTTCAAATGCATATGACTTACAAGAACAAACTATGATTTACCCAGAAACTCTTTTGAATATAAATAATAACGTCTGATTTCATAGTAATAAGGACTTTCCAGAAATTAGCGATTTTTAGATAAAAATCGAGATTTTCCACCCAAAATAGAAAGATAATCAAAGAAATCTCTTCTAACTCATTAAACTTGATCACATTCATGCCATCCAATTATATGAAACCTCTTCAGTGTTGATTAAATAAAAAATATAAATTTTAAAAAATATTCACAGAAATAAGTGAAATTTTCACATAAATAAGGTTTTTTGCCCCAAAATAAGATGTAAATTAAATTTCAGTTATCAAATAACATTCCTATCCATTTATAATAAGAAAAAGCATAATATCAAAGCTAAAACATATCAATTAGGCAAATTAAAAGAGCTAGTACTTATTTTCACAAAATAAGTGGTTTTTGCATAAAAAATGCATATTTTACCCCAAAATGATGGTTTTAATTAATTATTACATTTAATTTCACAATCATCTGACAAGATGATTATTTTCTATAATGATAATAGCTTTGAATGTATAGTTTTAGCAAAGAAAATGAATTAATAAAATTTTTCCAGAAATCTGTAATTTTTAGCCAAAAAACAGACATTTTGCCCCAAAATTATGTAGAAAATATACCTTTTATGTTTCATACATGTAATTAATGAGTGAACCTAAATAATTACAGTTCAAAATACATTCCTGCTATCATTTCAAGAACTTTTATAGATTAAATAAATATTCTCCAGAAATCAGCTATTTTTAAATGAAAAAATACGTTTTTTCCCCAAAAACACTATGATTTTGAATGAAATGTTAGTAAAACATATATAATCTGATAGAGTGTGAAATGTTACACTAGAAAATAGCTTTCAATCATTGCTTTCATAACAAATAAGGGTTCTTTAAATAAATATACAGAAATCTGAGATTTCTGATTGAAAATACAGGTTTCTGTATAAAATAATTAATTTCGAGAATTTTGCAAAAAAATAAGAATATAAAATATATGTCATTTGAAAGAGGAGACTTTAAAGATGTTTTTTAAATCATCATTGAATGATCATATGCAATATTGAGGAGCTGAGAAGCAGGAATCAATTAAAATTTCCAAAAATTTCTGTGAATTTTAGCAAAAATTCGACTTTTTTTACCCAAAAACACACAGTAAAAATAGGAATTGGAACTTGCAACTTATTTCATCTGAAAGAGCATAAAAAATACTATATATTCACACTTTTCAATTTCTAAAAACATCAACCATATAAAAGTTATAATTTTTTTCCTATTTTCAGTGATTTTTGACTTAAAAAACATGTTTTTCCCCAAAAACACCACTTTTGCAATGGAAATTTCCATGAGACAAATTTTTATCTGAAAGAGCGCAAAAAATGCTACAAAGTTAGGCCGGTTTTGGAGGATCAAGGGTGGGGGGGGGTGCACCCAACCCAGTGATACATCCCAAACTATTGAGTGTAATCTAACTAGGCAAATCACAGAATCTCAATTCAATGAATAACCAGAAATTAGTGGACGTCATGGATCCTGAATTATGTAAAGCTTAACAAAGTTGCAATATAAGATGACTGGAAGGTTTTTCAAGTTTTTATTTGAATAAGAAGGGGTTTCGATTACACTCCGCCCATTCTTTTCATGAAGAACTAACAAATAGCTTCTACTATATAACTAAACAAATTCAATTAGGATGGGTACAACACAATTACACAGTATGAAAAAATATTTTTCATTGTTTTGGAATCGTTAATAGTTATACTAGCGAAAATAAAGACAATTTATTTTTCCGTAAAAGGGCGATTTGATACTTTTTAGAAATGGATAAACAGTGAATGCACAAGATGCATATATTAATAGTTACTTTACCTGCATTTCCTCTGTATGATGTAACATTTATATGAAGTCTGTATCCGTCAGCCTCTGGACCAATACTGAAATTGTTATAGGTCGCATGATACCAAGATCCTCTTGTTGACTGGAGCTTGAAATAGACATCACTTATTCCCTGTTTGGTCAAAAGGTGCATGTTTTCATTTCCTGTAAAATGGTGATTTTTAGACATCTGATGCTTTTAAATGTAAATTAAAACAGTTCATTCCTTGGTACAGTTGTTGAGTACAATGTTTCCACTGAGTTAAAGAAGATCCTGACGGTAATCTCAACAGCACTCACAATAGAGCACCAAATGGAGCATCGACGGACCCCTAGCAAGCTAGAGGTGGGACCAGGTGCCCGGGAGGAATAAGCATCCCCTGTTGGCTAGCCGCACCCGCCGTCGATGTTCACGCAGAAAAATGAAAATATATTAAACACAAGTGAAGTAGAAAGAATAAAGGCCAAACACCCACAAATGAGATGAAAAGGAGCTGAGAGTTGAAAATGTATCTGTTCTTAAATGATACTATTTGATTTGAAGACATTAAACAGCATCAGAACAGCAAATGTGTTGATGATATTATCTCAACGTTTCTGTCCATATGCATAATGGAATGATTTTCCTTTTGGTTTGATATTTTAAATCTCGATAATAATATGAATATTACTTTTTATTTAAGATGTTTGTTTTTTGCTTGATTTACTGTCACTAATTCAAGTTCAAAAGAAGGCGAAGACAGTTGCGACATTCATTGAGGTAGTGTAATCCAGCAATCACTTGCAACGCCCAAACATAAAATGTGCTAAAATAATAAGTGATAAAAATAAGATCTTAAAGATGAAGACGTGATTATAGCAAACACATAGAAACTAATTGTCTTAATTTGTGTTTTGTTACGGGTATGAAACAAACAGCAAGTACATATATCGAACATGTACATGTAAAACACAAATAATGAAATATGTGTTACAGAAAAGGACCATGAAATACAGCTATGTGAGCTACTTCTGTATCACAGCTGTATCACATATCCCGTGACGCTATTGTTTCGATTGTTTACGTTATTGCGACGTCATGATTTAAGCCCGAAAAACAAACAAGCTAGCGGCAACGTCGCAATGAAACATCGATTTCAAAATAGTTTTTAAATGTACTCATGCGTCATATTTTGAAAAGCCTAATATTCGTAGTTTATTCTTAGAGAATAAACCCTTTTCGAGGGCGCTGAATTCCAATTTCGCATTTTTTTTGCGATTAGATCAACTTGACATTTTTCAAATTTCGTCCCTTTTTCAGTTTTGATTTTGGCCTTAAGATATGAATATATATATACCGGCAAGCCTTGGGTTTTACATAATTTTGAGACCCCTCTGGTAGAACCGATGTATCTCTCATGGAAGACTAGTAAAGAGCTTTTAGTTTCATTCTTGTTTTCTGAAATCGCATTTTCAATGTGAACAGGTGAAGTTAAAATTTAGGTATACAATGGCCTCATCGCTAATTCATAAAGAACATGTATAGAGACAGAAAATTTACAAATATGTCAATGGTCAATGAATAAATTCTTAAAACTAGACTGACGATATTCTCAGGGATTACATGTAACAGTCCAACAACAGCGGAACCAACTGTGTGATTGAAATCATAATCTTGCTTATTAAATTTGAAGATATTTAACATTTGTACCACTTGGTGAGTGTCGCTGCTGGTGGACCAGGAGTCCCCTAGGGCAGATTGAGTAAAGTTCGATCAACTTCGGTTGATCGTTTCTTCAACGCATTTGAAAATTCGTGTTATCAAAAATTTCTTGAAATTTCTAAGACGTGGACCCTGTAGCATCATATCCCACCCATCCTACTACATCTTTCGATTTATTTTTGAACATTTTAACTTTCAAATTCTTTGGTCATATTGCTTTATTTAGATTAAGGATTACTGACGAGGGTTAAGTACCTGAAACGTGCAGGTCTGATCCAAGCTGCAAATTTATCTGCTATCAAATAATGCGATTGAATTTGAAGACGTTTAACTCGGTACAGAAACCATCTCATTTTTGTGCATTTTAAATCTTTAAAACGTGTCGCACGGGAAAAGACGAAATAGAACACCCAGAAAAATGTCTAGAATAAATCGCACCCTCGACGATCATCTTATAATAGGACGCAATGGTAGCAGACACGAGCTATTGCATGCTCTGTCGACCATTCCTTTAACTAAAATCTATCTTGGATGAAGCAGAAGTTGCCATCATAAGAAACACTGACTGATTCAAACTTAATATTATTGTATCAGTCTCACAAAATCAATTTTATCCCGTTGTAAATAACACCTCCACTAGAAGACGATTCATCAAAATTCCGTTTAGTAACAAATGTTTTCATCTTCTAAACATCTCTAATATTATCAGGGATCACCGCGTGCAAAGTACAATTCCTCAATATTTTGAGAATCTGGAACCTCCTCTGATTTGTTATAAGTATGAGAAACCTGTTCGCAATTTCGTTTTTAACTACAATAAAGTTACATCAGATCCCAAAGTACTCGAATTATGTCCTGCTTCCCGAAACTTCTAATTATATATACAAACCAGCTGGTCATTTTGTTACAGGTCACTTTTTAATTATCAAAGACAAAAAAAAAAAGAATAAATAAAGTTTAAATTTTAAAAATTATCAAAGACAGACAGCTCCGTGGTCTTCTCAGAAAAGGACCTAAGTAAAGAATCCCATCAAAAATAGATTTCATTGAATGCCGCAAAGTGTTGAATGAAGCCTTGGATAACTAAACCAAAAGATGGTGTTAATCGGAAGGAATCAAATCGCATGCTCTGAATGACTGCAAAAAAAAAAAAACTCATTTTAGATACATGTATAACGGATGTTCGTATAGATAACTTTCATAAAAACCCTCATCTGTTTCAAAATCCACGATCCAAATCTGAAAGAACTTCATAACCATCGAAAATGCGTCAGAATCATCAAACGCCTTTTATACCGTGGATATGATCCTAATGTCACCAGACGGACACTAGGCTTGGTACTTGACCAATCTACAGTCTTGTACAAGCGCATCCTTGAGACTTGCACTCTGACTGACTGTGACGACGGGACTCCATGACGGGCCCTGTCCAAACCTCTTTAGAGAAGACAGGGCCCCGACCACCTGTCCTCTCTGAATGTCAGTCGGACTCCTCGGGTGATTGCATACATGAGCTCGCTACAGCCGGCAGAGCACGGACTGTATAACGCATGCCCTCTTTTTATATCCATTTACATATTCATCTGTGTCTCTGGGGCCTCTGCGTTTTGCGGTCTTGTTTGTGTGATGTCATCTTACAGTGAGGAGGTTGTTTTACACCACAATTGTACGTTCTTCGAGACCTCTGGGTAATTGGAGAAGTGAGAGGGTTGTGCGCACGTAATCCAGGATAACCACACCATTTGCTACTTGCGTGACAGATGGCCGTCCAAAGTCGGCACCGGTTACCCATTGGTCTCGTCGGTTTATGTGTAGTCTTTTGTGTTTGATGTTTACATGTCGTGTGTCTCTTTTCCGTCTCGTGCTGTACTCGTCTTTTGTGTTTTTGCATCGGGTGTTTTGGTGTTTTACTGTTGATGCTGCAACGGGGTCTTGTTGGAGATCTCCTCCCTTCTTTTCAAATCGAAGTTAAGTAAGTTACATGAAAAATATTTTTGCACCTGAAGATAAAACAGCCAACAACACAATTATCATTTGAATACGTTACTACATATCAACTTTAGTTTCGGAACTTTCCTCTACAAATACTTATATCAAAAGCAATGCAAGTGTCTCAAATATTTTGCACAAGCATAACAGTAAACTTTGTTCATCAAACACCTCTATTTCTAAATTGGATATTCCGACCATGTATTGCATACCTAAACTGCACAAATCTCCTAATAAATTTCGATTCATTGCTAATTCTAGCAACTGTTCCACTACAGTTTTGCCTGGAAATCTTACATCAGCACTTACGGCGACAGGGGAACACGTAACAAAAAATTGTGAATGACAAATATGGATAATGACCATATCCCTGTATACAGCACAAAATCGATAATTCAGAAAATCAGAAACTGAAGGCATACAAAATCAGGACAAAACAGGAACCAAAGCAAACAAACAAAAACCTCCACCATATGAAAAGAAGCGAACTCCCGATATGGAAGTGAGACCAGGTGCCCAGGAAGAGTAAGCATTTCCTGCTTGCAAGCAACACCCGCCGCTTCAATTCGGTAGAACTGTCACATCCGGTAACTTCCATTTCGGAAGACATAGAGTACAATCTTTGGTTGGATGGTTTAAACGGTCTATGGCAGAATATCACCCATCATTCTGGAGAGCGGGACATCATAGTGTATGACGAGTTCCCCATATCGACCGTAGAACTTCCTCAGTGACGATGTTAGTCGGTCACAAACATATCCCTGACTGAGAAGCTTATCTGAAAGACGCCTAGCTCTCAGAACAAAATTCGTATATTTCGTACTTGCTCTGGCATAGCGTATCATCTGAGATATGAACACGCCATAAGAAGGCGATGAAGGGATGTTGCTACTCAGAAAAGGAAAGTTTTTGATGCTGAAATTAAAGTCGTCACGTTTGTCATAGAGTGAGGTGTTCATGTGACCATCAGTGTCGTAGGACAACATTATGTCCAAATAGGATGCTGAATTATTTGTTTCTGTAGTTTCTTTGACTTCAAGCTCTGAAGGATAGATACTGCTCAGGTAATCCGCGAATTTGGATTATTGATGGACAACACATCGTCTATGTATCTGTAAGTGAAGTTGAAGTCAGAAGCTAAGTATCTTTTCGAAACTGTTCTTAACAGGAACGGTATTGATTTCTTTTGGTCTATTAAAGATTCAGTGGATGTGATTATCAAAATGAAAACTAAAAATGTCGAAGCCAAAACCATTTCTTCATACGACTTCTCTAATATGTAAACCTCGCAACTTCAGGACAAAGTTAATGATCGGTTGTCTAAACTAATTAAATAATGTTTTGATCGAGAGGTGGAAACTTACATTTACTTGACTTGACTTGAAATTTACATTTGTACATCTCAATCAAAGGGTTTCTTTTCCTCAGCAGACTACAAATCCTTGAAATCATGGACATGTAGCGACTTGTGTAATGCCTTGTCCTTCCTCTTGGACAATATTTATGTTAGAGTTGGTGAGGATCTTTACAAATAGGTTGTACGGATTTCTAGGAGTACCAACTGTGCGCCTCTTGTTGCAGATTTATTTTTATACACTTATGAAAAAGTATTTATCAAAAATCTTCAAAAGAACAGAAAATTTGATGATTTGAAATGCTTTACTTAAACATCTAGGTACCTGGATGATATTCTCACTATTGACAATCCTGGGTTTGATACATATAAGAATAAAATTAAGGCAAACGTTAAAATTCAGAAACACCATTTTTGGACCTAAATATCAAAATTACAAACGAAGAAATTCATACAAGTATTTATGACAAAAGAGATGATTTTGGATTCAACATTGAAGAAATTTACATATAACCAAGAAACGTTTAGTTCAAGGTTTCCGATTTCATAAACTAGTAAAGACTTTTTGGAAATTTTACAAAAATTATTGTCAGCTTCTTTTAAAGTTCGGACCTATACAAGAAACAGAGTATATTACTTTTGGTATTTCAGAGCCTGCATTCTATTGTGACATTACAAACAAAATTAGAAGGATCAAAGACAGACAGCATAGCAATCGAAGATGCGTCAGAATCACCAAACGCCTTTGGATATCATCCAAATGTCACCAGACTGACACTCGGCATGATACTAAACCAATCTACAGCCTTGAACCAGCGCATCCTTAAGACCTACACTCTAACCGACTGTGACGACGGGACTCCATGACGGGCCCTGTCCAAACCTCTTTAGAGAAGACAGGGCCCCGACCACCTGTCCTCTCTGATTGTTGGTCGGACTCCTTGGGTGATAACATGCATGAGCTCGCTACAGCCGGCAGAGCATGGACTGCATTTCGTAAGCCCTACCCTATTTTTATATATATTTACATATTCATCTGTGTTCCTTGGGCCCCTTCGTTGTGCTGTCTGGTTTGTATGGTCATCTTACAATGAGGAGGTTATTAAACACAACAATTGTGCGTTCTTCGAGACTTTTGGGTAAACAGAAAAGTGGGAGGATTGTGCGCACTTAATCCAGAATAACCACACTATCTGTCACTAACGTGGCTGATGGCCGTCCTAAGTCGGCACCGATTGCCCATGGGTCTCGTTGGTTTATGTGTTGTCTTTTATGTTCGATGTTTGATGTCTCGTTTGTTGTTCCTTGTCTCTTGCTGTTTGTGTCTTCTCTGTGTTTTCACTTGGGGAGTTTGGTGTGTTGCTGTTGGTGCTGCAACCGAGTCTTGTTGGAGATCCCCTCCTTTTTTGATTGGAATAATAGATATTTTTCTCCATTCATCGATGTGTATATCAAATAATCTATTCCATCTGTTAATACCCGTTGGAGTTATATCTCTTTCAGATAGAACATAAGAGAAAAATGTAGATAGAAATCGGATCTCCCTGACGGCATCCACGACTAGGACTTAAGAATGGCGAAAAAATACGGCTTGAAAAACAGCAGAAACGGAGTTGTTACGAAATGAGGAAATCCATTTACAAAACGATTGACCAAATTAAAGAAAAATGTTTTATCGATAAAATTTCACGAAACCGTTTCAAATGCCTTTTCGAAATCAGTCATGAGTAAAATACATAGAATGTCATTTTCTTCGATGTAATGTAATACGTCATATATGAACCTCGTATTTTCTCCGATGTGTCTTCCTTGAATGAAACCTGTTTGATCTGTACTAATTAGCTTACCTAAAACTTTGAAATGCTATTGGCTATTGATCCAGAGCCTATTTTATATACCACATTCCAAAGCGATATGGGCCGCCATGTTTAAAAAAATACTTTAATTTGTCATCCTTTGGTATGCATGTACAATGTAATAATGCCCTGTTTTTGAGTAGATGAACTTCGTTAACTACATAACCATAGTTTAGAGATACGACGATGAAGTATTCAAGGTCTTTCCCAAATAGCTAAAAGAATTCCGAAGAAAAGCCATCTGATCCCGGACTCTTAAAATTCTACATGTTCCTCAGCGTGAACCAAGCTTCGTTTATTGTGATTGTACTCTCTAGCTGCATTTGTTCAGTGTCGTCTAGTTTTGGAACATTAATCCCGTTGAAAAGTTCATTAAGATTTTCATCAGAAGAGTTAAAGAAATAATGACGAAGGGTTCCAAGTCTATACCTTCTTGAAGAAAATTTCAAACCTATTCATTATGCACCAGACACGTGTTTCGAATATCAAATTCTCATCAGTGATGCTACCGGCGGAGCCGTAGAAGAATATCCTGACGATTGTCTCATTATTACTCACAATAGATGATAAAATTGAGCATCGACGGACCCCTAGCAAGCTAGTGACAGAAGTGACATTACTATCCCTTAAAAATAATTTCCTATAAAAAAACTTCCATTCTTTTTAGAATTTCGCTTTGATCACTTATTTCTGTACATGTACCACAATCCTTAGTAAGTTTAAATATGAGTTTACAATGGAATTTTTTTGTTTCAAGATAGCAAAAATACCTAGTCGGTTTCTCTACCTCATCCAACCCTTCCGATCGAGCTCTAATAATGTGACCTTTTAATTTCTCTAATACATGTACATTGTAGTTCGTTTTTTGTCTGTAAGTACTTCAACAGGGGATGCTTACTCCTCCCGGGCACCTGGTCCCACCTCTAGCTTGCTAGGGGTCCGTCGATGCTTAATTATGTACTCTATTGTGAGTGCTGTTGAGATTATCGTCAGGATCTTCTTTAACTCATTTGTGTCACACTTATGCCCTTTGCCGTGTGGAGCTCGTAAAAAAGTTCCCCGCGAGGGGATTGACAGTAAGTGTTTTGAATATATTTCCCTGACATTGTCGCCATAGCACTTTCTATATAGACTTAACGTCAGACAGTGCATGAAGTTTATATATTGTTTTCATTTTCGTGCTTAAACATCGACGGCGGGTGCGGCTAGCCAACAGGGGATGCTTACTCCTCCCGGGCACCTGGTCCCACCTCTAGCTTGCTAGGGGTCCGTCGATGCTTAATTGTGTACTCTATTGTGAGTGCTGTTGAGATTATCGTCAGGATCTTCTTTAACTCATTCAACGTTATCTGGATAGTTTTGGTTTATAAGGCTAATTAGCTCACCTCGACGAAGTTGATTGAGCTTATGTTATACCCCCGCGCGTCAGCGTCCGTGTCCGCGTCCGGTTAAGAAGTTTGGGGTAGCTCAGTATTTGGCAGAGTACTGATGCTACAGTAACCAAACTTGCACAAGTGATTCATATTTGGATGCTGAGGTGAACCCATGCATCGAATGCTGCATCTGACCTACATTTTCCGCTTGATTGACTTAGTTAAGAAGTTTGGGGTAGCTCAGAGTGCCTTGGTTAAGAAGTTTGGGGTAGTTCAGTATTTGGCAAAGTACTGATGCTACAATAACCAAACTTGCACAAGTAATTCATCTTTGGATGCTAAGGTGAACCCATGCATCAGATGCTGCATCTGACCTACATTTTCCGCTTGAGTGACTTGGTTAAGAAGTTTGGGGTAGCTCAGAATGGCTTGGTTAAGAAGTTTGGGGTAGCTCAGTATTTGACAAAGTACTGATGCTACAGTAATCAAACTTGCACAAGTGATTCATCATGGGATGCCTAGATGGACCCATGCATCGGATGCAGCATCTGACCTACTTTTTCCACTTAAGTGATTTTGCTTTTAAAAGCCAATATTGAGCAAAGTATACGTGCTAAATGTACCAAACTTGTTTATTGGATGTATCTTTGATCCAACTTTCAAAAAATGACCTTGACCTACTTTTTCCACTTAAGTGATTTTGCCTTCAAAAGCCAATATTGAGCAAAGTAAAAGTGCTACATGTACCAAACTTCTTTATTGGATGTATCTTTGATCCAACTTTCAAAAAATGACCTTGACCTTCTTTTTCCGCTTGAGTGATTTTGCCTTTAAAAGCCAATATTGAGCAAAGTATAAGTGCTAAATGTACAAAACTTGCATATTGGATACATCTTTGATCAAACTTTCAAAAATGACCTTGACCTTCTTTTTCCGCTTGAGTGACTTTGCCTTTAAAAGCCAATATTGAGCAAAGTATAAGTGCTACATGTACCAAACTTGCATATTGGATGCATCTTTGATCAAAACTTTCAAAAAATTACCTTGACCTACTTTTTCCGCTTGAGTGATCTTGCTTTTAATAGCCAATATTGAGCAAAGTATAAGTGCTACATATACCAAACTTGCATATTGGATGTATCTTTGATCAAACTTTCATAAAATGACCTTGACCTACTTTTTCCGCTTTTAAAAGCCAATATACATTTACTTAGAAATATGTTTGAATTGAATTTTGCTGCCACGAGGTGAGCTTCGTAATCTGTGATTACCTATGTTTAAATATATGTTTACTTAAAGGTCTTACTATTCTCAGTTTTTGCCCACCTATTCAAGCTAATGGGAGCCGTGAAGGCTAACTTACCCAACCAGAAGTTTCCGTTGATATCTCCAAAGCCTTTAATATACTCTGCCCATAATCTGCCACCATTAAACGATCCTTTCCTCGATGTTATGACCTGAAATGAAATGTTTTATATTGTAAATGTCTTAACGCAAATTATATATATAATAAAATAAATCCACTTTATCATAAATGATGACATCATGTTTTTTTTATTTATGCAACACAATTATCATTTTCTAGATTTTGTCGCGGTTCTTTCCAAACGCATAAGTTGAAATTAAGTACACAAATTGTTCAGTTTGCCGGATATAACAATCATTGCGGCATGTTTCTGTTCAGTCAGATCATGCTTCGTGGGGTAGCGAATGCTTTGAAATAAAAATGCAATAAGTTAGATTTTTAGAGAAAAGTATCAGCGAATTACATCGGTTATTGAAAGAATAGAAAAAAAAATGTAAGATATGAAAAAGGATATATTTAGATCAATTTAAAATTTCGCTCATCATTTCAGGTCATTCTTGAAAGATACTTTTTCTATATGCAAGATTTCATCATTTTAACCGTCAGTTTTGAATCTACGAAGGTACTCATCATGCTACGTCTTTCGGTACTTTTTTCGACATTATAACTCGTCAGTTTTTAAGTTATAGTGATATTATTACTCCTCTCCTTTGTTTTCATGTCATCTAATGCTGAGATTCTTAAGGGAAACGCGCCAATCTAGATATTTATATTATGAAGTCATAATTGATGTAGAGCTTTCCGATGGAATTATTTCAGATACCGTTCTGGAGCCCCTAAGTGAATCATATGCGTATTTCAACAATTTATGTCTAAATTAATTTCGTTAATGATGAGTGGGATATGATGCTAAAGAACCCACGTTTTAGATAGTTCAAGAAATTTTGTTACAGAAATTTTCGAATGCGTTGAAGAAAGATAAACAATGTAATTTTGCAAAAGAGTGTAAAAATGATTATGTCTAAAAGTTTACGGCACATTTGGGGCTTTCAATGGGTACATATGTACCTTCGTAGATTCAAAACTGACGGTAAAAATGATGAAACCTTGCATATAGAAAAAGCATCTTTTAATTATTGACATTTATGATTTTCAAGGGAAATCAAATGGTAGGATATTTTTGATGTCTGGCTGTCTTTGACCTTCTTGATTATAACGATATAATATACTTCAGTATTTATTATTTCAACCACATGATGGTCTGTGAGAACACGACGATATCGTTTGCCTATTTCAACGTTTTAAAATTTCTCGATATTAATTTCTTTATGACATTGCTCTGTCATTCGCTAATCTTTCAGTCTAACCTCCGCTTTTTGAAACCATAACACAATACATCGTGATCTTGGTCTTCCCGTTTAATATGTTTCATACACTGTGCTACTCTCACCGATACTATACCTTATTACGTTTCAAGACAGGTGGTATCGTCTGGAATTTATATATTCCGAGCAGAGACAAAGTATGTCAGATCATATTACCTTCTTTAACCGTAATATCATTTGTCCCACTGCAACTCATTAATAAATTATCATGCTTACTCCTCCTAGGCACCTTGTCCCATCCCTTGGTTGATCAATTTGATGCTCTATTGCGAGGGCTGCTGAGATTGTCGTGAGGGTCTTCTTTATTTCAAAATAGCGTCAAGAGTTAAATTTCTAATTTTTCATCTGATGATGGATTGTTAAATTTTCTTCACTAGAAGAAAGATTGTACCCGTAAATGAATAAACTACGAATGAAATTCATTTTGGCAAAAAATAAAATTAAGGTGATAGTCTCACCATACAGACAATTTAACGTTATTTTTTTTACAAGATACATGATACGATGTGATACACGCATGATACGATAGGATACACGCATGATACGATAGGATACACGAACGAACACGATAGTGCTGATAAACGATAGGAAGCGATACGAAAGGATACGATACGATGCACGTTACACAATACACAATACGAAAGGATACACGTTACACGATGAACGATACGAAAGGATACACGTTATACTATGCACGGCACGATAGAATAAACGTCAAATAATGTATATTAGCTTGCATCATACGGTGCATGAACACGATATCTAAAGTAAATAATTTAACTTGCACGATACGATAGGATACAAAATGTGTGAGTTATGTACGATTATTGTTAATATTTGTATGATAATAAATGGTATCGTATTAGTAAAAAAGACACACTCACAATTTTTTTCGTTTATCAAATCCGAGACTTTGTATCTATTATTTTCATTTACTCTACCCAAGTCGCCATAAAATGAAAATAAAATGTGACCTGATTGGCAGGGCATATTACCAATCAAGCAAGACGAATTGACCGTATGTTAGTAAAACAAAATAAATGTATGTTAATTGATGTGTATGTATGTAGTAGTACTGATGTAAATTATTTGAAGGTATCGATTGGTCAAGTTTTTTTTACCGGCTATTCTACACCTACCTTTAAGTCATTTATCCTCCATTACAGTAATGAGTTAAAGAAGGACCTGACGATAATCTCAACAGCACTCACAATAGAGCGCAAAATAAAACATCGACGGACCCCTAGCAAGCTAGAGGTGGGACCAGGTGCCCGGGAGGAGTAAGCATCCCTGTTGGATAGCCGCACCCGCCGTCGATGTTTATGAAGCATGGAAATGAACATATAAAACCTTCATGCACTGTCTGACGTTATGTCTATATAGAAAGTGCTATGATGACAATGTCAAAGAAGAATATTCAAAACACTTACTGTCAAACCCCTCGCGGGGAACTTTTTTACGAGCTCCACACTGCAAGGGGCATAAGTGTGACACAAATGAGTTAAAGAAGAACCTGACGATAATCTCAACAGCTCTCACAATAGAGCGCAAAATTAAACATCCACGGACCCCTAGCAAGCTAGAGGTGGGACCAAGTGCCCGGGAGGAGTAAGCATCCCCTGCTGGCTAGCCGCACCCGCCATCGATGTTTATGAAGCATGGAAATGAAAATATAAAAACTTCATGCACTGTCTGACGTTATGTCTATATAGAAAGTGCTATGGCGACAATGTCAGAGAAGTATATTCAAAACACTTACTGTCAAACCCCTCGCGGGTAAGTAAATTAAGTATAAAGAAGAACATATATATAGGATCTCAAACGAATTTTCATTTCATACGATGTATTATGAAACGAGTTGTGAGTTTTATATTCCCGAGCCTTGGCGAGGGGATATAAGAACGCACAACGAGTTTCATAATACATCGTATGAAATGAAAATTCATTTGAGATTCTTTTTATCACATGATATTGCCAAAAAATGTGTATTTCTAACGTGAAATCAACGTTTCCGAGAACTACAGAGGCGAATCACGCTGTGATCTAGAGGTCGTCTGCTACGACATGAGAAGTAGTTTCCCCCATCGTATAGATATTCTGTGCGTAAGAGAAAAGTATTTCAATTTTGAATAGTATTTTAATGCAAGAATTAATTCAACAACAACAATTTTAATCATTGATATTGACTCCGGGTCTGAATTAAACGGTTGACCGATATTTGAAAGGTCACATTTGTCAAGGTTCATGTGATTAGGTTCCAAACTCGACCAATCGCATTCAAGCAGAGTGATATGTAACGTGTTATCATATCATATATTTATGAAATGGCTTTATGAAACTGCATAACGGGTGTATCATGTGATAAATGTTTATCTTTTACTAGTATTCCTCAACAATGCATCGTTTCTCTAAAGAATCCATAACGAAACAATGCATCCTTACACTAAAGAATCTATAATGAAATGAAAACAATCCGAATATAAACACGATAAACGGAAACGAAATTCCGGCGATTTGATTGGCTACCTGATACGATAATAGGATACACTTTACACGTTACACGGTACGATAGGATTCACGATACACGATGCACAATATGAAACGATAAGATAAGATACACGTTTCACGAAATAATAAACGCACGATACGATACACGCGTGATACGATACGATAAACGCAGGATACGATACGAAAAAATTGACAAAACTAACGTTGTATGGACTGAAGTCTCACAATTACGGCTAAATAACCAATGAGATTCCTAGAAATTTATTTGCAGTGTGAAAAAAAAATCATACATCATATATCATACATTCACTATTGGCTGTAATGAAAAATCTTACCGTCCATCCCCCGCCATCAGTAACCTGGTCACAGTACACCGTGATTCTAGTTCTCCCATCTGGATATACATCATACACCCCTGTACTTGCATTGTATAGGTCTTTCCAGTCCTTACAATCTCTATACTGAGATGGAGGACGTGTTGTGATTATTGTAGACGTCATTGTCTTTGTTGATGTAATTGTTTCTGTTGTTGGCTGTATTTGGGTACCTGTGTAAGATATGATATTTACATAATAAAAAAACCCACTGAAAGCCTTTTTAGCTCATCAATATGTTTCAGCAATTTGCAAAAGAATGGTATTGAAATATCCAAATAAAATATTGTAATGTGAAGATTGATACACTACTTAATAGAAAGCTCAAAATTTAAAACGTACGGTTATTCGTTCTGAAGCCAATAGTCTAACAGAAAAATTAGTGTAATCGATGACAGCATTTATGATGGCAGCAGACAGAGCAGTCATGGATTACACTTGTTTTGTCCTATTAAGGACCAACGCAAAACAATAACAACTTAACAAAACAGGAAAGGGAAGTTGACTATTTATACCCAAATCTTCCTAACATGTGTATCTGAGGGGAAAATATAGGTAAGGAACTGCATCACTTTAACAAAGGAGGAGGATCTCCAAGAACACCAGCGCCCACATCAAAACACCCAATGCAAAAACAAAGAGCAGACACGCACAGAAAGAGATGCAAAAGGGACACGGAACACAAACGCACTACACAGGAAGATCAAACACAAAGGAATACGCATAAACCAACGAGACCAATGGGCAACGCGTGCCGACGTTAGACGGTCATATGCCACGAAAATAGCAGAAGGTGTGGTAATCCTGGATTACGTCCGCACAACCCTACCAGTTTTCCGATTACCCAGAGGTCTCAAAGAACGTACTGTTGTGGTGTAAAACAACCTCCTCACTGTTAGATGACCACACACAAGCAAGACAGCAAAACGCAGGGGTCTAAACAACACAGATGAATGTGTAAATGGATGTAAAAAGAGGGCATACGAAATACAATCCGTGCTCTGCCGGCTGTAGCGAGCTAATGCATGTTATCACCGACTAATATTCAGAGAGAACAGGTGGTGGGGCCCTGTCTTCTCTAAAGAGGTTTGGACAGGGCCCGTCATGGAGTCCCGTCGTCACAGTCAGTCAGATTGCAAGTTTTAAGAATGCGCTGGTACAAGACTGTAGATTGGTCAAGTACCAAGCCTAGTGTCCGTTTGATGAAATTAGGATCATATCCACGGTATAAAAGGCGTTTGTTGCCTGTATTGGTCCGAATTTCAAAAGAAGTTGACAATTTTTTCCAGAAAGTCTTTACTAATTTGTAAAAGCGAAAACCTTGTCCTAAAGGCTTCTTGGTTATTTGTAAATTTCTACTATGAAAATCCAAAACATCAGTACATACTCTAGCACACCGGATGAACTGTGAAATGTAGACACCATATGGCGGTAATCAAGGAACATCACCGCCACGCCAGGGGAAATTTACTATGTTGAATCAAAAGTCATCTCTTTTGTCATACACACTTGTACGAATCTCTCCATTAACAATTTTGAATTTTGAATTGGTATTTATGTCCGAAACTGGTGTTTCTGTGTTTGTGTACAAATCATAAAAATCATGGACATGTAGCGACCTGTGTAGTGCCTTGTCCTTCCTCTTGGACATCATTTATGTAAGATTTGGTGAGAATCTCTACAAGCAGGCTCTAAACAAGGCAAACTTTACAGACACAGAAACACCATTTTTTGACCTAAATATCAAAATTGTCAATGGAGAAATTCAAACAAGTGTATATGACAAACGAGATGATTTTGGATTCAACAATGATAGTAAATTTCCCCTGGCTCGACGGTGATGTCCCTAGATTACCGTCATACGGTATCTACATTTCACAGCTCATCCCGTTTGCTAGAGCATGTACTGATGTTTTGGATTTTCATAATAGAAATCTACAAATTACAAAGAAACTTTTAGGTCAAGGTTTTCGCTTTCACAAACTAGTAAAGACTTTCTGGAAATTTTACAAAAATTATAATCAACTTCTTTTGAAATTCGGACCCATACAAGCAACAGAATATATTACTTAGGGTATTTCACAACCTGCATTTTATGGTGACATAATTAACAAAATAAGAAGGATCAAAGGTAGACAGTTTATGTATCGAAAATGCGTCAGAGTCATCAAACGCCTTTTATACCGTGGATATGATCCTAATGTCACCAGACGGACGCTAAGCTTGGTACTTGACTTGTACGAGCGCATTCTTAAGACTTGCACTCTGACTGACTGTGACGACGGGACTCCATGACGGGCCCTGTCCAAACCTCCTTAGAGAAGACAGGGCCCCGACCACCTGTCCTCTCTGAATGTCAGTCGGACTCCTCGGGTGATAACATATATGAGCTCGCTAAAGCCGGCAGAGCACGGACTGTTTTACGCACGTCCTCTTTTTATATCCATTTACATATTCATCTGTGTTGCTTGGACCCCTGTGTTTTACGGTCTTGTTTGTGTGTGGTCATCTAACAGTGAGGAGGTTGCTTTACACCATAATTGTGCGTTCTTCGAGACCTCTGGAAAATCTGAATAGTGGAAGGTTGTGCGCACGTAATCCAGGATAACCACACCGTCTGCTATTTACGTGGCAGATGGCCGTCCTAAGTCGGCACCGGTTGCCCATTGGTCTCGTTGGTTTATGTGTAGTCTAGAATCAATTCTTGTGGATAAATGACATTTTTTTTATACTTTTTAAAAAACAACATTCGTTTTTTATACTTTTCAAAAACAGGATTGTCCATCGTAAGATTATCATTCCTATGAAACATTTCACATCATCATGTTTTCTTTTTCATACGTGTATACAAATAAATCTGCGACAAGAGATGCATAATTAGTACCTTCCTGCTTGTAGAGTTTCTCACCAAATCTTACATACATGTTGTCCAAGAGGAAGCACAATGCAATAGACATGTCACCACATGTCCATGATTTGTATGATTTGTATTCTGTAGCGGAAAAGAACCCTTTGATTCACAGATGTACAAATATAAGTTTTTCATTCTCGATCAAAACACCATTTAGTGAGTATGGACAATCGATCATTAATTTTTTCATTTGAAATCGTGGTGTACATATTAAGAAAGTCGTATGAAGAAATCGTATTTGCTAAAACATTTCTTGATTTCATTATGTCAATTACATCCCATGAACTTTTAATGTACCTAAAGAAGTTTACACCATTTATTTCTGTTCATTACAATTTCACAGTATTTGGCCATGTGTTCCTTTTGCAATGTATCTAATTTGAAGGGAGACTTGTGAAGTTTTGGTATGCGGTATATTGTAGGAAGATCCAATTCAGAAATAGAGACGTTAAATGAAGAAAGTTCACTATTATGTTTGCTCAAAAATTCATTTCTGTTCAAAACACCATTCATTTCTGTTCATTACAATTTCACAGTATTTGGCCACGTGTTCCTTTTGCAATGTATCTAATTTGAAGGGAGACTTGTGAAGTTTTGGTATGCAGTATATTGTAGGAAGATCAAATTCAGAAATAGGGACGTTAAATGAAGAAAGTTCACTGTTATGTTTGCTCAAAAGGTTGGGGACACTTCCATTGTTTTCGATATAAGTGTTTGTAGAGGAACCTAGAGGAACACCATTTGCTACTTGCTTGGAAAATGGCCGTCCAAAGTCGGCACCGGTTGCCCATTGGTCTCGTCAGTTTATGTGTAGTCTTTTGTGTTTGATGTCGTTTGGCTCTTTTTCGTCTCATACTATTCTCGTCTTTTCTGTTTTTGCATCGGGTGTTTTGCTGTTGGTACTGCAACAGGGTCTTGTTGGAGATCCCCTCCCTTCTTGGCTACATGTGCACTCGTAGACTCCTGGTCCCTAGCTGTGATACTCACTAAGTGGTACAAATGTTAAATGTCTTCGAATTCAATAGCATAATTTAAGAAAGGATAAAGGAGCATTTCGGTAACATAGAAAATCGGCCCTTATTTAGAATGTTGTAGATTTTGATTGTATTTCGTATCAAGGAAGTTAAATGTGTTGTTGTTTGAAATACCAAATTAATATTTACGTTTAAGTGCCAGGATGAAATTTGTTCATTTCAAACCTCAATTTCATAATCAGACGCACCAATCATTTAAATACACAGAAAGATATGGCTTAAAGCTTCAAGTGAAAATGTATGAAATTAAGTAGGGCGCCAACCCTCGCCCAAAATAATATTTATATAAAAAGTTAAACTTGCAATTTATCTTTCGATCTACATAAAATTTATGTTGGGCGAGGGTTGGTGCCTATCCTACTTTTTAAGATTTATGTATTTAATTTGGCGATTTTCCTTCATTTTCTGTCATGCAGAGCAAATGACGTCAAACTATGACGTCATAATTAATGAAAGTGACGTTTTGACAATAAAAAAAAATTTTCTATTTTGGCAGGTATTTGAGATATATAAGAGATGCTGAATCATAGTTTTGATAACATTATTTTTCGCAAAAATTTAGGGCTGATTCTGGGAGTTAGTGAACCTACCCCTTTGCATCATGGAATATGGATATTATTAAAAGCGTCTCCCTCGATGCATTTCGTACTTGCTCTAGTCTCTGGAGCTTGTTTATTAGATAAAGTTGTTCTTCGTGCTTCTATAAAGATTGTCTCCATCTGTATGTCTAATATTCTTATCTCGTGAGAAAGTTCTATTTTACATTTTTACAAGAATTTTCAAGCCTTTTGATTTTTCAAATAAAAACACAACAGACATGTATACAATACTAGTCAACAGACAAGGATTTTTTTGTAGTATATAACACAGAACATAACAGAGTATATGTCGACCGCCTTATCCACTAGACCACGGGGTCGACAAGCCTTTTGATTTTGTTTTTTGATTTCGATTTGATTGTTTGACTTTCATTCACTGATGTTGTGCGAAAAAGGGAACAATCTTATATTGCTGCTAATTTTTCAATGACTGGAAAATATTTATTTCAGACATTGTAGATATCCGAATTGACATTGTTGAAAAAAAATCCTTATCTGTATTCGGATGCACCATAACGATCGGCTAAATTTTATAAATCTATACTTCAGGAATTGCACAAAAGTATGTCTTTGCTCCGGCAGACAAGGCTGCAAACAACACAATAATGATTTGAAAGCGATATTACATATAAGTAGGAACTTACTGCCACCAACAGTTATGAAAAAGCAATGAAACTGTCCCTTACATTTAAGTAGCAGGATAAAATTTCTTCATTTCAACCCTCAATTTCATAATCAGACGTACCAATCATTTACTGTCTGCCCAAACTTCATAAATCTCTTTACAAATGTCGATTTATCGTTAATTCGAGCAATTACACTACTATAATTTTATCTTGGACATCAGCGTTAACAACAACAAAAGATGATGTCTCAAAATATTGTGAAACTACATTCAATAATAGCGATATCAATTATTTTTTATCAATAAAGAAATTCTTGTGATGTGATTGATAAATTCAAATCATCTAACTTTAAAACCGGATCTATCTCATCATACGATTCGGTAGAATACAAATCGTACAAATCATGGACTCGATTTGGGTTGTGCAATAACATATCCTTTTTATCAGACAACATTTTTGTAAGATTTGGTGACACTCCATACAGGCATATTGTTGGAGTTACCGTGGGTACTAAATGTGCGCCTCTAGTTGAAGATTCGTTTTTATTCGTTTAAGAAAAAATATCGTGCAAAATTGGCAAAAATCGGAAGACATTTGATGCCTTGAAAGGTTTTAACGGCATCTCCATGTATCTTTGTACTCTATTGTGAGTGCTGTTGAGATTATCGTCAGGATCTTCTTTAACTCATTGGTGATATTTTGAATATCGACAACCCACATTTTGACCAATACAAAAATCAAATCTATCTACCAGAGTGATCATTGAATAAAGCAAACACAGATGATGTAGCTACACCACTTTTGGATCTTGATATCAAAATAAATAATGGAGACGAATAAACATTCCAGAAGTACCCATCAGTAATCCAGACCCACAGTCGAGAAGGCAAGGCAAAATCCTTCGATTTTCCACAAGAATGGTTGCGAACCTCTGAATGAATAAAATTCCGAAGTGAGACCAAGTGCCCGGGGAGAGTCAGTGTCTCCTGATTGCATGCAACACACGTCGCAACAGCTCCATGGAAACCTGTCAAATTCGGTGATTGTCTCGATGTACATTTTGATGTACATATCAGGTAAGTATGTCTTGTTTGGTGATGATGACAGACATTCAATCACAATGTAGAATGTCACTGATCATTCTGGAGAGGGGGATCTCATATGCTTTTATTAAATCCCCGTAGCGACCGAAGAACTTCCGCAATGATTATTTCAGCCGTTGTGTAATATAACCCTGAACAAGTAGCTTACTTGCATGCCGTCTGGCTCTAATGATGTTATCTTCATATTTGAAAAATGACCTGGCGTACCATATCAGTTGAGAAACAAAAACACCATAAGCAGGAGAAGACAGAATGTTGATACTTATGAAAGGGAAGTTGAAGTCGTCACGCTTGTCATACAGTAATGGTCGTTTGCGTCGAAAGATAGCAGTATATCCAAGTACGAAGCGGATCTGTCACTATCTGTTGTTTCCTTGATCTCTAGTTCATGAGGATAGATTTAACGTAGATGATCAGCGAAGTTCGGATTATTGATGGACAACACGTCATCTATGTATCTGAAGGTTAAATTGAACTGGGATGCGATATACGACAAAAGAGAAGATTTCGTCTTCAATATGTTCCAGAATTGCCATAGTTTGGCATTTACATTTCTCAGAGAACTTGCTACAATGTTTCGGATTTCCATGATAAAAACTGGACCAATATACAGTTTTGTGCGGGTGTTCCAAACAGAGACGACGGGACCACATGATGGGCCTTGTTTGAATCTCGTCAGAAATGACGTGGTCCTGATTCTCTGTCCTATCTGAAAAATGGTCAGACTTCTCTCGGGTGATGGATCTTGAGTTCGCTTCATCCAGCAGAGCACAGACTGTTATACGCATGTCATATAATTGTTTACATCCATTTACATGGAATCTTTGTCGCAAGAGGCCACTGCGATTAACTATCTCGTTTGTAATGTCCCATGTCGTGTTTATTGTTTATTATTGTGCGTCAATGGAGACCTCTGTGTATTAGGATGGATGGGAGGGCTGTGCGCACGTAATCTGGAAAACACACCATTGCTTATAGCAGATGGCCGTTTGAAGTCCTTTCATGTGTAATTATCATTTGATGTCCCTGTACGCCTGTTACGATCATTTTGTATGACATTCAAGTGAATACCGATGGTCGCCATAGCACTTTCTATATAGACGAAACAACAGATAGTGCATGTATTCGTATATATTGTTTTCATTACCGTGCATGAACATCGACGGCGGGTGCGGCTAGCCAACAGGAGATGCTTACTCCTCCCGGGCACCTGATCCCACCTCTAGCTTCCTAGGGGTCCGTCAATGCTCAGTTCGGTGCGTTGTTGTGTGTTTGTTTGGCTGGGTAAGTGCATGGTGGTCATGCTGAAGTTTCTTCCCTTTTCGTTTTAGCATGAATGATCACGTTCATTTATTTGAATGATCACCATGTTTGTCGACATATATTGTCCTTTTGACGAATCGCATTCTTTCATATAAAATCTCGATGCACTAGCGTGGCTCGTAGTAGTGATGATTTGTTATCAAGATGGATGGCTGATTTGCACAAATTGCAAGGTCTTGAAAGCTGACTTCATTTTACTATTTTTTTGTTAATTTCTTTCGCTAATAAACAAAACAATACAAACTTATTCTACCCTCATCGAAACACATAACTCTTTTTAACTTCTCTTAATCCATGTTGAAATCCAGCGACAATAAATTAACACGAAAATGAGATGTTTAACGTTCCTCTTTCCGTAGATGAATGAAAAATATACGATTTGACGTTATTTGAGGTTCTGTAGAAGTTGATCGATTATTAACACCAATGTACCTACCTATAGGTTTCCCGTTACAAAGGTCCGAATCGCAGCATTCAGTCCTTTGAAATGCTCTTATGCGCCTTCGTCGACGTCGACCAAATATATTTTGATTCTGTATCTGACAATCCTATTGAAAAGAAATTATTCTTACAATGACATTTTGAAACTTGATACTACCGGCGATGTTGTAGAAAAAAAAACTTATCAACGTCATTAATGTTGCATATGGTCTCATAGGAATTATGTTGTGATAAAGTCCTTTGATCATGAAATAGTTTCAAATATAATCACATAAAATTCGGCGGATGTTGCATGCAAGCAGCAAGCAGCATATCGGTAGTAAGCTTCTTTTCATATGGTGGAGGGTTTTGTTTGTTTGCTTTGGTTCCTGTTTATCCTGATTGTGTATGCCTTCGGTTTCTGATTTCCTGAATTATCGATTTTGTGCTGTATACAGGGATACGGTCATTATCCATATTTGTCATCTATTCAAGAAAGTGGAGAATCTCCCACTGGACTTTGTTACAACATCTTCAGCAAAACACCGGGATGCGGACTCACAGAGTACACAAGAAGAACAATAATATAGAAGTGTTCCAATTCTTTACCTTCTTGAAGAAAATTTCAAACCAATTCGAATGCGCCAGACACGTGTTTCGGATAGTTATAAAATTTTCTTGACATTTGTAAAACGTGGATCATATGTTAAACGTCTTCAAGATCGATAGCATCATTTAAGAATAGATTATTTTACAGCATGGACCAGATATGCACGTTTCGGGTACTTAACCCTCGTCAGTGATCGTCAATCTAAACAATGTAATATGGCCAAAGAATGTGAAAAATATGTCCAAAATGTACAGAAAAACGTAGCAGGATGGGTGGGATATGATGCTACAGGACCCATTTTTTTTTTAGAAATTTCAAGATTTTTTGATAACAGAAATTTTCGAATGAGATGAAAAGGCAGACGATGTAGTATCATATCTCAACCATCCTGCTACTTTCTTTGTTACGTTTTTGGACACAATAACTTAAATAATCTTTCGCCGTATTACATTGTTTAGATTGAGGATAGCTGATGAGTGTGAAGTACCCGAAACGTGCAGGTCTGGTCCATGCTAAAACCATGTCTGGTCCATGCTAATATGTATATGTTCTTAAATAATACTATTGTGTTTGAAGACGTTTAGCATTCTTTTTTTTTGTTTGACTATCATTCACCGATTCACTTTCAATACAATATGAACTAGACATAGAAATATTCAATATTTTCAATACTTTATAGTTTCTTTTAAAAAATAAGAAACACTGTCCAAACAGGGGCCTCTACGGCCATATTTGTTCACCAATCATCACAAAAAACCCTAGTAGAGAACATTGAATACTTGCTACCTATTACCCTAGGTTTACACTATGTTCCCGGCGACCACGGCAGTCACGGCGGCCAAAAACGTAGCACACCGTATGATTTTTGGCAATTTTCACCTTGGTATTCAAGTTCTGTTAAGTCTCGTTACGTTTTCGCACGGTCTATCAATGTATCGAGCCGCGGCTCCTGAATCCCGGAGACCTGACGGCGCACTACGTTTCAACTTACGGCTTGTTACGGACGTTTGTACGTTTCCTCACGACCTGTCACGTTCTGATAGGGTCTGTCACGGTTTGTTACGATCCAATCAAGTTTGCCACGTCTACAAAGTTCTGTTAAGGCCCACTACGATTAACCGTGACCGCCGGGAAAAGGAGACACAAAAAGCTGCATAAAAGGGTTTGGTTTGTTATAATTCTTGTCTGACCGTGCGTACCGTGCCACGCCGTAGTAGAACTTGAAACAAACCGTAACAAGCCGGGACGTACCGTGACTGAACGTGACGAAACGGCTAACTCATTCCTTAGCTCACCGTGAGACATCGTGGCACACCTTGAAAAACGTACATCTGCCCTTAAGCAGCCGCAGCTTAACGGGACATAAACGTGGCAGACCGTAACTCAACTTCACAAGGATCGTAAATTGCAGAGTCATACTTCTGTTTCCCTTTCCGCTACGGACACTGTCCCAAGTTTTGTTACGGTCTGTAACGTTCTGTCACGTTGCGTTGCATTCGACCCGTTTAGCTACGGTTTCTAAAGTAGGCCATCCGCACCGTGGGCTGCCGTGACAAATGTTTTGACAGTTTAAACATTTGCCTCGTCGGCCACGGCAACCACGGCTAGTTACGTTTGTCGATCCCGCTCCCCTACGTTGTCTCACGGTCATCACGTTTCGTCCACGGTGGCTTGAAACGTGGCCTCCCTGGCCGCCGGGAACATAGTGTGAACGGGGGGTTAGGTTTCTTGAAATCATGAGTATCAGATTCAGAGGGAAAGTCGAAAATGTGTCTGCAAATCAGAACGCTCAGCGGCCATTTTTGTTGACCGATCGGCACGAAAAAAAAAACAACACAAACTTGGTAGAGAACTTTGAGTACTAGCTTCCGGTAAAATTTTGTGAAATTCTGTGCTGTGGTTGCAGAGGAGGTGTCAAAAAATTCAAGACAGATTGACGGATGACGGACGGCCCGTTATCACAATATTAGTCCAAGTGACATTGATATTGACTCCAGTGACGTTGACAATGTTGACAATTCCAAGATATACATTTTTTTTTCAATCGATTATGTTCTGTTTCATTTACTGATTAAAGAATTGCTTGAATATATCTAAGGGACAGCTAAAATTTGACCGGTACACTGCTCTATGTGAAATTTGCCAGGGGCCATAACTCCTGTAAAAATGGGTCAATCAAATTGAATGTATCACACTGACATATATTCACATACCAAAATGATTTCAATATCTGCAATACCATGGAAGAAAAGTTCGGAAAACTGAGAATTTCATGGAGTCCAAGGGCCATAATTCTTGTGAAAATAGGTCAATCAAAACCAAATTCGAACTTGATCTGTACAACACTAAGATGTAATCACATATAAAAGCTCGAGAAAAGTCCGGAAAACTGAGAATTTCATGGACTTTGCTAAGTCCAGGGGCCATAACTCTTGTAAAAATAAGTCAATAGGAACCAAACTCAAACCTGAGCTGTATAACACTAAAATGTATTCACATATAAAAATTATTCAATATCTTCAATATCTTGGAAGAAAACTGAGAATTTCATAAAATTTGCTTAGTCCCAGGGCCATAACTCTTGTAGATTTAGGTGAATCGAAACTAAAGGCGAACTTGATCTGTATCACATAAAGATAAACTCACATACCAAAAATGAGTTCAATATATGCAACAACAGCGAAAAACGTCTGGAAAACTAAAGTGTGACGGACACGGACTGGCGAGCCGGTAGGGGACTAATGATAATTTTCCTGCATGAACGAAGAACTGTTAACATTTTAGGTTTTTGATACCTTTTTGGATAATAGAATTGATAATAACTTATTGTTATTGGAAGGTTAAGAATTTCAGAGAAAAGATAGGGTCAGGAGATGGTCTTCCAGTATATATATATTAAATGACACATTATAAACGAAGTAGTGATCTCGAATTGAGAAATATTGAGACCGTAAAGTTAGAAATTATCATTCCAAATATTAACACCAAATCACTATTTGTCTGTTTTGTGTATAGACCCCCTCTGCGCCAACTTCCTGGGTTGACAGCCTCGCAGAGGAGAGAGGTAAAACATCCTGCTGTCATGATAATGAAATAATCCTTCTCGATGATCTTAATATCGATTATACACATGACCCTTCGCGGTACTAGACAAATGCACATGAGCAATTTGACCTTTCCAGTTAATTGACACTCCGACGAGGGTAACTGACAAAAGCGCTACAATGATCGACCATGTTTATACAAATAAATCACACATGAGTTAAAGAAGATCCTGACAATACTCTCAACAGCACTCACAATAGAGCACCAAAGTGAGCATCGACGGACCCCTAGCAAGCTAGAGGTGGAAACAGGTGCCCGGGAGGAGTAAGCATCCCCTGTTCGCTAGCCGCATCCGCCGTCGATGTTCACACACGAAAATGAAATACATGCACTGTCTGAGGTTCTGTCGATATAGAAAGTTCATGAAATAAATAAAAAAAAAAAACAACATGAAATAAATGTACCTACTACATCATTATCTGATCACTACCCAATATGTATTACGCGACGCTTTTCACAACAACATTCCAAAAACATACATCAAAAAATTCAATACAGAGATTTCAAAACTTTAACGAACAAGATAAAATTGACGTTAACTCAGCTTTAGAGACATTTTATGAAACCTTTATGAATATATTGAATACAGGTAAGCATGCCAAGATAAAGACAAAACGCGTCAAGTATCAATACAGACCAAAATGGTTAAATAATGAAATAAACGAAGCGCGATTTAAACGGTATAAATTTCACAAAGCAAAAGACATGATTAATTATCGATTTTGGAGAAATTAAGTAACACGTCTTATACTGCAATCAAAAGTTAATTCTATCAATCGGCTATAATAGAAAACCAAAAGTCAGGCGATATATGGAAAAACCTGAAAAACTTAGTTCCTAAATCATCGAATCCGTCTCCCGACTCTAGAAAATGAAGAAAAGAATGTGATACGGCCTAACCGTCGCGAATGCCTTTAATGAATATTACTCAAATATATGTGAAAGTTTAGGCATCGAAAATATCGAAAGTGTCAACACTTTAGCAGTTTAAAAGGAGTACACCAGCTCTAAAATAGACGAAAACATAAGTCTCGACACTAAACACATAGACGAGGAAACTGTTTACTCAAACCGCGAAAATTAGCAGTAGTAGACACAATTGGTCCACGTCTTTTAAAGTAAGTAGCCCCTGTCATTTCTAAAGCGGTTTCTTATCTGATAAATATGAGCATTGTCAACGGCGTCTTTCCTTACTCACTAAAGACAAATATGAATAATACGCATATTCCTGTGTACAGTACAAAATCGATAATTCAGAAAATCAGAAACCGAAGGCATACAAAATCAGGATGAAACAGGAACCAAAGCAAACAAACAAAAACATCCACCACACGAAAAGAAGCGAACTCCAGATGTGGGAGTGAGACCAGGTGTCCAGGAAGAGTAAGCATCTCCTGCTTGCATGCAACACCCGCGTCTTCAATTCGGTAGAACTGTCACATCCGGTTACTTCCGTTTCGGAAGACATAGAAGAAGGGATATCTCCAACAAGACCCCGTTGCAGCATCAACAGCAAAACACCAAAACACCCGATGCAAATACACAAAAGACGAGTACAGCACGAGACGGAAAAGAGACACACGACATGTAAACATCAAACACAAAAGACTACACATAAACCGACGAGACCAATGGGCAACCGGTGCCGACTTTGGATGACCATTTGTCACGCAAGTAGCAAATGGTGTGGTTATCCTCGATTACGTGCGCACAGCCCTCTCACTTCTCCAATTACCCAGAGGTCTCAATGAACGTACAATTGTGGTGTAAAACAACCTCCTCACTGTAAGATGACCACACACAAACAAGACCGCGAAACGTAGAGGCCCCAGAAACACAGATGAATATGTAAATGGATATAAAAAGAGGGCATGCGTAATACAGTCCATGCTCTGCCGGTTGTAGCGAGCTCATGAATGTAATCACCCGAGGAGTCCGACTGACATTCAGAGAGGAGAGGGCCCGTCATGGAGTCCCGTCGTCACAGTCAGTCAGAGTGCAAGTCGCAAGGATGCGCTTGTACAAGACTGTAGATTGGTCAAGTACCAAGCCTAGTGTCCGTCTGTTGACATTAGGATCATATGCACGGTATTAAAGGCGTTTGATGATTCTGACGCATTTTCGCTGGTTATGCTGCCTACCTTTGATCCTTCTAATTTTGTTTATCAACATAGAGTCCAATCTTTGATTGGATGGTTCAAAAGGTATATGGCAGAATATCATCCACCATTCTGGAGAGTGGAACATCATAGTGTATGACGAGTTCCCCATATTGACCGTAGAACATCCTCAGTGACGATGTTAGTCGGTCACAAACATATCCCTGACTGAGAAGCTTATCTGAAAGACGCCTAGCTCTCAGAACAAAATCCGTATATTTGGTACTTGCTCTGGCATAGCGTATCAACTGAGATATGAACACGCCATAAGCAGGCGATGAAGGGATGTTGCTACTCAGAAAAGGAAAGTTTGTAATGCTGAAATTGAAGTCGTCATGTTTGACATAGAGTGAGGTGTCCATGTGACCATCAGTGTTTTATGACAACATTATGTCCAAATAGGATGCTGAATTATTTGTCTCTATAGTTTCTTTGACTTCAAGCTCCGAAGGATAGATACTACTCAGGTAATCCGCGAATTTTGGATTATTGATAGACAACACATCTTCTATGTATCAAAACTAGCAACGCTCCCTGACAATAATGTTGATATAACAATTAATTCCCATCCGTTTGAAAATGTAAGCTGTGAAAAGTTGCTAGGGGTACATATTGACAACAGTTCAGAATACTCTGTGCTTGATGATGCGATATGCAAATCGATATCTGCAGTTGTCCCTTCTAAAACACATTAATGACAAATATGGATAATGACCATATTCCTGTATACAGCACAAAATCGACAATTCAGAAAATCAGAAACCGAAGGCATACAAAATCAGGATAAAACGGGAACCAAAGCAAATAAACAAAAAAAAAAAAACTCCACCACATGAAAAGAAGCGAACTTTCGATATGGGAGTTCGCTGATCATCCCATTCGCTTCTCATCTCATTCTTCAAACCCTATCTCAGTTTAGATTATTGAATTTTTTTTCTACAATGCTTATGTCCTTCCTTCACTTGATAATTGTCTGATTATATGGGGAAATACGTCTAAGATAAATTTAGAAAGAATTTATAAGCTACAAAAATATGCCGCACGTATAATTATAGATACACCTCCTGACTCGCCGTCTCAGCCACTTTTTAACCCATAAGCCCGTCATATATTAGATCTTTTTTTCATTTCAAAATTCAAACGTGTACAGTCTTAGATCTGCCTCCTGAAACCCTGAAAATTGTCCGGCTCGCTGCGAGCGCCGCAGTTTTCAATTTATATTACAAAAATTTTGGCTCGCTTTTCTCGCCATAGTTTTCTATCAAAACATAAAGTTCCTATTTGAAAATATCAAAAGAATGCATGTTAAATGAAAAAAGGGGCTTCCTTAAAGGGTTAAATATGTTATCAATATAATGTATTACTAATGTATCACTATTGATAGATGCATGTATCAAAATATAGTCTAATTTTATGTACAAATTTGGAAAGAGAACTTCAGTTTTCATCCAATTTAGAATTCTGAATTTGAAAATTTGTCTGGAAGAACCTTTTACTCAGACCAAGGCTTACCTTAAATTTTGTTTACTGAGGAATATATTGTAAAATTCTTTTATCTCTCTGTTTAGATTTGAATTAAATTTGTGCATGAAAATAAAGTCATATTTTTTTAGCTTTTAGTCAAAGTAAAGAATATCTATTGATTAAACATAAACATTCTTAATATATCACACATCACTAATGTTAGAATAAAATGATCATGCTTCAAATTTGCAAGAAAAAAATAATTTTGCTCCGGTCTTGGGCGAAAAAAATTATCTCGACAAAAAACCCAAGCTCTCCTCCCCCAAGATTATCAAATGGACCGTGCCTAAGTACTTTTTAAGTCGAATCCTAGCTTCTATTTCATGTGTATAATTTTCCCTTTTTTCTATATGCATATCTTGTATATAATTTGTTGTAGGTGTTGTGTGTCTTATTTGTAATAGAGGGCCATAAGGGAGAATAGCTTATGGCTAATTATGTCACCCTTTTGAAATTAAGTAATGTTACTGGCATAGGCATTCCAATAAATCAGACCAAAAAGAAAAAAAATATTTTTGCCTCTTTGATTTAGGAACAACTTGCAAAATAAGGAGCTTTTCGGTTTAAAAGAGAAGCTTACTCTTCCTGGGCGCATGGTCTCGCTCCATATCGGGAATTTGCTTCTTTTCATATATGTCATTGGACCTCTTCAGAACAGGCTTGTACCTATATTTTGAGCTTATTTATTTAAATATTATATTATAAGTGAGTGCAAGCATGTTTCTTATTTAGTATTCATGTTATATGAAAGATATGACAAACAGTCAAGGAAATTTGAATTGATAAATTGTTACCATTGGAACGAGCCTTGTGAAAATGCCTAGTTGTCAGTATTTTCCAGATAAATAAAATTTCAGATCTGATTTCTATAGCAACGAGCACAATTCATACAATTTCATTGTCTTACAAAGACTGTCCCATGGGTACGAGCAAATAAGAGAAAGGAGAGGATCTCCAACAACATTAGGTTGCAGTACCCACAGAAAAACTTCAAAACATCTAATGCAAAAACACAGAGCAGACATCCTTAGAATGAGATGCAAAGGGACGAGGAACACATCATAGAAACATGAACACACATAAACCAGCGAGACAAATGAGCAACCGATGCCGACGTAAGTAGCAGACGGTGTGTTATCCTTGATTACGTGAGCACAACCCTTCCACTTTTCCGATTACCCAGACATATCGAAGAACGTACAATTATGGTGTAAAACAACCTCCTAACGGTTAGATGACCACACACAAACACGACCGTAAAACGCAGTGGCCCCAGCAACACAGATGGAAATGTAAAAAGAGATTGTGTAATACAGTCCGTCTTCTGCCGGCTGTAGTGAGCTCATATATGTTATCACCCGAGGAGTCCAACTGACATTCAGAGAGGACAGATGGTCGGAGCCCTGTCTTTTCCAATGAGGTTTGGAGAGGGCGCGTCATGGACTCACGTCGTCATAGTCAGTGAGAGTGCAAGTTTTCAAAATGCGCTGGTACAAGACTGTAGAGTGGTCAAGTACCAAGCCTAGTGTCCGTCTGGTGACACTAGGATCATATCCACGGTATAAAAGGCATTTGATGATTCTGACGCATTTTCGATGGTTATGCAGTCTAGCTTTGATCTTTCTTATTTTGTTAATTATGTCACTTTACAATGCAGGTTGTGAAATACCCTAAGTAATATATTCTGTTGCTTGTATGGGTCCGAATTTCAAAAGAAGTTGACCATAATTTTTTTTGTAAAATTTCCAGAAAGTCTTTACTAGTTTGTGAAAGCGAAAACCTTGAACTAAAAGTTTATCTAATCCCTTCTTTGGTAATTTGTAAATTTCTACAATGAAAATCCAAAACATCAGTACATGCTCTAGCATACCGGAAGAGCTGTGAAATATAGATACCATAGGACGGTAATCTAGGAACATCACCGTCAAGCCAGGGGAAATTTACTATGTTGAGTCCAAAATCATCTCTTTTGTCATACACACTTGTATGAATCTCTCCATTTACAAATGAGTTAAAGGAAATACTTGTTTGTGAAAGCGAACGCATTGAACTTAAATCTCTCCATTTACAAGTTTGATATTTAAGTCCAAAAATGGTAATTCTGTGTTTGTACAGTTTAATTTGTTTAAAATCAATTTGTGTGGATTAATAACATCTTTATACTTTTCAAAAACAGGATTGTTGATAGTGAGAGTATCATTCAGCTACCTAGAAGTACCAATGAAACATTTCACATCATCATGTTTTCCTTGCTTTTGAAGATTTTGGATAAATTCTTTTTCATACGTGTATAAAATCAAACCTTCAACAAGAGGCGCACAATTAGAGATTTTCACCTACAGTCTACGCTGACGATTGAGATCGGACGATGACTTTACCTGTAGGGGTGATTTCAAAACAATAAAATCGAAAATGAATATAACTTCAAATCAAGAGACGAAGACAATGCGTTTGGACGATTATCAAGGGGGGGGGGGTTGAGGGGACGGGACGGGCAAGTCAGTAACTACCACCTCATGGAAATTGCCAAACATGCTGAGATGCGTAGAATATTTTTCAGGCTTAAGCACTTCCCATCCCATCCTGTGGCGGATCCACCTTTTAAGTTAAGGGAGGGGGGGGGGGGGGAATTAACGAGGAATCTGGGGACCGCCTATGTCCTCAGTGGGTCCAAGGCGGAGCCCTGGTAGGGGGACAACCCTTTCATCCTTTTCGTTCGGACTCATTTTCGTGAATGAAATTTATTATACTTACTTTTTTATTGAAAATTATCGTTTTACCTATGATTTGCTTTGGGGGGGGCCTACCCCTTTGATTCCTCCATTTGCTGCCCTCCGCATTGAGGGACAAGACACTTTGAAAGAAACCCAGGATTTAGTCAGAAAGGGGAGCGGCATTTGCTGAGTTGCATTATACTGTATAATACATGTATCATTTGTATGTGTCTTTTTTTTTTTGGCGCTGTACATGGACATTCATATAAATTAAAATTATTTTAATTAGAATCGAATTTCGAGAACATATTTGTGTTAGATATGCTGTTACATGTACTCCAAATTTTTAGATGGGGAGCGAATTGAGCACAATCCATCTTAATAAGCCTTTTTCACGTAACTGCGTGACTAGCATTTTGTGGACGGCAAGTACCGACTTACATTACGTCACAGTTAAAAAGTAATTGTCCTTTACGTCATATTGCGGGAAAAATACTCGTTTTGCCGTCCAAAACAACTGGACCGCAGTTACGTGAAAAGAGCTGATTTTTGTATTTCGAAGCGATGACCTGCTTGTGCTCGACCTTCTCCTCTTTTCTCCAGTTGTATGTTACTTACTTAGTCCTTGTTATGCCTTGTGGCACATAGGGCAAGGATATATGAACATCTATACATATTTATTTGTGTATGATGATTAAGTTAACAAAGTTTAGAGGTTGAGGGGGGGGGGGGGGGGTAGGGGCGTAGTGACGCATGTCCTCTCTAAAAATTGCAAAGTAAGAGTAACATGATCAAATAATAACCCTGGCTATCGCTGTTCTCAAATAGATAGGTCATTGAAACTGCTACACTTGTGCTCATTACCAATGCGGAAACATGATTCTTTTTTTTTTTTTTTTTTTTTGCTAGGGATGTTTATCCTATTGAAAGCGGGTTCTAAATGTATCCTGGACCAACTTTAAATCGCTCGAGATAAGAAATAAATATGCGAACGGACTGTGGCGACATCTACAATTGTTCATTATTTATAAAAATTATCTAAGATTTATACCATTGCCAAATTATTCTAGAAGTTGGTGGAATAAAATCATTACTACTCAAAAAAGAGTAAATATGGAATATGTGTTTAAAATTATATATTTTTGATACATTTTTATCTATCAAGTTTTTGCTCTAAAACACCCCTTTTTTTTAGATTGGGTGACGACTATAAGGGGGAGGGGGATCAGACACTAATATGAATTTTACTTCCAGAGTCCAATACTAGTCGAATCAATTATTTTCCAGTAACTCATGGTAATGGTGTTTTTAAACTTTTTTCAAATTTTACAATTTTATATTAATGAATTTTCTCTTTACATCTATTTGGGTTTTTTTTAAATATAAGTCATTTACTGTGTCGAGCAACTTTTTAACACAATTCATGAGATAGTGCGTATAGGTTTGGAAGGGGATTGTCGGGTTTCATTCCGGAAAAAAATCAGTTTATAAGATATAACAAAGAATGTTTATTTTCGGCCACTAAAAAGTTGTACTTGTCTATTTATTCTCGGGGGGGGGGAGACCTATCCACAACAATGCTTTCGGATGTGAAAAAAACCCACTAATTATGTGTTACTCTTTGCAAATTAAAATTTCGTTTGAAAGATGTACTAGTGAAAAGGAATAAATTTACTTGTACAAAGAATATAAAACACCCATCAAAACTGCTCAAATATAATTTGAATTATCAGTTAGGCAGACAGAAATTCAAATTTTCACTAAATTTGAGAAAAATTATTTTGAGAACTCCCCCAAATCCTCGGTGTCCAGTGTCAATTGTCAGCGTAGGCTTTAGGTAAAAATCTCTATTAGTACCCCAAAGGATTCCTACAACGTGCTTGTAGATATTCGCACCAAATCTTACATAAATGTTGTCCAAGAGGAAGGACAGGGCACTACACAAATCACTACATGTCCATGATTTGTATGATTTGCATTCTGTTATGGAAAAGAAACCTTTTGATTCAGATGTACAAATATAGGTTTTCCCCTCTCGATTAAAGCACTATTTAATGAGTTTGGACAATTGATCATTAATCTTGACGTGAGGAAGCGTGGTGTACATATTTGAAAAGTCGTATGAGAAATCCTATTGGCTTGAAAATTTCTACATTTCATTTTGTCAATCACATTACCTGAATTTTTAATAAACCAAAATATATTTAAGAGTTCTCGTGCCAAAGTGAAGAATTTGATGTAAACGAGTGTAGATTTAAGTTAACGTGAAAGAAAGATTTTAAACTGGAAAGCTTCAGGATTGAAAACCATTATTGACGCAAAGAAAACTAGATTTTTCAATCGTAGATTAGGTTTACGACTGTTTTCGATTTTTTGTTTTTGTTTGATTTATGCCTGGTGCCAGCGTATAATTAAGAACCGCACTCTGACTAACTGTAATGACAGAACTTTTTGTCGGACCCTGTCCAAACCTGTTTTGAAGACGTTTACATTTACACCACAATTGTACGTTCTTCGAGACCTCTGGGTAATTGGAGAAGTGAGAAGGTTGTGCGCATGTCATCCAGGATAACCACACCATTTGCTGCTTGTGTGGCAAATGACCGTCTAAAGTCGGCACCGGTTGCGCATTGGTCTCGTCGGTTTACGTGTAGTCTTTTGTGTTTGATGTTTACACGTCGTATGTCTCTTTTCCGTCTTATAGTATGCTCGTCTTTTGTGTTTTAGCATCGGGTGTTTTGGTATTTTTCTGTTGGTGCTACAACAGGGTCTTGTTGACTTCCTTCTCTTGAGAAAAGCGGGGTACCGACCATCTGTCATCCTCTGTGAATCTTAGTCGGACTCCTCGGGTGTTCACACGTACTGTATTTTGTATGCTTCTGTTTTTTATACCCATTTGCGTCATGCTGTTTGTTTATATGTTTAACTTACTGTGAGGGGGTTATTTTACACCACAATGGTGAGTTCTTCGAGACCTCTGTGTAATTGGAAAAGTAGTAAGATTGCACGTAATTCTGATAACAACGCCGTCTGCTACTTGCGTCCTAAGTCGGCATCAGTTGCGCATTGGTCTCGTTGGTTTATGTGTGGTCTTTTGTGTTTCATGTTTCTATGATGTTACATGTAGTTGGTTTCGTTAGATTATTTGTGGACTTTGTGTTCGTGTTTCTATGGTGTGAGTTTATGCTACTTGTCTTTTTTGTGTCTCTTTCAGTGAGTGTCTGCTCTTTTTTTGCGTTTGGTGTTTGGGACTCCGCTGTGGTTGCTGCGATCAAGTGTTGTTGGAGATTCCCTCCTTTCTTGTTAGTATGTAATTTTACAATCTATTTCACCCTCCCAAAATGCACTTTTAATTTCATATGGATCGAAAAAGATAAATTTCTTTCACACGGACATGCATTTTTAACGTATTGACAGATTCATTGTCAATATTGAATAATATGTTCCATAGTACCAATTTTATTGTATTAGACACGTTTTCGGATATTGGATCCTTTAAATTTAGAGAGTGGAATTGTTGTGTAGTGTCAGATAATCAAATGACGCGATGGAAAATAATATAAATGAGAAATATATGAATATCAAGTGAGAAGTATGGCGGTTCATCTTACAAAGCTTTTGTGGTCTTGTTTGTGTGATGTCATCTTACAGTGAGGAGGTTGTTTTACAATTCAATTCAATTGAAGACGTTTAATATTTACACCACAATTGTACACCACAATTGTATGTTCTTCGAGACCTCTGGGTAGTTGGAGAAGTGAGAGGGTTGTGCGCACGTAATCCAGGATAACCACACCATTTGCTACTTGCGTGGCAAATTGCCGTCCAAAGTCGGCACCGGTTGCCCATTGGTCTCGTCGGTTTATGTGTAGTCTTTTGTGTTTGATGTTTTTGTCGTATGTCTCTTTTTTGTCTAATACTATGCTCGTCTTTTGCGTATTTGCATCGGGTGTTTTGGTGTTTTGCTGATGGTGCTGATGGTGCTGCAACAGGGTCTTGTTGGGGATCCCCTCCCTTCTTTTAGAAATACCATGAAATAGGTAGGTTCATAGCTAATAAAAGAAGGATTATGCCAACATTCATGCTGTCTTCAAAACATGCAGACTTCATCTAATTATTTGCATGATTCAGCTAGATTACGAGTCAATATGCAGCTTTATCATGTACAGTCATAAACAGTTTAATATATTTTGAACTGCATGCTTTAATAGCTTACTGATTTTGTTGAACAGGAAGTAGAGAAGAAATGAAGTCCAAGTTGAGTCCTTTCATGTAGTCGACAAACCTGGTCGTCATTTATGAAAATGAATAAAGGAAAAGTATAGCATAAGTAATAATGATGATTTCTTTGTAATGTCTTGGCTTGTTTTTAAAATACAGTAATCATTTGTTCTTATACAGTTATTTTGAAGTATAACATTGGAAGTGCTTTTCAAACCGAGTTGCAAAGAAATGCGGTTCTTTTTTAGATGTGAGATTGGCAAGAAAGAAATGGTTTCGATTTAATAAGTCAATTATTTGAATTGATCCAAAGAAGATCCTGACGATAATCTCAGCATTCACAATAGAGCACAAAATTGAGCATCGACGGACCCCTAGCAAGCCAGAGGTGGGATCGGGTGCCCGGGAGGAGTAAGCATCCCCTATTGGCTAGCCGCACCCGCCATTCTGATGCGGTGGAGCAATAGCTGTCCAGGACATTCACTTGTGTAGACATGGCTTCTTCCCAAATGGAGATTAGCTTGCTTAATTCTTAACGTTTCGTAAGGACGTAGATGAAATGGTTAGGTCATGCTCTTTAAAGTACTGTAGTGATGGGCTTTACATATCTTTAGGAATGCTATTAAGATATATATTGTCTTGCATGAAAACGAACAGAGGAAAAGTAGGCGAATATTTCTTTAAGTGATTTAAAAAACAAAATAAAAAAACCCAAAGAAATGCCGGACCTTATCTGGGAAATTCAAAACAAATTGAACAGTGAGAAATTGAACCGCTGTTAATCGACTTTTTGTAAATTGTTACAACCTAAATGGTACATTATGTATTAGATTTGAAACAAGGCTGAAGCAAAAAGAATTTGAGGCTTCAAGTTCAATCGTTCAAATATTTTATGAATTATTAGAAAAAAATATAAGGTTCTTACCTCGCTCGGCTCGCATGTTTTAACGAATGAACAGCTGCTGGGGTTTGTTGTTTGTGGGCAATTAAAGCAGATTGGTCCTCGACTAAGACTTAAACCTAAATAAAAAAGCGTGGAATATCAAATTATCAAGTGCTCATTTCGGAGTAAATGACAAATATGGACAGTGACCATATTCCTGTATTCAGCACAAAATCGATAATTCAGAAACTGAAGACATTAAAATTAGATAAAAACAGGAACTAAAGCAAACAAACAAAAACCTCCAACATATGAAAAGAAGAGAACTCCCGATATGGGAGTGAGACCTGGTGCCCAGGAAGAGAAGGCATCTCCTGCAACAGCCGCCGCTTCAATTCGGTAGAACTGTCACATCCGGTTACTTCCTTTTCGGAAGACCGAGAGTACAATCTTTGGTTTGATGGTTCAAAGATAGAAATAAGCTTTCAACTTACGAAGTTTTTAAAGGAACTATCACTATTTTGCCAAGAACTAGGCTTATAAATGAAACTATCTAAGACATAAGGAAATCAGTAATAGGAAATTAATCCCGATTGAAAATTAAATTTACTGTAGTATTGATCGTTGCAATTCCATGTTCTGAAACTATGTTGTAGTTAGTCATGTTACTGTCATATAGAAACAATGTCAATAATAACCTTGTCAATTCCATGAAAAAAATGACTTGTTTCCAGCTCTGTCGCCTAAAAGAAGCCTTGTTTTTTCCTTTATCAATTTGACATCTTATCAGTTTGCTTTTTCGGAAACATAATTTCATCCAAACATCATCGAAATTAAAGAAGGTTAACATTAACCACCATCCCTCTATTGCTATTTTGGTCATATAATTTCATTTAACTAAGCTACTCAATCGACCCTACACGAAATATACGGCCGCGTACTCTCTGAAAAGTAAAAGCACAAATTCAAATTCTAAAAATAGAAGAAAAGGGCGCTACCGAAATGAATTTGGTGTCTCAGAAAATCATTTTGTCACTTTGTTAGTACCACTGATGAGGATTTACTGTCCTTAATACAAAATTGGTTGAAATTTTCTTCAAGAAGGTAGAGAGATCCGTATTATCTAAAAAAAAAAAATTATTGAATTTTTTTTAACGATGTTAGGTATTCAAAAGCTGAAATAATACCTCACCCCCATATTGGGAGTTCGCTTCTTTTCATGTGGTGGAGGAATTTGATTGCTTTTGTTCCTTTTTTTCATGATTTTGTATGCCTTCAGTTTACGTTTCTCAATTATCGATGTTGTACTGTGTTTTGGGATATGATCATTGCCCAAATTTGCCATTGCAAAGAAAACTTATGTACTAATATCTGAAGCATTATAGCAATTCAACTTTTTCGTCCGCCCTACCCAACCCCAGAAAACCCCAAAACATATATCATTATATCATTACCTTCATTTCCGCATGTTCCGTGATTACAGGAATCTGTCTGGCAACAATAAGAGCACATAACATGGTCAAGGGCGTCAAGATGGACCACATAATTTGGATTGTTCTGGTCAGGATTCCCGATGGTACCATTCACACATGACTGTAACAAAATTTATCTGCTAAACTTAAAGATTGCAATTTTTGTATAAAAATGCCCTCTTAATGTCTCCATCTCTGATTGATAATGTAAATAACCAATTAATCGTCACTACACAAATTCAACAGCGAGACATAAATTGTTGAATTGTATCTGAAACAAAAAAAAAAAAAAACAAAAAAAATAGACAAAATGATAGAATAACTTTAAAACAAGTCCGCTTTGCAAAGGGCTTCCGAATTAGCAACACCATTGAGGTATATAACAAAGTTCCCTTTCACTTATTATGCAACCTTACGTTTTTCGGAAAACATCCAACGTTGTACAAAATTTCCTTATTATTGGTAAGGAATTTGACAGCCATACAGACCTAAAATCAACAAGAAATCTTTTAAAGATTTTCAATGATGGGTAAAATAAGCAGGAATATGCCTTTATTACGACATAAATGAACTAAGTTTTATATTTTAATTCAAAAGTGACAATATGATACTCACCTCGCTTTTATCACAAATTTCTATTCTATTGCACAGCAATGGATTCAACATTGCATTACAGCTCAAACATCTCAAACATTCTAAACGAAACATTTGAAGAGAGAAACACTTTTTTAAAAAATAAACAAATAGAGTATGTACATGCTTAATTTATAAGTGTCGTTTTTTAACTGTTACAAATGTGATGAGGGCTTCGCCATAGATCCTTTACGCACAAGAACGAACAATTAATTATAAATTATCGATTCAGTTGACGATGGATGAAAATATTTGAACTTAAGTTTGTTTTAGCTATATGATACAATGTCAGATAAGTGGAATATAAGAGTGCTTTGGTACACACTACCACAAAAAATAACCGGGCAGATAAAACCATGACAATGAAATCAGAATGACCAACAAAGAGGTCAAATTAAACATCAGAGAAGAACCGAACCGTTATTCAGTCTCAAAGTCATTAAGGCAAGGCAAAATCATAAGAATTCCCATCGAACGGTTGCGAACCCCGGAATGAACAACATTTCGAAGTAAGACCAGGTGCCCGAGGAGAGTCAGCGTCTCCTGATTGCATGCAACACCCGTCACAAAAACTCCATGGAAATCTGTCAAATTCGGTGATTGTCTCGGTGTACATTTTGTGTTGAATACTGTCCCTTATAGGTCGCCATATATAGAGATATCCTCAGACAGTGCAGTGTATGTAATTTGTATATTGATTTCATTTTCGTGCCAAAAGGGGATGCTAACTCCTCTCGGGCACCTGAAACCACCTCTAGCTTACTAGGGGTCCGTCGATGCTCAGTTTGATACTCAATTGTGAGTGCTGTTGAGATTGTCTTCAGGGTCTTCTTCGGCTCATTTTGATGTACAGATCAGGAAGTATGTCTTGTTTGGTGATGACGACAGCCATTCAATCACAATGTTAGAATGTCACTGATCATTCTGGAAACGGGGATCTGATATGCTTTTATAATATCCCCGTAGCGACCAAAGAACTTCCGCAATGATGAATTCAGCCGTTGTGTGATATAACCTTGAACAAGTAGCTTACTTGCAAGCCGTCTGGTTCTAATGATGAAATCTTCATATTTGACACACACCCTGGCGTACCGTATCAGCTGAGAAACAAAAAACGCCATAAGCAGGAGAAAATGGAAATGTTGCCACTCATGAAAGGGAAGTTAGTTATGTAGAAGCTGGAATCGTCACGCTTGTCATACAGTGAGGTGTTCAAATGGCCGTTTGCGTCGAAAGATAGAAGCTTAAGTATATCCAAGTATGAAGCGGATTGGCCGCTCTCTGTCGTTTACTTGATCTCTAGTTTATGAGGATAGATTTCATGTTGATTGTCCTTAAATTTCGGATTATTGATGGACAACACGTCATCTATGTATCTGAAGGTAAAATTGAACTGAGATGCGAGGTGCTTTCGCCCAGTCGAGAGCAAGGTCTGGCTGAATTCAGCTGAGTATGAATATAAAAATAAGTCCGCAAGCAGTGGGGCGCAATTGGTACCCATGGGGATTCCGACTATCTGCCAGAATACGGTTCCTCCAAACAATACAAAAATGTTGTCAATCAAAAACTCCAGCATCCAGATTTTATCGTCTTCGGTATTCTTTTTGTTTCTTTCAGAGTGTTCCTTCACGAAATAAGTATCCTCACTCCCTATGACGAGGTACTTGTATCTCCTATTACCATTTAATGAAAGAAAAGTGTTGCAAATAATATTGACAAGTCTGTGGGATGGTAGTGTAGAGCGTGGAGAAGTTGAAAGAATTTATGCTAGTTATATAATTGAAATTACTGGCTTTTAAATTTTCTAAAAGTTCCTTAGAATTTTTTAGGATCCACATCTGATTGATTCCATTTCTGGAATAAGTTGTGTGGAGCTCTTACAAAAGTTCCCCGCGAGGGGTTTGACAGTAAGTGTTTTGAATATTTCCCCTGACATGGTCGCAATAGCACTTTCTGTGTGGATTTAACCTCATACAGTGCAATGCATGTATTTTATATGTTGTTTTTATTTTCGTGCATGAACATCGACGGCGGGTGCGACAAGCCAACAGGGGATGCTTACTCCTCTTTGGCACCTGGTCCCACCTATAACTTGCTAGAGGTCCGTCGATGCTCAATTAATTTGGTGCTCTGTTGTGAGTGATGTTTAGATTATTGTCAGTATCTTCTTTGACTCATTTGTGTCACACTTATGTCCTTTGCCGTGTGGATTTCTTACAAAAGTTCCCCGCGAGGGGTTGGACAGTAAGTTTTTTGAATATTTTCCCTGACATGGTCGCAATAGCACTTTCTGTGTGGATTCATCATCATACAGTGCAATACACGAACATCGACGGCGGGTGCGGCTAGCCAACAGGGGATGCTTACTCCTCCCGGGCACCTGGTCCCACCTCTAACTTGGTTTAAACAGTATTTATTCAAGAAAGCATTCAATTACAATTCCATATATACAAATGCAGGAAGGGGTTTAAAAAAAGCAGATCTGCTTATACAAATTCGTCTCCCTAGTCTAACTCCTGTTTTATCCTGATTTTGATGCCTTCGGTTTCTAATTTTCTGAATTATCGATTTTGTGCTGTATACAGGGATATAATCATTATCCATATTTGTCATTGCTAGAGGTCCGTCAATGTTCAATTAATTTGGTGCTTTGTTGTGAGTGATGTTGAGATTATTGTCAGTATCTTCTTTTACTCATTTGTCTCGCAGTATGTTTGAAGACCTTGCTTGATGCGAGTTAATATTTTCGTAAGCAAAATGGAAAGAGGTTTTGTTGAGCACCTAGACGAACCGGCCATGAAGCGGTGCTTGTAAGGATTTTTGTGCATTTTGGGAATCCAGTAATATATCCTGGTCTCACTGGTCTCACTCCAATATCCTGGTCTCTTTCCCATATCGGGAGTCTGCTTACTTTATTTTGGTGGCAATTCCCATATCGGGAGTTCGCTTCCTTTCATATGGTGGAGGTTTTTGGTTGTTTGCTTTGGTTCCTGTTTTATCCTGATTTTGTATGCCTTTGGTTTCTGATTTTCTGAATTATCGAATTTTGCTGTATACAGGGTTATCCATATTCAGAAAATCAGAAACCGCAGGCATACAAAATCAGGATGAATCAGGAACCAAAGCAAAGAAACAAAAACCTCCACCATATGAAAAGAAGCGAACTCCCGATATGGGAATTGCCATCAAAATAAAGTAAGCAGACTTATAAAAAGATATGGTGACGTGGAAAACTATAGAAGGCTGCGATCTGTTGATGGGACACACCTGTTTATCTTTAGACGTGCAAGGAAGAAAAAGCCTGAAATCTTCATATGTCTTTATTTCTGACAAATGCTATATTTTCCTACATGTTGGTCGTTGTGATCTTATTAATCTTATTTCATCAGTTTGTTTGTTTGCGTCGTAGACTTAATTACTGTCCACTCTTTTTTGAATCATAAGTTTGTATTCCGCCGCTGACATCACTTCACCAACATGTTGTTAGTATCCTCTCCATATCCGATATACTTTAGAAGAAGGAGATCTCCAACAACACTCGAAGCAAACTACTCATTCAGGGTAATATTGTACAACGACTTTTAAAAATAATCATTGAGGAAGGAAGTTCTTCTGTCACTACGGGGATCTTGTAAAAGCACATGATATCACTCTGTCCAGAATGATCAATGGCATTCTTGATAGCGATTGAATGGCTGTTAACATCGACAAACAAGACGACGACTGGTGTTGCATTAAAGCAGGAGACACTGACTCTTTACGGGCACATGGTCCAACTTCCAAGTAACTTTTATCCCGAGGTTCGCGGCTATTCAAATTGAAATTCTAATGATTTTGCCTCGCCTTCTCGACTTTGAGGGTGAATAACTGATGGGTACTTCGACGATGCTATGAATTGAAATGTCTAAATATATTCATGCCTAGATATACAGTAATGTCAATAGATAATTGAAATTTAATAATTGGTGGCGTCTTACCTGCTTCCTGAAGCAGAACCAAAATTAAAGGCAAAAAAAGTACTGTATACTTCATTGTTATCAAGCTAATGATATGAATTCTGAAAACATCTCTCTTTCAGTGATTCTTTATATAATGTTTGAAATAATTCCGAGATAAGATGTTTGTGTTGTCGGGTAATAAGTACTTTAGTTTTTTGTAAGTGAATACGTTGCTTGTAAATGTCTAGTAAGCCCGGTATGTCAAATAAAAAATAAACTGACGTAATCGTTGATCAAAAGGACGTTTATTTGCATACATGGTAGGATATTATTAACAATACACATGTACTTTCTAATCGGTTGAAACGGCCATAGTTACTATGTTACAGATAAAAGACTCAAGGCTAAAAATAAGATGAAAAATAGATTCAGTGTTCATAGAACACATGTTTCACATAAACTTTAATGCAATTTGCCACTTAAATGGTATTTCAATTAATATGGCCTCTACAATACAATTTAGGCGGATACGTTTTTAATAAGTTTTGAATACTTCATTGCAATATACCTTGATAATAAAGGTCTTTTCAAAAGTTTTTTCCCTTTTTTATGTGCTCAGAATAATGCACACGCTATATATTATCTCAGATTTAATATATATATATATATGTGTTTCTAGTAGAATGTAATAAAATATAATACTGTAATGCATCCTGAGGACCCTGTCCAAACCTCGTTAGAGAATCATATATTCTTTCACTATCTACTGAGGGAGAATTGTGAAGGAGGCTTGATGGAAAAACGTAATATTTCCGTCACGAAAGAATCCGTTTCTACCCATTTGCTGGCAGCAACGTTGTTGTTACCTTTCAAAGATTTCTGCGCAATGTTGAGGGATCAAGGAACGTGTTAAATATGTAAAATATTTTTATCTGTCGTTTTGAACAACAGAATGTAAAATGAACTTTAAAGTTAGTTAAATACTGTTTCTCTTGTTATATGTTACTATCACCGTCTGTTCGTATGTGTTTTTTTTGGGGGGGGGAGGGAGGGGGGGGGTTTCGTAAGAAAATGTTGGCGGGATCTTTTTACTATCTTTATTCTGATTTATGTGCTATTCAGAATGTGTTTGCTTATTGATTGAGATTTTAGGATTCACTGTTTTGTGTTTTGTGTTTGACTTTCATTCACTTATCTGGCGCCTTCCATTAAACATTTTTGTTCAGCACGCTTTTTCTGATTTAATGTTTCCCTTTTTCTAGATGTAGCATGATTGCTTGTTATTGTAACCAAGCTGAATAAGACAGTTTCTGTAGGTTCTGCACTTTATTAAATCATCAAAACTTAAGGCAATGACATAGATCTACAAGAAAGAAAATAATTACCAATAAGTACAATGCACATAGATTCATAAATGAGTATCATATATTTCATTGAACATGTAGAACTACATTACACTTCAAATACGAACATTTTACGTAGAAATATTGTCAAAATACATATGTCATAGCAACAGACAATACATTACGTCAATCATTTGAAATGTGTAAAATAATACGTGTTCTTCAAAGAAACATATTAAAAGAATAAATATGATTATCATGAGATCAGCAATAAGAGAGTTTAATACAAAATAAAATACTATTTTTACCTTAAAGTTGCCGGCAACGGAGACAAAGAAATTTAATGACGTGTATGTCCGAAAGGTAATCTGAACTTCCCGCTTATGAGGGAAAACAATAGGTGCGCTCTATATATAGTGACCCTGGTATTTCAAATCAAGTATAAAGGATCAACTGACCAATAAGAACAGGTGACCATTGGCATAATGTGAAAGAATGATTAAAATAAAGTACGGGAAAAATGTAATTCAAAATCAGACAAAAATACATGTATTTATCGACAATATAAATGCGCTCGTCCACATACTCTCCAGCTTTATATTTAGCGTCTCGATAAATAATGAAAATATTATATTGTCCACATACTCCCCGTATAAAGATGAATACATCAAATCATTATTGCAAAATATGAGTAAATGTCAGTAGTCAAAATGAACAAATCAAAATCATAATAAATTACAGCAAATATATGTAATGCAAATTCAAGCACATTTCACAACATCACGTCGGTTAAGGGTTTTTGTAACTCCATCATCGGACTCGACGGTAAGTACACTTCCAGAAATGTTCGTGATACGATAAACGGTTGAGTCAAAACTGTCTTGAATTTTGTTCCGTCCACGAATCTGTCTGTTGCGAATGTAAACTTTATCGTCAACTCTTGCTTCCGGTTCAAAGACTCTCTGATCGTGCGCCGCTTTTCTATCTGCCGCCTGTTTGACTGTACGCTCCCCAGCTTTTTCGAAAGCATAACGTAAACGTTCTTGATGTAAAGCAACCCATTCCTCGGTAGAACATTTCTTATCGTCGTCTGTATCGTCGTCGATCCGAGTAAAAAGTCGATAAGTAACTTAGGCTGACGACCAAACATCAAATAGAATGGACTATAACCGGTAGTAGAATTCTGTGTGACATTGTATGCGTACAATAGTTCCGGTAGTTCCCTCGACCAGTGTCGCTTCCGGTCCGGTGGTAATGACTTCAATAAATTATGTAATGTGCGATTAAAGCGTTCGCACTGTGCGTTACCTTCAGGATGATACGGCGTGGTTCGTGAACGTGTAATACCATACATCTTACAAAGCTGTGATACAACATTAGCTTCGAAGTTTCGGCCTTGATCCGAATGTAAACGTTCTGGTATGCCGTACTTGTAAAACCAGTCATTAAGCAAAACATTCGCAACGGTTTCTGCTTTCTGATCCTTGGTAGCGACTGCAATCGTGAACTTTGTAAATACGTCCGTGATGACTAGTACATTTTCTTTTCCGTGTGCTGGCTCTAAAACAGTAAAGTCCATAGCAACGACTTGTAACGGTTTAGATGCGATGAGATGTCCTAAATTCGTTCGTACAGCTGGTTGCGGCATCTTTGATACAATGCACCTGTCGCATCGCTTACAGTACGATTTTACTGCGTTAAATATTCCGGACCAATAACATCTTGAGCGAATCGTAGAAAATGTTCTCTCTATGCCCTGATGACCCAAATTGTCATGACAACTGATCAAAACTTTATCTTGTAAAGATCGATTATCTCCCTGTATAATACACCGCTATCCATGACAAGTGCGACAACTGATTTCGGCAGTTTACGTGATTCACGCTGTGTAGATTTTACGCCTGTCTTCCATATTTCTATAAATCTCGCTAGAATCGAATCTTCTGACTGCAATATCTTCATTTCGGTCGGTTTTAACGAAGGAAACGTATCGTGAGTAGATATTTCATCCATACTGACAGAATAATTTTCCTGATACGTCACTCTGTCCTTAATATCTGACGGTAAACGTGTGTATTTGGCAAATTTGTCAAGTAAGACTGCTAAGTCGTCTGTATTCGCTGTAACATCTTCTTTCTCGTGCATGCGTGACAGTGAATCTGCATTAGTGTTGTGTCGACCTGGTCTATATTTTACATCAAAGAGTAAGAATCGGACTTGTTGTGCAAATGGATGGTGTTCTGTGTGATTTTTACCATGATGACGTCTGATGCGATTCTTCTGGCGATAGCAGTACACAGATATAGAAAGATTTGTCGTCCGTTTGGAAAGCAAATGACACTTAAATGGAGAAGATTAAGCGTAGTTTTGGTCATCTCAATAGGGATTTGATACTTTATTCCATCTTTAGTAGTAGCTGGTGTAAAGGACTTCTGTATAGAGTAAAAGGGAGTTAACATAACAGGAAAGGGTGCTTTATTGGTAATAAACAATACCCTCTACTACAAGTAATATACCATGGGATTCTCTCACTGATTGTGACTGCTAACATTATCTTGACCACAGCGATGTATGTCCCCATAGCCGTCCTCATTTTCAGGAGATACAAAAAGAGAAAATCGTCATCAGGTAGTAACAACCAATCAGAGACGAGTATGGAGATGTGCTCCTTAGACTTCCAAGCTTCACTCCAGTCCAGTCATTCACACTCGGTCATATCAAAACAGAAGGCCGTAAAACATAATTTCAATGTGATGTTCCAGAAGGTTTAGAGTTGGAACACTTCCGTATTATTGTATACGGATATAATGTATTATTGTATACGTATATAGTGTTTTATTGTATACGTATATAATATTTGTATTAGTGGAGTATTTCTTATTAATAGTAGAGAGTAAACGATACGCCGAAAGTGAATCGCGATATATTGCGATATTTTATTAGCTGTAAAGCGAAACATATTGACGTTTCTTTTCATTCTTATCATTTATGGTGTAAAATCAGGTTTCTCTTTGTATGTTTATTCATACGGTTCAATGAATAATTTGGATTGTTTTGTCATGATTTTTTTGAGCGATGTGGACCATGTGTTGCTTGTTTTCTAATCAAAGGATTAAAATCGAAGTGATTTAATGATTTATTCATATGATCTATAAGGGTGCGATATATAGCGATTCGTATCGCGACACGAATAACCTTAAATATTTTATCAATCATCAATGAACAGTTGAAAATTTCGATGCCTTAGCAACTGACATGGGGGCTGTCATTTTGTTTATGACTACGAACTTTTTGTATTACGACGCAAGCCATTTGATTGGTCAGGCAGACGGTAATTTATGGGCAAAATTGAATTGCATCATATGGGGAGTAAAATTCAGAACGTAAATATAGGAAGGTAATGTGACCTACCCTTTCCCAAGAGAGGCGGGGTGGGGGAAGGGGGAAATACTTTCAGATTTAACGACTTTAGAACTATCATAAGATACAGGTTATGGAATTATTTGAAATTTTTGATAACGTCTCATGTTTCAAAGATGCAATTATGGTGAAGAAAAAATTCCTACATCAACAATATGCAGAGATATACCTGAAATGGCGATGTACCCGACCAGTATAGGTATTTGTTATTCTCCAAATTGCCACGGCCATCTGTCACGATAGTAGCAAATAATCTGGCTATCCGTGTTATGTGCGCACAATCTCTCATTTGTCCGGTTACCCAGTCACCTCGAAGAACATACGCTGTACATTGTTTTGTATTATATAGCTTTTCGCTATGAGATTACCACATAAACGAAACAGTAAAACGAATTGGACCAAATAACACACAGTTGAATACGTAAAAGGATAAAAAACAAAGGACATTCAAAAATAGTGCTCTTTTGACTGGAGCGAACCCATACATGCATCCACTGTACGACTGTCATAGAGAAAGCAGAAGTGGTGGGACCCTTCCTTCTTTAACGAAGTTTTGACAGGGACCGTCATAGAGTTCCTACATCACAGGGAATAAGAACATATTCTTTATCAATTCGCTGGTACAATTTCGTAGATTAGTCAAATACCGTGAATAGTGTCCTTTTTGGGACATTATGTTCACATCCACGTAATAAAAGGAGATTGATGCCTCTGATGCATCTTCTATGGGAATTCGGTCTTCATTTGATCCAGGCCGCCTTATTTTGTTGATGAAGTCAGCATGCCTAGCATTCTGGATGAGTTGATCCGGGCCTCCTTATTTTGTTGATGAAGTCAGTATGCCTAGTGTTCTTGATGAGTTGATCCAGGCCTCCTTATATTGGTGATGAAGTCAGTATACCTAGCGTTCTGGATGAGTTGATCCTGGCCTCCTTATTTTGTTGATGAAGTCAGTATGCCTAGCGTTCTGGATGAGTTGATCCAGGCCTCCTTATATTGGTGATGAAGTCAGTATGCCTAGTGTTCTTGATGAGTTGATCCAGGCCTCCTTATATTGGTGATGAAGTCAATATGCCAAGTGTTCTTGATGAGTTGATCCAGGAGGCACACAATCAATCATAGACAAAAAGAAGAACGCTCACGCTAAATTGTAGCATGTAACAAAGTAACAACAAAAGACCATAATTGAAACACGAATGACTATATAAAAGGAGAAAGACTTTCTATCTGTCTGTCACACTTAGTTTTCCAGATTAATTTTTGCTGTTCTTGCATTTATTGAGCCCTTTTGTGAAATGTGAATATATCCCAATGTGATACAAATCAAGATCGAGTGTTGTTTTGATTGACCTATTTTAACAAGAGGTATCCTTGTAACTTTTTTTTTCACCCAGTGTGTATATTTTACAATAATCCATGGAATTACGTACCTTCTAATCTGCAAATCCAACACGAACTTTTTCAGTTAATGATATTGAAGGATGTAAATATACGATTCGGCATCGCCTTACGTCATTACGGGATGTACATGTAGGTACCCGATGGTACGTGCATCTACTTTACACCATTGGGACTAATTAATGGTGCAATTTATTAATTGTAATTAATCTTACTGTCGTAGTACTATTAAAACGAATTCAAACAAACTTGACATGTTAATAAAGATTGTATATTGAAACTTACAGTGATAAATAAGAACCGATCACTTCTTTTATCTACTTGTTTATTGAAAAAAGTCAACTTATAAGAAAGGTTAATCTTATTACAAAACTTTGTAAATCATATCGCATCATTTTGAACGACACAGTAGCTTTGAATTCATGTGGATTAAAAAGCATTATTTTTCTTACACTTTTGAACGCAAAGCTTTAGTATAGGAGGCATCATGCTTTAAAGTAAAAAGCGAAAGATCGTGAAGTAGAATCTTTCCTGCTTCATTTTTTTGTATCTTTTTACATGATATGTCAGAATGTAACTTTAATCAATTCTCCTGATCATCATACTTGATGACTGAAGATCTCTTACATCAAAGTACCACTCATAGTTTATAGCACATGTCAAACAAACATAGCTACAGAAGTCGAACCACCATCCACCAGACCAAGAGACTGCACAATTACCAGAAGGATGTCGATCATTTTTTTTGTCCAATGTAGTGAACATCATTCCATCCAATGATCCACCATCACCTGTACCTGTTTGACCAACAGAATCTCCTGGTAAAACAATGGTAGATTATGTATTCAAATGATTCATTACAAGAATACCTTTTATGTTTTATTTCGAATTGTGTTCTTAGATAAAAGGGCTAGTCAGCTTTGGGCGATATAAATGCACAAGGCACAAGGACAGTAATTATACATGTATTCGTATAACGTTACCTGCATCTCCTTTGTATGATGAAGCATTTATATGAATTCTGTATCCATCAACTTCTGGACCAATACTAAAATTGTTATAGGTCGCATTAAACCAATTTCCACTTGTTGACTGGAGCTTGAAATAGACATCACTTATTCTGTGTTTGGTAAAAAGGTGCATATTTTCATTTCCTGTAAAAAGTAATGTTTTGAAAATCATTTTTAAATGTAAAGTTTCTGAATGATCTTATCTCCATTAGGTATTCAGTTTAGCTGATTTATTTTGTTTGTTATGTTTGTTTTAGCATTTTAAATCTTGGTTTCAAATACACATTGATTTTCAATTAAAATTTGGGATTTTTGCTTGATTTACACTCTCACTTATTTATTTACAAATAAAAGCGAAGGCAGTCGCACGATTCAAAGCAAAAAAGCGAAGAGTCAGTATTAACCAGAAATCCAACAACAGACCGTATCAACATGTAGATTCCAAAATTTGTTAAAATTTCACTTCAGAAACTCGATAAACCCGATTTTGATAACTTTCTCATGCAAAGATTAGATGAAATCTATATACATTTAATTAAATATATCTTGCTTAGTCGTAAATGTTGTTATATGTGTAAACGTCTTCAAATTGAATATGTTACATGGTCGAGGGTTTATTCAATCAAATTATACAGACAATATTAATTTTAGATGGGGCGTTTTCAATGTTAAATTTCAGTGTGACGTCGCCGCGTTTAACATTGAGACTATGGAGAGCGTCGGGACTGACAGTCAAACATATATTTGATAAAAGAGCAATTGCATGTAGTTCCAGCGTTATTTTAAGTTTATTATTGCTGGTAATTTCCAAAAATTCTCATTTCAATTACCAGAATTTCCTATTTCTTTCCATGCTGTAAATTTATCAGGTTTTAAATCCATGCTGTCAATTGATCAAGTTTTCAATGATGCTATTGAATTTAAAGACGTTTAACATTTGAACGACTAGGTGAGTGTCACTGCTGGTTGGCCAAGAGTCCCCGAGGGCACATGTAGCCAAGTTCGATCAACTTCGGTTGATCGTCTGTCTCTTCAACGCATTTGAAATTTTCTGTGACAAAATTTCTTGAAATTTCTAAAACGTGGGTTCTGTAGCATCATATCCCACCCATTTTGCTACGTCTTTTGGTACATTTTTTGGACATAATAATTTTCATACTTTTTGGCCATATTACATTGTTTAGACTGAGGATCACTGACGAGGGTTTAGTACCCGAAACGCGCATGTCTGGTCCATGCTGTAAATTTATCAGGTTTTAAATGATGCGATTGAATTAAAAGACGTTTGACATTCCAACATGATCATGCTTTGTTTCCACTTTCGTTTCTCATCGTTTCGTCTGAATTTAAGGAAGACAACTCTTATAAGTTACTTTTATCAAAAGTAACATATCATTATGCTACCAAAGTGCAGTGAAAGCAAGAAATGTATCATTGATTTTTTGTGATATATTTACTTTAAATGAAATTGAATTTTTTCAAGAAGGACAATATCCTTGTTCTTGTATTTTGCATCTGTAAGACAGCAAATTCTTAAATTAGAAAAAGCACTATATTTTGAGGTAGGTTGCAAAGCGAAATTGCAAATTGAAGCAGTTGCGGTAACAGTAAAACAAAGGAGGGGATCTCCAACAACACCAGTCTGCAATATCCACAGCAAAACCCCAAAACACTCAATGCAAAAACACAAAGCAGACAAGCACAGAAAGAGACGCATAAGGGACAAGGAACTTCAACGCACAACACAGAAACATCAAATACAAAGGACTACACATAAACCAACGAGACCAATGGGCAACCGGTGCCGACTAAGGACGGCCATCTGCCACGGAAATAGCAGAAGGTGTGGTTATCCTGGATTACGTGCGCACAACCCTCCCACTTTTCCGATTACCCAGAGGTCTCGAAGAACGTACAATTGTGGTATAAAACAACCTCCTGACTGTCAGATGACTACATACAAACAAGATCGCAAAACGCAGGGGCCCAAGCAACACAGATGAATATGTAAATGGATATAAAAAGAGGGCGTACGTAATACAATCCGTGCTCTGCCGCCGCGAGTTCATGTATGTTATCACCCGAGGAGTCCGACTGACATTCAGATAGGACAGGTGGTCGGGGCCCTGTCTTCTCTAAAGAGGTTTGGACAGGGCCCGTCATGGAGTCCCGTCGTCCCTTCTGAAAGGAAGTATCTTAAAATAGGATATTCAAGATGAAGGCAATCACAGCGGAACACACGTAGTAGTCGGGCAAATAGAAACAAACACACGTGATATCGAGAACGATAGCACCACATTATAGAAACATGAAAGGCAACACTATATATATAATACATGGGTAGCCATTTGATGCTGTTGAAAAAATTCTCAATATTTGAACCATATCTTATTTAACAAGTTAAAAGTCATGTTTGTAAAACATTAATGCCCCCTACCCCTTCTGTGATTAATGTCCGTCACAACTTTTTACTTGCATTGATACAACCTATGGGGGTATAAAGTAACAGTGTAATGAAAAAAGTCAAAGAAGTATAACTGTCAGGAGGACCTGTATGTACAGCATTTATGCTTTGTTAAAGCTCTTCTTCTAATAAACTTCTACAAGGTAATTAATGGTATTCTATTAAATAATCATATTCAACAAACCTGATACTGAACAGAATGTTGGTAAATTTTCCAACCAAAATTCAAGGGGCATAACTCTGTCAATTTTTTTTGATCGGATTCGAAGTGCAAGGGGCATAACTCTGTCAATTTTTTTTGATCGGACCCAAATATAAACTTGACCTAGATTTTCATTTGATGTGTCTGTACACAAGATTTATTTCAGTATGTGAATACACTCCAGAGATATTGAACGAAAATCCTGAAATTTTGGTATTTTTCGAAAAGCAAGGGGCTAAACTTTGTCAATTTCTTTTTCATTGGACCCAAATATGAACTTGACCTAGATTTTTATTTGATGTGTCTGTACACAAAATTTCATTTCAATATGTGAATCCACTCCAGAGGTATTGAACGGAAACTGATGTCGTGGACCGACCGACCTACCGACGGACCGACAGACAGAAAGTCAGACAGCAGCAAAGCAATATGTCCCCTCTTCTTTAAAGGGGGGCATAAAAATTTTTGATTGAACCCAAATATGAACTTGACCTAGATTTTTATTTGATGTGTCTGTACACAAGATCTATTTCAGTATGTGAATACACTCCAGAGATATTGAACGAAAATCCTGAAATTTTGGTACTTTTCGAAAAGCAAGGGGTTAAACTTTGTCAATTTCTTTTTCATTGGACCCAAATATGAACTTGACCTAGATTTTCATTTGATGTGTCTGTACACAAAATTTCATTACAATATATGAATCCACTCCAGAGGTATTGAACGGAAACTGATGTCGTGGACCGACCGACCTACCGACGGACCGACAGACAGAAAGTCAGACAGCAGCAAAGCAATATGTCCCCTCTTCTTTAAAGGGGGGGCATAAAAATTTTTGATTGAACCCAAATATGAACTTGACCTAGATTTTTATTTGATGTGTCTGAAAACAAAATTTCATTTCAATATGTAACTCCACTCAAGAGATATTGAACAGAAACCCTGAAATTTTGGTATTTTTCGAAGTGCAAGGGGCATAACTCTGTCAAACTTTTGTTCATCAGACCTAAATGTGAACTTGACCTAGATTTTCATTTGATGTGTCTGTATACAAAATTTCATTTCTATATGTACCTCCACTCAAGAGATATTGAACAGAAACCCTGAAATTTTGGTATTTTTCGAAGTGCAAGCGGCATAACTCTGTCAAAATTTTTTCGATCGGACCTTAATACGAACTTGACCTGGATTTTCATTTGATGTGTCTGTATACAAAATTTCATTTCAATATGTAACTCCATTCAAGAGATATTGAACGGAAACCCTGAAACTTTGGTATTTTTCGAAATGCAAGGGGCATAGCTCTGTCAAATTTTTTTTTGATCGGACCCAAATATGAACTTGACCTAGATTTTTGTTTGATGTGTCTGTATACAAAATTTCATTTCAATATGTGAATCCATTCCAGAGATATTGAACGGAAACTGATGTCGCGGACCGACCGACAGACCGACAGACCGACCGACCGACCGACAGCAGCAAACCTACCTTCCTCGAAGGGGGGCATAACAAAAGTTCTATTACTAATACTTTTGTGTATTTTGGCGGCTCCTCGAAATCACTTTGACTTGCAGCATCACTGATAAGGATTTAATATCCGAAACACGTGTCAGGTGCATGAAAATTGGTTTGAAATTTTCTTCCAAAAAGGTATCGAGTTGGAACACTTTCGTATTATTTTGAATGTTTAATACTACCTTTAGGGTGTCAAAGAGTTAAAACAAATCTTCAAAGTTTGGTTAATATTACTAAACACAAAACGCACGTACTTGTTATGATTGGTTTGTTGAGCATGTGAATGATGAAACTCAGAATTATTTTATTTCGACGAAAGGACCTAGTATGAAATCAACATTAAAATTCCTTTCACCAAAGGTTTAACCATACTTTTTAACAATATTAGTTCAACGGTCAAAATGACACCAATCGTATTTCTTGAATCAAAGATCAAGGGGTTCATGGCATATTAGTCCATATTAATAAGGCAATCACGAACCCGTATCGCGAATCGAAAAACATTTTTCCGGGGCAGAAGAAGGGAGGAGATCTCCAACAAGACCCCGTTGCAGCATCAACAGTAAAAAACCAAAACACCCGATGCAAAAACACAAAAGACGAGTACAGCACGAGACGAAAAAGAGACACACGACATGTAAACATCAAACACAAAAGACTACACATAAACCGACGAGACCTATGGGTAACCGGTGCCGACTTTGGACGGCCATTTGTCACGCAAGTAGCAAATGGTGTGGTTATCCTGGATTACGTGCGCACAACCCTCTCACTTCTCCAATTACCCAGAGGTCTCGAAGAACGTACAATTGTGGTGTAAAACAACCTCCTCACTGTAAGATGACATCACACAAACAAGACCGCAAAACACAGAGGCCCCAGAGACACAGATAAATATGTAAATGGATATAAAAAGAGGGCATGCGTAATACAGTCCGTGCTCTGCCGGCTGTAGCGAGCTCATGTATGTAATCACCCGAGGAGTCCGACTGACATTCAGAGAGGACAGGTGGTCGGGGCCCTGTCTTCTCTAAAGAGGTTTGGACAGGGCCCGTCATGGAGTCTCGTCGTCACAGTCAGTCAGAGTGCAAGTCTCAAGGATGCGCTTGTACAAGACTGTAGATTGGTCAAGTACCAAGCCTAGTGTCCGTCTGGTGACATTAGGATCATATCCACGGTATAAAAGGCGTTTGATGATTCTGACGCATTTTCGATGGTTATGCTACCTACCTTTGATCCTTTTTATTTTGTTTATCATATCACCATAAAAGACAGGTTGTGTAATACCCATAGTAATGTACTCTGTTGCATGTATAGATCCGAATTTTAAAAGAAGTTGACTGTAATTTTTGTAAAATTTCCAGAAAGTCTTAACTAGTTTATAAAGCGGAAACCTTGACATAAAAGTTTTTTGGTAATTTGTAAATTTCTACTGTGAAAATCCAAAATATCAGTACATGCTCTAGCGTAACGGATGAGCTGTGATATGTAAATGCCGTATGACGGTAATCTTGGAACATCACCGTCAAGCCAAGGGAAATTTACTATGTTGAATCCAAAATCATCCCTTTTGTCATATACACTTGTATGAATCTTTCCGTTTATAATTTTGATATTTAGGTCCAAAAAGGGTGTTTCTGTATTTGAAAGGTTTGCCTTGTTAAGGGTTAATTCTTGTGGATAAATTTCATTCTTATATAATTCAAAAGCAGGATTGTCAATTGTTAGAATATCATCCAGATACCTAGAAGTATTATTGAAACATTTTAGCTCATCAAATTTTCTTTGCTTTTGAAGATTTTGGATAAATTCTTTTTCATAGGTGTATAAAAATAAATCTGCAACAAGAGGCGCACAGTTAGTACCCATAGGAATTCCTACAACCTGATTGTATAGATCCTCACCAAATCTAACATAAATATTGTCCAAGAGGAAGGACAAGGCATTACACAGGTCACTACATGTCCATGATTTGTATGATTTGTAGTCTCTCGAGGAAAAGAAACCCTTCGATTCAGATGTACAAATGTAGGTTTTTCGCTCTCGATCAAAACACCATTTAATGAGATTAGATAACCGATCATTAATTTTGTCATGAGGAAGTGTGGTGTACATATTAGAGAAGTCGTATGAAGAAATCGTATTGGCTTGGAAATTTCCAGATTTCATTTTTTCAATCACATCCCCTGAATTCTTAATAGACCAAAATAAATTTACATCGTTCCTGTTTAGAACCGTTTCACAATATCTAGTTATGTGTTCTTTAATAGTAGTAAGTGCTGACGTCAGATTTCTAGACAAAATTGTAGTGGAGCAATTACTAGAATTAGCAATAAATCGAAATTTGTAAGGAGACTTGTGCAGTTTCGGTATGCAATATAGTGTTGGGAGATCCAATTTAGAAATAGAGATACTGAATGAAGACAGATCACTGTTATGCTTGCCTAAAATTTTAGATGCACTTTCATTGCTTTTGATATATGTATTAGTAGACGAAAGTGCCGAAATCAAAGTTGATATGTAGTAACGTTTTCAAATGATAATGATGTTGTTTGCTGCTTTATCAGCTGGTGCAAAGACATATTTTTCATGTAATTTACTGAGTTTGGATTTGAAATATCTTTCTGATTTGGAACGTGAATTTTGAAAAAGATGAGGGTTTTTATGGAAGTTATCTATTCGAATATCTAAAATGAGGTTTTTCCAGTCATTCAGAGCATGCGGTTCGACTCCTTCTGATTTACACCATCTTTTCGTATAATTATCTAAGGCTTCCGTAAGTACTTCACGGCATTTGACAAAATCTATATGAGTGAGTTAATGAAAGTCAAACAAGATTTTCAGCCGAAACCAGTATCACCCGTTTGATATAATCAAAATGTTGAAATTTCGATAGCATACTTTCTGGTATTTGAAGGTATGATTTTTCAGCAAATAGTGGGAATTCCAATGGGAACAAACTGTGCTCCATCATTCTTTCAAACACCACTTTTTGTTGATACTTTTAACCACACCTTTTGCTACCGTCTTATGTCTGCACCGATTGCCTATTGAGAATAGGAAAGGATCTTCAGCATGGCCATGTACCTGCACTCACCCAGCGAAACAAACCCACAAGAAAGTGACACATAAATGACATCAGACAAAAATTACAAACCACAAAAAGATGCAATAATTACTAGAACATCATACAAAGCAGTCGAAACAGACGTACAAAAATATCAAACATTAAAGACAACACATAAAACGAAGGAGACAAATGTGCGCCCGGCACCGACTCTGGACGGCCATTTGCTATTAATAGATTGTGTTGATGACGCATTGGCCTCTTGTAACACAGATTCTATGTAAATGGATCTAAAAATGGATCTGGTATCGTTCGTTTATGAATTGTCTTTTGTGTTTAATGTTTCTATGCCGTGTGTCTCTTTTACGTCTATTGCTGTGCTTGTCGTACTCTGTGTTTTCACATAATTTGTTTTGGTGTTGGTGCTGTAACCTAGTCTTGTTAGAGATCAACTACTTTCTTCTTGATGAAATTAGTGAAAATTAGCTTACCCAACCAGACATTTCCGTTAAAGTCTCCAAAGCCTTTAGTATACTCTTCCCACAATCTGCTCCAATTAAACGTTCCATTCCTTGATGTTACGACCTAAAATCGAACGTTTTATATTTTTAATGTATAAACGCATATTTCATGTACGATAAGTTACACTGCGTACTCTCAAAAATACAAATCAATACATCAGTTCTATCAATAAGCGCCGAAATTGTTATTTTCACCCTTTTTGCTTTTCATTCAAACATATACGTTGAAAAGTGAGGTCACCATGAGCTCAGTTTGTCGGAAATAACAAAATCATGTTTCTATAGAACAAAGTTGCACGTTGACAAAATATATATAATGTATGTAGGAGGCAGATGTATGCCACCATACTCTGCACCTCAAGCATCATTAATGAGATTAATTGAGACATTAAATGCGCGTACATCGAGTAATTACCGAATTTGACAGGTTTCCATGGGGCTGTTGCGATGGGTGTTGCATGCAATCAGGAGATGCTGACTCTCCCCGGCATCTGATCTTACTTCGGAATGTTGTTCATTCCGGGGTTCGCGACCGTTTCAATAGGAATTCTCACGATTTTGCCTTGCCTTCTCGACTTTGAGACTGAATAAATGTAAGGTACTTTTTGATGCTTATTATTATGCACTATATTTTTACGTATTGATAATTTCAACCGCATGGTGGTCTGCTAGTTCCCGATTATATCACTCGCCTAGATTACTGTGCTTCTCCACTGCCTTGAAAATTTGAAAATTTACTGATATCAATTTTGATAGATCATTTAAAAACGAATTGGTATCTCCCTGATGACAATGCTCATTCGTTCGCTTGCCCTTTTACATACATTTCGTTCATGTTAAGAATTTCGCTCACAAAACATGTACATTATATAATTATACCGACAATACATATATTTTAATACCAATAAAACCGGAATGTGAAATTTTGAAAAATAAGAATGATCAAATTGTCTTAGAGGGCAAATGTCTCTGGAGGGTTAAATAGATGTGTAGAGGATGGCAAATATGAAAAAAAACCATATCCATATCAAGAAGTACAAAATCATTAATCGAAAAAATCATCTAAGCAATGGCATACAAAACCAGGATAAAACCAGAACTAAGGCAAAGGAACAGAAATGAAAAAAATCTAAAATATGAAGAGAAGTGGATTCCCTGCGAAGGAGTGAGATCAGGGATCCAGGAAAAGTGAGCATCTCCTGTTTGTATACAACACCCGCGACTTCAATAAGGTAGAAAATCCCAAAATTCAGTAGAAAGGTTACAATTGGTAAATCCCACAATTCGGTAGAAAGTTCACAATCGATAATTCCCACAAAGGAAGACAAACGAATAAGTTGGTATGCCATGGCATAAAAGGTCTACGTCAGAATATCATTTATGACTCTGGACAAATGCACGTCATAGTGTGATATCATTTCCCCATATCGACCATATAACTTCCTCAGTGACGATGTTACTCGGTCACAAATGTATCCTTGACTGAGAAGCTTAAGTGAAAGCCGTCTAGCTCTTAGAATAAACTCTGAGTACTTGGAGCTTGCCCGAGCATAACGTATTAATTGAGAAATGAAAACGCCATATACTGGTGAAGACGGGGTGTTGCAACTCAGAAAAGAAAAATTTGCCATATTGAAATTGAAGTCGTCACGTTTGTCATTGATTGAGGTGTTCGTATTAACACAGGCGTCAAAAGACAACCTGATATCCAAATAGGACGCTGAATTATTGGTCTCTGTCATTTCGTTAACCTGCTTCATTGGTACTTCTAGGTACCTGGATGATATTCTTACTATCGACAATCCTGTTTTTGAGAAATATAAAAATGTTATTTATCCACAAGAATTGATTCTAAACACGGCAAACGTTTCAAACACAGAAACACCATTTTTGGACCTAAATATCAAAATTGTTAATGGAGAGATCCATAAAAAGTGTGTATGACAAAAGAGATGATTTTGGATTTAACATAGTAAATTTCCCTTGGCTTGACGGTGATGTTCCTAGATTACCGTCCTATGGTATCTATATTTCACAGCTCATCCGGTATGCTAGAGCATGTACTGATGTTTTTGGATTTTCATAGTAGAAATTTACAAATCACCAAGAAATTTTTAGGACAAGGTTTTCGCTTTCACAAACTAGTAAAGACTTTCTTGAAATTTTACAAAAATGTTTGTCGACTTCTTCTGAAATTCGGACCAATACAGGCAACAGCGTATATTACTTTGGGTATTTCACAACCTGCATTTTATGGTGACATTATTAACAAGATAAGAAGGATCAAAGATAGACAACATCACTATCGTAAACGCGTCAGAATCATCAAACGCCTTTTATACCGTGGATATGATTCTAATGTCACCAGACGGACACTAGGCTTGGTACTTGACCAATATACAGTCTTGTACAAGCGCAATCTTAAAACTTGCACTCTGACTGACTGTGATGACGGGACTCCATGACGGGCCCTGTCCAAACCTCTTTAGAGAAGACAGGGCCCGACCACCTGTCCTCTCTGAATGTCAGTCGGACTCCTATGTGATAACATAGATGAGCTCGCGGCGGCAGAGCAGGGATTGCATTACGTACGCCCTCTTTTTATATCCATTTACATATTCATCTGTGTTGCTTGGGCCCCTGCGTTTCGTGGTCTTGTTTGTATGTGGTCATCTGACAGTGAGGAGGTTGTTTTACACCACAATTGTACGTTCTTTAAGACCTCTGGGTAATCGGAAAAGTGGGAGGGTTGTGCGCACGTAATCCAGGATAACCACACCTTCTGCTATTTCCGTGACAGATGGCCGTCCTAAGTCGGCACCGGTTGCCCATTGGTCTCGTTGGTTTATGTGTAGTCCTTTTTGTTTGATGTTTCTGTGTTATGCGTTGACGTTCCTTGTCCCTTATGCGCCTCTTTCCGTGCTTGTCTGCTTTGTGTTTTTGCATTGGGTGTTTTGGGGTTTTGCTGTGGGTGCTACAATCTGGTGTTGTTGGAGATCGACTCCTTTGTTTTAACGTAATGTTCAACGGGAATCTTTATTATTTTCAATATTGTTGAAAGCTTACAAGCTAAGTTATGTTAATGATTAAGAAGTTATGCAAATTGCAAACAATGAAATATGAATTCCTTTCCCTTGAAAAGAAGCTCTGTATATTCGTAGGCAAGGCCGACTGTCAGGTCAAAACGAAATCTGACCTGAAATCTTAGAGTGGGACTCCCCCCCCCCCCCCCCCCCCCCCCCATCAATAAACATGTTACAGTAAACCGTGATCACGATTCTCCCGTCCGGATACACACAATAGAACCTAATACATGCAGCAATATGTAAATCTTACCGTCCATCCCCCGCCATCAGTAACCATATCACAGTACACCACGATTCTAGTCCTCCCATATGGATAGACATTATACCAACTGCTACTTGAAGTAGTATATAGGTCTTTAATGTCCTTACAGTCTCTAAACAGACATGGAGGACGTAGTGTCATTATTGTAGACGTCATTGTCTTTGTTGTTTTGTGTATTTGGGTGTCTGTTTATGAAATGAAAAATAAAGCAGTGAAAGGAGTAGGTCCGTTATGTGCCAAAATCGGCCCAATCAGAAAATTAATTAAAACTTTGTTACCTTAAAGTATTAGATTTCATGATTAAAAATCAGTTTCATTTTTTCAAATCGGACATTTCTTTCCCTTTTAATAAACGTTTGAATACACCCTTGTCTTTAAAAGTCGGCGTAAGTTTGGTGACGTCATTTGACGTCATGTGTACATTTTGTTGTGTGTATACGTAGTACGTATTTCTTTTGGTATGGTATTTGTATCCAACTTCTTCATGAATATATCAACCATCATGTCTACGAGGATATAACATTCATGTTAACTACAAAAATTCTGTGTTTTAACTAATTAATACGATACGTAATAAATATGGGATCTCAAATGATTTTTCATTTCATACGATGTATTATGAAACGAGTTGTGTATTAAAATCCCCGAGTCTTGGTGATAATTTTGTTCCTTCAAATTGTAGGTCGGACTAACATCCTGTTAGGGTTGGACCAAATCTTTGCGATGAAAAAGTGACTTACGTGTAACTAAAACTTGATCGAGATTTAAAACGTCGATACTCAAAACAATGTTATAGTAGATATTCCAACTGTATTTAATTATTCTGAAAACGGCTTTTTATTTTTCTATCAGATCTTAAACGTGACCTTGATCTACGTTGAATTTTGAGGTTCATCGTTTTAGAACCCCTGAATAAGTTATAGAAATATGACGCATATATCAAGTGATAAAATTAATATGTGACCATAAATGAATTTGGAAACAACAATAATCTGTGCAGATGTAGTGATTTAATAGAAAGACGGACGGAATGACAGACTGACCCCAGACGAAGTTACTATCTTTTTCAACCTCGTTTTGTAGCAGTATAAAATGTTTAAATAAATTAAATCAATATAGAATTCTTTGTAACAGAAATGTATACGTTTAACATTTGTAAATCTATTTCAGTAACGCCTAAGTAAACAATAAACAAAATTCATTCCTCCATGTCACTGTGTGCATTTTCCTCCTCACTCTCAGATTCATCTATTGGATCTGGAACATTACTGGCATCCAAAATACCCACACCCCAGTCCCTAACACCCTTTGTGAAATCAGGCAAGTGCCGTGCATATGACATATACCATATGACACTTGCTATATGGGCACAGCACCCAACAACTCTTGAGCCACTTTTACACTTGCGATACCAGGATTGCACGGCTCCATCAAAGTACCCTATCCAACACTGGTATTGTTTGGCCGACGTATGACGGGACTGAATCTTTGCACTAAGGAGATCGTCATTGACATTGTCAATTAAAATGTCGTATACACCATCCTCAGATACGTGTTCCTGTGAGTAGCATTTGGCCATCTTCACCTGGTATACGCCAAGTGTTAGCTCCCGTATTTCGTCTTCTGTATATGTAGGGAATTCTGGGACAAGCCCGCATTCATTCATCTTTACCCATTTATGGCTGCGCTTGTCTAACCCTTCGTCTGAAATTCGCTGTTGGAGAGTATTGCTCTGTTTACTTAGATATTTCATTTTAGCAGCCATGACTACATCTGACTCCTCCTCTCCTCTGCTTAATGGGGGCCGATATCGGTTGCAAAGAGCACATATGATGCGAACATAATCTCCTATGTGCGGCAATTGAGTGTTAGGCAGGACTCTGTCCAAGTATTTCCACGACTTAAGTCTCCCATTGGCCGACTCGACCACCCATCTGATCTGTTTAATAAAAGCTAGTTTAACTATAATGATAGTACATATTTAACAAATAAACGGAAGTATGTCATTTTTTTTTTAAATCATCAACAATTCAGTAAAATTTTCTTCTTTTTTTTTCATAATATGACGCGACATTCAACAACACATTAAATATTATTATTCAAGGTAATTTATTTCATAAATATTCTGTATTACCTTTGTTACCAGTCTAGAATTATTGGAATCCTCAGTTTCGTGTTGTTTACTGCCTTTCTGTAGGAAGGATGGCATACCAAGTTCTTGTAGTATATCTGCCGAGTCTCTGAATCCTCGGTCAACTACGAAGATATCGTCCTCTTGAACCCAGTTCTTCATTTCCTCCGCATTGGTCGCCAACATGTGCTTCAAAATACTGGAGTCGTTGTTCCGAGTATCAGCAAGGTAGGGACCTAGTACGGATACTACGTACCCTGTAGTTGTGACTACCATCATGGGCTTTACAAGGGGTCTGTGTTTGTGCATGCTAAAGGTATGGCGTTGAAAACTGAAATTGGCACTTTTCTGAATATATATATACGTTCCGTCCAATACCAGTATAACAGGGTCGCTGGTCACATCATCTGCTAACAATTCCCTAGCAAGAGGGCGTGTATGCTTCGTCTTCATCTCCTCTCTACTTACATGCTGAAAGCCGAGATGTTGGGGAACGAATTTATTCATGAGAGCCTTTCTCCCCGTAGCAACTGCACGTCTAACCTATACATAGATAAAAAAAGTTAACAAACCTTGTCCTTGAAACATGAATGGCCCGTCGGAATCTTTGTCAATTTCAACACAATTTGCTGTTAAGTAGGTCAAACTCAATAGGAAATAGTTATAATGTTGATTTTTTTTCTGAAAAGAGGTCAAAGGTCAAGGTCACAAAGGTGAGACTTTGTATCAACAGAGATATTTTCTTAAAAGAATACAAGTGTGAAATATGAAAGCCCTATTACATGTACTAAAAATCCATGCCCAAAAGTAGCTCTAATGTCAAGGTCAAGAGGTCATAAAGTTTGATACATGTATCAGGAATATAAAGCCCTAGAGGCTATAAAGCATAATTAAAAGTTATGTCCAATATTAGAGTATTACAAAAGTGGGTCAAATGTCAAGGTCACAGACACGGAATTTGGTGTCAATGGAAAGGTTTTGCTATATGGAATACTCATGTATTAAAACTCTACCACATACAATTTAAAAGTTGTACCCAATGGTAAAGTTTTTGCCACGGACAAACTGACAGACGGACAGGCAAAATATTGTATGCCCCTGAATTCATAAAGATTAGTGACGAGATACGAATAAGATAATTCTCAGTCCGTATTATAGCGAATATTGATTCATATATTTATTCATTTATCTATTTATCCTACTACTATCGATTTGTTATTATTATTTATCATTAAGTACCTGAGATTTTGTCATATTGAAAAGTGTCCCTAGCAGCTTGTTACTCATCGCAGTCCTGAGCTTCGTCAGAAGAAGTGCTATGCAAGTCCTTGGAGATCGAGCATTGGTAGATTTGATCCGTTCTACGTAGGTCATAAGATCATCAAAGTTTGCCCTGGACAGCCCAGTCAGGTTTTGGTAGTCTTCATCAGTAAGGCTATCGTCATTATCAAAGTCAAGCCGCTTCTTCTCTTTTTCTAAGATTATATTCTTGGCCTCATTAAGTAGCTCAAGTATTCCAGATCTGTTCAAGTTGGTTTGATTTTTCACGGATTTTAGTTGATTCAAGGCATGAGGAGTGAGACTGTTGTTATGGATATGTCCTGGACAACATCTAGCTCCCGTTGGGATGAAAATATCACTCTTAGTGTAGGCCAAAAAACGAGTACGCACTGACGGAATAACAAGTTTTGGACCAGGCTTTTTACAAACAAAGCAATACGAATGTCCAAGGCTTGTACGCGGTAACGACAGATTTACTGATGGTGGGCTCTTAACTGTCACTGATTGGCTATCTGCACCCTTAGCCATGCTAGCTGTCATTCTTTCTGGTGAATTTCTTTCATTCTTGTGTTTATTGCATCTATGTACACATTTGTTGCAAATGAATGAATCGCTTTTACTGTCAATCATGTAATTTCGACGTAATATTTTCGCTAACTCCTGATTTACTTTTCTACGGTCTTTTGGCTTGGGGTGTTTACTGCATAATATGCATACATAATATTTTGGCGCTTTAGGTCGATGACCTGAAAAAAAAGGAGAAATTAAAGAAAAAAGGAGAAAGATTTTTGAAATGGAAAAAAAATGGATTTCTGCCGGGAGTCGAACCCGGATCACCCGATTGCAAAACTTAACTGCATCGCACTAAGCTAAGAAGCACACAATCTCAAATGTAGTAAAACATTTTATAAAATACTAATCTGTAGCAATTTGTACTTACCAGAATGTGAATTTGCACTAGTAGCCGAATTCATTGTTCAGCGTTTTTACGTACAGCACCAATCCATGTCTTCTTGAAAAAGCCAACTTAACCTGATTTGTGCGGATGCAATTTTCAAAATTTCTTATTTAGCAAAACCCTCTTCATTGATAAAATTCAATGAAATGAGTAGAAAACAAAATAATTTAAAAGTTTCACTTAACATTTTTTCCAAAGAGGCTTTTGCTGATGTTGAATTTTGGTATGAAACGGGAAAAAAATACGTCATATTCCGGAAATTGCGTAATCGCGTCCGGTTTAGTTGATTATAACTGAGCTTTTGCGGGAAATTTCGCATGAAAATTAGTTCGATGTTGTGATATTGATCTTCCTTCTTTCGATGGTACTTAGAAAATTTGAATTTTAACAAGTTAGAATCAGAAGAATTTTTTGGGCCAATTCGGCCATATAACGGATCTACTCCTTTATCCTAGCTCACTAAGATATTATTTCAGCTATATTGAAAAACTGATTGATTATTTACAAGAAGTTTTTTCGCACACATTCCGAATCGAGAAATATATACATAGATTTTCGTTGACGTGACTAATTGCAAGGTCTCAAAGCAAAATGATCTTCCTTTCGCTAACTTGAAATTATCTCCCAGAAGGTAGAGAGCTGTAACACTTCCACCATCATTTAATTTCCAAATCTTTAGTCAATTAACATTTTTCTAGGATTTTATTCAAAAACCACTTACAAGCGGGTAAGTGGCTACCAACATATGCTTACCCAGCCGGGAAGTTTACTAATCCAAACAAAAATATCAGTCAGAATAAAGCGGATATTTTCATATTCTATTGCGCATTCTATAGCCATTATATGTACAATGAAAATGAACGTTCTGTCAAGAAATATTTTCAAAATGAAAAAGGATACACTTCATAAATATTATAATCTACTTATGGGCGACTATTCATTTCATTTTTTTATATACACGGATATTCTAAAAGGGGGATGTGCTTCGAAATGTACTTATCAACGGGCAAGTATCATTCAGTTTCCAGTCACCCGACCAGTTACCTTAGGTAACGTGTAATGGATCCTAGAACACTGATTAAGCCTTAAATAAAATTCAATAAAACATATGCCATATCATTCCAATTCATACCCCAAAAAGTATACATCTGAATTAATCAATAAATTTATAGGTACACCGATATTTACCTATAGGATTCTTATTACATAGATCTGAGTCGCAGCATTCAGTCCTCTCTAATGATCGTTTCCGCTTTCTCCGACCGAAAATATTTTATCCTTTATTTTGCAATCCTAGATATAGGGAAACTAATTTTAATCCTATTTTGGAATATCATTATAGGTAACCTTACATTTGACAAATAATACATGAAATCTGAAAAAAAGAACCTTAGAGTATTGTGTCACACTTGCAGGAAAAACGAGATTTGAACAAAAAGACAAGATCTACAGCATTTGATAATTTCCTTCCGAGCTGAGTTGACAGTTATACCAAGAACTGATGGTCACTCCTATTCTGTATGGCTCTTTTGTTTATGAAGTTGACTTTTTCGACTTACATTTAGCTGCTATATTTTTTGTTGTTTGATTGATGACAAATATGGATAATGACCATATCCCTATACGTAGTACAAAATCGATAATTCAGAAAATCATAAACCGAAGGCATACAAAATCAGGATAAAACAGGACCCCCTCCAAAAAAAAAACGCACCAAACGAAGACCTCCACCATACGAAAAGAAGCGAACTCCCAATGTGGGAGTGTACCCTCGTTGACTTGCAATTGTCATCTTCGGTAAGAAGATTTTGAAAGTTACTAAAAGAAAGAATAAGATATTAACGTATGTACTTATACATGTCCAATGTATGTATTAACATTTGTACTAACGTATGTCCTCAACCTTGCTACCAGAGAGCATTCATTCAAATGCGATGCACCAGGCACGTATGTTTCAGATAAGGAGTCCTCGTCAGAGGTATTTAGACAAAATGATACAAAATTTTGTATAGCGCCTAATCGTAAACTTTTAAATATCGAATATCTGATTTGAATTCGAATGTCTCTATTGAATGTGAAGACATCTAAAATTGTACAGAGTTACATGTACCAGGCTTTGTAGGATTATTTCATTAAATAAAATTGTGGCTAAACTATGGTAGGGATGGTCAAATTGTATGTTTCAATGACACTTGATCAATCTTCAGTCTTGCACTTGCACATTCTGAAGAAGTGAACTCTAACTTACCTTCACTTCAGGACTACATGACGGGCCTTTATGATTTTCGGATTATCACTAATACTAAAAGGTAGGTCGAAAATGTGAAAAAGCTTGAGGACGAATGACAGGAATATTTAATTCGGTGGTGTCAAGATAATTCTTTTCAGATACAAAATGTATAGATATGGCCGTATATAGAAAGCTTACCGATTTTGTTGAACACGAAGTGGAGAAAAAAGTAAGTCCAAGATGATTCTTTTCATGAAGCCGACATACCTTTTTGAGGAAAAGTAAAAACACATAGATTTACTTCGTATCGAGGAAAGATACTACACAAAAGTACACCTAGCGATGTCCTAATGAATTGTTTCAAAATGAAGAATCTCTTTGGAGAAAATTGAAAAAAGATAGTGCGTAGGTCTTCCAGCTCTTTGCCTTCTCTTCTTTTCATGCAACAGACACGTTTTTTTTCCATGCTAAATCTTCATCAGTGGTAAAATGTCGAAGTCATTGTCAGACCCAGACAAATGTATTGTAGTGGCGCCCTGTGGCTATAATTATGAATTTCAATTGGTACATTTGGTAAAGAGTGCGCGACTATTTTCGTGCAGTGTAGGATCGATTCAGTAGCATAATTACATTAAACCTGGTAGTACTCGTAATAGTACCAATACAATGCTCTCCATTGTACTAAAGCATTGAAGAGAATAACGAATCCTAATGACAAAGGCACGTTTGATATTGTGATTGACCTTTGGAGTCTTGGTTTCTGTTTAGTTTGATCAATCGAAATGTTATGTTAATAGATCGGTAGGATTTGTGCAAAGTTACCTCACCATTCTCACATGTTCTTACATAGGAACACATGTTTGGGTTTGTTGTCTGTGGACAGTTGTAGCAGATTGGTCCCCGACTGAGTATAAAACCTGGCATCAACAAAGGTCGACAGAGATGTTTCAATTAGTTATCGTTCTTTTTTATACTTAATGAATAAATTGAGCAACTTATTATTTCATAATTTTCAATGAGTTGTAACATATTTTCTTCTTATAATGTACAATAGAATTTAAACGGACATGCCAGTAGCCGTTACAATGGGTAATGTTATTATTACTATGAATTAAAAATATTAAAATCTTAAAATTACCATAAAACATTGATTGTTTTACGAGGACAACTCTGTTCGATGCTGATCATGCGTTACAAATTTTCACCCCACAGAGGTAAAACCATCTAATGAAAATAGGATGAATTGTATTAATAATGAATACAAATGTAACCCTGTTAAACCTTGTTTCTTTTAATCATATCAACTCATAAAGCTTGGGACACATTTGTATTACCAACAATAATGCTTTTATCCAGATTTTTTTTTCAAGAAATATGCAAAATATTCAAATATCTATGATAATATTGTTTAAAAAACATAATCCAATTAAGATCAATGAGAAAATAACTGCATCTCCGTTTCAATCCTCGAACTTGATTCCTGTTAACTCTAAGGGAAGTTGACAACAGCCAAACTCTGTATCCATCGATAACATTTGCTACAGAACTAGATTTGATTTTTTTTACTCAACGTATAACCAAATGAGTTACCTTCATTTCCACATGCCTTGTGGTTGCAGGAATCTGTCTGGCAACAATATGAACACGTGACATGATCATGGGAGTCTAAATGAGCTACTGAATCAGGTTTGTCCTGACCAGAATGTCCAATAGTACCATTTACACATGCCTTAAACGACAAATGAAGAAGAAAATGATTAAGATGTTTACATTTGCTTTATGACAGCATCCTTGAGAGTCATCTCCTGAACATAATGACAAGTGTAGTGAGATAGCAGGAGAAGTTAACTCTACCCGGGCAGCTATTTTCTACTGACGTAGCAGAAGGTCGTTCTTATTCAGCACTGGTTGGCAATTGGTCTCGTTAGTTAATGCGTCTTTCATAGCAAAGTCCTTCGGGCCCGCTTGCTCTGAGTCAGCTTTAATGGTAACACAAATATATGACACAAGTGGTAAAATTAACGAAAATAAGGAAGAAAAGATACATACATTTTCTTCAACCATATCACTACCTTATGTGAACCGCCTTGTAGTCAGTATTTATAGAAAAATATATCTAGATGAATCCCTATTTTTGTAGCTATATGGTGTAGATTCGATTTTTACAGTGCGTAATATAACGCTAGGATGAAAAGTAGTAGCAAAGCGAAGCGAGCAAGCGGTGCCGAAGGTTCGGGCCCGCTTGCTCTGAGCAAGCTTTAATGGTAACACATATATACGAAACAAGTGGAAAAATGAACAAAAATAAGGAAGAAAGATACATACTGACCAATTGAGTTTTCTTCAACCAAGAATTGGCTAGATGGGCACCACCATTTTAGTCAGTTTTTATACGATAATATTTTAAGATGAATCTCTATTTTTGTAGCTATATGGTGTAGATTTGGTTTTTACAGTGTGTAATATAAAACTAGGATGAAAAGTAGTAAAATAGTCGAAAAGTGTTAGCTTATGATGTCTGCAACAGGAGACTGAAAAATTTTGAATCCTTAGTTTCGTATCCTGTAAGAAAATTTTTGAATCCTTAGTTTCGTATGCTATATGGATTTTTTTTATCCTTAGTTTCGTATCCTATATAAACACTGCAATTTCATGCACCGTCTTCGCTTCGCTTCAAGGGCTTTGCCATAATTCATATTAAAATGTTTGAAAGTGTTTAATTGTATGTCTGCAAAAGGACACTGAATTTTTTTTTTGAATTCTTAGTTGCGTATCCTATATGACAATGTTTAATCCTTAGTTTCGTATGCTTGATGGAATTTTTTGAATTCTTAGTTTTATATTCTATATGGCATTGTTTAATCCTTAGTCTCGTATCCTATATAAACACTGCAGTGGGTGACGGCCTATGCGATTTTCGCTGGAATTTTCATGCACTGTCTTCGCTTCGCTTCAAGGATTTTGCCATAATTCATATAATTCAGTGTTTTATTATCGTCTTTGTTGACCATTTTCAAAAGCCAAGGTTACTTTCAGTGTCTGCAGTTTTTTTATTGTCAAGGAACGTACGTAACATTGGCTTTTGAAAATGGTCAACAAATATTTGTCGTGAATTTCACGATAAGGAAAGAAGACGATATGACTTTGAGATTTACTTTTTTGTCAAATAATTAAGAAATGAATCTTATATTTTTTCTGTTGATGCAGGTATCACCCGAAAAATTGGACAGAAAACTGCATCAATGCGCGTAGCGCGTTGATGCAAAAGTTTTCTGTTCAATTTTTCGGGTGATACCTGCATCAACAGAAAAAATATAAAATTCATTTCTTATCATTTAATTGTGGAAAACAGACTGTTTTCTTGGATCTATAAACAATCAATCACCGCACTATATTTCGTAAGTCGGAAGGTTTTGCAGTGATACGTCTGCCAAAACAAGTTATGGCAGCCGCCATGATTCAAACAGCGAACGATCGTCCCTCTATATCTTTGGAATAAGGACCAGTTTGAGCAAATTCTACATGCACTGTTAACTTTTGAGTAAGTAGAAAAGAAATGGTACCCTTGAAATCATAAGCAAACATCAACAAATTGTATTTTCAGCAACGAGTTCATTCGTGTTTGAGGGAACCCCCAGTTCTAAAAATAGTGCTATAAATAGACTTCCGTGAAAAATTCTGTTGATCGATGTATCAACAAAATTTCTAAGCCAATCAGAATCTTCGTTTCTTGAAAATGACAATGGAAATTAAATGATTAAAATGTCTCATAAGTGAACGACAGAACTGATGTAAAATAATAAGCGTTCTTTTAAAGATAATAAATCTTACATTTCTCGGAAAACATCCAAGATTGTACAGCATTTCTTTGTTTCTTGTCTGGTACTTGACAGCCATGCATATCTGGAGTAAATTCAGAAGCAAATCTTTATCCCAATGCACTCCGTTTGTAACGTTCATTTGGATTGGTTGAGCGATGAACGTTTCACTGCTGTATTTGCGATGTCGTCATACATGTATGTTCCCATGGCGACATCGTAAAAAGCAGACTTTTTCTAGCGTATTACTGCCCTGAGCATTAGAATATGGTTACCATAATGATGTTTTCTGAGGCTGACGGTGTATAGTTGAATACCCTGTCAAAAATATCCGTTTTACGGTTCGACTGGGTATTCGCCGATACCCTGCAAGTTTTTGTAAAGCGCATCCATGACCTCTAATTAACTATAATTGTCAATCAGAGACATCTGCAAAACGACTCTTGAAGAAAAACTGACCTATACATATAACATTTCATTGCTTTATTGTGTTGCATGGAGACGCTGACTCTCCCCGGGCATATGGTCTCACTTCGGAATTTTGCTCATTCCGAGGTTCCTGGGGACAATCTAATGATTTTGCCTTTCCTTCTCGACTATGAGACTGAATAACTGATGGGTACTTCTGTAATGTTTATTTATTGATACTTCAGAAATTCAAAGTTTTAGCATAAACAATGTTATGTTACAGTATAATTCTCACCTCGCTGTGATCACATATTTCGAGTCTGTTACACAGTAACGGATTCAACACTCCATCACATCGCAAACATTTCAGGCACTCTGAACAAAACATAGTCATCTAAGATAACTGAGAAATACATATATCGTTGCTAAATACGTTCACAAAATTAGTATAGAGAGATATATATATATATCAACAGATAATGCAGAGTTATTAATGCCTTATTTCAGGCGGAAATGTCCTCCACCTACCAAAAATAAATACATAAATAAATAAATAAAAAATGAATGAATGAAAAGAACCAACTTAGGATGAAATTTGGATTCCGATAAAATGTTCCTTTATTCTAGAATGTATTGAAAAAGTACAAATACAAAGGAGGGGATCTCCAACAAGACCAGGTTGTAGCACCCACAGCAAAACCCCAAAACACCCAATGCAAAAACACAAAGCAGACAAGCATGGAAAGAGACGCATACGGGACAAGGAACGTCAACGCACAACACAGAAATATCAAACACAAAGGACTACACATAAACCAATAGGCCAATGGGCAACCGGTGCCGACTTAGGACGGCCATCTGCCACGGAAATAGCAGAAGGTGTGGTTATCCTGGATTACGTGCGCACAACCCTATCACTTTTCCGATTACCCAGAGGTCTCGAAGAACGTACAATTGTGGTGTAAAACAACCTCCTCACTGTCAGATGACCACACACAAACAAGACCGCAAAACGCAGGGGCCCAAGCAACACAGATGAATATGTAAATGGATATAAAAAGAGGGCGTACGTAATACAATCCGTGCTCTGCCGCCGCGAGCTCATGTATGTAATCACCCGAGGAGTCCGACTGACATTCAGAAAGGACAGGTGGTCGGGGCCCTGTCTTCTCTAAAGAGGTTTGGACAGGGCCCGTCATGGAGTCCCGTCGTCACAGTCAGTCAGAGTGCAAGTTTTAAGAATGCGCTTGTACAAGACTGTAGATTGGTCAAGTACCAAGCCTAGTGTCCGTCTGGTGACATTAGGATCAGGTACAACTTGCACTCAACGATATATGCTGTATCAATATATCCTTGCAATTTTTCCTACACAGAATTAACGAAGGAAACTTCATTGTTTTTACTTTTACGTCAAGACAATGGAAACATTCCGACGTCATAATGACTCTATTTACGTTTCGAAATATTGAACGAATTTTCCCGCAAAAATAACGTCTTCCTTGATAACAAATTTTGAACAGCAATGCCTGAACATTATTTCAAACGCAAACTTGAAGCTCATATTGAGTTCAGATTTTAATTTAATTCTCTAAAATAATTTAGAATGTTCTAACTTGTCTACGAACATTCTCCATTTATCTCGGTGTTGTACGTAGTTAATTTCATTCTACATGACCCCTCTTCCGTTAACCCCGGCGCGAACCGACCTGGGGTTCAATCACTTTGTTAAAGCCGTTTTACCGGCTAGACGTTTTTTTAGATTGTCCATGGAAAAATTGTTGTGCTTTCTTACTTGAATTGTTTTATTTCTAACATGCTGGATATTATAACTTGGGAATTTTACTTTGGTTTGTACATGCATGTGCCTTTGTTGGAGGATGTTTCATCTAGACGAGCTGAGCGCTTGAAGAGGACCGATTCAAATGCTGTGGTGTCGTTCCAATTGTTCTTTCGAGGCACAAAGATATGTTATATTAAGCTGCGCAGTGTCGATATTTATTTTAAAAAAATTGAAACATTGAACATAATCAGTTAAAGCAAACGCATACTACTTGATTTTGATAAGATATACGTCTTACCTTTACTCCAAAATACGAGTAACTTATGACCAACAATCTTTAAATTGTCCGTAAAAGTATCATTTATGAGCTTTAGCAGTTTACATATTATTATTATATGTAAATTGAAGAACGCCTTGATTGGCACGATCTGATATCAAACCTACATTCATTCATCTTATGTAATTATAAAGGAATAGAATCTTGAAATAATACATATTTTGTGCCTCATATCATTTTTGCATACATATTCTTTATTTGATCAATAACGATTACCACTATTACGTATTCACCATTGTGCACTAATCAATTTATTTACATACTTCTTTTCAGTGTTTCTGGTATATTTCATACGCTAAAAATTCGTGCTCTCGGCACTGAAATTTACTTTCAGCGGTTTATAATCAGATAATAATGCACGTGTTTCATACAGATGTACGTGGGAACGGAATTTAACCTAAACAATTTGTAGTAGGGCTCGGCAGAACCGTCACTATCAATTATTTACGAGTAATAAAAGCACTATTATCACTCAATTTCACATTTTTCGCGTATGGTTGAAATCAGATAGAGTTAATTGAAAAGAAATAAGATACTTTCACAAAATATAAATTTGAAAATAAGACAATTAAGTTACACAAATTGACGATAGATTGATAAGGCAAACGTCCACCTGTACCATTATATGGGGCAAATTCACTGGAGTAAGAACCCCTCCCCCTTTCTTGGAACCCTGGACACAGAATCGACCCTTCTTTGTACCAAATTTCTAGATGAGGTTATCAATACAACATGTCATTTAATTAATCATAACCTCCTATATAGAAATCGTAATATAGATAAATACGGAGATAAAGGATAAAGGAATTACGATCAAATAAGTCAAGGAGCAAAAAAAATATAAATAAATAAATAAATAAATAAATAAATAAATAAATAAATAAATAAATAAATAAATAAATAAATAAAACGAAAAAAAAAGGATAAATAAATGAAAGAGGACAAAAGATAAAAAGACAGAGAGAGAAAATACAAGACGTATAATAAGCAAATACATGTACAAAGATAACATTATCAAATCGCGGCCATACATTGCTACATGTATATACAGATTAATAGATAGATAAATAGACGAATAAATAGATAATTAATCAATCAATACATAACCAAAGCAATTGATAGATAAAATTCACAGATAAAGTAATTATAATCAGCAAGTTAATAAATAAATAAATAAATGAAAGAATGAATAAATAAGCATAGTAAATACCGTAAGTAATAGATAAAACTAATAGATAGAGAAGTTATTACCAAAAAACATAAAATACATGTATATGAACGGAGGGACGTAACTAGAACAATACAATGATAATGATAACACTGACGACGACAGCGACACGATGATGATGATGATGATGATGATTAAGTAGATTTTCAATGTATATGTAGATTGTCAATAATCATCAACTTATGGAAGCATTCATTAAATTCTTCATTGCTGAAAACGGCATCGATAAAAATTACATTTTTACGGTAAAAAATTTAATTTATAACTTCAGCAACAATTTGAAATAAAAATAAATCATGTGCATTGCCTACGATATCACAAGATTTATGATATATGTATTTATACGACGTATCTTCCCTCTTTTATTTTCAATGAACATGTATAATGTACGTGAGTCTCACTTTGGTATCACTTGGTTTGTCCATACTGTTAATATATTTGACAGTGGCATTCTACTATGTGATATTTGTATATGTAACTGCAATCTTTGATTAGAGTTTTGTAATTTACATTATTGATGTCCCACATCAGCAATTTCGTTTGAGATTTGTGATTTTTGTTTGAGATTTGTGATTTTGTGATTAACATTATTTTATGATTTATTTACATTATTTTATTATTTATTTTTGTTCCACATCGCAAGGCATTCTTCGGCGATACCATGAATACAGTAGCAATTTTGTTTGAGATTTGTGATTTTGTGAAAGTGGTTTGTCCATGTATAGGCATTCCACATTTTGTGAACAATATTGAAACTACAATTGAATACAATAACAATTTTGTTTGAGATTTGTGATTTTATGATTAACATTATTCTATCATTTATTATTTTATTATTTTATTATTCATTAACATTGTTTTTTTTTATCTATTGTTGTTCCACATCGCAAGGCATTCTCCGGTGATGTCGTGAATACAATAGCAATTTTGTTTGAGATTTGTGATTCTGTGAAAGTGGTTTGTCCATGTACCGGCATTCCACATTTTGTGAACAATATTTGAAATTTGTGATATATATTTGTGTACATTTATATATGTACAAAAACCGGGCATTCCACGTTTTGTGAACAATATTTGAAATTTGTGATATATATTTGTGTACATTTATATATGTACAAAAAAAAAACAAAAACAAAAACAAAAAACAAAACAAAAACAAAACAAAACAAACTTTGATTATTACAAAAGAAAAAGAGAGAAAAAAGATGCGGCAGAAATGGATAATCCTGTTTCGTTTAACGACCTCAAATGGGGTCAAACCTTGATTCAAACAATAAAACCCGAATTTGATAAATAAAAAGGAAAAACAAATATTGAGTGCCTATAATATTGAATAAATGAAGAAATAGATAAATGAAAGAATTGAATAAATGAAGGAACCAATGAATGGATAACAAACGAACAAAATGGATAAATAGATGAAGAATGGATATTATCACTAGCAATTACTGGATTGAATACATAAAGAAACGAACGAACGAATACATAAAGAGAAACATACGTATATTATCAAAAAAAAAAAAAAAATTATAAATAAATAAAAACAAATAAATAAATAGATAAATAAATAAATAACTATAAATAAATATAAATAAATAAATAAATAGATAAATAAATAAATAACTATAAATAAATATAAATAAATAAATAAATAGATAAATAAATAAATAAATAGATTAATTAAAATTAAAAAAAAAATGAAAATAAATAAATAAATAAGTAAATAAATAGATAAATTAATTAATCAATTAATAAATTAATTAATTAAAAAGAAAACAGCCAAAAACAAAACAAAACAAAAACAAAACAAAACAAAAGAAAATACGAAGGAAAAAACCCACCGTAACATATACAAATTCTTAATCGCTTTCGGCTTCCTAAATTTTGTAGATAAACGAACAAAGCGCACACATAGTATGAAACATTGCTTCAATTATGCTTGAAAATATAAGCTGAAAAAATATGCTACACGATGATAAAATTGACACATAATACATTTACAGGTGTACACACATCATTCACACAAAGTAACTCTCTCTATCCTTTAATTATCCTTACGACTTACTTCGTATAATCGAGATTCAATAGCATAAACGAATTTATCCATTATTTAGATCTGATGTCATAATACTAAAAACTCTAGACTGCTGTCCTATATCAGGCCGCGGTGGGAATCGTTAATTTTTAATGCCCCGTAAATAACGGATGTCAAATAAAATCATTACAACAATCGATCATTAAAAGGTCAATCCTGACAAAACAATTTTTGACGGCCCATTGAATTTATTCATACATCATGGCCAGCCAAAGCCATAACCTTTCGGCGGGCTCCTCTTATATCTCTGGTGCCATGCGGTAAATACTTTTGCTACGGCAACGAAACGCATATATAAAGTGTATCTTTCGGTACATTTTGGATTTTAATGACATTCACACTCTTTGGTCGTATAACATTGTTAGATTGAGGATCATTGACGAGGGTTAAAGGTGCCCGAAACGTGCATGTCTGGTCCGTGTTGCAAAATTTGATGCTATTGAATTTGAAGATGTTTAACAGGACAAAAAGAAACTTGTATATTTATAAATGAATATCTATTGATTGGTTTTCCCCAACATTATTAATTATGTTGGCGTGATCATAGATCAGGTGGCGTAAAAACCACTCAATATATATTCTGCATGTGGATTAATTACATTTTGTACATTATGTTCCAGCTCGCAAGGCATTCTCCGGCGATGCTGTGAACACAATGTCAATTTTCTTGGATTTGAACTTTCTGGTTCGATGATAGATGTCATCAGGCACGGCATTCAACTTGCGAAAACTTGATTCAAACAATGACGTCATATGTATTATGAGACAATTCGTTTTATGTGTATTGTAAAATAATTTATAATTTATTATCATGTTAAGTTAAAATAATCATATTTAAAAAGTTTGCATAAATCAATTTGATGTTTCATATATGATTCATAATTTGTCATAATTTTAATTCACAAATTTGTCATATCCACCGCGGCCATACATGGCCAATAAATATATAAAAGTATTTCAAGTCTCTTCATTTCGAATATAAATAAACATTAGAGTAGTACTGATCGGTTATTCAGTCTCAAATATATATTCAGCAAAACGAGGCCCGCTCGTTTTCCTGAACAGGTTCTATTACGTAAAGCTTCCGAGATAATTTAGAATGTTCTAGCTTGTCTACGAACATTCTCCATTTATCTCGGTGTTGTACGTAGTTAATTCCATTCTACATGACCCCTCTTTCGTTAACCCCGGCGCGAACCGACCTGGGGTTCAATCACTTTGTTAAAGCCGTTTTACCGGCTAGACGTATTTTTAGATTGTCCATGGAAAAATTCCCACTCTCCCACCCGGTAAGGATACAATTTGAATTCAGCTACAAGGATAATTACTCATTAATTCTGGTTATTTTGTTTTTATATCTTTCAGTGATGGTTAAGGAAATGTCCATCTTCGACGTACTGGCTACCCTTGAAATCAGCGAAGAGTGGTCGACGCCATGGTTGTTCCGAAGACCCATATACCACAAATCCCTTAAGAAAGACCAATATGCCACAGACCCCCTTTAGACGGAAGAATCCCTTGACCCGTCGCGGTGGATCCAGTCCCCAATAGATGTCCAGTAAAAATTAGAACTACCGCAGAGAACGAGATAAGAGCAAAACTTAAGTGTCTCAAATACACAAAAGCAAGATTTTGTCTATCTTGAAAATCTACTGTTTCGTACATCGGGTTCCAGTTCGCAAGGCTTTCACCGGCGGTATTGTGGACCTCATTTAGCGGAAAATTATCCTGATAGCGTAGTGGCGTAAAAAGCACTCGATATATATTCTGCATGTGGATTAATCACATTTTGAACATTACGTTCCAGCTCGCAAGGCATTCTCCGGCGATGCTGTGAACACAATGTCAATTGCGTAAAAACCACTCAATATATATTCTGCATGTGGATTAATTACATTTTGTACATTACGTTCCAGCTCGCAAGGCATTCTCCGGCGATGCTGTGAACACAATGTCAATTTTCTTGGATTTGAACTTTCTGGTTCGATGATAGATGTCATCAGGCACGGCATTCAACTTGCGAAAACTTGATTCAAACAATGACGTCATATGTATTATGAGACAATTCGTTTTATGTGTATTGTAAAATAATTTATAATTTATTATCATGTTAAGTTAAAATAATCATATTTAAAAAGTTTGCATAAATCAATTTGATGTTTCATATATGATTCATAATTTGTCATAATTTTAATTCACAAATTTGTCATATCCACCGCGGCCATACATGGCCAATAAATATATAAAAGTATTTCAAGTCTCTTCATTTCGAATATAAATAAACATTAGAGTAGTACTGATCGGTTATTCAGTCTCAAATATATATTCAGCAAAACGAGGCCCGCTCGTTTTCCTGAACAGGTTCTATTACCTACAGCTTCCGAGATAACAGAACGATGTGTATAAAGAAAGAAATATCCTGCAAATAACGAGGTTAGACTCGAAATTTGCATAGCAACCAGCCAAGGCGAATAACAAAGACAGATAAGGATGACGTCTCGCGAGGCACAAAGACTTCACCGTTATGGTGAAAGTTATAGACGGTATTTGCCATTGTTTTGTGATAACTCTTTATATTTTAGCAATTAGTATTTTCATAAATATTTTTCCAATATTCTTCGTTTATCAAATTCATTATTTACCAGAGACCAGAAATCTTTGTATGCAAAAATAACCCCGATGTCTGGGGTTGAACCTCGTAGGGATTCAACCCGGATGAAGTTCTATATGGAAAAAGTATAGAAAACAAACCTTTCGTCAATCATCTTATACAAAAATATATGTAAATCTGATAATTTATGAACAGCGTACAATTCTAACTCGCTTACCTGTTTTATGAAGCAGAATTAGAATCAAAGGAAGACAAAATACCATGTACTTCATCTTTCTTAAACTTCCTTAAAGTTTGATTTGCTATGGATAACAATATGAATCAACCTGACGTTCCCTATTTCAACAGATAAGAATTCAACAGATAAGATATTTTTGTTGTCAGGTATTGTTTAACAAGGATATATTATGCTATCTTGGTCTACTGAATCGACCCTACAGGAAATTAACTGTCCTGATCACTAATTCCAGAGCACACTGTTTATCCGGTTTTCTCTAAAATATGATAACGTCATCTTCCAAAAAGACATCGATTTTTTAGTACTCCTTTAGTCGTAATAGAAAATACCATTTTTTGACTGTGTGTCAGTTAAGTTAGAAATAGGACGGAAAATAAAAAGCCTACGGGAATTTTCTATAGTAAAATCGTTGAAAATGTGTGACGTCGGAGGCTTTGACGTCACTGTTTACTATTGTTGACACGGAGAACAATATTGTGGCGGCTTGAAATTAACATGAGAATTTCCCGTAGACATTTTATTTTTCATAATGCGGTTTGAAGGAAGCTGATAGGGTAAGTTGAAGTTAATTTCCAGTTACGACTAAAGGAGGCCAATTCTCGGAAACAATAATTTATAGCAAAGTTCTTCAGACGACGGAATAAATCGCCAAAACAGGGTGCTCTGGATTTAGTGAACAGGACAGTAGATCCGCGGACTCTCTGCAAAGAAATTGCACAAATTATAATTTAAAAAAAAAACCATCAAAGGGCGCTACTAAAATGAATTGTGATTGCCTGAAAATCACTTTGGTTCAAAGCATCAGCGTTGACGATTTTACTATCCGAAACATATCTGGTACATTAAAATTGGTTTGAATTTTTTAAGAGGGTAAAGAGTTTTGGGACATTCCCGTATTATGATCGTGCGTACCATAGCTTTTTTTGTTTAAGTGGTCATCTTACATTGAGTATGTTAATAAACACAACAATTGTGATTTTTTCGAGACTACTTGGTAACCGGAAAGATCGATGGGTTGGTTTTGCGCACGTTATCTTGGTTACCAAAATATTTGCTACTATCACGGCAGATGTACTGTACGTCTTAAGTCAGCAACGATTAACCATTAGTATCGTCATTGGTTTATGTGTTGTCATTTGAATCTGATGTCGTTTTGGTGTTCGTTGTCCCTTTTTGGTGTCTTTTGCCCAGTTGGTCTCATTGGTTTATGTATTGTCATTTGTGTTTGATGTTTCTATGTGATTTGGTATTCCTTGTACAATTTATGTCTCTTTCTGTGCGTGTCTGTGTTTTTGCAGGGGCATTTTTGGGATTAGCAGTTGGTACTGGAAGATCTCCTTCTGTGTTGTGGCATTTTAAAAATTGTTTTGATGTGAGTGTTGTGCTGCATGTATGTCTCGTTGGAGATTCCCTTCTTTCTTCGTCATAGGTTATCTCTATAATATATTTTAAGAAAAACAAATAATACTGAATTTGACTATAAGAAAAAAAACCACAGGCAATATATAATTCTGATGACTTAAAAACTTTATAAAAGTAAATGTTTCACACTCGTACATGTATGAAATTCATATCGCTAAGCTTATTGAATATGACAAAATTAAGATATTTTCCGAAACAATTGTGTAAAGAAAACGTTGAAATTAAGGCGTTGTAATTCTTTACTTATGAAAACTCCCGGACAATTTAAAAACAATAATCTGAACTACTTCCTCTTCAATGTTGGATACTCTCAGCAGAGTATCATTTAGAATTTCGTTGCGCTTATATGATGGTGACTTGATAAACAGAATGAGAAGAACAAATGGTAATAGTTTTGAACATGTTTATTGAGTATAAGAAGATATTGAACCACTTTGTGAGTGTCATGCTGGTGTACCAGGAGTCCCAAAGGGCACATGTAGCCAATAACAAATATGGATAATGACCATATCCCTGTATACAGCACAGAATCGATAATTCAGAAAATCAGAAACCGAAGGCATACAAAATCAGGATAAAACAGGAGCCAAAGCAAACAAACAAAACCTCCACCACATGAAAAGAAGCGAGTGAGACCAGGTGCCCAGGAGGAGTAAGCATCTCCTGCTTGCATGCAACACCCGCCACTTCAATTCGGTAGAACAGTCACATCCGGTTCGATCAAGTTCGATCAATTTCGGTTGATAGGCCCTCTCCGTCTTTTTGACGAATTCTAAATATTCTGTTATCAAACAATCTTGAAATTTCTAAAACTTGGGTCTGTAGCATTATATCTCATTCATCCTGTTACATTTTCGGTACATCTTTGGACATAATAATTTTCACACTCTTTGGCCATATTACATTGTTTAGATTGAGGATCACTCACGAGGGTTAAGTACCCGAAACGTGCTTGTCTGGTCTATGCTGCAAATTGATTTGTTCTTATTTAAATTATGCTATTGAATTTGAAGACGTTTAACATTTGAACCACTTCGTGAGTGTCACTGCTGGTGGACCAGGAGTCCCCGAGGGCACATGTAGCCAAGTTCGATCAACTTCGGTTTATCGTCCGTCTCTTCGACGCATTCAAAACTTTGTTATCCAAATATCTTGAAATTTCTAAAACGTGGTTTGTGTAGCATCATATCCCACCCATCCTGCTTCATTTTCGGTACATTTTTTAACATTACTATCACACTCTTTGGTCATATTGCATTGTTTAGATTGAGGATCACTGAGGAGGATTAAGTATCCGAAACGTGCATGTCTGGTCCATGCTGCAAACTGATCTGTTATTAAATGAAGCTATTGAATTTGAAGACGTTTAACATTCAATCGCACAAAGAGTCAAAGAACAGTCTCGTATAATGTTCCACAATAACATATATTTAACCCAAACCTTCCATGGTGATGGGGCTTCACAATGAGTATTGTTCAAAATCACATAAGGAAAGACTGGACCTTGATACTTTGTCCCACCTACCTGAAAGTTGATCGGACTTCTCGGGATGATTGATCATAAGGTCGCCACAATCAGCTGATTGTAGCTGTGGCTACTTCATCGTGATTTGTGTGGTACCAAGTTTGCCACTCTTGGTAAGCAGAACTGGCGTTGTGGGATGAACTAAACGCCCGGTGAATGGCCTAACGCTGACGCTCATCAGATACCATAAAAGGTGTTTGTTGAAACAGACACAGGACTGTGGTCATGGAAGTCGGAATCTGCTTTAGGTTCTTTTATTACCTATATGTATATGGATACTATAGTAACTTTGACGTTAAAACGGACCACAAACTCCTCTTCATTTAGTGACTTGACATACAAAGTTGGAACTGCAAACACAGTGGTATCCGTCTATTTATCTGTTATCTTTTTATTTGCAGAGAAAAACCTTTGCATTATTACTTTGTCTATCGTGTGGGATTATTATCATTTTACCTAAATGTGCCTTGGTGTTGTAGTTCTATGTCCATTAGGTGTTAATGGATTGATATTCACAAGTGTTAAGTACAAAGCTTCTTATAAGTAAAATATGCATGTCAAAACAAAAATAATGAATCGTCATTGGCGGTTCCTTAAGCTTAAATGATTCAAATTTGAAACAAACTTGAACTTTGAGTTCACACCGGAACTCTGTTGAGATAATACATGCACATTATGTGTCAATGATTTACATTGTCTCCGTTTGTTTAATCCTGTACTCACTTCTCATGTGTTTGTCTTACACTGCAATGTCATCATACCAAAAATATTCTTCTCTTTATGGTGTTTCACATTCTTTCTGTCTCATCTATCTACTGTTTGTCCAGTTTACACAGAGTTTGTCAAATATGTACAATTTGTCTATCCATAACTCCATAATATATATATTAAATGATTCAGATCAACCTTTATCAATTTTATTGTTTTTACTATGAAATCTCATCTAAAGTATGGTAATGAAACACACAGAACATCGATTATGAAAGATTCCCAACAACAATTTGTCTATCCATAACTCCATAATATATATGTTAAACGATTCAGGTCAACCTTTATCAATTTTATTGTTTTTACTATGAAATCTCATCTAAAGTATGGTAATGAAACACACAGAACATAGATTATGAAAGATTCCCAACAACAATTTGTCTATCCATAACTCCATAATATATATGTTAAACGATTCAGGTCAACCTTTATCAATTTTATTGTTTTTACTATGAAATCTCATCTAAAGTATGGTAATGGTACACAGGGAACATCGATTACGAAAGATTCCCAACAACAATTTGTCTTTCCATAACTCCTCGTAAAAAAATTCCCCGCGAGGGGTTTGACAGTAAGTGTTTTGATTATTTTTCCCTTACATTGTCGCCATAGCACTTTCTATATAGAAAGAACCACAGACATTGCATGTATTTAATATATTTTCATTTTCGTGCATGAACATCGACGGCGGGTGCGGCTAGCCAACAGGGGATGCTTACTCCTCCCGGGCACCTGGTCCAACCTCTAGCTTGCTAGGGGTCCGTCGATGCTCAATTTGGAGCTCTATTGTAAGTGCTTTTGAGATTATCGTCAGGATCTTCTTTAACTCATTTGTCTCACTGATGCCCTTTGCCGTGTGGAGCTCGTAAAAAAGTTCCCCGCGAGGGGTTTGACAGTAAGTGTTTTGAATATTTTCCCTGACATTGTCGCCATAGCACTTTCTATAAAGAAAGAACCACAGACATTGCATGTATTTAATATATTTTCATTTTCGTGCATGAACATCGACGGCGGGTGCGGCTAGCCAACAGGGGATGCTTACTCCTCCCGGGCACCTGGTCCCACCTCTAGCTTGCTATGGGGTCCGTCGATGCTCAATTTGGAGCTCTATTGTGAGTGCTGTTGAGATTATCGTCAGGATCTTCTTTAACTCATCCATAATATATATGTTTAACGATTCCGATCAACCTTTATCAATTTAATTGTTTTTACTATGAAATCTCATCTAAAGTATGGTAATGAAACACACAGAACATCGATTATGAAAGATTCCCAACAATAATTTTCTATCCATAACTCCATAATATATATGTTAAACGATTTAGATCAACCTTTATCAATTTTATTGTTTTTACTATGAAATCTCATCTAAAGTATGGTAATGGTACACACAGAACATCGATTACGAAAGATTCCCAACAATAATTTGTCTATCCATAACTCCATAATATATATGTTAAGGAGGGTCCCTACTCGAACCGTTATAGGTTTTTCCTTCTATGCAGTTTGTTTGGAGCGATACCTTGATCATTTATAAAAATGTATACCTGTATGTGATTTTTCCTCATCTATGGACATTATCTTATGAAATTATGCAATATGAACAACTTCCATCAGGTATTTTATGCAAAAAGATGGATATAGTATACCGGTATATTCTTAGTTGAAAAAGCGATGAAATTGTAATGGGGTACCCCAAACTTTGGAGCGATATCTTGATCATTTATAAAGCTGTATACCTGTATGTGATTTTTTCACAATCTATATACATTATAATATGAAATAATGCAAAATGAAGAACTTCCATCCGGTATTTTATGCAAAAAAGTGGGATATACTATATATTCTTAGTTGAAATTGCGATGAAATTATAAAGAGGTACCCTTTTGTTTGGAGCCATATTTTGATCATTTATAAAACTGTGTACCTGTATGAGTTTTTTCTTCATCTACATACATAATTATATGAAATATTGCAAAACGAAAAAAAATCATCTGGTTTTTTCTGCACAAAGTTGGATTTAGTATATATTATTGGTAAAAAATTTCATGAAATTATAAGGGGGTACCCTTATGTTTGGAGACTTATCATACTCAGATTTATGTTTGAATTTTATTTTATGTGTTACATTTCTTCTATATGACTTGTTATCATAAGATAAAACAAAACAAATAAACATATTATTATCATAACTGAATTTGGAGGGTTCAAAAGCATATGCTGGATATTTGATATTCCTCAATCTTAATGTGCATGGGTACCTTTCTATAACATTTTGTATAATGTACTGTATCTTTGATGAAAAAAAAAATTACATATCTGTGTCCGTGTTTTATTTCTCATTTAGACCATAGTGTTTAGGAAAAAACCCTAAAATACAAATTTCATCTGTTAATTCTTTGAGTAGGGACCCACCTTAAACGATTCAGATCAACCTTTATCAATTCTATTGTTTTTACTTCGAAATCTTATCTTAAGTATAGTAATGGTACATACAGAACATTGATTACGAAAGATTCCCAACACAAGGATATATTGGAAAGCAATCGTCCACAAACTGACATTGGCATCGTAACTTTATCAATGCGACTTACATGATTAACATTTTCACAAATTGCTAAATGTTTGCCATTTTTGCTGTAGTATATACATTTCGGGAGTGAAATGTACGAAAAGTTTGATATTAAGTTCTCCTAAACATCATGGTGGTCGACTGAAGATTTCCTACATTAAATCTCCATTCGAAAGTATATGTGCATGTAAGACAAACGTATGCACAGGAGTCGAACCACCAACCACCCCGCATATCAGGTGCACAGTTAATGTCTGTCAGGTCGTTATCTTGATCCACTGTGCTAAATCGTATCCCATCCATACGTCCATACTTCCTGTCTATAGCATTTCCTTAATAATAGAATCATATTTCTTCAACATCGCACAAACGCTTTACTTTGATTATTACATATTGTTATACAATATTACGATCCTACCCATCTTGTTCGTCTTCTCATTTACCGTCAGTATATCAAAATTAAAACTGATAAAAATATAATAATTCTTCTGTAAATCTGAAGAAAAAAATTAATACATTCTCTAAAAGTAAGTGATACCTGCATCCCCTTTGTATGATCTAACATCTGCATGGAATCTATACCCGTCACTCTCAGGACCCACGCTGGCGTTTTTGTACGTGGCGTAATACCATGTTCCATTAGTTGACATCATATTGAAGTAAACTGCACTCGTTGTGTTCGCGGTCAAAAGGTGTATATACTCATTTCCTGCAAATAGTGAATAGCTAGCTCTCCATTTCTATTTAAAAATAGATAAATGATATGCCCTTATTTAATTAATAATCAATATTTGTCGTATACCATCGTACAATTTATCCATATAAACTGTAGATAGAAGAGATTGCTAAAAGCTAAATACTTCGCTGCATATTTAGACACTATGGTATCTTTTAACGACAATGGTAGCCTATATGATTGATAAAAGTAAAACTACACCTTCAACATGATAAATTTCCCTTCCCTGAGTAGCAACATTACTTCGTTCCGGCCTAATGCGTATTCATATGCATATACGCCCCAACATGCTCCAACTACAACACACTACATGTATCACTTTACATATGAAAGAAAGGAGGGGATCTCCAGCAACACCAGGTTGCAACACCCACAGCAACACCCACAACAAAACCTCAAAACACCCAATGCAAAAACACAGAGCAGACAAGCACAGAAAGAGACGCAAAGGGACAAGGAACGTCAACGCACAACACAGCAAACATCAAACACATAGGACTATACATAAACCAACGAATACGTCATAGGCGGGAACGAAGTAATGTTGCTACTCAGGGAAGGGAAACTTGTCATGTTGAAGTTGATATCATGCTGTTCAAACTACAACGACTTCGTTCTGTGGATAAATATTGACTGAAAATTCAATAAGAACCAAAAAAAAATCGTAAAACGATAAAGGGGACTATCCGAAAACCTACTGCACCAACGGTATACTTACATTGTAAGCGAAATGCTTTGTCACTTGGGAACTTTTGAAAGTGTTACAATCTTTGCTTTTGATGTAGCGTTCCGTACTCCGTCCCAATGCACTACTCTTTAATTATTTCATTTTTATGTATAAATTTAAACGTTGCAACCCTAACTTGCGGCTAGCCAACAGGGGATGCTTACTCCTCCCGGGCACCTGGTCCCACCTCTAGCTTGCTAGGGGTCCGTCAATGTTTAATTTTGTGCTCTATTGTGAGTGCTGTTGAGATTATCGTCAGGATCTTCTTTAACTCATTAGAAAAAAATGTACTGATAGCAGTTTTGCGAAAACTCCTTTTTTAATGAACATGTACAAACTGTAGAAAGAAGCATGTTTACAAACATATCTAACTAAGGTCAAATTCATCATGTATGTTAAGATATCTTCCATTTATGTTGGAATATATGGAAGACAAAACATAGGATATGGTAGAATGCCATTGTAGAAATACGTTGAAAGTCAGTCTGTATATTGTAACATATTAGTTCATCAAACACAAGGTTGCAACCTTCCATGATATACTATCAGGATTCTTAGAGGGAGTAGGCTACATTTTGAAGCCTATCGTCGCCTTGGGTACATTTAATACCTTAATTAATGACAATACCTACATGCGACATTTTGTTCGACAATTAGGAGGTACCCTTCTTTCATATACACCTTGAAATTTGTAATGAATGAAGATGAGAAAAAGTTGCGAACCGGCAGTGATTTTACCTCAAATGTGAATATAACAAAGGAAAACGCATTCATTTAGTCGATCTTTTTGTCTATGAAAGCATGACTCACCCAACCAGTAAAGTCCATGGACGTCTCCAAATCCGTTTTTGTAATCCTTCCATAGTCTACTTCCATTGAAAGTTTTATTTCGAGACAGCACAACCTGAAATCAATTTCTAATTATTATCCTTTAAGCTTACGATTCCAGATAAGTCAAAATCAGAATGATTCGTCAATCAATGATCAATTATATACCAGACAGGCGTAATTAAAAAGACATCATACAGCCAGACTCGTCCAAAGTGTAACTAAAAAGACATCATACAGCCAGACTCGTCCCAAAAATTACTAGGGTCCTGGTAAATTTTGGGACGAGTCTGGCTGCATGATGTCTTTTTAATTACACATTCATTCATCACTGCTATTGCCGCAATTTCATTGGACAAGAAGATATCTTTCGATGTTCTAAGGCGTGCCTATCCCGAACGTATAAACACCAAACGCCCTACCATTCATTTGACTTTTGGATTAATGGACTAACAGTTGCTGAAATTATTTGCCCTCTATACTTCGCCTAGCGATTTATATGACGGGATATTCGCAGCTCTTGACATGAGCGTTGTACCAGTTTTTGGAAACTTTCGTATATATGAAAACTTGCCCTCTATATTTCGCCTAGCGATTTATATGACGGGATATTCTCAGCTCTCTAATGAGCGTTGTACCTGTGCTTGGACATTTTCTATATATATGTAAATTTATCCTCTATATCTCGCCTAGCGATTTATATGACGGACTTTTCTCAGCTCTTTTATGAGCGTTGTTCCCAGTTTTCTTTTGTAAAACTGCAACGACGGGAAATTTGTCTTATATGCATGATTATACCCTTGCAGTGTGCCACTACGACACGCAGTTTCAACGGAAATAATAAACATAATATGCCGGATTCAGGAGAAAACAACGAAAAACTACAAAATCATTAGAAATATTCATACCAGACGTATCAACATTGAATGATAAAATACAGGACAAAGTAACATACATTCACAAAAAGTGAAATTTCGATGACGATACATTATAGCTAAGTTACAATATGAGAGTTCATACTTGCTCCCTAGGATACTTGCTCCCTAGGATTGAAGAGTGAAACTCCTAATTATATATGGCGGTCTCAAATAACCTCTGCAGTCTTAGACAATTGCCACCTGGACGTCCGATTAAACACAAATTTGTAAATCGGTATTAACTGTGATAACTTTTTACTGCTCATCGTTGGAAAACAATCAACATAATTATATAAAGGACACGCATGATTCTATGTTACAGACACTTACGGAACACCAACAAAGAAATAATTTACAAACAATTAATAGGAAGTTGTATATCTGAGAGGCTACTCTGATATTGAAATACATTCTAGAATTCGGAAAACATTTTTATGTCGGAGAGAATTGACGCTTCAAAAACTCAACCACATATCTGTAAATCAAACACCTTTAGTCAAGGATACTTAATATAATCCTTTCATCAAGGGTATCAAGAAAAGGATTTTGAAATACAGGATTGATATGACGGACGAATTTTCATGCAAGGAAGCCGCTAATTTCATACAGCAAGCATAACAACATCTACCACGGCCAGATAATAATCTCTAAGGTGGATCCCTGACGAGGCGGGCCTTAGGTTTTGAATTTTTATTTCTGATATTAAAACCGCCGAAACACTCTTCAATCTTGCTTACATATAAACTTTATGAATCAGGAAATAGTTATGAATTAAAATGGAGATGGTCAAGAGTGTAGGGTACTGGTAATTTTTGGGACGAGTTGGCTGTATGATGTCTTTTTAATTACACTTGATTGAGGGAACAATGTTCCACAGGCATCATCCCGTGAATCGCTTTCTTCTTGAAAGCGATCGGCTTGTTTAGAATTTTATTGGGGCTCCTAGCTATCTGACCTCTTCCGGAAGTAATTTATTATCAAAGCTGTTTTTGCCAATTACCACATCTCTAACTATTAAAGTCAAATCTGACTCATATCACAGATTTATACCACATCATGGATTACTATGTACAAATTAATTTTCCTTAAAGAAAAAAACCACTTCAAAATGGAAGAAAAGAATTTCAATTACACACTAATCAAGAAAGGACTTTGGAGATTGGAAACATAGACTTATCAATTACTTTACCAAATCATCAAGAGAATAATATAGACTTATCCTAAAACCTTCGAGAAATAAAGAATATCTTAGGCGGGAGAATCACTATGGCTAAGAAGCGTGAAAGCTTGATCCATGGACAAAATTCTGAATAATACCCGTCGTTGGATAAGTCAAACCTAAATATTTCCTAAATATTGATGACCAAGTGGATGCCAAGAAATTCAAAACCTACTGGACAGAACTGAACAATTAACCTTCAACGCAGGTGTGTCAGAAAAACATTGATTACATTTAAAAGATCAAGAGAAAATACTCCGATGCTACATGTAATAGGACCAGATCTGAAACCATAAAGTATATAGGATTCGCCAACAAAAAGAGCACAATGATGAGAAAACGCTTGGACTTAACTATGGAATAGGATATCATTGATTTGTACATCAACTTAAAGTATATCATTGCTTTGATAATCATACGATCCACATGTAAATATGTTACTTTGAAATCCTAAATCAAGTCAACGTACCGTACTTACATCACTGCTATTGTCGCAATTTCATTGGACAAGAAGATTATCTTTCGATGTTCTAAGGCGTGCCTATCCAGAACGTGTAAACACCAAACGCCCTACCATTCATTTGACTTTTAGATTAATGGACTAACAGTTGCTGAAATTATTTGCCCTCTATACTTCGCCTAGCGATTTATATGACGGGATATTCTCAGCTTTTGACATGAGCGTTGTACCAATTTTTGGAAATTTTCGTATGTATGAAAATTTGCCCTCTATATCTCGCCTAGCGATTTATATGACGGGATATTCTCAGCTCTCTAATGAGCGTTGTACCGGTTCTTGGACATTTTCGTATATAAAAATTTGTCCTCTATGTCTCGCCTAGCGATTTATATGACGGACTTTTCTCAGCTCTTTTATGAGCGTTGTACCCAGTTTTCTTTTATAAAACTGCAACGACGGGATATTTGTCTTATATGCTTGATGATACCCTTGCAGTGTGCCACTACGACACGCAGTTTCAACGGAAATAATAAACATAATATGCCGGATTCAGGAGAAAACAACGTAAAACTGCAAAATCATTAGAAATCTTCATACCTGGTGTATCAACATTGAATGATAAAATACAGGACAAAGTAACATACATTTACCAAAAGTGAAATTTCGATGACGATTTACAATAGTTGATTTCATACTTGCTCCCTAGGATACATAAGATTGAAGAGTGAAACTCCTAATTATATATGGCGGTCTCAAATTACCTCTGCAGTCTTAGACAATTGCCACCTGGACGTCCAATTATACACAAATTTGTAAATCGGCAGTAACTGTGATAACTTTTTACTGCTCATCGTTGGAAAACAATCAACATAATTTTATAAAGGACATGCGCGATTCTATGTTACAGACACTTACGGAACACCAACAAAGAAATAATTTACAAACAATTAATAGGAAGTTATATATCTGAAAGGCTACTCTGATAGTGAAATACATTTTAGAATTCGGAAAACATTTTCATCTCAGAGTGAATGGACGCTTCAAAAACTCAACCACATATCTGTATACCAAACACCTTTAGTCAAGGATACTTAATATAACCCTTACGTCAAGGGTATCAAGAAAAGGATTTTGAAATACAGGATTGATATGACTGACGATAGCCGTTAATTTCATACAGCAAGCATTACAGCATTTACCACGGCCAGATAATAATAATTAAGGTGGATCCCTGACGAGGCGGGCCTTAGTCTTTGAAGTTTTATTTCTGATATTAAAACCGCCGAAACACTCTTCAATCTTGCTTACATATAAACTTTATGAATCAGAATATAGTTATGAATTAAAATGAAGATGGTCAAGAGTGTAGGATCCTGGTAATTTTTGGGACGAGTCTGGCTGTATGATGTCTTTTTAATTACACTTGATTGAGGGAACAATGTTCCACAGGCATCATCCCGTGAATCGCTTTCTTGTTGAAAGCGATCGGCTTGTTTAGAATTTTATTGGGGCTCCTAGCTTTCTGACCTCTTCCGGAAGTAATTTATTATCAAAGCTGTTTTGCCAATTACCACAACTCTAACAATTAAAGTCAAATCTGACTCGTATCACAGATTTATACCACATCATGGATTACTATGTATAAATTAATTTTCCTAAAAGAAACACACAACTTCAAAATGGAAGAAAAGAATTTCAACTACACACTAATCAAGAAAGGATTTTGGAGATTGGAAACCTAGACTTATCAATCACTTTAAAAGATCATCAAGAGAATATTACTTATCCAAAAAGCTTCGAGAAATAAAGAATATCTTAAGCGGGAGAATCACTCTGGCTAAGAAGCGTGAAAGTTTGATCCATGGACAAAATTCTGAATAATACCCGTCGTTGGATTTTTAGTCAAACCTAAATATTTCCAAAATATTGATGACCAAGTGGATGCCGAGAAAATCAAAACCTACTGGACAGAACAGAACAATTAACCTTCTACGCAGGTGTGTCAGAAAAAAACATTGATTACATTTAAAAGATCAAGAGAAAATAACCCGATGCTACATGTAATAGGACAAGATCTGAAACCATAAAGTATATAGGATCCGCCAACAAAAAGAGCACAATGATGAGAAAACGCTTGGACTTAACTATGGAATAGGATATCATTGATTTGTACATCAACTTAAAGTATATCATTGCTTTGATAATCATACGATCCACATGTAAATATGTTACTTTTAAATCCTAAGTCATGTCAACGTACCGTGCTTACATCACTGCTATTGCCGCAATTTCATTGGACAAGAAGATATCTTTCGATGTTCTAAGGCGTGCCTATCCCGAACGTATAAACACCAAACGCCCTACCATTCATTTGACTTTTGGATCAATGGACTAACAGTTGCTGAAATTATTTGCCCTCTATACTTCGCCTAGCGATTTATATGACGGGATATTCGCAGCTCTTGACATGAGCGTTGTACCAGTTCTTGGAAACTTTCGTATATATGAAAACTTGCCCTCTATATTTCGCCTAGCGATTTATATGACGGGATATTCTCAGCTCTCTAATGAGCGTTGTACCTGTGCTTGGACATTTTCTATATATATGTAAATTTATCCTCTATATCTCGCCTAGCGATTTATATGACGGACTTTTCTCAGCTCTTTTATGAGCGTTGTTCCCAGTTTTCTTTTGTAAAACTGCAACGACGGGAAATTTGTCTTATATGCATGATTATACCCTTGCAGTGTGCCACTACGACACGCAGTTTCAACGGAAATAATAAACATAATATGCCGGATTCAGGAGAAAACAACGAAAAACTACAAAATCATTAGAAATCTTCATACCAGACGTATCAACATTGAATGATGAAATACAGGACAAAGTAACATACATTTACAAAAAGTGAAATTTCGATGACGATACATTATAGCTAAGTTACAATATGAGAGTTCATACTTGCTCCCTAGGATACATAAGATTGAAGAGTGAAACTCCTAATTATATATGGCGGTCTCAAATAACCTCTGCAGTCTTAGACAATTGCCACCTGGACGTCCGATTAAACACAAATTTGTAAATCGGCATTAACTGTGATAACTTTTTACTGCTCATCGTTGGAAAACAATCAACATAATTATATAAAGGACACGCATGATTCTATGTTACAGACACTTACGGAACACCAACAAAGAAATAATTTACAAACAATTAATAGGAAGTTGTATATCTGAGAGGCTACTCTGATATTGAAATACATTCTAGAATTCGGAAAACATTTTTATGTCGGAGAGAATTGACGCTTCAAAAACTCATCCACATATCTGTAAATCAAACACCTTTAGTCAAGGATACTAAATATAATCCTTTCATCAAGGGTATCAAGAAAAGGATTTTGAAATACAGGATTGATATGACGGACGAATTTTCATGCAAGGAAGCCGCTAATTTCATACAGCAAGCATAACAACATCTACCACGGCCAGATAATAATCTCTAAGGTGGATCCCTGACGAGGCGGGCCTTAGGTTTTGAATTTTTATTTCTGATATTAAAACCGCCGAAACACTCTTCAATCTTGCTTACATATAAACTTTATGAATCAGGAAATAGTTATGAATTAAAATGGAGATGGTCAAGAGTGTAAGGTCCTGGTAATTTTTGGGACGAGTCTGGCTGTATGATGTCTTTTTAATTTCAATAAAGTTTACATGTAAATGTGAAAAGAGCACGAACATGAAATTTACATGAATCTTTTTACATGAAATTTTATGTGAATTCAATTTCGAATGGAGGTTACAAAGAAATTAAATTAATCTATGTTAAATTCATGTGAAACATTTTCTTTCACATAAATCTGATGTGAAATTTATATGAATTTCACATGAATTTTCATGTGGAATTTACATGATGCTCATTTCATATGAATTTCATGTGAGGCCCAATTGGCTGTGTAGGAGTGTTTAATGGCAACGACAACTTATTGTCAATGGTACGATAAAACAAAGGAGGGGATATCCAACAACACAAGGTTGCAGCACCCACAGCAAAACGCCAAAACGCCCAATGCAAAAACGCAGGGCAGACAAGCACAGAGAGAGACAATTGTGGTGTAAAACAACCTCCTTACTGTCAGATGACCACACACAAACAAGACCGCAAAACGCAGGGGCCCAAGCAACACAGATGAATATGTTAATGGGTATAAAATGAGCGCACATCACAATTGTACGTTTTTCGTGACCTCTGGGTAATCGGAAAAGTGAGAGGGTTATGCAGACGTAATCCAGGATATCCACACCGTCTGCTACTGACGTGGCAGATAGCCGTCCTAAGTCGGCACCATTGGTCTCATTGGTTTATGTGTAGTCATGTATGTTTGATGTCTCTGTGTGATTTGGCGTTTATTGTACCATTTCCGTCTCATTATGTGCGTGTCTGCTTTGTGTTTTTGCAGTGGGTGTTTTGGGGTTTTGCTGTTGATGCTGCAACCGAGTATTTTTGGAGATCCTCTCCTTTCCTCAACGCATTCGAAAATTTCTGTAGTCAAAATGTCTTGAAATTTCTAAAACACGGATCCTGTAGCATCATCCTATCCATCCTGCTACGTCTTTCGGTACATTTTTGGACATAACTATCACATTCTCTGGTTATATTACATTGTTTAAATTGAGGATCACTGACGAGAGTTAAGTACCCGAAATGTGCATGTCTGGTTCATGCTGCAAATTTGAAGACGTTTAACATTCGGTTCTTCTCGACCAGTCAGATAATAAGAAATTCGCTAATGGTGGGATAAGATATTATGTCGGAAATGGAGATATTACCGTCAATCAATCATGATCCTGATATCCTGTTTGGATATATCTCATACTCTACACTACTGAATACAATAATTAAATCTTACAGTCCAGCCTCCGCCATCTGTAACCATATCACAGAACACAGTGATCCTGGTCCTCCCGTCTGGATATATATCATACACTCCAGTACTCCCTCCAACTAGAAACCTCCATTCCTTACAGTCTCTATACCGTCGTGGAGGACGTGTGGTTTTGAAGGTTGATACCATTGTTGATGCTGAGGTTGTTTGAGAACCTAATAATAAGATTGGAGAAATTATTCTATCTTTTGAATATTTTGGAGACAAAACTAGAAATAGCAATAGAAATGTTTTAGATAAGATAATTTGTACAAGTGTTTCCTTTCAGCATACTTATATTTCAGTTTCTTCGGTCCAGAAATAATGAAATAAAAGTTCTTATGATAATTTGCGTGCTTTAAAATCATTAAGACTACCAATCTCTGTAAATATTTTTATGGATGAATTCAAAAAAGGATCAACGAAGTTGACCGTATATGACTACCCATAACAACAATGACAAGGACAATCATGGGAAATTGGATATGAAGGACAACAGATGCGTAAAAAGGTAGCAACCGGGGTCGATTTGTAGCAGGGAAATAGCGGATAAGTAGGAAAAAAAGCGATAATCAAAGCATGATACATTTCACATAAAAGAAAATATAGATGTTTTCCAAATAAAATATCTTAGAACTCCATCTTCTGATATATAGGGAGCTATCTTTTCATTCGATAGCTAGAATTATTTTTGAAAATTTAATCGCGAGATTCCAACACAAAATTGATACAGTTACCATTTTTCCTTCCGTTGCAAAGATCAGAAGTACAACATTCTGTTCGTTCAAGGACACCTCTTCGCCTGCGTCGTCCGAAAATATTTTCATTTCGTATGTGACAATCCTGATCAGACAGAAAAATTATACATGTATTTAAATACGTTTTATTGAATATCTTCAATGTTTGCCGATTTCTTTAAAAAGAAGTCCTTTATTGCACTCATCTAATAATCCATGTTTTACGATCATCGGACTTTATATGATTTGAAAATGGTGTGATGTTTTCATGATTTGAAAGTATTGACCAAGGCGACAGAAAGTATCCCACAATATTCACCATTGTTGCTTTTACATAGTGGTCTTAAAGCAATATAAGCTGTGAGCAGCGCAAAAACTTATCTTCTTTAAAAAAAAGTCTCAAATTTAGCCTGCTCAATGTAACCCTCAAATTTAGCAAATTCAGAAAGGTTATCCTATACCCACATGATTAGTGGGAGAACTTTAGGTTGAATTTTTGTTTGGGCTGTAAGAATTCAGATAATTACTATTCTTGTCAAGAAAGACGCTAATCTGACGTTTTTTAAACAATTTTTTAATCAAATCTTCATAACTTGTAAAGAGTAAAAACAAACGTGAGAGCTAATATTGCTTTTAAAATAAGTATTCATAAACTTTAAGGTATTCTAACGAAAATGGCTGGCATATAGCTTACTTGCTAAGATATTTTACTTACAGTATATAGTACCTTGTACTTGTAATTAATTAAATGTCTACTCACTTATATGATTTATATTTTAATATTGATAATTTCATTATATATGTATGAGTCGTATGATATCTGAAGATAAATGAATAATATGACTTACTGATTTTATAGAGCATGAAGTGGAGAAGAAAGTGATTCCAAGTTGACTTTGCTGATGTAATCTACAAACCTGTTATAGTAAATAAAGGTACAAAACACATCTAATCTATAATCCAATATTTATGTAACGAAATGATGAAAAAAAAAAAAACATTCCGTATATAGCATAAATAATATATCATTTACACAAAGAACAAACAGCTAGCAAGATGACTCTTTCTACCACATATCTTGGCGGCTAGTTTTACCCGAAATGCCATATATAGAATTCCAGGCAAGAAATATTTTCAGCTGTTGAATTGTATCTCAAGTAAATCATCTATATTCATAAACATTCTAGCTACACAACAAGATGTCAGTTGAAATTGAACTTTGATCCGTCGATGAAAAACTAATATTGAAGACGTTTACATTCATTCTAAATTTCTGTTATCAAAATGTCTTGAATTTCTTAAAAGTTGGTCCTGTAGCATCATATCCCACCCATCCTGCTTCGTCTTTCGGTACACTTTTTCGACATGTAACTTTCATACTTTTTTAGCATATTACATTGTTTAGATTTAGGATCACTAATGAGGGCTAAGTGCCCGAAACGTGCATGTCTGGTCCACGTTGCCAGTTTATCTGTACTTAAATGATGCTATTCAATTTGAAGACGTTTACATTACTCACCAATAAATTTGAAAAAAAAAACTGAAAGAATGAATTCGGTAATATTCTTATGATTCACACTCTGAATCTTAGAAGAAAATGAGAAACGTCAATAAATGAATAACGTATGGTATTGAAGACAAAGCTGCTTATTATTTCTCTGATTTAAGCTCAAGTTAGCATGATGACATACCTCCCCGTCCTCACAAGTCCTCACAAAGGAACAACTGCTGGGATCTGTGGTTTGAGGACAATTGTAGCAAATAGGTCCTCGACTGAGAACAAAACCTGGTATTCAAATACAGCAAAATGAGAGGAAGAGAAACTTTATCTGCCAATGTTTTTAACTACAAAAGCGTGCTCTTATTCTATTTTGCTTTTAAAAGAATGATACTTCATATAACAAAATCTCAGACAAACTTTAATTCAAGTAAAAAGCTGAAATAATATATACCTACTAAATATATTGATCACTTAAATATAGATTTACTTAAATAATGTAATTTGAAAGTATGGAGTTTGTTTTTATTGTTGTTTTTTGGATTGAATTTTTTTTATCATAAGGTCATAATACAAATTACGACAAAGTATTGCCATTGTCATCTATTTAAGAATTGAATGTTTATTTTTGCCATTTTATTTGATGATGAAATGTCAGTTGTTGTATCACAGATTGTGTAAAACCGCGTAACGTAGCGAAGCGGTTTTACGCAAAATATGTGATACGACAACTGACATTTTATCATCCAATAAAATGGCAAAAATAAACATTCAATACTTATGATTACCAAATATATGAACTTATTCCGAATTCGTACAAATTCTAAGGAAAATAAACTATTGAGTACGTGGCGTATGAAAATATTAAACTGGTACGAACTAGTTCCCTAACAACAGAAATGTTGGAGAGGAAAAAAGCAAGCCGACATTTAATCTGGAAAAAAGCATTTCCTCCTTCAAAACCTCAGCATGTTTTACCTATTTGCACTTACTGCTGTACTGTTATGACGTAATTTGTGACGCGTTGTTTATGGAAGGCAGCAGACATGACTGTTGAAAGTAAAACATGAATAATTTGTGCTGGGATTTATACGGACTCTCAGACAGCATTTCTTGTACCTGTAGACGTTATGTGTGAAGAAAATACACATTGTTAAGATCTACGGGTATCGGAATATCAGCTTAAAATTATTTCTTAGGAATCAGAACGATATCGGCATGACAAGTTTGGTAAGTCGCTATTGCGTAGCTTTTGCTCAGTACTTTCAAATTTATTCATCCTATATCCATGTGTATTAGATTAATTTCGATGATTTTAGACAAATAAAGGGCAAGTTTGTTCATGCATTTCTAATAGGTCAATCATAATTTCCTTAGAAACACAAGAAATCTGTCAACAAACTTCCGTTCATGTTCACTTGTTGCAGCTTTGAAATCATGCGCGTAGCAACCGATTTAATCTCTGAAAACATTCACAGTACTGTGCTGTGATGTGTATGAGTCGACACATGAACTTTCTCTAGTTTTAATGGATTATTTGAGATCATTCGTATTGTTTATTTCATGCGTTTGATAATTCTTGATTTCCGTTGCGTTAGTGTGAAAGTAGTTCCGCAACTTCCGGTCAATTTTGACATATTATCATCTCATAACGGAAGTCACAATAAATGCGATCGACCAATCAAAATGCTTATAATCAGATAAACAAACGCATTTGGTGATCATATGATTTTAGAAAGCTTTAAGTATTCCTACCCTAATGAATTTTTTTCACATATTAGTGTAGTGCTGGTAGCGTAGTGGTTAGCGCGGTGGACTGCGAATCCAAGGGTGGTTGGTTCGAATATCACCGTCGCCGATCATTGCAAACCATTGTAACCTTGGTCAAGTTACTTTACACTACGTTGCACTCTCTCCACCCAGGAGTAAACCGGGTACCTGGCACATGAGACGAGCTTGTTATGTGAATGAAAGGCATTAGCGCCTAAACGGCAGCTCTGCTTATAAACTCCCAAGGGAGTTGAGAATGCACTAGATTGTACAGGTCTCACCAGGGAGTTAATTGTAGAAGTCGCATGAGGCTTAGGCGAACGAGACTATAAATCCTACCTTTACTTTTTTTACTGATATATTAAAGAGGGGAATATTTAATTCTACGACTCTTTTACGAGAAAATTGACTTTTTCCAGTCCTTTCCTTTGTCTGAAGATGCAGTGTCCTGCTTAACCTATTGTCAAGTTTCACTTTTTCTTCCCATTTCGTTCATCAAATCATCAAACGCCTTTTATACCGTGGATATGATCCTAATGTCACCAGACGGACACTAGGCTTGGTACTTGACCAATCTACAGTCGTGTACAAGCGCATCCTTGAGACTTGCACTCTGACTGAGTGTGACGACAGGAATCCATGACGGGCCCTGTCCAAATCTCTTTAGAGAAGACAGGGCCCCGACCACCTGTCCTCTCTGAATGTCAGTCGGACTCCTCGGGTGATTACATACATGAGCTCGCTACAGCCGGCAGAGCACGGACTGTATTACGCATGCCCTCTTTTTACATCCATTTACATATTCATCTGTGTCTCTGGGGCCTCTGCGTTTCGCGGTCTTGTTTGTGTGATGTCATCTTACAGTGAGGAGGTTGTTTTACACCACAATTGTACCTTCTTCGAGACCTCTGGGTATTTGGAGAAGTGAGAGGGTTGTGCGCACGTAATCCAGGATAACCACACCATTTGCTACTTGCGTGACAGATGGCCGTCCAAAGTCGGCACCGGTTACCCATTGGTCTCGTCGGTTTATGTGTAGTCTTTTGTGTTTGATGTTTAAATATCGTGTGTCTCTTTTCCGTCTCGTGCTGTACTCGTCTTTTGTGTTTTTGCATCGGGTGTTTTGGTGTTTTACTGTTGATGCTGCAACGGGGTCTTGTTGGAGATCTCCTCCCTTCTTTTCATAACAGGAAGATTGACAGAAAAATTAATAAAAATTAGAGTATAAAAACAAAACCTTCATTTCCACAAGTAGCATGATTACAGGAGTCTCCCTGGCAGCAATATGAACACAATATCTGATCATCAGGGTCTAGATGAGCAGTTCCTGCATTTGGATTGGTGTGAACAGGTGGTCCGATCGTACCATTCACACATGACTTTATGAGAAAAGAGCCAAATAATAACCTTTTAGGATGATATATAACATACATAATTAAAAATATTTTATTGTAAAGTACATTGTACAGGTATTTCAACAAATAATGTGTCTTTCAGCCGTGTTTTCAAATCAAAGAATGTTCTTTTCAAAATTTTCAAACCACAGAAAATAAACTAAAATTCGGCCAAGAAAGACATTATCAGCTTAGAAGTGTAGATCAGGAACGGTTTATTCCTCTGGAGATTTTTCCAAGTAGTGTAAAATATCTGAAAATTAGGTTACATTCTTTCCTAAGATTTTGATCAATTCAATATTTAATGTCCGATAAAAACAGCGATTGAGTATTCCGGTCTGTCTCTTATTTATATACTTGAAAAGATAAAACCTGTGTCTGTGAAAAACGAATGCCCCCGTTGAAAGCTTTGTAAATAAAACAAATCAAAAGTAGTTTCACATTTGAGGTCAAGGTCACAAGGTCAAATTTAGTATCCATGGAAAAGTCTTGCCACATGGAATCCATATGTGAATATGAAAGCCCTATCACTAACCATTCAAAAGTTATGGTTAAGGTTTAAATTTTCGAAATTAGGTCAACTTCACAAGGTCAAAACGTTTGGTATCGATGGATTAGTCTTGTCACAAGGAATACACATTTGAAATATGACAGCCCTATCACTTACCATTAGAAAGTTATGCCCGAAGTTTAAGTTTTTTAAAAGTAGGTCAAACTCCAAGGTCAAGGTCAAAAGGTTAAAAACTTTGATGTCCATGGAAAGGTCTTGTCACAAGGAATACACATGTGAAATATGAAATCCCTTTCATTTATTATTCAAAAGTTATGGCCAAGGTTAAAGTTAAAGCGGACAAACAGACAGACAGACAGACAGACAGACAGACAGACAGACAGACAGACCAAAAACTACATGTATATGCCCCCGAATCTTCGATTACGGGGGCATAAAAAGCATAATTATTGAAAATTAAAGGAAATGTTTCAACCTTGATTTTTCAGCGCAATTCTTTATCAAAGCCAAGCTTAACTCAATTATTAAGCACAATAATGTGTCATAGATATAATATTTCAGCTAAAGATTTTCCGAAAACTGACTTTTATTAATTGATGTCTGACTTACATTTCTAGGGAAACATCCCACGTTGTACAGTGTTTCTTTGTTTCCGGTTAGGTACTTGACAGACATGCATATCTGTGGAAAAATGAGTCAACAGTATCCCTGTTATATCAATGCATTGTTTCCAAAAAAAAAATAAACATTCATTCTAGTTCAATCCCGTTTATTATGTGTAATGCCTTGTCCTTCCTCTTGGACAATATTTATGTTAGATTTGGTGAGGATCTATACAAGCAGGTTGTACGAATTCCTATGGGTACTAACTGTGCGCCTCTTGTTGCAGATTTATTTTTATACACTTATGAAAAAGAATTTATCCAAAATCTTCAAAAGCAAAGAAAATTTGATGAGCTGAAATGTTTCAATAATACTTCTAGGTATCTGGATGATATTCTAGCCATTGACAATCCTGCTTTTGAATTATATAAGAATGAAATTTATCCACAAGAATTAACCCTTAACAAGGCAAACCTTTCAAATACAGAAACACCCTTTTTGGACCTAAATATCAAAATTGTAAACAGATTCATACAAGTGTATATGACAAAAGGGATGATTTTGGATTCAACATAGTAAATTTCCCTTGGCTTGACGGTGATGTTCCAAGATTACCGTCATACGGCATTTACATATCACAGCTCATCCGGTACGCTAGAGCATGTACTGAGATTTTGGATTTTCACAGTAGAAATTTACAAATTACCAAAAAAACTTTTAGGTCAAGGTTTCCGCTTTCTTAAACTAGTTAAGACTTTCTGGAAATTTTACAAAAATTACAGTCAACTTCTTTTAAAATTCGGATCTATACATGCAACAGAGTACATTACTATGGGTCTTACACAACCTGTCTTTTATGGTGATATGATAAACAAAATAAAAAGGATCAAAGGTAGGCAGCATAACCATCGAAAATGCGTCAGAATCATCAAACGCCTTTTATACCGTGGATATGATCCTAATGTCACCAGACGGACACTAGGCTTGGTACTTGACCAATCTACAGTCTTGTACAAGCGCATCCTTGAGACTTGCACTCTGACTGAGTGTGACGACGGGACTCCATGACCGGCCCTGTCCAAATCTCTTTAGAGAAGACAGGGCCCCGACCACCTGTCCTCTCTGAATGTCAGTCGGACTCCTCGGGTGATAACATACATGAGCTCGCTACAGCCGGCAGAGCACGGACTATATTACGCATGTCCTCTTTTTATATCCATTTACATATTCATCTGTGTCTCTGGGGCCTCTGCGTTTTGCGGTCTTGTTTGTGTGATGTCATTTTACAGTGAGGAGGTTGTTTTACACCACAATTGTACATTCTTCGAGACCTCTGGGTATTTGGAGAAGTGAGAGGGTTGTGCGCACGTAATCCAGGATAACCACACCATTTGCTACTTGCGTGACAGATGGCCGTCCAAAGTCGGCACCGGTTACCCATTGGTCTCGTCGGTTTATGTGTAGTCTTTTGTGTTTGATGTTTACATGTCGTGTGTCTCTTTTCCGTCTCGTGCTGTACTCGTCTTTTGTGTTTTTGCATCGGGTGTTTTGGTGTTTTACTGTTGATGCTGCAACGGGGTCTTGTTGGAGATCTCCTCCCTTCTTTTTATAAACATCAAAGAAGCACCCATCAGTAATTCAATCTCAATGGCCGGGCAAAATCGTAAGAATCTTCATTTTTATAAGCACTAAAGTCTTTTATAATGTTCTTTAGTAATAATTTCACTTCAACATGTCCGCTAATCAACAAATAATGGAAAAATAGTTATGGACAGAAAATTAAAATGAACAAAATTCAAAATTTGAATATGAAATATGAAGGCAACAGCTAATCACAAACAATGCATTGAGAAAGAAACTCATTAATTTCAGAATAATTTTGTCAAATACATATCCTTTTCCTCAAACCACTGTTTGGTCACAGGTTTTGAATCTTTGATTCTCACTCCCATATCGGGACTTCGCTTTTTCATGTCGTGGAAGTTTTTGTTTGTTTGCTTTGGTTCCTGTTTTATCCTGATTTTGTATGCCTTCGGTTTATGATTTTCTGAATTATCAATTTTGTGCTGTATATAGGGATATGATTATTATTAATACATTTGTGTATTTGTCATTTCAGACAGTAAAGGGATCAGTGCTCCATTACATCGCAGGCATTGCATGCAATCCGAACGAAAACGTGAAAATTCGCACCTGCCCGTAAGAATTTCATATTTATTCATATTTTGTGTATAATAAGAAAAGACTACCTCAGTTAGATCACAGATTTTGATTCTGTCACACAGTAAAGGGTTCAGTAGTAAATTTTATGTTTCTTGACAGCTTGACTCTTTTGGAATGACACTGCCCTTCCCTTTTTGACTGGGGTAACTAACCTTAAGATTATCTTTCACTGATAAAATGTTTCAGTTGTTAGGGAAGGAATATTAAAATGAAATATAATATGTCTTTGTATAGTATTAAAATTTAATAAAAACCTCAAGATCTATCTTTTTAGTTTAAGATAGTAAATTAAGGTCTCATTTCCTAGATTCGGACTTTTCGGTTTGAAAAAATGATTACTTTTTCTTATAATTAATAAGCGCTTAACTTGTTACCTAAGAAATCATGTCTTTCAATAAGAAGTTTTCTTTATCAAGAAATAAAGATATATATCATTGAAAGGTATCTGATTCAATAGATCTATTTTAAGGAGGGTTTGAACACCAAGATGGCGGCGGCAGTATTTGTTTTCTCGCATCGTAGGAAAAGTACAGTCTTAACTTCCTTAAAACATTTGATAAGCTGTTTTATATACACAGTTTAGTATCCCGATGAAGTTTGAATAATTTTCACCGTCATTTGATGAAATTATGACGATTTTCGAAATTGTGGACTTTGGGAGTTTTATCCATGAGCGTACCAGGACGTCATTTCGACGTTATCAGGGAAAATGGCGTCAAAACCTTTGCATTCAAAATGCAATAAAAGCATTACTACCAAACGTATCACTTTGAAACTTTGCATGTATAAAAAAGAAAATTAAATCTTCATCACAATGAATTCGTTGACAAATTAGCATCACAGGAAAGTTGACGTCACTTTATTGAAAATGGACGATTTTCGAAAGAAAAATTGGAAAATATAAAGCTTTGTAATATTCTAATCCAAAATTCAATTTTTCTCATTTAATCATGAAATCATCTCTGGACATTGTTGATAATTTTGTTAGTTTTTGACAAAGATTCATCCACACGATTCCTAATAATTGACTATCAACTACAGACAATTGGCTCGAAATCGCAAAATTTTGAGCGACAGTGTCATCTTTTATTCCAGTATCTTGCCTATGTTTAAAACACAATTAATCTCAACTTTTTGATATGAAAGTGCAATACATTTACAAAGATTTTGGAAGTTAAATCAAAATTAATTTCCGAAAGCTTATTAACGAGAACTGGATTGACACTTTCAATATTATGACGTCATCAAGAAAATCACGAAAACGTCGATTTATGCATATTTCAAAGTTTCGTAGAAAATTTTCCTGTGGATAGAATCAAATGTAAGTTTGCATAATCAAGAAATTTATAATATTAGAAACTTTGAGAAAAATTGAATTTGGCATCCAAGTGTTCAATACCTCCTTAAATGATTCCATCGAAGTGTCTCGAATGCTATAGCACGTGTTTGGTGTTTTCTTGGCAACAATTACAGTTAGCTAGATTCGATATTCGTTCGTTAGTTGAAGGGGTGTTCTAATTAATATATCTCAATTGTCGAACATTCTCAATATTTCAAGGTTTCCGCTTTCATAATCTAGTTAAAACGTTTTTGAAAGAAAAGATCAATTTCAACTTCTTTTTCGAACTAAAACGAATACAAGAAACAGAGTACATAACTTTTAGCTTCAACAAACGTAATCCAGATAACCACACAATTTGCTACTAACATAGCAGATGTCAGTTCTTTGTCGGCACCGATTGCTCATTGGCCTCATTGGTTTCTGTGTGTTGATTTGTGTAATGCATTTCGATGTCTTGGTTATTGTTCCTTGTCCCTTTTGTGTCTCTTGGTGTGAATCTCTTCTCTGTGTTTTCCCTTCGCATGTTTTGAAGTTTTGCTGCAACCGGATCTGGTTCTGGTTGCAAACCCCTTTCGTACTCTTTGAACATTTTGTGAACCCTTTTGTCTCCTGTATCCTTTATCCAACACTTTTCACGCCACCTTCTTGCTACGTTCAAAAACTTAGTCAGTGGGATTGATAAAATATATCTCCAGATGTAATGAGGGACAAGGAAATCCAACCCAAGTGTCAAAGATTTGCTTGTACCTAGACGAGGCTTTCTTAGTCGCGGACTAAAGGACACGCGGGTTGGATTTCCGGGTCCCTGATAACATCGGGGGATTGATTTTTTTCTTTCACTGTCTAAAAGAGCTGAACATGAGTTTATATGTATACATTTTCATATTTTGACCAACTAACACAGCAATCATGCATGACGACACAATAAGTCACAGTTAAAATCACTTCCGGAATGAGCTTATCTCACCCTGCAGGGTGACACAGCATTTTCATGACACCTAATTTCGCGGACAAATCAGTTTCAAGTGAAAGGATACAATCACTTGAGGTTTGAGAGATTTGATAAATTTCTTCTGATAATGTCTCTATTTATCATTGAATGTCATCACTGAGGATGAATCTTCCACTCTTTGTTAATTGTATGATGAATCTTAAGATAAATATTACCTAATACAATCCCAGGCATTTAACTTCCAGATCTGATGTACCCCTTAACGTAAATTAAAAGAAAGGTGGGGATCTCCAACAACACTAGGTGGTAGCACCCACATCAAAACCCCTAAACACTCAATGCAAAGACACAGAGCAGACATACACTGAAAGAGGCATAAAAGGTACAAGGAACACCAAATCACATAGAAACATCAAACATAAATGTCTACACATAAACTAAGGAGACCAATTGTCAATCGGTGACGACTTGGGACGGTCATCTGCTACACCAGTAGCATACGTTGTGGTTATCTGGATTACATGCACACAACCCTTCCACTTTTCCGATTTCCCAGAGGTCTCGAAGAATGTACAATGTCAGTTATGGTGAGATAACAATACAAACAGACATCATGACGCAGGGGCCCCAGAAACACACAGATGGATATGTAAAGGGATATAAAAACAGAAATACAGAAATTACGAAATACAGTCCGTGATCTGTCGGCGGTAACTACCTCATGCATGCTATCAACCGTACAACTGAGATTCAGAGAGGACAGGTAGTTTGGCTCTGTGTTCTCTAAAGTGATGTGGACGGGGCCCGTTAGGAGTCCTGTCGTAGCAGTCAGTCAGAGTGCAATTCTTAAGAATGCGATGGTACAAGTGTTAAACGTCTTTAAATAGCATCATTTAAAACCTGATAAATTTACAGCATGGACCAGACATACACGTTTCGGGTACTAAACCCTCGTCAGTGATCCTTAGTCTGAACAATGTTATATAGCCAAAAAGTATGAAAATTATGTCCAAAAATGTACCAAAAGACGTAGCAGAATGGATGGGGTATGATGCTACAGGACCCACGTTTTAGAAATTTCAAGAACTTTTGTAACAGAAAATTTCAAATGCGTTGAAGAGACAGACGATCAACCGAAGTTGATCGATCTTGGCTACATGTGCCCTCGGGGACTCTTGGTCCACCTGAGATTCAGAGAGGACAGGCTGTAGATTGGTCCAGTACAAGTGTCCGGGTGGTGACAGAAGTTAAGTTACATCTACCGGGGAGAAGGAGATATCCAAAAGAACTCGGTTGTAGCACCCACGGCATACGACTAGATTACCCTTACATGAAAACACAACATAGGCATGCTCAACAGGAGACGCAAAGGGCAGAAAACAGCAAACACCAAATCCGACTTAAGCATTTCATTTCTTAAATTGACAAAAGGACACAATCACGTGCGTTGAAACATCGCTTAAACGTATATTCGCATTTTCCTAAAGTATTCCGTTAAATCTACAATATTAGCAATTCCCTCGTTCTCGTTCATGATTTGAGGGTGTTTATGATATCTTAATATCTTTTTTTAATTAAAGCATAATTGTGATATTATGCGTGTATGTTTTATCGTTTATGTCTAGCTTAATTTTAATTTTTTTGTCCCCGATAGGGTTAGGCGGAATCTGAGCATTTGGTGAAACGGGAATTCGCCTCTTATGAAGTTAACCACGCCATTTGCTACAAGTACCTATTTGGTCGTTGTTTACTATATTTATTTCCCTTTTTAAACAATATTATTTTTTCCATGTTTGTTCGTGTAATTCCTGGCAGCCACTCAAGTCATTTTGTAACTTTTTATCCTGCGGTAAATGCACTATGATGTTGTTTTAATGTATCACAATTTCTGCAATATAAAAAACTGCTTGTATACGGTAAAAAAGTATACATTTTCGCGAGTACAAGTTTAAAGTCTACATTTGTTTATACAAATTATAAGACTTTTGTGGCATTTAGAATTGATCATCATAACAAACCGTAAACCCTAGTTTATAAGGTTTTACAGTTGTGGAACCTAGTGAAACCTAGTTTTTTTTTTCAAATTTCTGTGACATAGTATATAAGGATAGGGTAATCAGCCTGACTTTATTTTAGTAATCTAACATAAAAATGTAAAAAATAACAAAGGAAAGGTCCAAAGCAAGACCACAAAGTCATAAACTCAGGCACATGATAACATCAAATAACTGGTTGGACAATAAGGTTTTGGTTGATAAACTGGAGAGTAGCCTTAACATGTATTGTTTATATGAAATATTTGAGATATCTATCAATAAGCATAAAACCAACTTTTTGGGGTTTTATTTTACACCCATATTATTTAGAAATCACCGAATCTTTATTTTTTTCTTTAATATCAATGATCCGATGCTTGAAAATTCAGATTTCTTGCTTAATAAACTTATATTTGAAATTGTAAAAAAAGCATACAGGAAGCTGAATGGCGAAATTTCATGCCATTCGGATGTTGCATCATTTTCATGTTGAACGATTCACAAAGTAAATCTCTAATTCCTCGCGAAACTCTTTTGTCTGCCCTTAAAAGGAACTTAAGGAATAACATTGCCAGGAGTATATATCTGTTTTAAGGGGAGCAGAAATATTCAATAGAAATGTGCCGCCAAGTTATTGTTGAAATATTGATAAAACGTTTATTCTATGAACTAGAACAGTTTCTTCTTGATTTTATTGTAGATGCTGAGTAAGATCTCTTTGTCAATTAATCGTACCATCCGTTGAAGTTCATAACCACAAGTACCTTCTTGGAAACGTGAAGCATGAGAAATTGATTGGCTTATCAACGTTTAATTGTTATGTCATGTCTTATAAATCATTGTCTTTGCTACCCTATGTTAATATTTTCATCGTGTACTATGACGTGTTTAGGTTCTCCTGAACATCATCGTGGAGGACAGAAGACCACCTACATTATGTCTCCATTCGAAGTTATATAAACATGTGAAACAAACAAATTCACAGGAGTCGAACCACCAACCACCACCATAATCTGTAGCACAGTTATTAGCAGCCAAATCGTTGTCTTTATCAATCGTGCTAAATTGTATTCCATCCATACGGCCGTACTGCTGGTCAATAGAATTTCCTTAAAAAAAAGAAAATTTGTGTCAAATGTTGAAAAAAGCCTCGGGATTTACATGATTTGAGACCCCAAGGATGAAACCGATGTATCTTTCATAAAAAAAAACCACGAAAGAGTCTGAAGTCCTTATACGGTATAGATGAATTTGGATAAACAATCACCATCAGTGATATGATAAACAAAATAAAAAGGATCAAAGGTAGGCAGCATAACCATCGAAAATGCGTCAGAATTATCAAACGCCTTTTATACCGTGGATATGATCCTAATGTCACCAGACGGACACAAGGCTTGGTACTTGACCAATCTACAGTCTTGTACAAGCGCATCCTTGAGACTTGCACTCTGACTGACTGTGACGACGGGACTCCATGACGGGCCCTGTCCAAACCTCTTTAGAGAAGACAGGGCCCCGACCACCTGTCCTCTCTGAATGTCAGTCGGACTCCTCGGGTGATTACATACATGAGCTCGCTACAGCCGGCAGAGCACGGACTGTATTACGCATGCCCTCTTTTTATATCCATTTACATATTCATCTGTGTCTCTGGGGCCTCTGCGTTTCGCGGTCGTGTTTGTGTGATGTCATCTTACAGTGAGGAGGTTGTTTTACACCACAATTGTACGTTCTTCGAGACCTCTGGGTAATTGGAGAAGTGAGAGGGTTGTGCGCACGTAATCCAGGATAACCACACCATTTGCTACTTGCGTGACAGATGGCCGTCCAAAGTCGGCACCGGTTACCCATTGGTCTCGTCGGTTTATGTGTAGTCTTTTGTGTTTGATGTTTACATGTCGTGTGTCTCTTTTCCGTATCGTGCTGTACTCGTCTTTTGTGTTTTTGCATCGGGTGTTTTGGTGTTTTACTGTTGTTGCTGCAACGGGTTCTTGTTGGAGATCTCCTCCCTTCTTTTTAATGCCATAAACATTCAGTTAAAATCTATCTTTCTCGTGAAGATTCGAAATTTCAAATACTGATTTTGTCAAAAGTAAGCTGGTCACTCAAAAATTATTGCTTTGCTGAAAATACATTGTACCTGCATTTCCTTTGTATGATCTCACATCAACATGGAATCTGTACCCGTCACTCTCAGGACCCACGCTGGCGTTTTTGTACGTGGCGTAATACCACGTTCCATCAGTTGACATCATTTTGAAGTAGACTGCACTAGTTTTATTCGCGGTCAGAAGGTGAATATTTTCATTTCCTGCACATAATGAACATTTAGCTATCTGATTCTATTCTACTAAGAGATACATTGATGGCGTGGTCTCAATTATAATCCGAGTTTGCGATGTAAACTGAGCATGAACTAAAATTATAAAACCGCTTTAAATTTAGACTATAATGTTATTTTTAACAACAACAATCACCTGAATAATTCGATGTATGACATACTTTTTTTCTATTTTTTTTTTCATATTTTCCTACATCAATATGTACATCGAGACAATCATCGAAATTGGAAAGTTTTCATGGAGATGTTAGAACGGGTGTTTCATGCAAACAGGAGATGCTAACTCTCCTCGTGGGTCTGGTCTCACTTAGAAATGTTGTTCATTCCGAGGTTCGCAATTGTTTCAATGGAAATTCTAATGATATTGCCTTTCCTTCTCGGAACTGGTAGGTACTTATTTGATGTTTCTCCTACATATATCATGCTCTGAATAAAGCGACTACATCCGTGGACGAGGAGTCTTTAGATTTTTTTAGGGAAGGTATAGAGGTTGAACACTTCCATATAATCTTAACAAAAGTGAAATGACATGATAACAATGCGCAAAGTATATATGTGGACGACTGAAAATTGCCAATTTGCAGGAAAATATCAGTCATTAATTTTTATAAGAAACAGACTTTGGTAATTTGATTTAATTTTAATTCAATTCTGCTGTTTCCCATAACACTGTTGAATCATACCCCTTATGCTGTTAGAGAAACGTAGAATCAGGTAGTTTTGTGTCGTAATCCTCATCTTGGATATTTATTGGAACCTAATTGAACATCGACTCATGATTGAATATAACAAATGGAATGACGTTTACTTAGTACATTTATCTGTCTTATAAAATATGTCACTCACCTAGCCAATAAAGTCCATGGACGTCGCCAAATCCTCTTTTGTAATCCTCCCATAGTCTACCTCCATTGAAAATCTTATTTCGAGACAGCACAACCTTAAATAATATTTCAATTACAATTCTGAAAGAGGTGTCAAACTCAAATGGAGAAAAGTTCAAACCATTGTGATTTACAACATGGAAAACGAAACGCCAAATTATGTCAAGAGATCAGCCTTCAGGACAGACATTTTTAATGAACGGGCGCTACAGATATGTGTGATCAAATAAATTCCAAAGAGTGACATTTTGCTATTAAATATTTGTTTTCATGTTAAACGTCTTCAATTTCATTAGCATCGTTTAAGAGCAGATTAATTTACAGCATAGACCAGACATGCACGTTGCGGGTATTTGACCCTCGTCAGTGATCGTTCATTTCTGTTAAGCTAATGCTTTTGGGACTAAATGAATTTTGTTTCTGTGATCGTACGATTTAAGTTAAATCAGTGAACAAATTGGTTTTGGCGTCCCGAAAATATGCTTGTATGGTTAAAAAGTATGGTTTTTTTTAAAGGTGACGTATTGATGGATACAAATATTTTATTCTCATCAATATGCAGTATCTCCATTCGCAAGAAATGGGCGGCATATGACGTGAGCATTGTTAAAATGTTGTAACTTAGGAGCAATACGACGCTTATTTGACTTTTGATAAGAATTACATAACAACTGTGACGGTAACAAAAACAAATTGTCATTGTCTATGATTGAAAATCGAGCAATATAGAATTTTTTTCTCACACAAATCAAATTGTGATGAAAATGTCATTTGTCAATTACCGCTGGTATAAGATCAGGAGAAGTAAAATATAATAATGTCTCAGTTGGTAACAGAAAATTAACTCTCCATCAGTGACCATATCAAAGTACCCGTGATCCAGCAAGTCCCTTAGGGAGAAATATCTTACATTCCACTACCGACATATAATATATCCATCCCAAGCAATCTGTAACTTGGTCACAGTACACTGTGATCCTTGTTCTCCCGTCTGGATATATAGCATATACTCCGCTTTCTTCATCAATAATATAACAATAAGTAAGTATTACCGTCCATCCCCCACCATCGGTAACTTGGTCACAATACACTGTGATCCTGGTATTCCCATCTGGATATATGACATAAACTCCGCTACCTTCACCGATAATATAATAACAAGTAAATCTTACCGTCCATCCCCCGCCATCAGTAACTTGTTCACAGTACACTGCGATCCTGGTCTTCCCATCTGGATATATGACATAAAGTCCGCTACCTTCACCGATAATATAATAACAAGTAAATCTTACCGTCCATCCCCCGCCATCAGTAACTTGGTCACAGTACACTGTGATCCTGGTCTTCCCATCTGGATATATATCATACACTCCGCTACTGGCAACAGCTAGTAATCTCCAATCCTTACAGTCCCTGTAACGTCGCCGAGGAAGTGTAGTTTTGATTGTCGATGTCATAGTTGATGATGTTTGGGAAGTCTGAGAAACTATTTAAAATCTTCTTCCAATTAAAAATAAATAATAATAAGAAGTCCAAATATTGGTAATTGTATTTTATAAAGGGTTATACACCATTGATGTTGGTTCAATTTCGACAGATAATAAGTGGTCGTGTTTGATAAAACGATTTTAAAAGCCGATTTTTGTTTCTACAAACGTAAAGAATTTTCCATTTTCGATGCAGTGTAAACTATTTTAAGTCATATTTTCTACAATATATCTATTTGTGCTTTTAGCATGAGTATCAACAAGCTAAAACAAAGTCAAATGATAAGTTGCATACTTTAAAGATTTTAAGAATTGCACTCTGACTGACTGTGACGACGGGAGTCAATGACGGGCACTGTCCAGACCCGTTAGAGAAAGGAGGGGGTCTCCAACAGTACTCCGTTGCAGCATCCACTTCAAAACACCCAATGCAAAAAACACAGAGCAGACATCCACAGAAAGGGACGCAAATGAAACAAGGAACACCAACACATACCATAGAAACATGAAACATAAAACATAAAAGACCACACATAAACCAACGGCACCAATGGGCAACCGATGTCGATTTATGACGTCTTGGTAATCGGAAAAGTGAGAGGGTTGTGTGCACGGAATCCAGTATAACCACACCGTCTTCTACTTGTGGTTATCCTGGATTCCGTGCGCACAACCCTCTCACTTTTCCGATTACCAAGAGGTCTTGAAGAACGTACAATTATGATGTAAAACAACCTCCTCACTGTTGGATGACCTCACACAAACAAGACCGTAAAACGCAGAGGTCCCAGCAACACAGATGAATATGTAAATGGATATAAAAAGAGGACGTGCGTGATACAGTCCGTGCTCTGCCGGCTGTAGCGAGATCATATATGTTATCACCCGAAGAGTCCGACTGACATCAGACAGGACTGGTGGTCGGGGCCCTGTCTTCTCTAAAGAGGTTTGGACGGGCCCGTCATAGAGTCCTGTCCTCACAGTCAGTCAGAGTGCAAGTCTTAGGAATGCGCTCGTACAAGACTGTATATTGGTCATATACCAAGCCTAGTGTCCGTCTGGTGTTAATAGGATCATATCCACGGTATAAAAGGCGTTTGGTGATTCTGACGCATTTTCGATGGTTATGCTGTCTGCCTTTCATCAATCCTTTGTTAATAATGTCACCATAAAATGCAGGTTGTGAATACCCAAAGTAATATACTCTGTTCCTTGTATGGGTCCGAATTTCACAAGAAGTTTACCATGATTTTGTAAAATTACCAGAACGTCTTCACTAATTTGTGAAAGCGAAAACCTTGACCTTAAAGTTCCTTCTAAATTTGTAAATTTCTACCATGAAAGTCCAAAACATAAGTACCTGCTCTAGCATACCGGATGAGCTGTGAAATGTAGATACCGTATGACGGTAATCTAGGAACCTCACCGTCAAGCCATAGAAAATTAACTACGTTGAATCCAGAATCATGTAGTTTGTCATACACACTTGTATGAATCTCTCCATTGACAATTTTGATATTTAGGTCCAAAAACGGTGTTTGTGTTTGTAACGTTTCCCTTGTTTAGAGTCAAATATTGTTGATAAATAACATCTTTATACTTTTCAAAAGCAGGATTGCCGAAAGAACGAATATCATCCAGGTACCTAGAAGTACCAATGAAACATTCCACATCATCATGTTTTCTTTGCTTTTGAAGATTTTGGATAAATTCTTTTTCATACGTGTATAAAAATAAATCTGCAACAAATGGAGCATAATAAGTACCCATAGGTCTCCCTAAAACCTGCTTGTAGAGATTCTCACAAAATCTAACATACTAGTAAATGTTGTCCAAGAGGAAGGAAAAGGCACCACAGAGGTCACTACATGTCCATGATTTGTATTATTTGTACTCTGTAGCGGAAAAAAAACCCTTTGATTCAGATGTACAAACATAAGTTTCCCCCTCTCGATTAAAGCGCCATTTAATGAGTTCGGACAATTGATCATTAATCTTGTCGCGAGGAAGCGTGGTGTACATATTTGAAAAGACGTATGAAGAATTCGTATTGGCTTGAAATTTCTAATTTTCATTTTGTCAATCACATCCCCTGAATTTTTAATAGACCAATATAAATTTACATCATTCCTGTATAGAACAGTTTCACAATAGTTTGCTACGTGGTCCTTTACCGCCGTGAGTGCTGAAGTCAGATTTCTAGACAAAATTGTAGTTGAGCAGTTGCTAGAATTAGCAATGTATCTAATTTTCAAGGAGATTTGTGCAGTATTGGTATGCAGTATATTGTAGGAAGATCCAATTTGAATAAAGAAATTTCACTGTTTGCTCAAAATGTCGGGATACTTTCATTGCTTTTGATATCAATAAGTATTTGTGACGAATGTTCCGAAACAGAAGTTGATATATAGTAACTTTTTCAAATGATTATTGTGTTGTTGGCTGCTTTATCTGCAGTAGCGAAGACAAATTTTTCATGTGAATTACGTAATTTGGATTTAAAATATCTTTCTGATTTAGAACTAAGTCTTGTATTTTCAAAAAGATGAGGATTTGTGTGATAGTTGTCTATTCGAATGTCAATGTCTAAAATGAGCTTTTTCCAGTCATTCAGAGAATGTGATTCGACTCCTTTCGATATTCACCATTGCTTGGTATAGTTATCTAAGGCGTCCTTTAGTACTTCGCGACATTGAATAAAATCTATCTTGGATGTGATTCTATACTTAGGTCCTTTTTTGAGAAGACCATGGAGCGGCCTGTCCTGGATTATTGAAAAATCACCTGTAAGAATATGACCAGCTGGTTTTTATAGGTATTAAGACGTTGCACATTCTCAAGAAGCAAGACTTCATTTAAGTATTTTAGGATCTGATGATACTTGATTCAAGTGTTTTAGGATCTGATGTTAGAGAAAACGGGGTCCGTCAGTCGGATCCCTCGGATGATAGCATGAATGAGCTCGCTCCAGCAGGCAGACCGCTTTTCTTATGTCCTTTTCTTTTATCAAATTCACCTGTGTGTTGCTTCGGCCCAAGCAATTTGCTGTCTTGTTTGTTTGGTCATCTTACAGTGGGGTATCATATACAACGATTGCGCATTCTTTGAGATCTCTGGCTAACGGGAAAAGTGAGAGGGGGGTTCTGCGCGCGAAATCCGAATAACCACACAATTTGCTTCTAACCTGGCAGATTGCCTTCCTAAGTCGGCACCGATTACCCATTGGTATCGTCGGTTAATGTTTGGTGATTCATTGTCATATTTGGTGTTCCATGTCCCTATTGCGTAAATTGCAGTGTATGTCTTGTTTGTTTTTAACATGGGATGTTTTGTTTTGCTGCATCCGGGTCTTGTTGGAGATCCCTATTTTTAAAAAATTATGTTCCATTTTTTCTAACAACGTGTCGTCTGATAAATTTGAAGTCATTATTTTGGATGAAGACATTTCCAATACATGAGTGTTATAAACCATATATATATACAATATAATAAACATAAATAATTACCAGTTGTTCTTCCGTTGCAAAGATCAGAATCGCAGCACTCCGTTCGTTCAATAGATCTTCTACGCCGACCAAAGATATTGTCATCTTTCATTTGACAATCCTTATAAAACAGAAAACTTTTTTTTAAAATAGAAATCTTAGTCAAAGATTCAACCTCCCAATGATGAAAATCATCTTATGGTAGTATTTTTAATTATGATTATATTCTTTATTATAGCAACCATTTTGATGTTTGAAAAAATATAATGGTAAACTGTATCCAAACAAATTTGCTCCTGCGAATAGTTGAGAACTAGTGCAGCTCTTTCGGGTGTATAAAAGAAATCTGAAACAACTCGGTGATGCAAACTGAAATAACAGGAAGCTATAATTTTATTTACTTTTCGCTATTTAGATGGACTTATAACACACATGCAAGGACGGACATCTGATGAATAACTATTGAAAGCAATATACGTCGATAGCGAGGTCGTGCAATACGCGTATCATATTGCGACTTGGGTATTGCGATGCCTACAAAGCTTTATCAAAATAGAAGAGAGTTTTTACTAGTGTTGCAGGATTACAGCAAGAGCCTCTCTTTAACCAAAATGTATTTAAATGATTATCTTTTTGAAGACAAATAAGTTTTCATTATTTTCTTTCTCCCAATTAATAATTATATATCAGACAAACAATCTCGATAAAGATCCAAATCAAAACATTTTAAATTCAATATTGTTATAATGAAAGAAATATGAGGTTAAACGTATCGTGTTACTATCGTACATGTATCGCAACCCCGTATCGTGAAAATGTTTCGTATCGTAGGGTTCTTGGCGACATTAAAGCTTACTTATTATCATGGTTACGCATAGGGTGCATTTATTTATAACGATGGAACAAATATGTCAATATTGATAATCTACGAGGGTTGATTGATATGTTGTAAGCCTTGTATTGAAGAATTTGAATTATATCAGATATTTTGCATTATTTCTCTGTGTGCTAATATTTTTTGTCCCATCTTTGAACTAGTGACCTTGACATTAAAGTTCTTTCAAAGCTTGCATCTTCATTTAATTTGTTGATGGGATATGGGTTATACATTTCTCACCGGAATTCTTTGTGACATAATCTTTCAATGAAAACCTGCTCCTTTGCATGACCTAGTCTCATAGACCTTGAAGTTTGACCTTTTCAAAATCTTTAAACTTTAATTGTTTCATCTTCAATATTTTACCTTAAGATTCTTTATGACAAGAGTGGGGGGATTAGATGTGGTGTGTTGTTACCCATCAAAAACAAAACAAAAATCCAAACGATATCAAAAGATTCTTATTCTATATTACAAAACAATTCCGGTTCGCTCGTCTTGCTGATATACATATTATATAAAAAAAACCTTTGTCTTAAGTCATAATTGAACTTCCATCGCTTTGCATATCATTTAAAAAGTACAGAGAATATTAATTTTATTTTATAAGGCAGTCCCTCCTCCTTCTCTGTCGCACACGCCCCCCCCCTTTTTCCACAATTGCGCACAGAAACAAGCAACAAGGAGAGCGACAAAAAGAGTGATCAAAAGTAATACCTCCTCCATCAGTCTAAATGGTGCAATAAAGAAATTAGATAAGGATGGAGGAGGATGAATGAAAGAATTTCCAACGTAATATTTGAAGAAAAAATTGCATTCATATAGCATTCAATAGTCAAAATATAACAATACATCCTTAAAGTTTCCGGTAAACATAAGGTTTACATTTTGTCTTAGTTCAATGTCTAAATTTAGACACGCTTGCAATGAGAACCGGACAATATAAATGTCGCGCAAAGTAACGTGACGTTACGATCAAGTAAGGTTTATGACGTCATAGCGTAGATGTGCACATAAAAAAATTCGAGGGTGAAACCTGCGTACACATTTGATTGTGATGAAAGCTTCCCCGCGAGCTACGTTAAGGGCCTCACTATTAAAGAACTCTTTATCTAGACTGACCAGAAAGCCATCCACTGCAAATATGACGTCATCATAGGAGTGAAAGTGGGTGCCAGAAATAGCTTCTTTCATTTTTGGGAATAGATGAAAGTCTGATGGAGCAAGATCAGGTGAATAAGGCGGTTGCTCAATCAAATTAAAGCCACAATCATGATGGAACAACACATCTTTGACTAGTGAGTTCTCCGCGGCGCTGAAGTTGAATATTTTCCGGTAACTGTGCCATTGATTGTTTGTCCTTTTTTGAGATAATCTATCAGCAGAATACCTTCTGCATCCCAGAAAACTGAGGCTCACAACATATCAATCAACCCTCGTATGAGTATATCAATGAAAGGACTAAATATAGATGACACTCGAACGTTGAAGTTTATCATATTATCCTGGCACATTTTGTTGAACACCAGGATGCTAGCGACATTGACGATAATTAAAACATATGATAATGCATACTATGCTATGCTAAAGAGCAGAATTCAAGACAACTTTTTCTTTTATTCATAATTTTATCAGAATTCAAGATAACTTGACCAGAGTAAACTATGCCAAACATGCATATTTTTGATAATCAGCAGAGATATTTTCAGAAAAATATATCCCGAGAAATCAACATGATTATTCTTGTAAGTATTTTGCCCTTCATTAAAATTTTTAATTCCATGTGGCTATTTATCATGTGTGAGCACCTCCAAATTTCTGTGTTTTATTTGATAGAATAAAATACGACTTACTGATTTTATTGAACAGGACGTTGTGTAGAATGTAAGTCCAAGTTGATTCTGTTCGTGTAATCGACAAACCTGATACGGATAATGCAATTGGTTATCCAATTTTTACAACAAAACCATTTTCTACAGATAGCAAACATGTCATTCTCAAGTAGAAAGTACATTTGGTTAACATCCTCTGTTAGCTAGTCATACAGAACATTTTCATTCAGCAATCACAATTCTACCTTGAGTAAAATATCATAATCATCAAAACTGTAAACAACGAAATGTCTTTCTGACTAATACGCTGAAGATTGAAATTATATTTTGGTGTCGTAAATGGATCAGAATACTTCCAAAAGATCGAAGGAAGTTGTTGTTGTTGTGGTTCGTATATTCCACCTTTAGGTAGGTGCACCCACGTATTGTGGTAGATACCATATTACCATATACCATTGACCATATACCAATGACCATATACCATACTATATACATGTACCCTCCACTGTGTATGCAGTGTATGCTATGAATGTTGGGAGGGTGTATTCTTGTACTGCAGTGGATGGTCCGTATTTCCAACGGCCTTTAACGTGCCATCACACGAGGCAATCTCCTCAGCCGCAGCTGCCGAGGGGCCACTCAGACAGTTTTAATTCCCTCCGAGTCGGAGAACAGGTGGGTGCGAGACGATAAATCACCTCTGAGAAAGTTCGCCCCTGACGGGATTCGAACCCAGGACCTCCGGTATGGAAGTCCGGCGCTCTACCAACTGAGCTATGCGATCCACGTTTTGTTTCAATAAATCCGATGACAATCAATTTTGAAACATATTCTATCTGAAACATGACTGTAACATGGATGCTTATTACCCCTCTAAATAATTCAAAAGCCGATCAGAGTTAGTGTAGTAACATACCTCACCGTCCTCACAAGTCCTCACGAAGGAACAACTACTGGGATCTGTTGTTTGAGGACAGTCGTAACATATTGGGCCTCGACTGAGAACAAAACCTGATATTCACAAAAAGACAGTATGTGAAAAGAAAATTAATCACACTCCTCTTGTTCTTTTTTAATTTTGAAATATTTTAGATATATTTCATTCTTAAGTTGATTAGTTTATTTACTGTGAAAATATTTCGTTAATTTCATACTCATCAATGCTCTCTGTTCTTCTGTTTCATAATACAATGTAGCGCATTACTCAAGAAAAGCCTTTGGAACCAATAGAACAATCATTTTGCTTATTTTGTATTTCTGGATTCCAGTAATGTGGCCAATGTGCGACCCCCCCCCCCCCCCCCCAATTTTTTGATAAAACGATCACAAAATTTTAAAAAATGCTCCCTTTGTTCTACTTACAAAAATACTAGTATAGTTGCATAGGACACGTTATATAATGAATGTGATATCTGAATATGTTTATACTTTGCAAATGAGCACGGGGTGCTACATGTAATAACGGCTGCGCTTGTACTGTACTTGTTCATTAGATAGGGTTTCTATGGAGCTGTGTCATTGTCTCCGTCTGTTTGTCATATTTTGATTTTGCTCGAGAAAGTTCTGATATATACTTTTTTTTTCAAGAATTTTTTTGTTTGTTGATTGTTATACAGGTATTCAGCTTCCATTCTCTGATTAAAAGAATTCAATGGTATTGTTTTCTTTGAAGTCGGTATTCAAAATATTTCAGAATAGTGGCGCAAATCAGAAAACAACGAAGATATTGCCTTAACATAAATTTTGAGAAGCATCAATGTATTCTTTCTCTATTCCATAAAAAAGATGTAGTCGCCGGATGAAAAATACTTGAAAGTTACTAAACTTATAAAACATGATTACAGTTTTTTTCTGTACAAATTATTATTTCATTGTGTTCAAGAAAATGAAAGTTTTCCAATTTGTTATCTCGAACAATATTTCTAACAAATTTGAATTTATTTGACACATGTTTCAGAAATCCTCATCAGTGGTTCTTCAATGATCACTGATGAGGATTTACTATACGAAACACGTGTCTGGTGCATGAAAATTGGTTTTAATTTTTTTCAAGAAGGTAAAGAGTTGGAACACTTCCATATTATTCAAGTCAATGTGATTTTCAGACACAGCCAAATCTATTCTAGTAGTACCATATAGTTTGATTTTTTGATTGTTTAACGTCTTCAAATTCAATAGCATCATTACAGAACAAATAAATTTGCAGTATGGATCAGACATGCACGTTTCGGGTATTTAACCCTCGTCAGTGATCATCAATCTAAACAATGTAATATGGCCAAAGAGTGTGAAAGGGTTTATGTCAAAAAAGTATCGAAAGACGTATCAAAAAAGGTGGAGTATGATGCTACATGACCCATGTTTTAGAAATTTCAAGAAATTATGATAAACGAAAATTTCGAATGCGTTGAAGGAACGATCGAACCTGGCTTCATGTGTAATCGAGGACTCCTGGTCCATCAGCAGTGACACTCACCAAGTGGTACAAATGTTTAACGTCTTCAAATTCAATACCATCATTTAAGAACAAATAAATTTGCAGTATGGATTAGACATGCACGTTTCGGATATTTAACCCTCGTCAGTGATCCTCAATCTAAACAATGTAATATGGCAAAGGAGTGTGAAAGGTATTATGTCCAAAAAAATGTACCGAATCTCATTTTATATTATATTCTTTGCAAAAACCAGTCCTGCGGTCCCTAATTTCGATTCAGTAGCAAATTTAAATAAAATACGACCAAATGAACGACGGAGGATCTTAGATAATATTTTGGATCAATGGCCCGTTTCCAAAATATAATAATGATATAGGATTTCAATTTGAAATAGAACCAAAAAAATCTTCGTTCAGGTGCTGGAGCTCGACAGAAAGTTATTAATAATGTACACCAAAGAAGTACCGATCAGTTATTCAGTCTCAAAGTCGAGAAGGCAAGGCAAAAAACATTAGATTTTCCATAGGAATGGTTGCGAACCCCGGAATGAACAACATTCCGAAGTGAGACCAGGTGCCCGGGGAGAGTCAGCGTCTTCTGATTGCATGCAACACCCGTCACAACAGCTCCATGGAAACTTGTCAAATTCGGTGATTGTCTCAGTGTACATACACATCAGGAAAGTCTTGTTTGGTGATTACGACAGCCATTCAATCACAATGATTCCAGAATGTCACTAATCATTCTGGAGAGGGGGATCTGATATGCTTTTATTATATCCCCGTAGCGACCGAATAACTTCCTCAAAGATGATTTCAGCCGTTGTGCAATATAACCCTGAACGAGGGTTTTAACTTTTAATGCACTATTAACTTTCAATCACGGGAAGCGTGTTGAATACTGTTTCAAACTGTAAAAGACAATAAGTGTTAGATATTAAGAAAATGTAAGTTTTCCAAATCGTTACGTTCTTGAAGTATCCTTTTAAGCAATTTTATGTACCAGACGCGTGTTTCATTCTATGAAACACGAAGAAGTGGTCGTTCTTGAAACGATCTTACGGACAGAATTTCTCTCCTTAATGTACCTCCATTACTGTAAACTTTGATCAATAAATTTTGTCTGAAATTGGAAGTGAAGTATTTACGATGGAAATGACGTATTACCGTTTTGAGGAAGCATGCGCGTCCGGAAGAATAGTCCGAATTTGAAATAAAAATTCTAGCTAATCCGTCATCTTTTTTTAATTGAACGAAATGTAAGTACTACTGAATATTGAAATACTTAGTGCGCTCTCCTATAGGCTTTACCTATGTTCATATTTATAAGGATAAAATAAAAGTAAATAAGAAAATGAATAAAGGAAACAAACCGTCATTTCCACACGAAGCATGGTTACAGGTGTCTCCCTTGCAACAATATGAACACAATATCTGATCATCAGGGTCTAGATGAGCAGCTTCTGCATTAGGATTGGTGTGAACAGGTGGTCCGATCGTACCATTCACACATGACTTTATTGGAAAAGAACATGATAATATTTCTTTTTAAAAGGATGATATATAACATACTAATCGTTAATACTGTTTCACTAGTGCCTTAAAATAAATAGATCTCTCTTAATGAACAAAGAATAACATGACATTCTGAAGGCAATTTGCAGCTTCTGTGCATCGTATCCACATTTCAACAAATAATGTAGGCCTTTCTACCAAATTTACAAACTCAAGAATACATGTTTGAAAGTTTTTCATGACTCAATTTTGAGCATATATATAGACTTGAACTTTGAATGAAGCTATGCAGAGAAAATATAATTAAGGTATAAGATGTATAATGAAGGAAATCATGTCCAAGATAACTAAATTATGTGTATGAATTATTTCATACTTCCCTATCGCTTTTGATGTTGCACAAACTTTTATACTATAATGGTAGGTATCGGAAAAGGAATTTTCTTAAGAGGGTCATTTTTAGAGTTATCTCACCTTGATGGAGAAAACTTTGAAAATCAATTGCGAATGATCTAAACGGTGAACTTGAGATTTTTCAGTGAAATTTGAAAAATGTCACTTTTTAGAAATTTTTCATCCATCTGTATTTGAGCCCCAATCAGTTTATTGGAAAATTAATTTTTCTATAGAAATGAATGTGAACTCTAAGGGCCGATAACTCTTGTAGGAACTGACTTTTGTGAAACACGTATTGGTGGAAAATTTTAAATAAATTTTTATATTATTACTGGGCCATAAGTTTAGAATTCTAAACTCAATAAATGCGTAAACCAATAATCCCTTATCAAACATCTAATGCCTTAAAGGCCAACCCAGATATCATTAGCTAGGACGTTTAGATCATCAACAATTCATTTTCTCCGAGGAGATTTGTCCAAGATGTGAAACATAACAGCGTCCAATGTTTTAAGACCAATTTTCTGTAAGCACCAAAAAGGTTTGGCCACGCATGTTCTCCGATTTTCATGAAATTTCATATATGGGTAGGGCAAAATGTCAGAAGTAGAAAATCATCAACATATTGTTGCCAAGTGCCTAGCTTGCCATGGTAACCAGGTCATCAGATACCAAAATATGACAGCTTTACTGTGTTCCATGCAAATGGTTAAGAATTTAAATCTTTATAAAATTCAAATATAGAGGCTACAAGATATTCAACAAAATGCGTTATCTTTCAGATTTTTTTTTAATATAGATGGTAATAAAAGTCGATTATTCAGACGAAATTCTTCAAGACGTTAAACTTTATTTTCCGTTTTCAATTTCTTTGCTGTAAAAGTTACCGACTTCATCTATTGGTTTGAAAGAACATAAGATTTAAACTTAAATTAGTAGGTTACCATGGATCTAAATTTCCGTAGCAACCGTTTCCATGGATATGAAATATTGATAAATAAGGCCTGTTGAGCTTGATAAATAAAAAAAATCCACTTATTCGATAAAATATGATAACATTATAATGTTACATGTAATGCGCTCTTTCAAAACCTTAAAAGAAATTGGTGGAGTAAATGTTACCATGGCAACCATTTGAGAAAATGTGAATTTTAATAATTAAGTGTTGTAAGAGTTATATTTTAAATTCCATTGGAAAGGCCCATATCAAAAGAATTTTTATTCGATAAAAACAAGACACATTTTTGCATGGTTACTATGGAAACAAGATCGATTTACACAGAAATGCTTCATTTTTTGGGAATTTTTAAAGATTTTGAAATTAAATTTCTTACAAGGTTACAAAGAAAATGACCAAGTTACTTAAACGTAGATTGCTTTAACTTTTTTTACAGGAAAAGGTTTATCCATTATATTTACTTAAAATGTCCGTATCCAAGGAAACAAACGAGATTGTTTTAAATTCGGAGCTTTAGTCTTGTGTTTTTGTTTACCTCAGCAACGGCTCATTTCTCTAAGTATTTAGCAAAATATCTTAAATCAAAATTTAAGATATCATCAATAGCTTATATTTAAATAAATCTTTTTCATGTTTTGTCCTCTAATTTTGTGAAAAGTAAGGTCTACAATCTGAAGTAAAAAGAGTACTTTTCCTCGAATACCGTCCCGGGTACCCTGGCACCCAAGAAAAATTACAGTTACTATAATTGATTGCAATCTGAGTAGCTTTCGCTTTGAACTTCCTAGAAACTTCTCAATTTACCTTTATTTAAGTTAAAAATAATAAATTGCTATCTTCAGATAATGGTAGAATGGATGACATGGTAACTTTTATTTTAATTTTTTCCATTTATTTAAGGGTTTTGTCATAAAGAATTAGGATACAGCATTACGATTAAATCACATATGTCTGAAAAAGAATGTGTTAATTAGATCATGCGAGGCTTAAAAATAGCTAAAATTGCACTTATTTAGTGTTTAAACCCCGTTTCCATGGCCACCAGCATGAATTTGAGATTTTTTTTTTGTCAGATTCAAGTAATTTCATTATGGCCTTTCATTTGCATCAATACCGTAAGAATCTGTAACATAGCGTGCCAGGCCCCTACACTACATTTCTGGTGCTTACAGAGAATTACATGAGTAGTGTTAAATACATCAGTCTATACTGTGTCGTATTAGGTTAGGGGACGACCATTTGATCCTGAGGGGAGGGCTGCAATTTTTTTTTTGGGGGGGGGGGTCAGATTATTTATTTTCAGTGCAGGGCCGGCCGAATTATTCATTTACCAGTTACTCAATGTCAGAATATTTATTTTCAACCTGTAACGATCCAGTAAAAAAAAACAAGAATATATGCACACGCACACACACACACACCCTGGTTATGTCAACTAAATACCATCAATTATACACAATGTGCAAGACTTTCTTGGTACTGCTATAAGTTTATATACATATGAATGTACATGTGTCACCTTGATATTCTAAATTGAGTTTTTACGGCACATTAGGAGAGGGGTCTGCAAAGAAAGTTTTGCCATATCGAGTACAAAAGCAGGTAGTTGATGTATAATGTACTATAGGCATTCCTATAAGACGAAGCTTATCATATTTGTTAAAATAAATAATTTATTCATTTTTGTTTTATACTTGCATTTGTAATACTGTGTAAATGTCTAAAACGTCTTTGATATAAAATTTTGTGGAAGGACGAGTGAGGCGAGCGAAAGACCCTAGAAATTTTGGTCTTGCTGCTAGCAAAACAAGCTGAAATTTGTTTCAGTGAATGGCGAGCGAAGCGAGCGGAAATTATTTGGATCTCGAACACAAATATCGGCAAGAATATTCATTTCCGCAACAAAATGGGTCAGAATTTTTATTTTCATCATATTCTGGGTTAGATAATCTATGTTTTTTTCAAAAACTGCCAGCCCCCCCCCCCCCCCCCCCCCCCAGGATTAAATGGTCGTCCCCTTATACACTTTTCGTAGATTTCGATGACTTAAAAAATAACAACAACAACAAAAAAAAAAGCAACAAAAAACCGGCGATCGAGTATCTCGATCTGTCTTTCTATATTTATATGGCGTTTTTGTTTCTCAGCTGATACGGTACGCCAGGACATATGTTCCAAATAAGTATATTTCATCGTTAGAGCCAGATGGCTTGCAAGAAAGCGACTTTTTCAGGGTTATATTACACAATGGCTGAACTTATCTTTGAGGAAATTCTCATAAAATACATACATAAAATGAAGAAAAAACAACAACCTTGCGTTTTCACAGCTATGAGCTTAAATGAACTATTAAGTACAATATATTGTCATACATTAACTGATTTTCATACAAAGATTTATTTAGAGTTTCTTACTTGAGGTCTTGACTTACATTTTTAGGAAAACAACCCACGTTGTACAGTGTTTCTTTGTTTCCGGTGAGGTATTGGACGGACATGCATATCTATGGAACAATAAGTCAACAATAAATTTACTTATATCAATTATGTATGTATTTATGTTACGTAACATAAATATTAATTATATTCTACCACATTATATTTTGAAAAACTCCTTTTAAGTTTAACGTTCTTTGGTAGTATAATTTCACTGCATTATCGGCGCATTTCAACATGTAATGTCAAAAACAGCGACGACCTTGGCCAAATGAGGAAATTCAAAATGAATAGAATTCAAAATATGAAGACGATAGAGCCAGAGAAATGCATTCAGGGAGTAACTCATACTATAAGAATCCTTTATGAAAATTACAAACCTCAGTTTGATCACAGATTTTGATTCTGTCACACAGTAGAGGGTTCAGTACTCCATTACATCGCAGGCATTTCATGCAATCTGAATGTTAAAACTGTGCATAGAAAGAGTATGTAAAGATATTTCAAAACGATTATGTCATCTACCATTTTGATATTTTGAAAATATAACTCCACTTTCATATACATTTGTTTATTTATATTTTTTTTTTATGAAGGGACGATAAGTTTAACCTCCTTACCTGCCTCATGCAGCAAAATATAAATCAAAGGAATGTAAAGCAAAGAAGATTTCATATTTATCTTCTGCTTGATTCTTATGAATGACACTGCCCTTCCCTTTTTGACTGGGGTAACCTAAAGAATATCTTTCACTGATAAAATGTTCCAGTTGTTAGGAAAAGAACACACAGGATTAAATATGTTATGTATTTCTGTAATATTATTAATGCAGCGTCTATCTATTTCATTTCAGCTGGTAAAACTAGGTCTTGTTTGTGGGCTTTTGTGTTTGCATTTAATAAAGGGTAGTATGTTTATATCTAATCAATGTTAAAAGAAAAAGTTACTTTGATGAAGGATTTTGATTTTGTATTTAGATGAATACGGGAGGACATTCCTAACATGACAGAAGTAGGAAACATAAGGAATATATAAATGAGTTAAAGAAGATTCTGAGTCGATAATCTTAACAGCACAAAATTGAGCATCGACGGACTCCTAGCAAGCTAGAGGTGGGACCAGGTGCCCGGGAGGAGTAAGCATCCCCTCTTTGTCTAGCCGTACTCGCCGTCGATGTTCATGCACGAAAATGAAAACAACATATGAAATGCATGCACTGTCTGTTATGTCTATAAAGAAAGGAGAGGGCATTATATAATGTTGTGAAAACTTTTGCCCAATCCTTTTCTGTTATTTGAAATAAAATATGATTAAACTAAACAAAGTGTTATGGCGACCATGTCAGGGACAAATATTCAAAACACTTGCTATCAAACAAACGTTTCTGTAGGTGAAGTAAGTATGCGCAAAAACAAACCTCATGAGAAAAACAAACATCTTCAATTGTCAACTTGTTGTTACATGTAGCTCCAACAATACCAGGGTAATGCTTCCTGTTTTGGTGTTAGAGAAGAAAGGATCCCCACCTTGCCTTTTGCTTTTGATATCCATATATATGCACAACCAATGTAATTCCCCGAGATGAAACCATTGAAAGGATCGTGATGTATTTCGCATGAAAACGCTCGTGACGTCACAATGCATAAGATCTAAAGAAACATGCCGCGACGACTGTTCCAACCTGCAAACTATATCCACGGTGACATGAATATTAATTAACGTCACCTTGTTACCTAGAAAAACGCGATTTCAGGAAACAAGAATGAAACAGGCAACTGCGGTGCATATATATAGAATAAATGTCATAATTTGTGTTTTGTTACGGGTATGCAAGACACAGCAAGTGCATTTATCGCATGAAATGTGCTAACGCGCATTACATGTACAGTAAATGTTTTTGCTGTGTGTTGCATACCCGTAACGAAACACAAACTAAGACACTTAGTGAGAAGGTTATTATAAAGAACACTTGTGTGTTCTTCAAGACGTAAGTGGCGCGATGTGCGCACGTGATCCGAACATCCATACAATGTATTACTATGTTGGAAGATGTTCTTAGACGGCACCGATTGGTCTCCTTGGCTTATGTGCAGTATTTTACTGCCTTTTTTTGGTCTTCTTCGTCTCTTTTGTTTCCCTTGCTCTGTGTGCCCACCTTGTGTATTCGCATCGTGTTTTTTCCAGTGCTTTGTTGTGGGTGTTGCAGCCGAGTTTTGTTGGAGATTCCATTTTTTCTTTTTTTTTTTTTTTTTGCAGTGTAGAGCAGGTGAAAAAATCCCGCGACTCAGAGTTTTAGGCAATCTTTCAATTGCTATCTTTTAAACCCTGGTGCTAGAAGGAATGTTTTCCTTGTTGGCAAATTTATCCAACGCTATATTTGAAAATCTGCCATTTAAAACTGAATAGATATCTCTCTGGTGGATTTTGCCCAGATTATTCATTATAATGAGGGTTTTTATGGAAGTTATCTATTTCGTTATATCTAAAATGAGGTTTTACAGTCATTCAGAGCCTTCTGATTCACACCATCTTTCGTATAATTATCTGAGGCTTCCGTTAGCACCTCTAGGCATTTGATAAACTCTATCTTAGAAGGGATTCTATACTTCGGTCCTTTTTCAAAAAGACCATGGAGCTGCCTGTATTGGATAATTGAAAAGTCACCTGTAAATATTATGGCCAGCTTATCAAACTGACCTGACATGGCAGGATTTTTTTTCACCTTGTCATCAGAGGAGTTTAATCAAATTACAGGTAATGAGTATTGATCATTACTTCACTCTTTCTTTCATCTATTTCATACATTTACTTAATCAGTGTACAAAATAACTGAGAAATGATAAGTCAGATAGGAAAATATGTTCCAGGTATACATTCATTTCATGTTGAAGTACTCTGTACTTAACTCTTGCAAATAATTTAAGTTGATTACGTTGAAGGCAATACCGTTACAAGTACAAGTTGCAGGGAACTGTTCTGGCTTTAAATAAGTTTTAATTTATTTGGACTGCAGAGGAACTGAGAATCTAAGGCAGCGTTTTTATTTCATTTTCTAAATGAACACACACTTTTATATCACTTATAAACTAAAAAGCATTTTGTTTGCGTCTTTATCACATTGGCAGAAAGGATCACTGATGAGGATTTACTAACCAAAACACGTGTCAGGTGCATCAAAAATTGGTTAAAATGTTCTTCAAGAAGGTAAGCTGTTGGAGCACTTCCATATTATTGTGTATTTTTTTTTTTTTTTTTTTTTTGTGATTAAAAGAAAAACATGTTGACTTAGTTTGTTTTATATCTCGAAAAGATTCCAGGTTTCTAACAGAAGTTCATGCAATCCTAAGTCTTAATTGATGTTCTTTTTCACTTTCTATATCTTTATAATGTTTGTATCACCTCACTTCACCACGGCCGTCGTATCATCATAGTGGATGACTGGAGATCACCTACATCTAGCCGCCATTCATAATTCCTTTTACATGTCAAACAGGCATATTCACAAGCATCGAACCACCAACCTCCACCATGATAGATCGCACAATTTCTAGAGGAATAATCATTATCCATGTCTATTGTAGTGAACCGTATTCCATCCAGTCGTCCAAAGTTTCGTTTAAAAGAGTTTCCTGCATTAATAAATAAAAACACTTCAAATAATGTTCGTTTGATTCGTTTTGTTTCATTCAAGAAAAGCATGTTGCATAGTTCCAATCTCTCACAGAGGGCGCTCCGCTACTCTTTGCTTTTACACAGCGCAACGGAGCAACCTCGAGATCTGTGAAAGAGTTCCAAAGTATTTGTATCTTGTTCATTTACTTGGTGATTTATTAATTTATTGCGATAAAGAGCATTAGACCCTGATCTGTCAATTGTGACACTGGATACATAGAATCCTTCACTTTTCACTGTTTTATGAAAATTCAGTGTTACCTGCATTTCCGTAATATGACGTCACATTCATATGGAATCTATAGCCGTCACTCTCCGTGCCTATGTTAACGTTACGGTATGACGCATAAAACCAGACTCCTTTTGTTGACTGTAACTTAAACCACACTTCATTTATTTTGTTCACTGTCAGCAAGTAGATATTTTCATTTCCTGTATAAAAGAAAATTATTACAATGGTCAGTCATATAGACAGTTTATCAAACTTCTTATTTAAATGTTTCAGTAAATGGTACGGGTTTCTAATTTTAATTCTCAGGCACTCACTTTGAAATCCTCTAATGTGCCTCAGAATTAAAATTAGAAAACCCTGGGTTCAGCTAAAGTATCTTAAATCATGAAGCACGATGTCATTAACTGTAAAATTTGGTTGGATTTCTGGAAGGATTTAAACTAATTAAGCCAGCGGAACAAAAACAGTTTCGTATGCAAAATTGGCAAACAGCAAAGTTATGGAAGGCTATTTATACAGGTACATAGAACATGCTTTTATTAAATTGATATCAGTGTTTTGCTTTGGGTGCTGCAATCGGTTCTTTTAGGAGATACCCTCGTGCTGTGGAAGTTTGTCAAAGTGAATAAAGATACAAAATGCATACTATTCAATGGGATCTGGAATTGATTCACAAACCATTGTCCAAGCGAAAAAGGTTTCCTTTTAAACAACCATGAAAGAAAGTTCCAGCGAATGATTCTAATTAGACAGTACATAACACAATGAAAATCATGCGACATGCAGTTTTCAAGTTTTCGTTAGGAAAACTTGAGAACCGCATGTCGCATAATTATATGATGCTAACAGAGAATGGCTCTTGGTGTTTGTTTTTTTTTTTTTATATATATACATGTTAAGAAAAATGAAGTGTTCAACTCTTTTGAACAAAAATTTCCAAATGCGATTTACGTTGCAGACATACTTACCTAACCAGAAATTCCCTCGAAGGTTTCCAAAGCCCCTCTTGTAGTCATCCCATGTTTTATTGCCATCAAAACTTCCATTTCGTGAAAGCACGACCTTAAATACAATGTCAACAGAGAGAGAATCAAAACCAGGAGAATACCGTGTAGAGAAGGGTAACGCAACGAATACTTGAGCTGCCCAAGGAGTTTGATATGTTTTGTATTATATTGTTTCAAGTTTTGTTTTAAGCTTATTTTATTTATAGTGACAAATATGGATAATGACCATATCCCTGCCTACAGTACAAAATCGATAATTCAGAAAATCAGAAACCGAAGGCATACAAAATCAGGATAAAACAGGAACCAAAGCAAACAAAAACAAAAACCTCCACCATATGAAAAGAAGCGAACTCCCGATATGAGAGTGAGACCAGGTGCCCAGGAAGAGTAAGCATCTCCTGCTTGCATGCAACACCCGTCGCTTCAATTCGGTAGAACTGTCACATCCGGTTACTTCCATTTTGGAAGATATAGAGTACAATCTTTGGTTGGATGGTTCAAATGGTCTATGACAGAATATCATCCACCATTCTGGATAGTGGGACATCATAGTGTATGACGAGTTCCCCATATCGACCGTAGAACTTCCTCAATGACGATGTTAGTCGGTCACAAACATATCCCTGACCGAGAAGCTTATCTGAAAGACGCCTAGCTCTCAGAACAAAATCCGTATATTTGGTACTTGCTCTGGCATAGCGTATCAACTGAGATATGAACACGCCATAAGCAGGCGATGAAGGGATGTTGCTACTCAGAAAAGGAAAGTTCGTAATGCTGAAATTGAAGTCGTCACGTTTGTCATAGAGTGAGGTGTTCATGTGACCATCAGTGTCGTAGGACAACATTATGTCCAAATAGGATGCTGAATTATTTGTCTCTGTAGTTTCTTTGACTTCAAGCTCCGAAGGATAGATACTGCTCAGGTAATCCGCGAATTTTGGATTATTGATGGACAACACATCGTCTATGTATCTGTAAGTGAAGTTGAAGTCAGAAGCTAAGTATCTTTTCCCTTCAGAGACCAAAGATTGAATGAATTCAGCTTCGTACGAGTAAAGGAAAATGTCGGCAAGGAGTGGGGCACAATTGGTCCCCATTGGAATTCCGACAATTTGCTGGAAGACCTTTCCTCCAAACACCACAAAAATGTTGTCGATCAGAAAGTTTAACATCTGAATAATGTCTGTTTCAGTGTACTTGTTTTCAGAATCTGACTTTTCTTTTACAAAGTAGGTTTTGTCATAGTTAACAACAATAAATTTGTATTTGCGATTACCGTTCTTACTTGTAAACGCATTACTTATAATTTTTGCGAGTCTTTCTTTCAATTTAGAATGTGGAATTGTAGTGTAAAGTGTCGAAAAATCAAAGGCTTTGATCGAATGGACTCTACTAAAATGAGTGGATTTCAGATGTTCTAAAAGTTCCTTCGAATTCTTTAAAATCCACATCTGGTTGATACCACTGCGAGAATATACTGTCGAACAATATTTTTGTAGCCCAGATTTGATTTCAGATAAAACTTTGGTGAGTAAGATCGATACAGATTTGGTAGAACATTTTGAGGAACCAGCGATGAAACGTTGTTTGTACGGATTCTTATGCATTTTAGGTATGCAGTATAAGTATGGTAAATCTAAATCTAAACTGGTAGTGTCGAAGCCAAAGGAAGCAAGAGCTGATTTGTGGTTATCTATTATTTCAGAGGCAGAAAGGTTTGTTGGGGTGTAAGTGGGATTTCCAGGTGTCGAATTTAAACCCAACTCTTTAACTAGACTGTCGAAATAGTACTTTTTGCAAGTAAATGTGTAATTATTTGAGGCTTTGTCCGCTGGTGTGATGACATAATGTTCTTGGAGGTAGGTAAGTTCTGTGATAACATCAGGGTCTTTAAATATAGACACGAATCTGGTGTTCACAGTTGATTTTAATCGGTTAATTCTAGATAAAAGTAACCCTCTGATTGATTTTATCCATTCGGAAAGGGTGTCGAGCTGTACATCCTCTTTCTTTGCCCAACGTCTTGCATATTCCTCACAAGAGTCCAAAATAATTTTGACATTTTGGTTCCATGTAAAGGACATACTTTCTCTGTATTTGGGACCCTTTTTTAACAATTCTCTCAACTTGTCGTTCTTGACTATACTAAGGTCACCAGTAATAACGTGTCCACAAGGAGAGTAGTTGAAATCCGATGATGAACATTCGCAGGGAAGTGGATGTAGTGAGGGATTACTTAAATCAATACACTGCAGGAATCGTTTGTAATTGTAAATTTTAGATGCAACTGTTGGTGTGTAGCTATAGGAAATACAAGGAGTTTCTTTTCTTTTGAAATATGGTGGGATTTTTTCTGTGACAGTTTTGTGATTCAAAATTTGACCAAGATTCAAGTTATCAATACCTTTGTTAGCAATGACAAATATGGATAATGACCATATCCCTGTATACTAAATCTTACTTTAATGAAAGGGCGGTTTGTTTTCTCCTCTGATTTATCTGATCTAACTGCTTGAAATAAACGAAAAGTAGAAATGTCCAAGATGACTCCTTGTAGTCTGTATTCTGGGGAACGTGTATCGGTATATGCGAGATCCTTCGTATAATCGTAGATTTCGTGTAACTTCCGTAAAGGAACAGAGTATAATTTGGTACGAATATAATGCAGGCCTAGAGGCTCATTCAAAAATGGAACCAAGTCATCGAAGGAGAAACTATGTATCTCAGGCCTATTATATTTTCGAATGCCATGACTTCGAGGTCCTCTTTGTGATCTGTTGAATAAGCTAGTCACATTTACCGATTGACAACCGGGACTTGTTAAGTTTCCTATAGTGCTGATGTTATCGTTGCACCCATAGGGCGCTGCAGTGTTAAGATTTTTTATCCAGAACTCTTCTCTGTTGCGACGGAGAGGTGTGCTCAAACTGGGATTGTTTGTGGGGTGATATATTTTCTCCAGGATTCTGACTCTCATCGATAAAACAGAATGATCCGCCTGGTCAAAATGTCGGTAAAGGAGTTGACTTCCTTATTATTTATTTTTGACCGGTGTCCTGACATTCTTTTTCGGAGCTGGCCTTTGGTTTCGCCCACATAAATCAATCCACAAAGTGAGCACTCTATTCCGTACACAACATTAGATGTCATGCAGTTAAGGTTTTCAAAACTATGCGTGTTAAATGTTTGTTTTGTGAGATTACTTGAGAATGAAGTGTCTGTTATTAGGATGTTACAAGTTTTGCAGTTCTTCATGCCACACTTAGAAATTGAGCAATCGCTTGGTGAAAATAGGTGCTCTTTAAGTATATCGACCACTTCAATCTTACAGGGCTTGATTTTAATATACCCATCTGCATGTTTATACCAAAACTCATGGTTGTTACTAACTACAAATGTTTCATCTCTAATGTTGTGTAAGCTAATTCTAGGAACACCTAAGTTACCTGTTGCGTATGTGTCCGTAGACGCAACAGGTTGGGGCCTTTTTATAGTGGGCGACGCCCCAGCCACTTTGTAGGTCTCTTGAGTTCTATCCATTTAAGCAAAAGACTGCTCGACAAGTGCCCTCGGGGACAATTTGTCCACCAGCAGAGACACATGAACAGTGGTAAAAATGACAAATATGGATAATGACCATATCCCTGTCTACAGTACAAAATCGATAATTCAGAAAATCAGAAACCGAAGGCATACAAAATCAGGATAAAACAGGAACCAAAGCAAACAAAAACAAAAACCTCCACCATATGAAAAGAAGCGAACTCCCGATATGAGAGTGAGACCAGGTGCCCAGGAAGAGTAAGCATCTCCTGCTTGCATGCAACACCCGTCGCTTCAATTCGGTAGAACTGTCACATCCGGTTACTTCCATTTTGGAAGATATAGAGTACAATCTTTGGTTGGATGGTTCAAATGGTCTATGACAGAATATCATCCACCATTCTGGATAGTGGGACATCATAGTGTATGACGAGTTCCCCATATCGACCGTAGAACTTCCTCAATGACGATGTTAGTCGGTCACAAACATATCCCTGACCGAGAAGCTTATCTGAAAGACGCCTAGCTCTCAGAACAAAATCCGTATATTTGGTACTTGCTCTGGCATAGCGTATCAACTGAGATATGAACACGCCATAAGCAGGCGATGAAGGGATGTTGCTACTCAGAAAAGGAAAGTTCGTAATGCTGAAATTGAAGTCGTCACGTTTGTCATAGAGTGAGGTGTTCATGTGACCATCAGTGTCGTAGGACAACATTATGTCCAAATAGGATGCTGAATTATTTGTCTCTGTAGTTTCTTTGACTTCAAGCTCCGAAGGATAGATACTGCTCAGGTAATCCGCGAATTTTGGATTATTGATGGACAACACATCGTCTATGTATCTGTAAGTGAAGTTGAAGTCAGAAGCTAAGTATCTTTTCCCTTCAGAGACCAAAGATTGAATGAATTCAGCTTCGTACGAGTAAAGGAAAATGTCGGCAAGGAGTGGGGCACAATTGGTCCCCATTGGAATTCCGACAATTTGCTGGAAGACCTTTCCTCCAAACACCACAAAAATGTTGTCGATCAGAAAGTTTAACATCTGAATAATGTCTGTTTCAGTGTACTTGTTTTCAGAATCTGACTTTTCCTTTACAAAGTAGGTTTTGTCATAGTTAACAACAATAAATTTGTATTTGCGATTACCGTTCTTACTTGTAAACGCATTACTTATAATTTTTGCGAGTCTTTCTTTCAATTTAGAATGTGGAATTGTAGTGTAAAGTGTCGAAAAATCAAAGGCTTAATAAAACTTCAACGAAACTCATACAAAATCCGTATAGTTGAGAATGTTACATGGACAGCTTTTTTTTTTAAATAACATGTTGACAGTATATTCATAATAATCATGCAGTCATCGGGTACGATCATCGTAAATGAGTTAAAGAAGATCCTGACGATAATCTCAACAGCACTCACAATAGAGCACCAAATTGAACATCGACGGACCCCTAGCAAACTAGAAGTGGGACCAGGTGCCCGGAGAAGTAAGCATCCCTTGTTGGCTAGCCGCACCCGCCGCCGATGTTCATGCACGAAAATAAAAACAATTTTAAATATCAAATACATGAATTGCACTGTCAAAGGTTATATCTATATAGAAAGTGCTATGGCAACCATGTCAGGGAAAATATTCAAAACACTTACTGTCAAACCCCTCGCGAGGAACTTTCTTACAAGCTCCACACGGCAAAGGGTATAAGTGAGACACAAATGAGTTAAAGAAGATCCTGACGATAATCTCAACAGCACTCACAATAGGGCATCAAATTGAACATCGACGGACCCCTAGCAAGCTAGAGGTGGGACCAGGTGTCCGGGAGGAGTAAGCATCCCCTGTTGGCTAGCCGCATCCGCCGCCGATGTTCATGCACGAAAATAAAAACAATTTATCAAATACATGAATTGCACTGTCTAAGGTTATATCTATATAGAAAGTGCTATGACAACCATGTCAGGGAAAATATTCAAAACACTTACTGTCAAACCCCTCGCGAGGAACTTTCTTACAAGCTCCAAACGGCAAAGGGTATAAGTGTGACACAAATGAGTTAAAGAAGATCCTGACGATAATCTCAACAGCACTCACAATAGGGCATCAAATTGAACATCGACGGACCCCTAGCAAGCTAGAGGTGGGACCAGGTGTCCGGGAGGAGTAAGCATCCCCTGTTGGCTAGCCGCATCCGCCGCCGATGTTCATGCACGAAAATAAAAACAATTTATCAAATACATGAATTGCACTGTCTAAGGTTATATCTATATAGAAAGTGCTATGACAACCATGTCAGGGAAAATATTTCAAACACTTACTGTCAAACCCCTCGCGAGGAACTTTCTTACGAGCTCCGCGCGGCAAAGGGCATAAGTGTGACACAAATGAGTTAAAGAAGATCCTGACGATAATCTCATTAGCACTCACAATAGAGCATCAAATTGAACATCGACGGACCCGAGTTGGGACCTGCTAGGCGCCCGGGAGGAGTAAGCATCCCCTGTTGGCTAGGCGCACCCGCCGCCGATGTTCATGCACGAAAATAAAAACAATTTATCAAATACATGAATTGCACTGTCTAAGGTTATGTCTAGAAAGTGCTATGGAAACCATGTCAGGGAAAATATTCATAACACTTACTGTCAAACCCCTCGCGGAGAATTTTTTTTACGAGCTCCACACGACAAAGGGCATAAGTGAGACACAAATGAGTTAAAGAAGATCCTGACGATAATCTCAACAGCACTCACAATAGAGCACAAAATTGAACATCGACGGACCCCTAGCAAGCTAGAGGTGGGAACAGGTGCCCGGGAGGAGTAAGCATCCCGTGTTGGCTAGCCGCATCCGCCGCCGATGTTCATGCACGAAAATAACAAGAGCCCCAGGGGGCACAACGCTCACCTGTTGTGGGTCATGTATTATTTTAGTTTTACTTTATGTGTAGGTACACATGTACTTAATCATGTTGTATTATGATTTCATAATGATTCTTTCTAGATTTTACTATGTCATGTTTATCTCATTAGAGAATATTCCAGTATGTTCTTTGTTACATCATTATCATCACATGTCTGTGATTTCTAGAATTTACTCTATTGTTAATCATTTGTAATGAGTCATTGTTCTAGAAGCTTCTGGTAAATTCATTGTTATTAAGTATAAATACCTCTGAGGAACTGTGTTGAAGGGGCATTCGTACACATTCGTAGACACGATTCATTCATCTATTCTGATATACTGGGACACTTTATTTGTTGAGACTTTAATCCATTTAACAACGTTTGGACACTGATCTTTCGAGAACGTTTGTGATTACCGGAAACCATACATTCGATAGACTTTGTGAACCATAACGGACACTTTGATCCGGACATTGTATTGTAAGTTGTAATCATTTGAAATATATATATTTTGTACATAATTAAACTTGTAAATTTATATTCTGTCTTTGTCTGATTTTTGCTCGCGTTTTGGGGTATTCTGGCCCATAACAGAATTGGGGGCTCGTCCGGGATAGTAATCTCTGCATATTTGCACTTTACATGAAGTTCGTTTTTTGAAAAAAGGAAAATTCTCAAAACTTTTGCCAGCAGAAATCAATCATGGTATTTTCGGTCACTGAATTTTTGAAATCGCTGACTGTAGATGAGTTCGAATCATTGAAGAAAGATGATTTGATTGGTTTAGGTCTTCATTTGAAGTTAGATGTAAAATCTTCTATGAGAAAACAAGAAATTAGAAATATTGTGGCTAAAGAGCTTTTAGCTGAGGACATCTTTTCGTCATACGATTTTCCTGTTGAACCTGTTTCAAGCGAAACCAAAATATCAAAATATGAGTTTGAATTAGAAAAAATGAAAATACAATTACAATTTGAAAGAGAAGAAAAAGAAAGACAATTTGAAAGAGAAAAGGAAGAAAGAGAGAAACAGGAACGTATGCACGAGAAAGAACTCCAGTTTGAGTTAGAAAAGTTAAAGTTAGAGAGAAGCTCTAAGGAAAATCCTGTTCCTTCGCTTGTCAAGTCTGAATTCGACGCCGCCAAAAACATCCGATTAGTACCAAAATTTCAAGAAAAGTCCGTGGACAAATATTTTCCACATTTTGAGAAAATCGCGGCCAATCTGAAGTGGCCACGTGATTTTTGGACAACTTTATTACAAAGCGTACTTATTGGTAAAGCGGCTGAAGTGTACTCGGCGCTCAGTATTGCTGAGAGTTCAGACTATGACAAGGTCAAGGACACGATTTTGAGAGCATATCAGTTAGTACCTGAGGCGTACAGACAAAAGTTTAGAAAGTACAAAAAGTTTGAAAATCAAACATATGTTGACTTTGCTCGAGAAAAAGAAGATTTATTTGATCAGTGGTTTCGATCTAAGAAAATTCCCAATTCATTTGACAATTTGCGTCAGATCATTCTGATAGAAGAGTTCAAAGAGTGTGTACATCAAGATTTAAGAACTCATTTGGAAGACAAAAATGTTAAAACTCTTGAAGAGGCCGCTGTTTTGTCTGATACGTATGCTCTCACTCATAAGAAAAATTTCGTGTCGAAAACTCAATCTAACGATAGCGCAAAAACTTCAGATTTTCCAAAGAAAAATTTACAAGAGTCTCAGTCGTCCATTAGTTCCCAGTCACCATCTCAAGGTGGTTCTACGTCCGGACCTAGGTCCGAGCGTTCTGAGCAACCCCAGGGGTGGGGTCGCTTCCTACATGCAATTATTGTAAGAAAAAAATAGCAATCCAAGGAATGCTTGTGTCGCCTGCGAAGCGGTTTGATTATTATTCTAGAAAGTGGATCAAAATTCTTGAAAAGTAGGTCTAGGTCAAATATCTAGATCAAGGTCAAAAGGTCAAATTTTATGGTATGTGTAGAAAGGTCTTGTCACAAGGAATACACATGTGAAATATTAAAGCCCTATCACTTACCAGTCAAAAGATATATCCATTCTTAATTTTTTTGAAAAGTAGGTCAAATATGTAGGTCAAAGTCAAAAGATAATAAGCTCAAAATGCATCGAAGATGCAAAATGCCGAGTTGCAAAACTGGAATGTAAGTATGAATATGCAGACTAACATGAAATGTGTATGGTTTGTAACAACATGTTGTGGTCCTAAATGAAAATTTCTGGATCAAGAAATGGTCTTCTCTTTATTCTATATCAGCGTGTAATATATTTTCAAGGATACAGATTTTCAATCTCATCATACAGAATACTTTATGTCCTAATTTTTCTTGTTTATATGGTACCATTTGTAAAAATGATGCTATTATGTACGAACATTTGCGATGATAAAATCATCGGTACTTGTTGGAAATGGCGAAATGTTGTGAAAATTTTAACCGAAAGTTGTCTATTAGGGTGCAGGAACCTTAAGCAAAAGAAAAATGGTATGGAAACCATTTTCAATTACCTAAGTCCTGTGACCTTGATCTTTGACCCTTTGACCCCTAAATCAAAAGTGGTCATTTTCTATTCACTGGAAACATTTCTGGCAAGTTACATGATTATAGGTGCAATACAGGCTCAAATTCAGTCGGGAAACCATTTTTGATCATCTTAGTCCTGTGACCTTGACCTTAGACCTTTTAACCCCAAAATTGATAGTGGTCATCCTTGATCCATGGGAAACATTTCTGGCAAGCTTCATGATTATAATTGCAATACAGGCTGAAATATGGTCCGGAAACCACTTTCAATCATCGGAGTCCTGTGACCTTGACCTTTGACCTTTTGACCCCAAAATCATTAGGGGTCATTCTTGATTCATGGGAATCATTATTGGCAAGTTTCATGACTTTATGTGCAATACAGGCTAAAATATGGCCAGGAAACCATTTTCAATCATCAGAGTCCTGTGACCTTGACCTTTGACCTTTTGACCCCAAAATCAAAAGTGGTCATTTTCTATTCACAGGAAACATTTCTGGCAAGTTACATGATTATAGGTGCAATACAGGCTGAAATATGGTCCGAAAACCAATTTCAATCAACAGAGTCCTGTGACCTTGACCTTTGACCTTTTGACCCCAAAATCAATAGGCCTCATCCTTGATTCAAGGGAAACATTTCTGGCAAGTTTCATGATTATAAGTGCAATACAGGCTGAAATATGGTCCGAAAACCATTTTCAATCATCTGAGTCCTGTGACCTTGACCTTTGACCTTTTGACCCCAAAATCAATAGGCCTCATCCTTGATTCAAGGGAAACATTTCTGGCAAGTTTCATGATTATAGGTGCAATACAGGCTGAAATATGGTCCGGAAACCATTTTCAATCATCTGAGTCCTGTGACCTTGACCTTTGACCTTTTGACCCCAAAATCAATAGGGCTCATCCTTGACTAATTGTGAGTAAGTGTATGAAGTTTCATTGTTATAGCCTCTTTCGTAGTTGACTTATAGTCCGGAAACCAATTGTTGACGCCCTCCCGCCCGCCCGCCCAGACGCCGCCCATCCGCCCGTCTCACATCAAATTAAGAGCCGAGTTTTGCAACTCGGCTAAAAAAATAATGGTATGTGTAGAATGGCATTGATACAAGGAAAATACATGTTAAATATCAAAGCCCTATCAGCTACCAATCAAAAGATATAGCCAATATTACTTTTCTTGAAAAGTAGGTCAAATATCTAGATCAAGGTCAAAAGGCCAAATTTAATGGTCTGTGTAGAAAGGTCTTTTCAGAAGGAATACACATGTGAAATATTGAAGCCCTATCACTTACCAATCAAAAGATATAGCGAATCTTATCTTTTTTCAAAAGTAGGTCAAATATCTAGGTCAAGGTCACAAGGTCAAAAATTATGGTATGTGTAGAAAGGTCTTGCCACAAGGATTGCACATAAGAAATATCAAAGTCCTAACACTTACCAATAAAAAGATATATCCATTCTTAATTTTTTTTGAAAAGTAGGTCAAATATGTAGGTCAAGGTCACTAGGTCAAAAATTATTGTATGTGTAGGAAGGTCTTGTCACAAGGAATACATATGTGAAATATCAAAGCTCTATCACTTACCAATCAAAAGATATAGCGAATCTTATCTTTTTTTCAAAAGTAGGTCAAATATCTAGGTCAAGGTCACAAGGTCAAAAATAATTGTATGTGTAGAAAGGTCTTGCCACAAGGATTGCACATGTGAAATATCAAAGCCCTATCACCTACCAATCAAAAGATATATCCATTCTTAATTTTTTTGAAAAGTAGGTCAAATATGTAGGTCAAGGTCACTAGGTCAAAAATTATGGTATGTGTAGCAAGGTCTTGTCACAAGGAATACACATGTGAAATATCAAAGCCCTATCACTTACCAATCAAAAGTTATGGGCTGTGACACCCAAAGTGTGACAGACAGACAGACGGACGGACGGACGGACAGACGGACAACGGACAAAGTGATCCCTAAGTGTCGCTATGCTTCGCAGGCGACACAAAAAGGTCATGTTATTGGTGAGTGTTTGAAGCTTAAGAAGAAAAAAGAACTTAAGTCACAGGCCTGTGCGTCTGTTAGAAATGATATGAAAGCCTTAGATTCGATTTGTTCTGACACTCCTGAGATTCAGGGTTCTAAGTCCAGTTCTGATGATTTTGTGGAGGATCATTATAAGCCCTTTTTGTCACAGGGATTTGTTTCACTCAGTGATTCTAGCGAAGCGTTGCCTGTTCAGATTTTGAGAGATACTGGTGCTGCCCAGACTTTATTGTTAGAGGGTTCATTGCCTTTTTCTGAGCACACTTTTACTGGTAGGTCAGTTTTATTACAGGGTGTAGAGCTAGGCGTCATTGATGTTCCCCTTCATAAAATTTATTTGAAGTCAGACTTAATTACTGGACCTGTTATCGTAGGTGTTCGACCTACTCTTCCCGTTCAAGGCGTTTCCTTGTTGCTTGGCAACGATCTAGCTGGCGGCAAAGTTGTAGCCGATCCGATTGTTTGTGAGAAAATCACGTCCGATGTCGTGTCCGATGATGAAGACGACGACTTGTACCAAGCTTGCGCTGTTACTAGGGCGATGGCCAGGAACAGACTGAAAGAGGCTGAGAGTACTTCTGCACTTAACGAGGACCATCCCTCCGAAGATATAGACCTTTCTGATACATTCATGTCTACCATTGATGACAGCGTACCTGAGACGTCAGTACCACTTCATGTTGACAAGTCTCCAACAGTACCTGGTGATGATTCCCATCCGCCATTAGACAGAGATACAGATGCCTTAAGCCGTGAGCAGCTCCTCTCCGAGCAAACTAAAGATCCGGAGATCATCCGACTAAGCAAGAGGGCCCTTCCCCAAGAAGAAGCGGACAAAGTCGGAGAGTGCTTCTACATACAAGATGGCATCCTCATGCGGAAATGGAGACCACCCGATGCACCCCCTAATGAAGTGTTGTCGTTCACCAGATAGTTGTTCCAGTAGCGTATCGCGGGGACATCATGAGTTTAGCTCACAACACACCAATGGCAGGTCATTTAGGTGTCAATAAGACTTATAATAGGATTTTAAGTCACTTTTACTGACCTAAGTTGAGAAAAGATGTGTCTGAGTTTTTTAAGTCTTGTCATAATTGTCAGATGGTAGGTAAACCCTATCAAGTTATACCACCTGCTCCCCTCCAACCCATTCCAGCCTTTGAGGAACCTTTTAGTAGGGTGTTAGTTGATTGTGTAGGTCCTTTGCCTAGGACTAGGTCAGGTAATCAGTACTTACTGACAATTATGTGTACTTCGACTAGGTTTCCTGAGGCCATACCTCTTAGGAATATTAAGGCAAAGACCATAGTTAAGGCCCTTACAAAGTTTTTCAGTTTCGTAGGTGCTCCCAAGGCTATTCAGTCAGATCAGGGTTCGAATTTTATGTCAGGGTCGTTTCAGCAGGTTATGCATGAGCTAGGTATCAGGCAGTATAAGTCTTCTGCGTACCATCCTGAGTCCCAGGGGGCACTGGAACGCTTTCATCAGACCCTTAAAACTATGATGAAAACATATTGTCACCAGTATGAAAAAGACTGGGATGAAGGGGTTCATCTCGTGTTGTTTGCGGCACGAGAAGCGGTTCAGGAGTCCCTGGGGTTCAGTCCCTTTGAGCTAGTTTTTGGGCATACGGTCAGGGGGCTATTGAAGTTGTTGAAGGAAAAATGGTTGACTGAGACTAGCGATTTGAATCTCTTAGACTACGTGTCTAATTTCAAAGAGAAATTATATAATGCTTGCAAATTAGCTCAAGAAAATCTCAAAACCTCACAAATGAAAATGAAAACATGGTATGACAAAGATGCTAGAAACAGAGTTTTTAAACCAGGCGATAAAGTTCTTGTATTTTTGCCAATCCCTCGTCATCCTTTGCAAGCTAGATATTTCGGTCCTTATGAGATTGAGAGTAAAATTAGTGATGTTAACTATGTGGTTAAGACACCAGGTCGGCGAAAAGAAAAAAAGAGTGTGTCATGTTAACATGTTGAAAGAGTATTTTGATAGAAGTGACCGAAATTTTGTAAAACCAGTTTCCACTTTGGCCAATGTAAATACATTTGAAAATTGTGTTGAACCGGAATGTAATGAAGAGACTGTTGAAAAAGACTTCGCTCAAAGTGTCCGTTTGAAGAATTCTGAAATTCTGACAAATCCGGAAGTGAAACTCGGACATTTGACCGTGCATCAAAAAGAGGAAGTGCACCAATTAATGCGGGAATATACGACCATCTTTCCGGACGTTCCAAAAAAGACGAATGCGTCTCATCATGACGTCTTTGTAGGTGATGCGTCACCTATCAAACAACATCCCTATCGGTTAAACCCGATAAAGCTTCAATACATGCGGAAAGAAATTCAATACATGCTTGAAAATGACATTATTGAACCCAGCAATAGTGATTGGAGTTCCCCATGTATTCTGGTTCCGAAGCCAGACGGAACTTACCGATTGTGTACAGACTTTAGAAAAGTCAATTCAGTCACCAAAACTGACTCTTATCCGATCCCACGAATCGATGACTCTATAGATAAAATTGGCAGTGCAAAATTTGTCAGTAAATTTGACTTGCTTAAAGGCTATTGGCAGGTCCCGCTTACCGAGAGAGCCAGAGAAATATCGGCATTTGCGACTCCAGATGGGCTATACCAATATAAAGTAATGCCCTTTGGTATGAAAAATGCACCAGCCACATTCCAGAGGATGATTCATTCGCTCCTAAATCATCTCGAAGGATGCGAGGCGTACATCGATGACGTCATCATCTACAGCGACACCTGGGATGATCATCTCCGAATCGTGCGTACCTTCTTCGACATACTGGCGAAAGCAAACCTCACAGTGAACCTTGCGAAAAGTGAATTTTGTCATGCGACTGTAGAATATGTGGGTCACAAAGTAGGTCAAGGTTTTGTTACTCCTATCATGGCCAAGGTGGAAGCTATTTCAAAGTTCCCGATTCCTACCAATAAGAAAGAGATAATGAGATTTTTAGGAATGGCAGGATTTTACAGAAAATTTTGTCCAAATTTCTCGTCAGTTGTTGGTCCACTTACCAATCTGTTACAAAAGAGAGTGAATTTTGCATGGACCAATGACTGTGACGAATCTTTTAAGAAAATCAAATGTGTTCTTATGAATAGTCCTGTCCTGTCAGCTCCAAATTTTGATAAGCAATTTAAGCTTACTGTTGATGCCAGTGATGTAGGAATCGGGGCTGCTTTGTTTCAAGAAAATGATGATGGTGTAGATAGAGTTGTTTGTTATTTTTCAAAGAAATTGACAAAATGTCAAAAGAATTACTCTACTATTGAAAAAGAGTGTCTTGCATTATTGTTAGCTTTACAACATTTTGATGTTTATTTGAATGTTACTTTACATCCCATTCTTGTATTTACTGACCACAACCCTCTCACATTTTTGCACAAAATGTCAAACAAGAATCAAAGACTTACAAGGTGGAGTTTATTGTTGCAAGAGTACAATATCATTATTAACCATATCAAGGGCAAAGACAATGTGATTGCAGATGCACTATCGAGAGTTTCGTGAGTGATTTTTGCAGAATTTACCACCTAAGTTTTCATTGACATTCAAACTTTTTTTAAGGGGGGAGGTGTTGTGGGTCATGTATTATTTTAGTTTTACTTTATGTGTAGGTACACAAGTACTTAATCATGTTGTATTATGATTTCATAATGATTCTTTCTAGATTTTACTATGTCATGTTTATCTCATTAGAGAATATTCCAGTATGTTCTTTGTTACATCATTATCATCACATGACTGTGATTTCTAGAATTTACTCTATTGTTAATCATTTGTAATGAGTCATTGTTCTAGAAGCTTCTGGTAAATTCATTGTTATTAAGTATAAATACCTCTGAGGAACTGTGTTGAAGGGGCATTCGTACACATTCGTAGACACGATTCATTCATCTATTCTGATATACTGGGACACTTTATTTGTTGAGACTTTAATCCATTTAACAACGTTTGGACACTGATCTTTCGAGAACGTTTGTGATTACCGGAAACCATACATTCGGTAGACTTTGTGGACCATAACGGACACTTTGATCCGGACATTGTATTGTAAGTTGTAATCATTTGAAATATATATATTTTGTACATAATTAAACTTGTAAATTTATATTCTGTCTTTGTCTGATTTTTGCTGGCGTTTTGGGGTATTCTGGCCCATAACACACCTGATACCCATGCACGCTCTAATTGACATACTGACATTGAATACTGATAGTGCCAGTACCAGGATTTTAGCCCATAACCTTTCTAAAAAGATTTTTGCCGGATGCAGAGAAGTTTTTTTTTTTTCAGACAACCTTTAAAAGTACAAAAAAGAAAAAATAGCCACATTTGAAAAGACGGATAAAGTGGTCCAACGTCATATGCCCAGCTAGTATAGTTCAATTATGCAACATCAAAAATAAAATCATATTGTACATTAATGTGGAGCAGAAAAAGAATAAAACAATGAAATGATTTCATAAATTAAGTTTATTTAAAATTGAACACAAAACCTTTCATTATTGATAGCTAGCATGCCAGAAATTATAAAGCCTGTGTTTGTGAAACGAGAATGCCCCCGGCGGCATCTTTGTTAGTATAAAGGCCATTTTCTGTTAAGTATGTGAGAGGTCAGGGTCAGCGCAATATTGGTATCAATGGAAAGATCTTGTCACAAGGAATACACATGTAAAAATTGAAACCACTATCACTAACCATTCAAAAGTTATGTCCAATGTTAAAGTTTTTGAGAAGTACGTCAAAGGTCAAGGTTATGGTCACGAGGTCAAAAATTTTGGTATCAATGGAAAGGTATTGTCACAAGGAATACACATGTGAAATATGAAACCTCTATCACCAGCTTCCATTTAAAAGTTATGCCCAATGTTAAAGTTTTTCGGAAAACAGACAGACAAACAGTCAGGCGGACAGGCCAAAAACTATATGCTCCCGAATCTTTTATTCCAGGGGCATAAAAAAACAAAGATTTTTCGGTTTTGCCTTTATTCATATTAAAGTATACTGAAATCTATGAATGCTTTTGAATAGTATTGATTTCATCTCAAATACATGAAACGTACAGTTAAAATCGTTTTAATCCAATATTTATCAATTCAAGTGAGTTGTGCAGAAATTGGGCCAGTTTGTTTTCCAAAAAGCAGTGTATGGTGTATCAAACCTCATGACCCAGTGAAGCCACTTGAACAAATAATTTTCAGTGAATATGCTGAAATGCGGCGCTTCTTGCCTATGCATATTTCAACAGGCGAGAAGGAGCGTCGCATTTCAGCATACGCTGTTCAACAACTCAAGTGGTTTCTCTAGGTTTCGTAGTTTGAAACAAATTAAAAGGCCCATGAAATTGTTAAGCTTGTCCAACTAGCAGACCTACGACATCGTTATTTACTGTTAACAAATTGTTTTACCTCATCAAAGGTCTGTTACACGGACAAGTTGTTAGCGGAGAGAGTTCATGAAATGTATCGGTTGCATAGGATTTGCCGACAAAAAGTTATTTGGTCCGATAAAAACTCATCATGTATCTATTATTTGAACAGATAAAAATTCCCAAATGTCTTATCACAGGAACCTGTCATTTTATGAGAGAAAATGTTTTATTATTCACAACCTCAGGCCTCTGTGTTCGTCTTAGAAATATTATACATACAAGATGTCGAACACAGTGGCTTATGGTTGTAAATAATAATTTATTTACTCTATTTAAACAACAGCTTTCTGTGGTCCAACATTTCATAGGAAGATTTCAGGAACTCTGAACTGAATTATTTATTTCAAGAATTTCAGATATTAAATGTCCTATGCATTCTCAAAATCCGGAGGAAGAGATTACTCATTAGATGTTTCTTCAAGAAATCAGTCCGTAAATTACTTCATCTAAGAGAGTCTAAGACAGAGGAAATTCGAGCAAACTTTATACATGATAACAAGTATATGCACGTGTTCCAAGTACATGAATGATAACCATTATGAAAGTGTTCCAAGTATAATGCACATTTCATTAAATAAAAATCTATTCCGTTTGCACTGTATCTCCTGAAATGTATCACAGTACTAAAGGTATCACATTTCTACATGGGGAATCCCCTTCGGGTACACGGCAAAACATGGCCGCTTTTGAAATCTTGTTCCCGACTTTAAAAATAAAATTCTAAATAAGTATAAAGAATTTAAATAATTGAATCATATCACATAAAAGGTCAATCAATAAGACATTGAAGCATGTGTCACTTGTTGAATTATCAGCTGTAACTATGGATGAAAGGTCGATCTAAAAATGATTAATCATACAAAGAAGGTTTTTTTCCTGTAGTTGCACCTGAAACATTGGGCATGGAAAACATACATTATACCTATGTACAATCTTAAAAAATATTCCTATTGCCTATGGCTCAGGTGAGCTAAAAAGGGGAAAAAAATTTTGTTGGGGTCCCGCCGGGGTTTGAAGCCACTCCCCATGGGTCCATTGGGCATGGAAAACATATATTATACCTATGTACAATCTTAAAAAATATTCCTTAAAAATCCAAAAGTGGATATCTTGACAAAATTCTTTCACTTGTAGGGTACCATGCATGAGTACCTCATACCTACAAATTTTCATGACAATCTGAAGAGTGGTTATAGAAAAGAAGCAGAAAATGTATGAAAATCACCCCCCCCCCCCCCCTTCCTTTTTACAAAAGAAAAAAATTCATAAAAAATCAAAAAAAAATAAAAATTTAAGCATAAAATACATATCAAAGCATTAAGTAAGTTAAATATGATAAATATGTAGTAAATGAGTGTGTAAAATCATACACTTATTGAGTTATTTAAAGAAATAGTGCAAAAATGTGCATTTCTGACTCAGTCCGAAAAGACGTCAAAAACGCGTCAAAAATTTGACTTCGAAGTGGAACCAAAAATAACAACACTTCTTAAGACATCTCTCTAGATCATCCTGATGCTTTCGGTTTGTCGATACATGCTTCGGTTCTGAAGAAGAAGTTTGTCAAAGGAGGGTACCCCCCGTGACCTACTTTTGGCTGTGGTGGCGCCACCTGTTGACAGATCCGGACGAAAAACAACAACACTTGTAGGGGACCATGAGTACTTCATACCTACCAAGTTTCATCAAAATCCCTTCAGCCGTTCTGGAGAAGAAGTTTAAAATGTGAAAAGTTTACGACGACGGACGACGACGACGACGACGACGGACGACGGACGACGGACGCAACACTATGACAATAGCTCACTTGAGCCTATGGCTCAGGTGAGCTAAAAACAATTCAAGCCTCGTCATGGTAGATGTAACTCCCAGACACTCAGGTTGGATTACCTAACTGGTATTAATGATCATACCAGACACTCAGATTGGATTACCTATAACTAGTATCAATGATCATACCCGGTGATTGACGATCTAAAGCTGAAAAACTGAAAAATCCGGGGGGGATGGGGGTTGTTTTTTTTAAAGAAAATCTTGCAGATACGGCTATCTGGTCGCAAATTATGATCACGTCTTATGTAGATGATGGACAATGCATATAACAAGGACGATAATACGCTTCAGATCTATTCCTTTTCTGTATTTCTTCTAAAAAAAACACCATTAATGAGTCTAGGGGTTATGTGAAGTAAAACACATTAAAAGGGTCTAGGGACTATGTGAAGTAAAACACCATAAATGAGTCTAGAGGCCATGTGAAGTTATCAATCGTGAGCTGAATGAGTGGTAATCAAATGATTATTCAAAGTTGATGACACAGTGCATTCTGTGACTAGATAAGTTGGAAATTTTTTTCTGCTTTGGGAATTCGTTCAAAAATTGTATTTTTGATATTATTAGCTCCATATTACAAAATTCAAAAGAAGTCTTACAGTCCATCCTCCGGCGTCTGTAACTTGGTCACAAAACACCGTGATTCTCGTCTTCCCGTCTGGATATATGTCATATACTCCGGTACTGGCAGCAGCGTATAATCTCCATTCCTTACAGTCTTTATAACGTATTGGCGATGTCATAGTTTCCTGTATTGTTGTTGTTTTTGCCGTCGCTATTGTTGTTGTTGTTTTTGTCGATGTTGTGTTTGTTGTTGACGTTGTTGTCGCTTCCGAAGTATGAGAACCTGTTTGAATTTAAAAAGACAGAAAATATAATATATCCAAGGGAATGCAGTTTTCTTAGTGTCTCAAAATTTTATTTTAAATTTCCCTTTGTGAAATCAAAGACATGTCTAGAAACATGTAATGCCTTGACAACAAAGCGCTACAATAAGAGATAGGTATCCAGTGAGGTAGTGTCGCTGTGATCACAACGGAACACACACGTACGGAAGTGAAACATCAGCACCTTACCCTACCATGTCAACATATAACCAGCACCTCACCCTACCTCGTCAACATACAACCAGCACCTTACCCTACCACGTCAACATACAACCAGCAACCTACCTTACCATATCAACAAACATCCAGCACCTTACCCTACCACGTCAGCATACAAGCAGCATCTATCCTACCATGTTTACATACAACCAGCACCTTGCCCTTACACGTCAACATACAACCAGCACCTTACCCTACCATATCATCATACAACCAGCACCTTCCCCTACCATATCATCATACAACCAGCACCTTCCCCTACCATATCATCATACAACCAGCACCTTACCCTACCATATCATCATACAACCAGCACCTTACCCTACCATATCATCATACAACCAGCACCTTCCCCTACCATATCATCATACAACCAGCACCTTCCCCTACCATATCATCATACAACCAGCACCTTCCCCTACCATATCATCATACAACCAGCACCTTACCCTATCATGTCAACATACAACCAGCACCTTATCCTACAATGTCAACATACAACCAGCACCTTACCCTTACACGTCAACATACAACCAGCACCTTACCCTACCATATCATCATACAACCAGCACCTTCCCTTACATTTCAACATACAGCCTGCACCTTATGCTACCATGTCAACATACAACCAGCACCTTACCCTACCATGTCAACATACAACCAGCACCTTACCCTACCACGTCAGCATACAAGCAGCATCTATCCTACCATGTTTACATACAACCAGCACCTTACTCTACCACGTCAACATACAACCAGCACCTTACCCTACCATATCATCATACAACCAGCACCTTACCCTATCATGTCAACATACAACCAGCACCTTATCCTACCATGTCAACATACGACCAGCACCTTACCCTACCACTTCATCATACAACAAGCACCTTACCCTACCATGTCAACATACAACCAGAACCTTACCCTACCATATCATCATACAACCAGCACCTTACCCTACCACGTCAACATACAACCAGCACCTTACACTACCATGTCATCATACAACCAGCACCTTACCCTACCATGTCAACATACAACCAGCACCTTACCCTACCATGTCAGCATACAACCAGCACCTTACCCTACCATGTCAGCATACAACCAGCACCTTACCCTATCATGTCAACATACAACCAGCACCTTATCCTACCATATCAACATACAACCAGCACCTTAACCTACCATATCAACATACAACCAGCACCTTAACCTACCATATCAACATACAACCAGCACCTTACCCTACCATGTCAACATACAACCAGCACCTTACCCTACCATGTCAACATACAACCAGCACCTTACCCTACCATATCAACATACAATCAGCTCATTGAGAGAAAACGTTTATAAAATAGACAAAAAAGGGAAAAACTCACAAGGTCTGACAAAGAAACTGGGAATGTAGACAATCAACCATGGTAAACAACACTAAATTTGAAAACATTTAACATTAGAAGGAATGCGACTAATATGCAAAGATTAATCTCTGTACTATTCATAATTTGGATAAGAATCTCAAATTGGCAGTGAAATTTATTGAAGCAAGACAAATTGTAGTGACCTTGAATATATTTGCAAACATCAGTATATTGTATTTTCGGGGTCCCTGTTAAGTGCGAAACGAAACAAAAACGAAACGAAACGAAACAGATCGAAACGAAACGAAACAAAACATAAATCTTAAAGAACTTGAGAAAAATTGATGTAAATGCATAGAACTAGCACGGATGTCAATATCTGCATATATGATTGCCTTCAAACATTAGTTCTTCTGGCTGAAGGGTTTTTAAAAGGGTTAAAAAATAATATGCACGGTTTATAGCACAATTGCATTTTAAAGAATTAAAGGGGAGTGAACGGGAGGAATAACCTCGTCATAGGCGGAAAAGTATTATTTAATAGGGAGGAGTCTAGTACAGAGGAAACGGAACTGTTCCGTTATGTGTATTTGAAAACTTAATCAGAAAAATGAGAGCAAATACTGGGGGGCACGTTTCGTTTGAAAAAGGATAAGATTTTTTTTCCTGAACCCCCCCCCCCCAGTTTTATGATCTCATACGGTGTCATAGCGTGGTTTTCTATCCCCTCCCCTTTGTTACTATTAAATACATGAATGGATTTGACATTTACTTTTTTAATAGTCAACTTTGTTTCTTTCAAGAAACCCTCTCGGCGCTAGTTACAAAATTTAATGTAGAACTCTTGGATTAAGGCAAATTGAATATTACATGCTGATCTTGTCTTTAAAAATATTCGTTCTCGGCGATTTTTCCTCTTTTCCTCATATTCTTTAAGTTTTATGTTTTGTTTCGTTTCGTTTTGTTTCGTTTCGTTTCGATCTCTTTCGTTTCGTTTCGATCTCTTTCGTTTCGTTTCGATTTGTTTCGATTCGGACTTTACAGGGACCCGTATTTTCGACTACAATATAACTTTTCGACTTCTCCTTCACTGCATAATTATATAAAATGTCTATTCCACTTTTTTGTGTATGAACCTATCCTTCGGCACACAATGTCACTTGGGAATCTGATGTATTATTCAGATTTTCTTGAAATTTGCTTGAAGCATGTACTCGGGTCCCATTTACCAAATAAGACCTGCATTTTTCTGATATTTAAAATGCATATATATGAAAATAATTAACTGCCAATTTAGCAGTGACACCAGAGTCATATGAGCGATTGACCCATGGGCCTTGTTTGTATACTATGTTCGTTTGTGTCCTTTGCTGAATTTGTAATTTTCCTTTTAAGAGATTAGTCAATTACTGTTATTATTCATCATATCAAAATCTAATAACATAATATACAAATGTACCGATCCGTCTTCCGTTGCACAAATCAGAATCGCAGCATTCGGTCTTCTCCAGAGATGATCTACGTCTTCGTCGACCAAAGATGTTTTGACTTTTTATTTGACAATCCTAGAGTTAGAAATAAACAAAATAAGATTTATAGGATGAAAGATTGAAGACGTTACTCATTTTATGTCGTTGGTTTAATACGTTATGGTATCTCTTCTCTCGGAGTGTGAGTATTAATTGATATAATTATTGGCATTTGTCTTCTTTAGTAAAAGATACCAAATAAACCATTATAAAGAATAGCGAAATCGAACATAAAAATAAAACTTACTGATTTTGTAGAACATGAAGTGGTGAAGTAGGTTAATCCAAGCTGAGTCTGCTCGTGTATTCGACAAACCTGGTGATAACATTGCTAAAGATTATACGACGGCTGATTGATTTGTTGTGAGCCTCGGTTTTCTGGGATGCGGAATGTATTATCCTGATAGATTATCTCCAAAAAGGACAAACAATCAATGGCACATACCATGATTCACTTCTGACACAGTTACGGGAAAATATTAAACTTAAGTTAGAGCATCCCTCAGGTCCCAGATGCTCATATTTCTTGAATAACAACTTTTACATAATGTTCATTTCCCTATATTCAAAGCTTATGTTAAACCTGATAAACAAAAATAATTCGTGGTTTCATGATTATACCGAGAACTTAAGCCGTTTGAACTTTAACATTGGACCCTTTGGGAAAAGTAAGAGAAATTCCTTTTCAGAGGTGATAAAATGTAACACTAAAAGTTTCTTTTCCCAAAACCATACTATTTTGATAATTTAAACAATATTCTGAAGAGAAAAACTAGGGTATCCAGGCAAAAAATTACCAGCAATTCTGACCTGAGGGTTACTCTACCTTAAGCGTCGCGGAAAGCTCACTAGTTAAAGGTGTGTTGTTCCATCAGGACAATGCTACTGTTCACAAGAGTCTGTTACTGCTATGGTTTCCATTCTTAATTGTGGCTTTAATTTGATTGATCATCCGCCTTATTTACCTTATCTAGCTCCATCAGACTTTCATCTATTCCCTTAACTGAAAGCAGCTATTTCTGACACCCACTTGAAGTCCGATAATGACGACATACTTGCAGAGGACCAGTCAAGATAAGGAGTCATTTAAAAGTGTTATTGAGGCCCTTAAACACCGGTGGCAAAAGTGTTTAGATACTGAAGGGGATAAATGTAGAAAAATAGTGCAAAATGTCTGATAAAATTAAAATTCTTCAATACAATGCTCACAACATATCAATCAGCCCTCGTATATTGCTGTTAGAGCTCTAAACATCCCAAAACAGAACAATACATACATCTGATGTTGAAAAGGCATTCGTATACTACGAAGTTTTCAATTTGACTATCTTACTTTTGGTGTTCATGGGTGTTTAATTTTGGTTGGTCACGTGAAAATTCCGTGAATCGCAAAGCGATTCTCAGATTTGCACGTGTCCAACCAGAAATTATTCTTTTATATTTGAAGACGTTTAACTTTTGTACGTCTTGGTGAGTGTCACACGAGGGCCCATGTAGCCAAGTTCGATCAACTTTGATTTCTTCAACGCATTCGAGAATTTCTGTAATCAAAATTTCTTGAAATTTTTAAAACGTGGGTGTTGTAACATCATATCCCACCCATCCAGCTACGTCTTTCGGTACATGTTTGGACATTTAATTTCTACACTCTTTGGCCATATTACATTGTTTAGATTAAGGATCACTTACGAGGGTTAAGGTTTCGATAGAGTCAGAGACTGATAAAGCTATAGTGTGTATGATAATTAAAATGAAGGCAAGTTTTAAGGTATCATTAGATTCTGTAAGATTTTTGTAAGATTTAAATGTGTTCTATTTTTGGATATGCATATAAAAATCAAACTGGAAGGAGTCACAACGTAGAGGTCATTTCCGGCGAGGGGCTCAGAATGGGGATTTGTGCAATTCGGTTCTTCGTGATGTATTGTGGATTTCTCAAAAACGTATCGGCGAACCCCTAAAGAAATTTCATAAATTATTTAGACAGATATTGCCTACAAATAAGCATAATTTCTATCTTAATAATTTTTTTGGAACAATGGTCAAAATGGGACCAAAGTTCATCTGAATGACATGTCAAAATTTCCCTATTTTCACTTTCACTTTCGTTTTCAGAGTGACAATGGTATCAAAAAGGTATATATCATTTAGTACCAATGAAATCTACAGGAAATGATCTTTCTTTTGATATATCACATTCTATTTAAGTAATTTATTTTTAGTCAGTAAATGACGTCAGCTTTTGGATGTAGAACACTAGTCCATTACGCTATTGGAACCTAAGAACCCGAAACATGCATGTCTGGTTCATGCTACAAATTTATCTGTTCTAAAATGATGCTATTGAATTTGAAGACGTTTAACATTTTGTACCACTTGGTGAGTGTCACTTCTGGTGGACCAGGAGTCCCCGAGGGCACATGTAGCCAAGTTCGATCAACTTCGGTTGATCGTCTGTCTCTTCATTGTATTCGAAATTTTCCGTTATCAAAATTTCTTGAAATTTCTAAAAGGTGGGTCCTGTAGCATCATATCCCATCCATCCTGCTACGTCTTTCGGTACATGTTTGGGCATAATAATTTTCACACTCTTTGGCCATATTGCATTGTTTAGAATGAGGATAACTGACGAGGGTTAAGTACCCGGAACGTGCATGTCTGGTCCATGCTGCAAATTCATCTGGTTTTTTTTTTATTTTGCTATTGAATTTGAAGACGTTTAATAATTATACACCCATGAACACCAAAAGTAAGATAGTCATTATTTATATTTACATTCATTCTTTTATTGGTCATTTTTATTTGCATGCATATCGCACATTCTGTCTGTAACAACGTCAAATGTATTTTAACGTTGGTAAATTCGGGTCCCTGTAAAGTGCGAAACGAAACAAAAACGAAACGAAACGAAACAAATCGAAACGAAACGAAACAAATCGAAACTAAACGAAACAGATCGAAACGAAACGAAACAAAACGAAACGAAACAGATCGAAACGAAACGAAACAAAACATATAACTTAAAGAATATGAGAAAAAAAGGAAAAATCACCGAGAACGAATATTTGAAGACAAGATCAGCATGTAATATGGCCTTAATCCACTTAATCTACATTTGTAACTAGTGCCGAGAGGGTTTATTGAAAGAGTCAAAGTTGACAATTAAAAATAGTTTATGTCAAATGCCATTCATGTATATAAGAGGAATAAAGGGGAGGGGATAGGAACCACGCTATGACACCGTTATGAGATCATAAAACTGGGGGGGGGGGCACATTTCAGGGAAAAAATCTGATCCTTTTTCAAACGAAATGTGCCCCCCCCCCAGTATTCTCATTTTTCTGATAAAGTTTTCAAATAAACATAACGGAACAGTTCCGTTCCCTCTGTACTAGACTCCTCCCTGCTAAATAATACATGTACCATCCCGTTCACTCTCCTTTAACCTTTAATCCTTAAAATGCAATTGTGCTGTATACTGTATATATTATGTTTGAATCGTCAACTTTGACCCTTTAAAAAACCCTTTAGCCATAAGAACTAATGGCTGAAGGCAATGATACATGCAGATATTGACATCCGTGCTAGTTCTCTGCATTTACATCAATTTTTCTCAAGTTCTTTAGGATTCATGTTTTGTTTCGTTTCGTTTCGATCTGTTTCGTTTCGATTTGTTTCGTTTCGTTTTGTTTCGTTTCGTTTCGATCTGTTTCGTTTCGTTTCGATCTGTTTCGTTTCGTTTCGATTTGTTTCGTTTCGTTTCGTTTCGTTTTTGTTTCGTCTCGCACTTTACAGTAAATTCTCCTACATGCAAAACTTGAACAAGACGTCACAATAGCAACCCAAGTATTTGGAATATAACATAAGGAATCTACTAGTAAATGTAAATATTGTAATATCAGCTAAAATTTGGGGACAATTAAGATAGAAATATAATAAAATGAAAGCAAAGCTGATTATGAAAAACGAACATTATATTTGCAGTCTAAACATACCTCCCCGTCCTCACAAGTCCTCACAAAGGAACAACTACTGGGATCTGTGGTTTGCTGACAGTCGTAACATATTGGTCCTCGATTGAGAACAAAACCTGTTGTAAAGAGGAATTGATACTGTAACTTCGCTAAATCTGTTATATTATTCACATCATATAGATTTAGCTTGTAATCTTTTAGCATTAAACTTAAAGTCGCGTTTACACTATCAAAGTTTTCTTTGTCAAAGTCCGTCAAAGAAAACTTGGTCAAAGTTTTCTTGGACAAAGTTGTCTGTTTACACTATCAAAGTTCTTTGAGCGACTTGTACAAGAAAACGTGGTAAATATGCACCAAAACATAGATGGTTCATGTAAATATTGTGAATATTTCTCATGAAAACTTTATAGTTTATGTTAGTGGTTGTTCATAGGACTTATTACATAATATGGAACAATTAAGCACGAGTTCAAAGATTAATTTATAAAACAAAAAATATAGATGGAATTCACTGCAACGCGTCTTTTGTCTTTGTTGATATATTCATTACTTTTAACGTTCTAAATTGCCTCCATTTCTTTCATAAATACTTAAAATACTTCTGGTGTAATTTTGAATCTCTACTCTGATTAGTCGATTCCCGTCAAAGTCCATCAAAGTTTCAAGAAAAATAGGATGGAGTTCTATTCCGTCAAAGTCCATCCAAGTTCTTTGACGGACTTTGATCAAAGTTTTCTTGGATCGTTTACACTATCAAAGTTCGCGTCAAAAACTTTGACCAAGTTTTCTTGTACAAGAAAACTTTGATAGTGTAAACGGGGCTTAAGTAACTCCTTCTTGGAATCAACAAAAAGATATAAGTCACTTATTAAAATGCAATTAGTTGAATAATGAAACGAATTCATGAGAGTTTGCCCATTTCCTGACAAATGGTTTTTTTTTTCTTCTGATATTTGAATACAAATGAATAGTGTATAAGGTTCTGTGACGAGTCACCTTCATTCCCACATGTACCGTGGTTACAGGAATCTCCCTCACAACAATACAAACATAATATATGGTCATCAGGGTCTAAATGGACTACAGCATTAGGATTGGTGTGAATAGGGTGTCCTATTGTACCATTAACACAGGACTGTAACTGTGACAAATAATTTCATATGAGTATTATTTCCAATACGTATATCATGTCCAATACGTATATCATATGTCAATTATACGTATATCATGCCCAATGCGTCTATTATGACTTATAAATAGGTATATCATGTCCAATACGTATATTATGCCCAAAATATAAACTATGCCTCATACGTAAATTAAGCCTTGTACGTATATTATGTCCAATACGTATATTATGCCCAATACGTATATTATGCCCAATACGTACATTGTCAAATACGTATATTATGCCCAATACGTATATTATGCCCAATACGTATATATTATGCCCAATACGTATATTATGCCCAATACGTATATTATGCCCAATACGTATATTAATTATGCCCAATACGTGTATAATACCCAATACGTATATTATGCCCAATACGTACATTGTCATGCCTCGTTCACACGGAGAGTTTATTGCGAAATAAACGTAAATTTGTTGCGCAATAAATTTGTTTTGCGTTCACACGACAAAATTTATTGCGCAATAAATTTTCGATTTGTTTCGCAATAACTTTATTGCGCAACAAATTCTGCCGTGTAAACGCTAAGCGAAACTGTTGCGCAATAAATCTGACGCATGCGCATCAACATGACAAAGGAAAGAGATTGTTATACTTACGAATATAACCACTCGACGTGTTTATTTTTACGATTCTTTTGAGAGATTCCGATTTTTCGTATATGTAAGAACGCTTCTCTGGCCCCTTGTAGAGAATGACGTCACAATTGAATGACGTCATGCCCTAGACTGAAATGACAAATAAATGAATGACCTATCTCCTAAAATAGTCTTAAATTTGACTTTACGAAAATTATTCGAACAATTTTTCCTTAAGGTATTCGTTGTACACTTTTATTCGTGATTCATGTGCATGTTCATCGGCATTTTATTGCGCAATAGTTTCGGTCTCGTGTGAACGCAAAAAAGCTTACTGCGAAACAAATTTGTTGCGCAATAAAGTTATTGCGAAATAAATTTATTGCGCAACCGTGTGAACGAGGCATCAAATTCGTATATTATGCCAAATACGTTCATACAGTGTATATAATTATTATGCCCAATACGTACATACTACCCAATACGTATATTATGCCCGATACGTATATTATGCCCAATACGTATATAATGCCCAATACGTACATTATGTCCTACACGTATATTATGCCCAATACGTACATGTATAACAATTATACACTTTTGATAAATTGTTCAGACATGTATACAATGAATAATCTCAGAGACATGATATGTTTGTGGTTTAATGACTGGAAATATTACAGCAATGACACAAAAAACCTTAGTTTTCCGATCTGATTTTCTAAGATCTGTAAAAAAATGGGTTTTTTTTTCTTTATCTCTCTTAATAGGGACTTACGTTTCTGGGAAAGCATCCCACGTTGTACAATGTTTCTTTGTTTCCAGTGAGGTACTTGACAGACATGCATACCTGGTGTATTATAAAATAAGAACGCAAAGACACACAACCGCTCAAGAAAGCAAATGTTCGTCCTTTTACATCGTTGTACCAGGCATTTCAGTAATATTGCAAATTGTAAGAATGTTTTAAACCGGCAATTCAAACTAAAACACACACACAAACATGCACTCAGGTAGACAAGTTTTGTAAACTTTTCTTCTGAAATAATTTTTTTAATGTTAAAGCAGATGAAGAAAAGAAACACATTCTTAACTGCTTTTCAGATTTTTTTATTCATATTATATATGTGAAGAAATGACTACCTCAGTTAGATCACAGATTTTGATTCTGTCACACAATAAAGGGTTCAGTACTCCATTACATCGCAGGCATTTTATGCAATCTGTACGAAATCAAATATCATAAACCTTGTAAACTACAACTAAATTTCAAAGATATTAATTAACACAATACAAATAGAGTCAAAGTAATTTCACATCATCATTTATATTATTCCTATTATTACACAATTGTGATATATTGAAAACAATTCTGTTCAAAATGCTGAAAAATGATTTAAAAAGAAACGTGAAAATTTCTGTCCCAAACCTGTATTTTGCACCAAAACGAAAATCAGAAAACTAGAAAACACCAAATACTTCATCTCTCCTATAGTTTTATTACGACGGTTTGAATGTGCCTTCTTTTTTATTTCATAACAAGGTTAAGGAGATAAAATATTCCAGTTGTATGGTATCAATATAGTAACTTGTGACAAAAACAGTTCGTTTTTCGATATAATGGGGGAGGGTAGAGCGGACAGTTTACATGTACTTTTACTCGTTTACATGTAGCTAGCTCTCTCTTCGGGGTCGCACTTACTCCATTGATAAAGCTATATTAAAGCTGAAAGCCTACATTAAAAACTTTGATGAAATAGTAAAATTTTTTTGGGACAGAGATTGTTAGATATAGACTCTAACAATCTCCGTCCCATGACATAGAAATAAGCTATAGCGACCCTTCACACCTGCTGACGTATGCATACTAATGAAGGTACGACCTAAAATCCAGGTACATCGCTACAGCGCCGGTATATAAGACGAGCTTCAAACTCGTCCACCGTGACATTCAGTGATGAGAAGTCTGGGAGTAAATACACAGATACATGTAACACCTGAAATGAGAAATGAAGTTATCTGATGAAATAATCAATAATTGTTTTGAGAAATAGGCAAAAAATGTACTTTAAATAAAAACTTGAAAAATAAAGCTTGCAGTGCATAACTAGGGCGGATACAAGTACGGAAAGATGGGGGGGGGGGGGGGGGTACATTTGCTCTTGAACAGGTCCAGGAATACTCCAGATTTGGCTATTATAGCTGTATATGGCTATTATAGCTTTATTTGGCTATCCTAATTAACAGGAAACAGACGTAATTTCCGGTTGTGTTTCGAGCGAGTAGAAGCGAAAGTTGTGGTAAGGACAGCAGGTGTTTCAAGGCACATATTCTCATCAAATGTCACTTGTGTTTGGATTGAAAAGCGCATTTTCATAAATGAACAGCTGGTATATATTCATTTCTGTAAAAATATGCACAATAAACTTAATTAAACCTTACATATGTATTCTTCAGCTCTCTAACTTTCACAAAGTGTTTCTCGACTTTCTGGTGTGTGTTTCCAGCCTCAATAATGTCTGCAAGTCGCTTGTATCGCGTACAAATTGCATAATATGTATAGACAGTATCGCTTTGGTATTATTTCGATCTTAAACCGCTTCTGACGGAAAATCGACTTCAAGACCAGAAGTGAATGAACGTTGTTTCGATTTGATCAAACAGACCAAAATAATCAAGAAAATGTTATTTATGAATAGAATTCACTTTGATTATCATATATTGTAAATACAAAAGTGCCCTGACTCCCTGTGAATAGGTTGCACTTGTCGAAATTTATTAATAACCCTTTTCAAAATAATGTTCACTGGGACCATTTTTTGTCGCCTGCGAAGCATAGCGACACTTAGGGATAACTTTGACTGTTGCCCGTCTGTCTGTCCGTCTTTCTGTCACACTTGGATGTCACACCCTATATAAAAATGATTCCTAAGTGTCGCTGTGTTTTGCAGTCTACACTTGCATTCCTAGGAATGATTTTTGTCTTTTCGATTGACGTTTTATCCACTCAAAACAATGAATGAAATAAGATAATCTCAAGCATTATTCGGTTTCAGTGCCTACAGAAAAACACAGCTTTCATTCAACGATACAGAGTAGACATGAAAGGACAGCAACAGACGCAAAATGGACATCAAACACAAACACTACTGTTACAGTAGTACTATTTTAAGGTTACACATAAACCAACGAAACTATATATCGATCTATGCTGACTTCTGATGACCATCTGCCACGCCATTAGCAAATGAAATGACGTCATACCGCTCTTGACGTCACAATGACTGTGTCGTATATACTGCTATAATATGACATAATTTCGTTGTTTTGCTTGGATAAAATTCCTTATATAAAGACTTTATTTTTTTACCACTATTTTGTGGTTTTCTATGAAATATACATCGGTTCCACTGTGGGTTCTCATGGAAGCAAAATTTTGAGTCCCCGAGATGGAAACTATGTATCTTTCAAAGAAAACCACGAAAGACTTTTTTCTCTCATATCTAAGGCCTGTGAAATCCAAAAGTGGATGAGAATAGAAGAAATAAAATCATATTGGTCTAATTACCAAAGTTTTTAAATATATACGAATTCAGCGCTCTGGAAAATGGTTTATTCTCTTAGAATACACACGAATATTTTATAAAAGAATTAATAAGAAGATATAGCGATCGATGTTTTCCTTTCACGGACTGAAATCACGACGTGACAATATTTAACGTCATCAATATTGAAACACTAGCGTCAGTTGATATGTGATCATGGCGTTAGATAGCTTGAAACGCTGTTTGAATTCAATTTTTTCTTATGTTTCATGTGAGAAGAAATAGATTCTTTCACTTTCTACTGAGTGATACCAAAAAAAATTAATCTCTTGACTGAAAATTTTCATCTTTTCCCTCGTTCTGCTACGCTGCACTCTGGAAAAGATGAAATTTCCGTCATTCTTGTAATTTTTCTTGGTCTCACTCAGTAGATCGTGATAGAACCTAGTAGTCTCGCACCACGGATGTTTGTTTCGAACCCCTATTGTGAGGTCATAGACGTTTACGTAGCTTAAGCAGTGTTTGACGTCACATGGAGCAACATTAAATTTTAACGGAAACAAGCTATATTTTTTTCATGACATATGTGAAAATATATGGGTGTGAGAAAAATGATCAATCAGCCCTTGTACAGAGGGAAGTCACATCCGAGTATCATAAATTTGCATTCCACGACGAGGCTTATTATTATTAAAAGCGATCCAAAATATGTCGACTATGATATTTTGAGCTAGATAACAACAAATTGTGTTCATTTAATTTTTCACATTCCCTGCATCTCTGAAGTACCACATTTTCATAATCATCTATATATGCACGGAATACATAATCATAGCACTCACTAACAACGAAGAACACATAATTGGTATGTTGTGTCTTTGTCCACGCACTTTCATACCTTAATTGAAAAATATTGACCCTCACATTCAAATATTCCACATCCAACTACGCCCTTACCCTCTTACACGATACCTGTATGTCATCGTTTTCATATAATGTACGCAATATGCATGATCTTCAGTGGCGTAGCTATTCGCTATTTTCAAAAAACCAGAGTTACTTCCCGTTTGAGACGGTATCTGACGTAGACTGATTATGACGTCATCCAATTATATGGAAACAGTCCTAAAGTCTGGGAAATGACGGCATAAAATCGACGTCACCATACCATTTTCATGACTTCACAATGGTTTTACGTCAGATACCGTCTGCATGTAAGGGGGAAAAAATGCAAACACACAATAGCAAAATTAAATTGCTGCTTTTCTTGAAAAAAGGGTTTGGGAACAACGATTAGGCCCTAAGCATGTTATTGTTCTATAATGTCTACAGAATACATGTTTTAAAATATACACTGAATATCGAACATTTGCACAAAAAGTAAAAGCTTTAAGGTTAGGGTTGCGACTACAGGGAGATAACTCTGTTTTCATATCACATAATATTTGAAACAGACATAAATGCATATTTTTCAATGAAAAATAGTAAAAATATATATTTTTAAAAAATATTATTCAAATAAATGATAAGCAACACTTTATATTTTAAAGCTTCTATTCATTTTTCAACATAATTCAAAAATAGAGAAACACAGTAAAACACATTAACATAAAAATGAGGAAATATAGAAAATTTTCAAAAATAAAGGAACCTGATCTCCAACGCTTGATTTTAGAGATGGCGACCCCAAAATGCAGTGGACAGTTCCACGACGAGACGTATGAGAAGGAGGATGGCTTCAGATTACTTGACATAAGACACAAAAAGGTTTCTAAGGGAACAAAAACAGCACTGTTGGGGAAAAGAAAGGGAAGTTATCTGTGTAACGGATGTGTAAATAATTATGAGAACAGACCCATAAAGAGAGAAAAATTGTCTCAAGTTGATAATGTACTAGAGGCAATTAGATGTGGAAGTTTAAGTGAAGATGATTTGGGGAAAATTTCTTTTGAAATTGGAAAGGCCATTTCCTCTGAAGTCCAAATGGACAGTGAAAGCGTTATGAGGCAATATAAAGAAGTAAAAAATCTTAAAAACATGACCTTCTACCAAGAAATTGATTTTAGGGATTTAAGAACGAGGGTTCTTCTGCCACAACAGCTACGTGACCATTGGAATCAGAACGAGTCATTTTCCGTCAGCGGCCATCCCTCTAAAGGTGAAGGAGGGGATTTCATCCTTGAGGCAAAAAATAAGGCCAGCAAACGTTGGATGCCTGCCGGCAAACCCAATGAAAAGAGGTGGCTGCGCTGTATAAGAAACCTGGACGATCTCTCCGAGGTATATCAGACGATTCCCGCCTTTCAAACTTCAATGCCTTGCACATGCGCATAATATTCACACCTTGTATTCCTATCCTGCACTGAAATTAAATAAGACATGGAATAACATCATGCAACCTACTCTTTCAGAACCATTCTGTAATAATAATACTATTGAACAGTGTATGGTTTTTACAATGGTTTTTATTTCAAAACGGAACGGTGTTCCTCACAAAAAAACCTTATCTTTGCAAGGTGTGTTGCATCCCTTACTTGCCACCCAATGCATTTAGCGTGAACCCAATAATCACACCCACCAACTTTACTACATCCCACCCATACATGCTTTTCCTTTTCACCCAAATGTTCAACGTCACACACTCGGCATTTATCTTCGTCTTGCGTCACCTTCCTTCTCCTCCTTCTTTTTGTCTTCTCTAAAGAGGCAATAATGATAACAAAATCAAAAATTCATTCATTTAAGATGATATATTTCAAATTCCTTATTTGATAACCTTAAAACAAATTTGGAGGATTATTATCAATCAATGTATTCAATATTCTTTTGGTTATGAATTCATAATTAAACGTACCTTCTAAGGCTTCTTTGCCTGCTGTTGAACCAGACTTAGTCATATTGCTAGAAGATGTATTGCTAGTAGATGTTGTCTGAGCTAAATTGGTAATAAAGTGACAGAAAATTAATTTTAGATTTATATACAAAAAGTTACAACCAGTTTAGATGTTGTCTAACTTTAACAATTTAATTTCCATTTATTCTAATTGATCAACTGCTATTTAAACGGAAATCTATTTACAGCACTTTTTTTTGAGCCGTTGATTTCCTCAACCACGAATCAGCTGATAATACAATATGTTGGTGTTTTGTCTTAAAATTTCAAGAGTACTATTTCGTTTTTACTTACATAAAAATACTTTGCATGTATACGTAATTGCTCAAACTTGTTTTCATTCCAAAGATAAAGAGAACTTGAAACATGGCGGCAATCAAAACTTGTTTTCTTCTTGGAAGGCAGTTGTATCACTGCGCTTCCTCCAGACTTACTAAATATAGTGCGTGAATAGATTGCCATTAATCAGATGCAAGAAACAATCCTATTTACACTAGTTGAAGATATGAAATGATAAGAAATAAATCTAATAAATTTTATGTTGATGCAGCTATTACAAGAAAAAGGTCGGCACAATACTGCATCAATGCGCAATATTTTATGACGTCATAACTAAAATCAGCATGTTTTCAACAATGAAAATAAAATCAAATCTTTGTAACATCTCTTTATAACTTATAATGTATAAATTAATTACCTTCGCACTCATCAATTCTTTTTCTAACGGCTTTTGGTGATGGGAACGATGTAACGGGAACCTCTGTTTCCTTGTTGTTGTTAATTTCCTGTGACTTAGATTCATTATTTTTCCCTTCAATCGCATAAAAAAATGTAATGTACATTCTGTTTTTGATAAATATGAATTATGAACGGAATATTGAAATAAATTGGTAACAGGGATACCAGATATCAAAACACTCACATTTAAGGTTTTCCGATGTCAAAACTAGATTTTGTCCCGTTTCAGATTCCAGCCGAAGATGGTATTGGCTGTTCGTCAATATTTGGATTTCTTCCAACTTAAAACAAAATATATGAAAATTACAATTGTTGAAACCTTTCAAAATATATAAAAAGATAGTTTATTTAAATAATCATAAAATATTGTCTTTGAATATTGCGTGTTAATACAAGTTTGACGTGTTTTGTTCTAGATCAGAGAGAAGATAGCGAGGGAGGAGTGTAATTTAAGCGACAGACAAGTCGATCTGACGGAGGAACTTTTTCAGTGGCGTTGCCTTTTGAGGAAGTCTCAATACCTTAAAGATTCTCAAGTTTCGATCAACCATGTGTCGATTGCAGGGACAGACCTTGACAAAGACCTTGTTAATTTTGCAGCGAACATCAAGGGCAACAGACAAATGTATTTAGACAACATTGCATCAGGAAATAAACCAGGTTGTTTGTACATAAGATGATATATAAACTTGCTATTGCAAGATGTTATATTTCCATTTTATCTTTTTTTTTTTTATTTATTTATGAAACATACAGATTGCTGTCTTTCATTAACGATAACAAAAATCTAATCATTCATTTTGGATCTTGCATCGAGCACATTCTTCTATAATGATTAAGATGATAAAAAATGCTTAAATTTTTACACGAAAAGTCGAAATTTTAAAATGATGCAAAATTTTTGAAAATTTTTATGTAGAAGTAATTGTCATATTTTATTTCATATTGTATTCTTGTTGACAGGTAAAGGAGAGAAGATGGTGCCCATTTTTATTACACCAGACGACAGATCCGCATTTTTTAACATTAAATCGAAAACAAAAGACGAAATATGTACCTGCATTGTGCAGATGATTGAACAAATACGACAACAAGGACATATATTATCTGCCGACAACCTTTTATACCTCTTTGAGGCGGAAAACGTCAAATTATCAAAGAAAGAGGTGATATTGCAGTTTTATGCAGAGGTCTGCGAATCCTTACAAGAGGCCACAAATGAAGACTCTTCCGGTAAATATGACTATATACTTACTTTTTTGGCAATTCCTTGTCTTCTTTTATAAAATGTACAGGATCTTGCCTTTGGGTCATTGATATACTTCAAATTTATTTTCCCTCTTTTAGATTTAGCTCGACTTGGTTGACCTTTCAGATTTTTCCCAGGATTGTTTCCTTTCTTTTGTTCTTGTCTTGGAGCCTTTTAGAATAACGTAACGCAAAATACTTTTAAAATAAAACTATCATAAAATGATATAGCAAGAAATATGAATTTTGTGTATTAAAACTAAATAAGAAGGATCAAGAGTGGACGTAAATTCCATCGAAAATGCTCCAAAATCATCAAAAGATTTTTGTACCTGAAGTCAACAGACGGGTGTACTCGATATGATACTTACAAGTGTGTGGTTATCAGGATTAATACGCACATAAATTGAAAAGAAAAAAAAAATTAACGGGAATAATAATGGTTTTCTTTGAATTGCAGACGATGAATGTGAAGAGGCTGAGTAAGCATGATTGAAAATTCAGAAGGACCTCAGGATTAAAGGTAGTTAATGACATTGTACTGTATTTCTATATTATGTGTTTTTCAATGGCCCGGACTCCTGTTTTGCATCCGTCACTTCATATTCATTTTTATCTGACAATGTGGAAAGATAAAAAGTATGTAGATACAACTAAACTAGATATACTATTTCTCTTCGAAAATAACATCAAATTTATTTTAAAACTTGAAAATGGTGATATTCTTAATCATGTCAACGGATGAAGGTGCAAACAATGCATATCTGTACTTTTGCTTCTCCGTCCGTAAAAAAGTGAAGGATTATCTTGACTTAATTAATGATAATTTCAATGGTATGGTAGCAAGTCTTATGCAATTTAGTCGTACTGGTGCTGCTATGCGCACACAGCTTCTAATACTCTGTTCAACCCCCCCCCCCCCTCCATCTTTATGTAAGTTCAACGCAACATTCCTACATTATTCAACTCTATTTTAATATATTACAGCTTTATTAAACATTTATTTAAGTACACTAGACATTTGTAGGCCAATATTTCGTATAACACGAATGAAACATATTAAGTCATTTGAAGTCAAACGGTACGATCACCAGATCAAACGGGTTGTGATTTAGATCGAATAGATCTTCGGACGAAACTGCATGATCTTGTATTTGCTGATTTACACGATCATAAGCGACATTTTCATGGATTGGGCAACAGGAAAAAGTGCACAATACAACGATTGACAAATTTGACCACGTCTAATGAAGAAAATACAAGTTGTAAGTGTTTGATTGAGTCACACGTGCAAACTGAGACACCAAGTGCAATGTGAGTCTCATTAATCCTCGTATTTGTGCTTTAAAAAAGATTGAGACAGTATTTTGGGTGCATTGAACAATGTACTGTCCTTACCATAACTTTCGCTTTCATTCGGATATATAAATAGAGGAAATGACGTCATGAAAAGGGCAGTAAGGATAGCCAAATAAAGCTATAATAGCCATATACAGCTATAATAGCCAAATCTGGAGTATTCCTGGACCTGTTGAATAAAGTCAATACTATTTACAGTAGTTTCAATAAGGTTTTTATCTTTGGGGAGGGATTGGGTCGTACATCCAGTTTCCTTGCTCGATGACTAAATTTTGCAATTTTGTCCAAATAAAAAAGATTCAGCTTTCCTTTCAACTTTTCAAACAGTGCTGGATCCGCCTATGTAAATTCGTACTTTTCCTTTGATATGCCGTATGAATGAAGACGGTATGTATATACAGCATTATGGTAAATTGAAAATTATATTCAGGACGGACAGACTGAAGAAAAAAATAACATCGTATCTCACCTGATAAGAAAATAAATCCTGATGCATCATCAATCTGACACTTGTTATGCTACTTCCGGTATTAGTTTATCACTGAGAGTGTTCGTTTAGAAGCAATAATATATATATTTCAATTGAACTGCCATCTGGACTTTTTTATGTATTATGATAAGAAAAAAAAACCATAGCATCATTACACATGTAAAGAATACTGACTTCATAATATGGATATGGTCATTATCCATATTTGTCATTCTAGAGTTTTTGGTATTATTGGTATTATGTTTTTTTTTAGTTTATCTATAATGCATTAATTTGATATTTCGTATGATCTTATTCATCATTCACTTGTTATTTTCCTGCATAGAACTAAAAGTTATCAGATGATAGAAATAAGGCACCCATATGTACATGTGGATGTAATCCTACTTCTTTGTCAAATCTATATATATATACAGATGTGTGTGTATCATATAGGATGTGTTGATCTCTCTCTCTCTCTCTCTCTCTCTCTCTCTCTCTCTCTCTTTTCTATATCTTCATTTTGCCGTCGGTCAATATATATTTAGAATAGCTTTACAGCCTTCCATGAAATTTTCAGTTTCAAGGAAGTGCCAATAAGATCCATTTCCTTTTAGATAGGATGGGAAAGTCGAACATCGTTTTACTAATTTATTTACAAGATCAGAGGAAAATATTTTCAAAGTCTCATTTTCGGCGGCCTTCTTCATAACACTATGTGCCATGCCTTAGATTCCAGGTACTTATATTTGTCATTCAAACAACTAATTCTTGTGACCACATCCTTTACAGATGTTTGAATAGTGAGAGAGTACCAAATGCAGTTTACGAGGGGTCGAAAGGTCAGCTAACCCCCTCCTCTTGGAATCTTACAACCATAAAAAGATACAAATTTGGTAAAAATCAAGTCCCGATCTCTTTTTTGCTATCATATTCTTTTGAAAAAAAAAATGAATTTTTGATGAAAATACTTATTGAATTTCTTTTTTGGTTTATTTCGGTTGGCGTTTGATAATTGCATCCTCTATATCAAATATTAAACATGTCCAGTAACAAGGACATTTCCGAGGATCGATGAAACTAAACATGTTGAAAAAAAAAACCGATAGAATTGGCATACAAATGTTAGCCGATTCGCCATCGCAGCCATATATTGCTTTTGAAAATTCTAATCAAGGACCACAGTTTTTTGTTTTGTTTTGTTTTGGTTTTTTTTTTTTTTTTGGCTTTTAAAATTATCAAATCTTGTTTTCTTCCCAGATTTATTTCTAGATAAGGGGACCAGCTCATTGTAATGCGCGTATCCAGAGTAGAGGGATCAATAACCCCTAAGCTTTAATTTGTACAAAATGATGATTTTCTTCTTTTTGTTTTTTTTTTCAAACACAGTAGCTAGAACAACCCCTCCTCAAATGGCTAGGAACCCGTAGAAAAAAAATCTGGATTCGCCGATTGATAAATGAGCATTAGAAAAAGACCCTTATCATCTTTCCCCTATTTAGATCCGCGCATATTTTAATGAAATTATATATTTATCATCTGTATTAATTTTCTTGAATAAAAAATGAAAACAAAATACAATCATGGAAAATAAGTAATACATGAACGTCGGATGAAATGGAAAAATAAAAATTTTGAGGAAAGAAAATTAAATTAATTGTATTATAAAATTCGACAACAATAGTTCATCCTTTCTATTTCTTTGAAGATATTACTAAGAGTGCTAAGAATCGACAAAACAATGAAAACATTATCTTAAATTGTATATTCTTAGCTGCATTTGTTTGTCAGAATTTACCTTATGCCCTATATATTTTAATTTCTAACTGGTATTCACCGAGAACAAGGCGGGAGGAGTTCCTCAAACTCGAAAATGTAGTGAACGACACGTTGTTATTCTAACCAATGCAAACGAACACTCTCAAAATGTCAGTTATACCGGAAGGAATGAATTCGTCTTGTATACAGGAGGGCAGACATGGAATCTAGTAAATTTATTTTCTAGAGGTAAGATAAAACAATTAATGGGCACACATTTCAGATGGTTTTTGTTACTATTTCAGACGAAAAGGCCGAATTCAAAACTAGTATGATATCCAAGTAGAAACCAACTTAGGATAGGGGGGGGGGGGGGGGGGGTATTGAAGAAGTATGTGTTTTGCAGGGTAGGGGGGGGGGCATGAAAAGAGATGGGGTCTTTTCACATGTAATTCGTTTATGCTTCAACGTAGGTAAATATTTGTAGCATAAAGAGCTTCTTTTTACATTGGCGTTCTTATGGTACTGACTTTATAGACGTCGGGAGGGAGGGTTTTTTTAAGTGTATGTAATAAATATATTCATAATTCAAAGATATAGATATTAATGCCTGCTTTTGAAATCGATTATTGATTATTTCATCAGATAACTCCATTTCTCATTTCAGGTGTTACATGTTTTTACTCCCAGACTTCTCATCACTGAATGTCACGGTGGACGAGTTTGAAGCTCGTCTTATATACCGGCGCTGTAGCGATGTACCTGGATTTTAGGTCGTACCTTCATTAGTATGCATACGTCAGCAGGTGTGAAGGGTCGCTATAACTTATTTCTATGTCATGGGACGGAGATTGTTAGAGTCTATATCTAACAATCTCCGTCTCAAAAAAATTTTACTATTTCATCAAAGTTTTTAATGTAGGCTTTCAGCTTTAAGCATGCATTTCCTAACAAATTCCTGAAGTTGATTTTGTACCAGTACGAAGAAGAAAAGACCCCTACAATTTACCATGAGTATAGTTTTTATTTTTACATAACATTGTTATCAAAATTCTTTTCCTTTTTCTCCGAAAGTCATATATTTCAGAGAGAAGAGGATTTTTAGAAGCCAAAACACATATAAAACTGAAAATCGCTTTTTATCTGGTGATGCTTTTACATTTTTTTTTTTTTTGGTGATACACCCGTTATGCAGTTTCATAAAGCCATTTTATGAAAATATGATATGATAACATGTTACATATCGCTCTGCTTGAATGCGATTGGTCAAGTTTGGAACCTTATCACATAAATTTTGACAAGTGCGACCTTCCAAATATCGGTCAATTGTAAAATTCAGACGCGGATTCAATATCAATGATTAAAATTGTTGTAGAGTTAATTATTGCATTAAAATACTTAACAAATTTGAAACATTTTTTTTTCTTGCGCAAAGAATATATCTATACGATGGGGAACTACTTCTCATGGCGTAGCAGACGACCTGTAGGTCACTTCGTGGTTCGCCTGTAATTCTCAGAAATGTTGATTTCACGTTAGAAATACACATATTCAGGCAATATCATGTGATAAAAAGAATCTCAAATGAATTCCCATTTCATACGATGTATTATGAAACTCGTGCGTTTTATATCCCCTCGCCAAGGCTAGGGGATATAAAACACACAACTCGTTTCATAATACATCGTATGAAATGAAAATTCATTTGAGATCCTATATATATCTTAGGATCCGCTTAAGTAAATGGTAAGAGTAACCCTAATACGTCGACTGAACCCTGTAAGCTAATCAATTTTGTCCTTTGACCTAGACTTCTTAAAAATGTCAACCCTCAACAAATCTCTTGAACCTTTTAAAAGGGGTAGGGATTTCAGATTTCAAAAGTGAATTCCTCATGACAACACCTTTCATTTTGACCTGGTGGTATTGACCTTGACGCCTGACGTACATGTACTTTTCTGTCGGCGCCGTGGTCTAGTGGTACATGTAAAGGCGTCCAGACAGTGACCAATAGGTTGCTGGTTCTAGCCTCACTAGGACCACGGGTCGCCCGACATATACTCATCTATGTTCTATGCAATATTTTAAAAATGCCCTTGTAAGACTTTTTTACATGTCTATGGTGTTTCTTTTTAAATTAAAAAACAAAAACAAACAAACAAACAAAAAATGTACTTTTCAAAAACGTTAACCCTGGTTAAATCTCTTCATCATAATAATCGTATTGAAAATTTAGAAAAAGGTCTAATGAAAAGCTCATACGAGATTAGATTTTTTAAAAAATCAATAAAGATAGAGAGAATAATTCACTTTAATTTGCTGGATTGATGCCATTGTCTTACTGTTATAAACGACATACATTGTGTATGTCCCAGAGCTATGAGCATGATGAATGAATGACTTGACGATGAATCACAGATGTATGTATACTTTACTTTCCTTGGTTAATTCAGTCTATCCTATATCATACTCATCAACTTTCCCATATAAGGACTATAGGAGGACTCTAGCACCTTAATCCATGATTCACCCGTCATAATAGCAATTCAAGTCGATGAAGAGCGTCTTGAGATAAACAGAAAATGGAAATTAAGTTTCCAAACAAATATGAAACAAAATATATTTATACGAAGTTCAAGTTCTTTAATTAATTTAAGCCAACTGGCACATCAGCATATATACAATACATACATAAATGAAAAAAGAGTATGGTATGTCAAAATGCATATGAAAGAAGGTGAATAAATACATGTATATATTATCGAGAGAGTGCTTTAGAATAATACATTATAATAGGCAACACCCCGACCCATCCAGGGATCCTACCAACAAACACAGTCACAACAAATACGACTGTATTCATTTATAAACGCGATGACTTTGAAAAAAATTAAAAAGACTACCAATTTTAAGAATTTCTGTTCGTCAAAGCAAATAAACAGTACCAAAAAAAAATCAGTAACAAAAATAAAAAAAAAACCAAACAAACAGACAAATAAAGTGTTAAAAAAATGAAAAAGTTGAAAAATATATGATATTCTATTTTCAAATTTGGTAATAGTCGAAGTTGTGATGTAATAAACTTTTCGAAGCATAATGTCTTTCTAGATATTTTTATTTATTTTACAATAAATAAAAGTATCTAGAAAGACACTAACCACACACACATATAGAATACAGTACAATTTCTTCATGATTAAAGATGAAATTTTGGCTAGATCGGGCTGTTCTAGTTTTGAACTTCATCCGAACAGGAAAAAAAGTCGAAAATTTACTTTCATGTCCTATTAATCCTACATTTTCTTAAAAGAAAAACAAAAAAAAAAGCCATTCAACAGCATTTAATTAATGCGGCAACCGGAAGAACATTGTAAAATGAGCGTTATAATTGGTTATATGTCCAAGTCGAGGATTGACAGAATAATAGGACACATATACTTTGTACTGAGTCATACCTGTATTATGCATATAATTTTGTACTGAATACAATGTAAAATGAACGATTTGTCTGACCCGCAAAATTAACGGTCTGACCGGCAGTGATGGTGTACCTTACATAGCTGTGGTGACGTTACTAAACTCACATCGTTTTTTGTTGAAGCACGGTGATTGTCAAAATTTTACTGTTTCAGTCGACGTCATTTTCCTTTACTGGGACAACCGAGTGTGCCGTACAATAATGCATATATAGGCTAATAAAGTGGGATCTTCCTCCTCATTGTACGAGTATAAGGGGAAACATCCACATAACACTTGAAATGTAACGTTTATTTTATATGCACGGACTTTATTTTTCTCTTGGAATGATACTTGGGATACTTATTCATTAACAATGGATCAGGAGGAAACACTGATCAGATGGAATAGTTCTTTGACGGAATGGTTAATACCCAACAATATTTTCCTGTCTCTTTACCTGATCGTCGGAGTTTTTGGAAACGCTCTGGTGTTGTTTATTTACATTTTCCGCATGAGAAATGGGAAAGATGACAGATATTTTATCCCGTCTTTGGCCGCGGTCGACATCTGTGCATGCACCATCGGGGCAAGTTACGCTCTGGCTTTGAATTTGCTGCCGGTGAGGTTTCCTGGAGATTTTCTGTGTAAAGTTCTGTGGTTTCTAAGCCAGAGCTCAACAATATCATCTAGCCTGCTTCTACTTGTAATCGCAGTTCACAGATACATGAAGGTCTGCAAGCCACTCAAACCAAAATGGAGTTTGAAGTACAAGCGTTTAGCTGTAGGACTTTCTATAACTTCAGCAGTAGTAGTTTCACTGCCTACTTTTGCATTTTATGGAGAGATACAAATTTATAATGCCGAACTTAATGTAACCGGCTACAGGTGTAGTCATGTACATGAACGCACTGTTGGTTACGATTTCCTTATTTTGTACAATATTATTTTATTCGTATGTGCCTGTGGCGGCATAGTTGTCATATCTACACTTTACGTTCTCGTGGGAAAATCTATCTATGCCAAAGTTATACAGTTCAGGAAGTCTATGAGGCGGCCAAAAAAGATACCAACACCGGTTTACTCAGTGTCGGCTGATAACAACCACAACGCATTCAATGACGTCAGAGGCCAAACGACGACATTGTCAGAAGAAGGAAAGACCAGCATGAGCTCAGAACTTCCGAATGGATCAGCTCAGAACGACGCAGTAATGGAGGACGAAGCATCCGGTCAGAGTGTACAAGACAAAACAAACACCAAAAGCAGAGAATCCCGTTCTAGATTCTCGCGAGAATTGCTACACGTCCCAAATGTGCGAGGACACTTTCTACATTACAGATATTCTTATATGTTTATGACCATTGCATTTATCTTCGTGATTTCTTACTTGCCTAGAATTATATTAATGCTGCTTGAGTCAATATTTGATACGTTTTGGATGAAATCAGACAAAACAATTGCCGCTATGTTGTTTTTGTATAGGATGTATATCCTTAACCACGTCACCAATCCTTTTGTTTATGGATTTTTCGATGGGACATTTCGACAAGAAGTTCAGTCATTATTTTGCAAATGCAAAGGTCACGTAAATAATCATGAAATCAACAAATCATCTTCATAAGTACCAGCATCTCATGACTGTTATCATTACCTTTGTTTATTTATCATGTGGGTTATTTTATTCAATTTTCATCAATCTTTTCCATATATGTACATGTTCAGTGTATATGAAAAAGGTTACTGGTACAGTAGCAATTATTCAATTGAAAGGTATCCACTGTAGTCTTGTCTTATGTTCGGCTTAATTACTACAGTATATTGTGACAGCTACATGTAGGTACCACCTTATCTCCACTACTAACTTTGACAAATTTTAAAAGATCTTGACATCTTATTTTGATCATCGTTTTTAAAGTGTTCATCACCTTAATACTAGTTACCGTTTAGATTTGTTTACCGTAAGAGTTTGCTGCACCATATTTATTAAATTATAAATGAAAAAAGAAGCGAGAAGTATATTTGATTTACGCCAAGAGCTAGAAGGAGCTGATAAGATAAGACGTAAAATCTGCCCTAAAAAGTGGAATTTTGAAAATAGAAATTTTAAGAAAAATCGTTCGTTAAATTAATACAAATATAGTATCCCATCAAAATCTGAAGATATTTTAGATCTATTATGGATAATATTGCTAACATTTGGGTCAAAACTTTTCTTTTTCCCATAGAAATCAATAGAAAACGGAAAAGTTTTTTTGAGCATTGTTCCCCGGGAGATACAGAACGCCACTTATACTGGAGGTGTATATCCATTATACAAATTTTCTGGAAAAGTGGGGTTCTGTATCTCCGGGGGGAACACTACCCCAGAGAGGAAAAACCAAAATAGGAAGGGGGTGAATTGGTAAAAGAATCGATCTTTAAGATCATTAAATATGGAAAATTTGATTAATTTTCTTCCTTACACCATAAAAATGTGTTCTAAATACGATCGAATGAAATGTACAACAATTAGGAACGAAATAAGCAGAAGCGATGTGGATTTCTCTGCTGATGTGTATTTCGCGCTAAAAAGCTTCTATTATAGCCATTACATACAAAATAAGACCGTATTTTGAGTTCCGGATTTCATTATTTTACCGATTAGAGGAAATAGAAATTTCGAAATGTATTTCTGATATACAATGTAGATGAATTTGATATCTTTTAGTTAATATTTATCCATTTCAGGCAAAATATTCTAAAATTTCTACGTTTATGGTCGATATTATCAGTTTTATTACCCGAGTACCCCCTACATCTTTGGACCTTCATTTTAGAATCTTGGGAGTATTTCATCGAAAAGTAAAACATACAAAAAGTCTTCAAATACATTTTATATCAATAATAATTATATTTTGTCTGCATATGTAACGTCATGTGGAAGAAATACGGCACGAGATTTAGGGCTAAAACCGGCCCTTATCTTATCTGCTCCTTTCTGTAACTCGTTTATAAACATGTTTTTTATGAGACTCTGGATTTCAATTTTTCTAGTGAATCTACAACATCGCAGAAGGGGCGAGGCAAATAAATTTAAAGACATCTGCCGAATACGGCACATTCAAGTCTGGAAATATTTATAACAAGAGTTGGTTATAATATTTTACAATGTGTAAAACTTCTGAATATTTTTTCTTATGAAAGATGAATATCTATAATAATGTTAGCATGTTAGAATGTTTATATGGTTTCTGATTGAAGATTGCCCGCTTTCCAAATGTGTAAGATCATATAATACAGTCTTGTCATCTGTAAAGTTGATAACATTTTTCTTAGTTGTGATCAAATTTGTAATAACACTACAATTTCATTATAACATTAGTACCGGGACAAAGATATGGACAGATAGAACGATTCCAGGAAACAAACAGTGACAACACGAACGACAAAACAAAACACAGGAAAATGGCATTCACAAATGAAAGACACCGTGCATTTATAAAAAGGAGGGAGAACAATATTTATACGATTCCGTTTTTCTTTGGCGATCTACTAGCAAATGGTGTGGTTATCTGGATTATGTACACACAACCCTCGCATTTATCCGGTTACAACGAGGAATCACGCACATTTTCGTACATGTATCTAGCAGCCGACTCCGGGTAAAGACCAAAGGATGAGGAGACACTAGGGAGGTTGAGATTTCCTACGTGTAACTTGTACGTGTACTTGTATTCTGATCGCTATTGTGACGTCATCATTAAATGCGTTTGACGTCATTTGCTCTACAAGGTACACGTAGCCAGCGAACGTGTAAAGTGCGAGGTACACGTAGGTCTTTACTTCAAGATATTTCATCCCCTTTATTCTATCAAATATTATAAATAATATAGCATTCAATTCAGAATGATTTGTAGTTTCTTTTCAATATAGATTTAACCGAATTTAATGTTTGTTTTGAATTCAACCTGTCCAAAAGTCAACTCTACTTCATTACGATTTTACAAGTACACGTAATAGTCTTTGAAAAGAAATCTCAACAACAGTAACGTGTACAGGCTTTCTACTCTACCTTGATGAAAAAGTAGGAAAAAGTAGGAGTTGTCAAAGAAAAAAAGTAGGAGAAAAGTAGGAAAAAGTAGGAATTTATAGGGGAAAAGTAGGAAATTTTCCATTACTTTTAGCGACAATTTTCAGTAAGTATGACACACAAATCACAGTAAGCAATGATTTTAGACTGGTAATGTTCATCTATGAGGAAATCACAGAGAGAAATAAGGACAGATTGATTTTTCATTTCCCATATACAGAATGGGCGAGCGAAGCGAGCTCGAACTTTTTTAAAAACTTTGAATCAGATGTCGATGACAAGTGAAGCAAGACTTGTAATTTTTTACTTTTGAGATGAAAAAGTAGGAATAGTAGGAGGTTTTGAAGAAAAAGTAGGAAAAAATAGGATCAAAATAAAAAAGTAGGAAAAGTAGGAAATAGCAGGAAAAAGTAGGAACAGTAGAAAGCCTGCGTGTAGTTCAACTTGTACACTAGACGTACCCGTACAAGTTACAAGTAGGAAATCTCAACCTCTCTAATAATTAAATAACCACAAAACTCTGCATCATATCAGATTTTTATCAGACTAGACTACCCTACATGAATAAAACCCTGGACTACTACGAAAACTATGTTACACATGATAAATATTTCACTACAGAAAAACCTTATAAAGGAGTATATATGGTTTATATAGTAAAGTGGCCCCCTAAAATCAACTTCTCCATAATCAAATTTTGTTGGAACTTTTAGAGAGTTGATTATCTATATTTTAAGAAATCTAGTCATAAACACTACCTCTCGCTTTCTAAGACATTACAAATGTAGCCTAAATATCATGAAAACCGTTGATTTTGTCTATTTTTCACTAAAAATAGAAGAATTCCTGATTATTTTCATTGAGATAACATCGAGCGGGATCTTGAACAACTTTTTCCTTTTATATGCACTTAAAGACGTGCAAATGTAACAACATATCATAATATAAAAGTTGTTCAGAAGCCCGCTCGATACTAGCTACTAGGAAGTTTGTCGAAAATAAGTCCCAAAATGACGTTTTTCCAGAAATTTGGCGAAATATACCATTTTTGATGCTCTAATTCTAAGAAATTGAGAAAGGAAATCAAAGGATAAGTATCATTTCATAAGTAGCCTACATTGTAGAAATATTGGCACAAATTCATTTCTTTATGCCGGTAAATTTAAGATTTTGCTCAAAAAGGGGGCCACCGTATATAGTCCTTTAGCTGCAGGCGATGATTAATTAACGGTTTCGGCTTTTAAAACATACATTTTCACCTAAATAGATCCATTCCATTCCATCGGCATACTTGTACGTCTGTATTTTTATCTGAGTCCTAAATAATCATACTGTAATCGTGCTCGTGTGGCAAGGTATAGAAATAAATCATACGAATTGAATTGACTTTCAATATTATTTATTATTCGTTAACGAAATGTACTATTTGTAACGTAATAAAATAACAAGTTTTCTATAGCCGAATAAAACAAGTCCAAAATCAAATATAGTGCTAACTAACTAAGATATGGTATCTAAATAGACTAAGTATAAACTATAAAATAATCCGAAATAAACTAAGTTCTCACAAGAACTAAATATCAGAAATAACACTTTCTATTTAAGCCAAAAACCACAGTGGCTATTCAAAGAGAAACCGACATTGCTAGATACGCCAGCAGAAGTGACTACAATGAACGAACGAAAGGACGCGATTTAACGTGCGGCGTGTCAACTGAATGACCTTACCACACGCCCCGCCCGGAGGGCGGGGGACGGGAAAAACGGTTAAAAAGGCCGAAAAACAGCCGAAAGCCCCGTCGGGCCGCGTTAGAGCAACAGAGACACCGCACGCAAAGGAAAAACATGCCAGGCGGAAGAAAAGGGGTCGCAGGTACTGACTGGTCATTCTTACATAGCACTGAATGCCTGTCAGTCCCACTCGCAGCCGTGTGCGCAGTGAGGGCTGTGACGGAAGCCGGTCACCACTTGCCTTGACAGGCCGGTCACGGCCGCTGGAGTCCGGGAGTAGGGGAAGTGTTAAATGTTTAGATGGACACCTGAAATGTTCTTATCGGGGCTAAAAAATGAAAAATTGAGAGAAAAAACTAAATAAAGATCGAGAAAGCCGCGGAGAGGAGAAGAAAAGGATAGTGAGAGCCCCTAACGCCAAAGTGTTTAACGTGGGGTTGTCCAAGCCCGCACGCCCAATTGACTGAGTGTCAGATTGGGAGGAAAGGATAGGTTTTAATAGGAAGAAAAAGTTTGCAGGTTAATCCTGCCACTTACACCCTTTCTGCATTCTGTTGGGTTGGTCTCTGATGTCCTGTAGTTGCTGGTGTCTCTAGCCTTGTTTGTGGCTTCTGAAAAGAGACTAAGGGATAACTTTTAATTGCAGGTTGGATTGGTAAAAAAAAGACCGGTGGTTACCTCGTATGTCCGGTGAATATGGTTACCAGTGTTCTGCCAGATGCTATCCAGGACCAATGTTGTCTTATCTTTCGTTTTTGGATCCTTCCTGTAATATACTATGTAGCCAAAGTATTAATTATATGATAGGATAATTTTGATTCCCTGCAATTAAAATTTTTATTAAAAATGAAAATAGCCAAAGTGGGATCCTAGCACACATACTCATTTACATACCCTCTTATACTGGAAAGGATAGCACAGGAAAGAAGATAAAGTGTTCGGCTGGTAGAGGCCTATCCTAACTAGGTAGAAGATGAAAAAGGCCTTAACGTCTTAACTGGATCATGTAGCTTCCTCTTGAATTGGGTTGCTGATCCGGGGCAGAAATTTTTTTGGTTTTAATTATTTTCCTGATGTACAAAAATTTAAATTGAATGAAGAATGTTTTGTTTGACTTTTTTTTTAAGTTTGTTTATTTGGGGACAGAGGATAGTTCATAGGAAGAGTGTTCGCGTGTTTACCGATAGTTTTTAAGACATGCATACACATAACACAAAGAAAAACACAAATTTATAGCTCCTTGGTACTATTATGAGATTTGGCTAAGAGAAAAAACTTTAACCCGGGGAGATAGCAGCCCTGTCGCCTGATGTTCGCTTCGCTACACATAATAGAGTCATCGCTGGTACGCTCTACTTAAGAGTATAAGAATTTTAGTAACTGGAAGGACTAAGCCATAGGTTTTCGGGGTGCATTCAAACCCTTACTAGCCTCACATGTTAGTGTTTAATAAATGGGTGAGGTGTATTGAGACATAGCGATGGTACACTGGCTCTGATGCAAATCGCACTCTTGGCAGTATCTCATTTTACCTCGTGTTTGAGATATGTTAATTGGTCAGTAACATTAGGAGGGTAGAGACGTCGCTCTGCTAGATCGATGCTGGCTATACGGAGCCTAATACGTAGCATTGCTTCGCCTTACTGTTAGTCCTTAATGTTAGTTTGTGAGTGAGACCAAAGTATAGTTTAGTTTTGGCGTTAGCCACACAGTTAGTGTACTCGAAAGAAAGTGTGAGAAGTACCCGAAGTAGAGAAATTTGTCAGAAATTGTCTATTGCTTTTAACGAAAATAACCCCCCAAAGACATGCATGTATTTGGAATTTGAAAAAAGAAGTGAATTTTGGTAATAAGATTTGACCCCTTGTTAGAATTTATTTCAGTTGAGCCAAAGAAAGCATAGATTCCCAAAAGACCATTGCTATATGAAAGTCAGAAAAGAATAGTATATTATGAGGTTGGAAATGTATTAGTTGGGAGCGTACCATTGATGATTCTAAGACCAAGTATTATCTGTGTTCGGATTGTGCCTGATGGGTTCGGTTGCGTGTTGGTGTGTGTTTTAGTCAGTCCGTAATTTGAGTACACGAGTGCGGTAGTTTTAGATATGGTCTGTCATGTTCGTGTCTGCGATGTATTGTATGAGCGCACTGTATGTGGCTTGTTTGATGTTGGTGTGTGGATTAAGTATGGCGGGGAGTGTGAGTGTGTGTGTGCCTAGTGTTCGGAGTGTGTTTAGGAGTTGGATTCTGTGTGTTGCGTGTTCGTTACAATGTAGTATGTAGTGTTCTGTTGTTTCAGGATTGTTGCAGTGTCTGCAGGTGTCGTTTGTGTTGAATATATGCTGTCCGAGCTCTGCGTTGAGCTTAGTGTAATTTAGACGTAGCCGCGTGATGATTTTGTCATGTTTTACGGATTTGCTGTATTTGGGTGGTGCCTGAAGTGTGTTTGGAATGGGTAGTTGTGGTGGTAGGGTGGTGTTTTGTAGTGTGTTTTTCCAGTTGTTCATGACGAGTTTTTTGATGTGCGGAAATGTTTCTCGTGCACTCAGGTGTATGTCACAGTCTATGTCGTCGAGACCTAGAGCCGCTTTGGCTAGTTTGTCTGCTGTCTCGTTACCGTGTATGCCTACATGAGCTGGTACCCACTCAAAATTGACCTCACAACCTGACCTTGCCAACAAATGACAATCTTGTAAGATGGAGTTAACTAGGTCACTGCGGGATGATTGACGGGAGCGAAGGGAGATTAGTGCACTGAGAGAGTCACTTAAGATTACCGACTTAGGATATCTATATTCCTTAATTAGGTCAATGGCCTCGTTGATGGCAATGAGTTCTGTGGAGTATATAGACAGATGGTTAGTGCATCTATATGATAAGTGCTCACCCGATGTGGGGTCATAAACTGATGCTCCCGTCAGGCCAGAGTCTGGGTTCTTAGAACCGTCTGTATATATCTATACATGACCTTGGTACTTCCTATCTATGACCTCAAGGGCAGTGACCTTGACCGATTCAGGGAGGTCGGACTTCGATGTTTGGTCCGCTATATCAGTGGATATGAGGGGCCTATGAAGCAACCAGGGGGGGATGGCAGGGGGGTTTGCTCTCCTATAGTAAATGTACTAAGGGATCCACCTGAACTAAAATGTTTATATATGGTGTAACCAAAGGGGCCCCTGCTATCTATGTCCCACTTATGCTTAACCCCAACCGACTTCTCATAGACCTTGACATAAAGTCTCCTATCAATAAGGTCATGACAGGGGTGGTCCGGGGTTTCCTGACACCTGGTCCAATACCTTAAACTCAGCTCAAGCATACGTTCTGTCAGAGGTAGTTCTCCTGATTCGATCAGGAGGTGTTTGTGTTTTGTGCCATGTAGTGCGCCTAGTGCAATTCTAAGGGCAGTGTATTGTATGCCATGTAGTCCTTTGAGTGCTGTTTTGGTTGCTGATTTGTATGCTTGACAACCGTACTCAATTTTGGATCTGACCAGTGCTTTATATAACATTAAAAGTGTAGGTTTGTCTGCGCCAAAAGAGGTGCCTGAGACTGCTCTCATAAGATTTATGGCTGAATTACACTTTTTGACTACGTTATTAATGTGTTCGTTAAAGGAAAGATGTTGATCAAAGGTCAGACCCAAAAATTTAGCACTTGACTGTACTTGTACTGGCGTGCCCCGGATGTGTAGTTTAAAGTGTTGTTTGCCTGCCTGTATGCCGGCCCTGACACTCCAAACAAAACGGCAACAGTTTTTTCTTGTGAAAGCTTAAAACCCCATTTGACCGACCAATCAGAAACAATGTCAAGTGTGTTTTGAAGCCTGTGTGTGAGTTTTTTGATGTTTCTGTCGCAATTGTTTATTTGGTTGTCATCTGCAAACTGACTAAGATCGGTAGCCTCTATGGGGTCCTCGTCTCCTTCCACTAGGTCAGCAAGGTCATTTGCCATGATATTAAATAGGGTCGGGCTTAATACTGAGCCCTGGGGGGTCCCATTATCTAGGTCAATCTTATCTGACAAGGTACCATTTACCCTAACTTGGATCTTGCGATCCAGGAGGAAGGAGCCGATGAATGAGAGGAAGCTACCAGAAATACCAATATCTTGCAACTTGTACAACAGACCTGAATGCCACACAAGGTCAAAAGCTTTCGAAATGTCTAGAATACTGCCCCTGTAAACTGTTTTTGAGCCATAGCACACCTGATTCGAGTTTCCAACCTAACTAAATGATCTATGGTTGACCTCTTTGCCCTAAAACCACTTTGAGCACTATCTAAAATACCTTCCTTTTCCAAGAACCATTTCAACCTATTATTGAGCATAGTTTCCATGACCTTGCAAAGATGAGAGGTGAGCGAGATAGGCCTATATGACCCTGGTTCATATTTGTCCTTGCCTGGTTTAAGAAGGGGGATAACTATAGCCTCACGCCACTCAGAGGGGAACTGCCTACTGATAAAAAGCCTATTATAGAATGCCAAGAGAATGTTGTGAAAGTTGGGATGTAGGTGTTTAATGAGTTTGTATGAGATGTTGTCTTTGCCTGTTGCGGTGTCTTTTTTAGTGTTAAGTGTGTCATGCAATTCATGCAAAGAAAAAGGAACGTTGAGTGGTCCGGAGTCTGGCCCTGGGTCTGCTAGCTGTCTGCCATGCTTAGCCTGAAATGAAAGGCGCTCCTGAGCATGCGTAGGGTCTAAGTTACGATTGGAACTAGCTTCACCGAGATGTCTGGCCAAAATATTTGCTTTCTCAGCGGATGTGACCGCTGTCCCTAGAGTCGGGATTGAGTGAAAACTCTTTTTATTATTGAGAGAGCCAATTTTTCGCCAGACATCCCGTATGTTGCTATCCTTATTTAAGGTAGATACATAGTTTTGCCAATGTAACTTAGCTTCTTGAGCTATTACCTTTTTAGTGTTATTACAGGTAGCATTATAGTTTTGGTGAGAGATGTATTTACGTTTAAATTGCTTAAATGCCCTACGACTGCTCTTTCGCGCTTCTGTGCACTTTTCAGTCCATGCGGGGTTATGTGGTCTCCGGACCGTGGACCCTTTGGTTCTGGGTATGGATTCCTCAGCTGCCTCGGTAATGCTGCCAGTGATATTATTGAGGTAAGTATCTGGGCAGTCATTAGTAATGTTATCTGGAGTGACACGTGACGTTAAGTCGGAAAAAAGCCCCCAATCCGCTTTATCAAAGATAAAGCGCCTTGGGAGATTTATTTCCTCCATAACTGTGCCGATAGAGAAAGTTGTGAGGATTGGTAAGTGATCAGAACCACAGGGTTCCTGAAGAACGTGAAATGACGCTTTAGCAGCCAGGTTACGAGTAGAGATTGAAAGATCTAAATGTGAAAGTTCCCCTGATGGATTGATATGAGTTCCCTCCCCATTATTTAAGATACATAAGTCGTTGTCATCAACCCACTTACAGACCTCAGTGCCAAATTGGTTTGTTTTGGGTGACCCCCATAGGGGGTCACTGGCATTAAAGTCTCCAACAAAAATGGAATTTTTGGGGAATTTTTTGGAGACATTAAAGAGTCTACAATGCACTCTGCAGCTCTTTATATACTGACTTATCACATGATAACGATACCGAAACCTTTTACAAAGGTGTCATTTCATTGGCTGAGCAAGTCAAAGTATTAACCACTCAAAATGCTCAATGTAAAATGATTACGGTAAAGCGGAAGTTATGAAAAGTATCTACGAGCAGAAGACAAAATAGTAAAATGACATGAAAGAAAGGATAAATAATGGCATTTACGAGTTAAATAAAGAATAAACAGGTAATTTAGAAGATGTAATTATGAAAAATAAGTGCGCTCTGCCACAATACATATACCGTAACCCCCCCCCCCCCCACCTTCCCCCCTCATTTTCCTTTTTCGTCGCTTGGCAAAGACGGAATCGGAAGTAACGTTTCATTTCGAATATTCTTTATTGCGCTCTACCTCCGGTTTCATGTACATTTGGTGGCAGACGAATTTACAAAAAAAAAAAACCCACTAGCTTATAATAACTTACCTAGATCTTCATAGGTAAAAAAATATTTTACTACTGTAAAGCAATCGACAATCTTTTTTCAATGCCACCTGGATAAGCATAAATCTAGAGAAGTGAGCAATGGGGGAGGAGGTGAGGACCACGGCCCCATATCAGTTTTACAACCAAAATATCTTATTCAGGTTTTTACATAATATCTGATTCAAAACTATAGGCTGGAACAAGGAGAGTGCCTTCATATTCCACATTTTCAACCCTGACATCGTGACAAGTCGGAGTCCCACGACATCTTCTCCGTTAGACTTAAACGTAATTTTTTTGTACCTTTTTCATTTGGATAAGTGATCACTTTGTCCCTCCGTCCGTCCGCCTGTCTGTCTGTCTGTCACACTTTGGGTGTCACAGACCATAACTTTTGATTGGTTAGTGATAAGGCTTTGATATTTCACATGTATATTACTTGTGGCAAGACCTTAAAGGCTTTCTACACATACCATAATTTTTTACCTAGTGACCTTGACCAACATATTTGACCTACTTTTCAAAAAAGTTAAGATCGGTTATACCTTTTGATTTGTAAGTGATAGGACTTTTTGACATTTCGTATGTGTATTCCTTGTGATAAGACCTTTTTACTGATACCGTAATTTCTTTCCTTGTGACCTTGACCTAGATATTTGGCATACTTTAAAAAAAAGTAAAGATTCGCTTTTTTTTACAGATACCATATTTTTTTATCTTGTGACCTTGACCTACATATTTAGCCTAATTTGAAAAAGGTAAAGATTTGCTATGTCTTTAGATTGGTTAGTGACAGGGTTTTGATATTTCACATGACTGTGTTGTAACAAGACCTTTCCGCACATACCATACTTTTTTACCTAATGACCTCGACATGCATATTTGACATACCTGTAATTTTCAAAAAATAAAAATAAGATTGTATATATCTTTTGATTGGTAAGTGATATGGCTTTGATAAATCAGTTGTGTGTTCCTTGTTACACTACCTTTTTACAGTCATAACATAGTTTCTGACCTAGTGATCTTGACCTAGGTATTTGACCTACTTTTCAAAAAAGTTAAAATTGGCTATATCTTTTGATTAGTACTAAGTGATAGGGCTTTGATATTTCACATGTGCATTCCTTGTAACAAGACCTTTCTACACATACGATAATTTTGTGTCGCCTGGGAAACAAAGCGACACTTAGGGATCACTTTTTCTCCCATCCCGGACAGAGATATCTACAGATCGACCCGTTCTGAGACTAATAGAATCTATGACGACGTTGCGACTGAGACAGGGGAATCTCATCCGAGTGTAAAAGATTTGCAATCCACGACGAGGCTTGCCGAGTCGTGGATGTAGAAAATGTTTTGCACGAGGATAAGATTCCTCTGTCTCAGTCGTAACGTCGTGATTGATTATTTTTCTCACTCACCTCATTTTATCATCACTATAATGATCTTCAAAATTAGAATTGATACCAAAACCTACACAAATCTAGCGATGGCGTGACGTTACGTTTTTTTCCTTTTGTCTCACGACGTAAGTGAGTAAGAAAACTCTGTCTCGCATCCCCGGTTGTTTGTCTCGAACCCCCTATTGTGACGTTATAGACATTTACGTAGGTTTAGCAGTGTTTGACGTCACATGGAGCAACATTCAAAGCAAAACAAGAAATGTTTTTTCGTGAATTATGTGAAAATATATGGGTGAGAGAAAAATAACCAATCACCCCTTTGTACAGCAGGGATTATTCTGGCTGCTGCTATGCATGAGAGAATTCTCTCACTCGTTTTAATTGAATGAGAGAATTTGAAAAGCAATGAGAGAATATCTAAAGTATGTTCTCAGTTCTTAAAGTACACTGTATACCATGTTTTTTTTTACTTTGCATCAAGGGTCATTTTCTGTGGTACTTAGGAGTTTGATTTGTGAAAATAAGACGTCACAAAACTCTATTCTTTTATCTACATAAATATAATATAATGGCATATAAGGTATTACTGATGCACATGCATGTGAACAGTCCTCCCAGCGGGAGGACGTAATCTCAGACAAAACAAGGATCCTCCCGATTGAAAATAGTCCTCCCAACGAAAACGAAAATCCTCCAGATTTCTGTAGATGAAATGCAAAATCCCCAGTTGTGTATTACGTTACGTATTACGCTGATTGTAGTGACCAGTTAATTATACAGGTGACAGATATATTGTTGGACATACAAAGTAATTGGGGCGACGTTCTCGTATTCATCTGCCTCGTGGACGTTATACCCAGTACATAAGTATGTCATAGACGGAGCGTAGTAGGACACTGCTCAGTTATAATTCTCGTAAGAGGGAAAATAAGTCGAACTCATTAGTTGGACAATTTACAGGGAAGGCCATGCGACATAGTCCCATTCCGATAAAAAAAATCGGCAACTCGCTGCGCCCTGGTGCACATTATTCTACGGTGACCGTTTCCATTTTTGGATTTTAAATCTATCTCTCTTATTTACGTTATAACGTAGGGATCTGCTCATCCGAGAGGTTCTTTACTATTTTGATATAATATTGATTTTTCTCCAACATGTTTTTTTTTTATCCTTTTCTGCGCCTTATTTAAATCTCCAATGTCCACTTACGTATCTTATTTACGTACAGGTACTTATGTATGCGTTCGTCCGTAAAATTATCATTTAAAATTGGTCAGTCAATGGGTAAATTTGTTTTTGCAGACACGACACTGTCATTTTATTTTCGATCTGGCGGACATAAATTGCATAGAAAAACCTTGGGGCAAAAAAGACTAGATGTTGATGTGTGCGAGAATTCTCGCATCCAAGTAAAATCAATGCGATTTTTGAGAAAAAGATGCGAGAATCTCGCAAAATCGCGCCCCAAAATGATCCCTGGTACAGGGACAGGGAAATAACACAAAGATTTGCAACGTACACTTCTCGGCAAGCCTCGTCGTGGACTGCAGATCTTTGATACTCGGGTGGGACTTTCCTGTCCCTGTACAAAAGGGTGATAGATTCCATTAGTCCATTGTCCGTCTGTCTTTCACACTTTGGGTGTCATATTCCCATAACTTTTGATTGGTAAGAGATGGGGCTTTGACATTTCACATGTGTATTTCTTGTGACAATACCTTTCTACAAACACCAAAATTTTTGACATGGATACCTTGACCTAGATATTTGACCTACTTTTCATAAAATCTAAGATTGACTATTACCTTTCGATTGGTAAGTACGTCATAGAGCTTTGATATTTCACATGTGTATTCCTTGTGATAAGACCTTCCTACACATACCTTAATTTTTGACCTCGTGACCTTGACCTAGATATTTGACCTACTTTTCAAAAAATCTAAGATTGGCTATATCTTTTGATTGGTGAGTGATAGGGCTTTGATATTTCACATATGTATGATACCTTGTGACAAGACCTTTCTACACATACCATGATTTTTTACCTCATGGTTGTAAGTGACATAACTTCCGAGGTGTCTACAAAATGCCAGTCTGCATCAATGAAATGTCTGAGAAAAGCTTATTGGGACTAACAAAGGACTTTGCAATACTTTTGAGTGTTCAATGTCCGGACTGACAAAATTACCGAAATGTCTGACAAGAGTGAAAGCGGTTTTGACATCTCTGTTGCTGTCATACATGTATATCACGTGTGAATTCTTTGAGGGAAAACCCTGAATTCCTATTGGCCTCATTCTTTTTCTTCCTCATGACAATGATTTAACATTGAATTAAGAGTTTGACCTTCTTAGCAGAAAACAGTGTTAATCTATACTGACAGAGATGCCGACGGGGTATTCGTAATTAACATTTTATTTTTTATTGCCAACAGTTACATATTAAATTATTGGAACAGAATACTGTGCACATTGTTAACCCCCTTCCCCAAGATACAGAATGGGAATACCACTTGGTCATAAAATCAGATCTGTTTTACCGATACACATCTTTGGTGAAAGTGACATTACCTTTTTCGGGGTAGGGGAACAAGGCTTGAAAAAAAAACTTTTCGTTTTTTTTTTTTTGTTTTTCTATAGGAAAAACTTTAGGAAAAACTATAGGAAAAACTTTTCCGTTTTTCAATAGGAAAAACGCTCATTTCGACCTCTATCCGTCTAAAAGTTATGAATAAATTAAATCTGACAACAGAGTCATCATTGTCACATGTGACCCAAGTTAGTGGTTACATAAGACGAGCAGGCTTTAAAGGTGTAGAGTTTTAACTAGAAAGAATATGGTATTGTTTTATCAAGTACTAATCTACTGTCTCAATAGACACACATAATATACATGTGAATGAAATAACAATTACATGATTTTAATCCAGTCAGTTCGATAATAGTAATTCTGCAGTAATACCTGTATTATTACTGCTAAAGGGCCAGGGGTTATATTGAACATGTTGAGCTTCTGGTCAGCAATACATGTATCTCCAATACTTTTCAAGCTTCAACAGGACTGTTCAATGTGTTCTGAAAAGACTTTACTTGTATTATTCATGAGAACAAAGACACTGACCATTGATTGAACGCTCGAGGACAATGAAAGGAATTTAAACGTCCGACTTTTCTTCCCGAAGGAAATCGAATTTAAAAGTAGTTACTATTTACATTCTAAATATATATGTATACTGTACGTAGTTCTAAAATAAATAACATGGACTTTGTATAATTGTAAGGTCACTGTTTTATTGATTGGGATTACTTACACTCAGGACAGGATCGGCCCGTGGAATCAGCCTGTATCGTCATTAGAAAAAAAGGTAATAACTTGTAATTAACACGAAATTATCTTGGTGAGAATCCTTGCGAAACAGTTATTTTTTTTCCAATGGGGATGTCTCTCATCGTGCTCAATTGTCGCAACCGGATTTGTGATAATATGTGATAACCTCATATGTAATAAATCTACTTTATTACAGATCTGATCGTTATTACAAATCCGGTTGCGACTATGCTCATATACAGTGGACAGGTGGAGCCCTTGCACTCTCCCCTTCTGGCTAGTATCATGGGTATATTGAACGGTTGTTATATTTGAAAAGGTTTCTTGGAATTCCAATTTTACGTCATCAGATTAAATTTGCAGCATGGACCAGACATACACGTTTCGTTTACTCAACCCTCGTTGGTGATCCTCAATTCAAACAATGTAATAACTGCCAAAGAATGTGAAAATTATGTCTGAAAAATACCGAAAGACGTAGCAGGATGGGTGGGATATGATGCTACAGGACCCACTTTACAGAAACAGAAATTTTTGAATACGTTTGAATATTATAATTTAGAAACGTCACGATCATCCGAAGTTGATTAATGTTGGCTACATGTGCCCTTGGGGACTGATCAAACCTCTGTTCTGTCTTAAAGTTTGAATAGTCTAGCTCTATTTTTTTTTTCACGAGTGAAAAGGAAATGTCCAAAACGTGTGACTGGTGCAGAAAGACGTTTGTATTTTTTCTACAGTCTGCAAAACCTATCCCGAAAAAAAAAAAATATATATACAGCGAAACACAATCCTAATTTACCTCCTATGTATTGTAATTTGCCTCCTATGTATTGTGCCCCCTACATGTATGTATTGTAATGTCCGCAAAAATCTATAAATTGAATACTACTAATCAGGATGAAATACTTATTTACATAATGGCCTTTCATCATTCCCTCAGTATTAGTACGGTGCTTAATAATTCAATAGATATTCCAGCATCGTGTGGGAGGGGATAAACTTTGATTAGAGGGTACAGGAAAATGTGTGTCGATTCTTTGAATAAAGTCTTATCATAATTGTTATTATTCTTTATTTTGGAGGGTAGGGGAAGGGGTGAATCGTTTGTAGAATAAGTAGATAGAATTTGTCTAAAACAAGATTTAAGAAAAAATCTTGGAGCTGGAAAAAGGATGTTTCATGTAGCTGTTTGTGAATGCGCACCAAGATCCCGTCATTCTTTTGTTCATTTGAATTTGCCAATTCCAATGCTTTTGATTTACATTGCAAGAGATGAAAGTAACAGAATGAATGAAAAACAAAGGTTATCTCTATTTCAGAAAGTTGACAGTTTGATTTGCTTCAGCGGAATGCTGTTAAATCCCCGAAATTTTCATTGCTTATAGTCCATTTGAAATTCTTTTAATTGCAAAAGAACTGGTTTAGAGTTATCAGTGGCGGATGCAGAATTTGAGTTTATGGAGGGGGGATGGGGGTTGAAAAATGGGTTCAGGATGAAGACTTGTTGCCCCAACTCCTCTCGACGGAAAATCGTTTCTATTGATGCTACAATTTTTTTAGTAGGGGCAGGGGATCTCATCCCTTTGCTGTAATGTTATATTGACTTTCTCAGTAACTATAGCAGAAAAAGACCGATCAAAAATTGTATAAAGTGAAGTTGAGATGTGGAAAATTAGCATAAAACTGTCATGCCTAGCTATGGTGTTTAATTGCGAAAATGATATGGAAATCAAGTTGTTGGCGAGCGGTAGCGAGTCAGAGAAAATGTTTTGAATTCGACTCTAAACTGCCAGAATTTGAGTCTACACATAGACGTATGAGCCCCCAAAATACCTTACTTTGACAATTTTAAGGGGAGGGGGGCTAGCTTCCCCACGCCCCCGTCTAAATCCGTCAACGGTTATAAATGCTGTATGTTGAGACTCTTGGAACAAAAAATACGAGTTTTTGCGAAGTTTAGTACAGAAGTGCAGTGTGACATTATTAGGTCATTCATAACAGTACAAAGTGGAGCTACGGTAAGGGTAATGCTGCTAGAAATGTCATTTACATGTCACTTTTGACTGTTAATTCTCCATGACCAATGATTCAAACCATACTATATTGCTTCGTTAAATTTTCTAAGTAAGGAAATTAATGAATAAAGTGGTTTGAAATCGCCAAAAAAAAAAAAGTGTCGACATCTGATAAAAAAAAATTCACAGTTAGATTACATTCTAACTTCAAGTAAAATATCATTCTGATTCAATTTGATACCTAATTTTTCCTTGACCAAAAAAATGTTATCTCAATTCCTGCTGAGTCTGATTATTATAGTTCTACATTTTTCCTATGCTATGACAAATTTGACAAATTAAAAACAATTAAGTTTGCTTAAGTACAATTGCAAGTAGTCACAAGTAGTCATATTTCAAAATAATTATGAATGACCTTAACCCTTAACCCTAATATGACCCTGAAGACTTCTGTCTGAAATCTCACATCCTGCAAAACAGTTTGTGAAGTTTGAACAATTTAGGTGTAACGTCCTCGTACACAATTCTCATCAACACAATAAAAATAAATATAAAAACCCATACCATATCTAAAATAACATGCATATTTCCATTATTAAGCACATTTTCAAGCCATTTTTGACTGGAAACTGATTTTTAATAAATCATTTCATGAATGATGATGATGAATCTTCTCAAGCAGCCTTAATCTATATAAAAAAATTATCATCAATGCAATTAAAATACTCTCAAATATCCTTAACATATATGAAATAATATGCATTTTTTCTATCATTATTCAATTTTTTTTTCAAGATGATACTTGTTACCGTGATCCCAAGCTATAAATCATATTCGATGAAAAATCATATACATTAATTTACCGTATATGCTGATTAAATATGGATGGCACGGTAGCATCCCCTAGATTATCACGTAATACCCGCTATACTTGATCTTTGTTTCTTTGATGTTCTTTGCTCGTATGATGCCATCATAGAGGATTGGCTATTGTCCATAAAAGATGAGGTAGACATGCTCCAATGAATTCTTCATTTTCGCCCCCAAATCCTCCATTAAATGTAGGTCAATCTTCCACGAGAAATTGGTCATTCTATTGATTGCTGAGGCACTAAAGTAGACACCTATATGCATGCAGTATTTAAAAAGGAACATATTAACATAACTACTTAGCATCCTTGTCAATCTCTTCGTATGGCCCCAGTTTTATTAAAACATCCACTTTATAGCCGTAGGTGATGTGTGATAGACCAGACCTCTTGATAACCGGACAAGGTAGAGCGATGTCCCTACATAACCCGGATAACAACACCATGTTTGTGTGTAGACATTGGTGTTCTCCTGTTTTGTTAGGGTGTGTTTGTGTGTGGGAATTGGGAATTCATAACACAAGTATAAAATTGTGTTAACCGAGAAATATCGTTTTATATTATTCATATAACGTGTGCTTTACTTAATTTTACATGTACAACTTGAAAACATTAAATGTTGATTCAGCTTTATGAATTTACTGTAAAATCAGATTTTGTACATAATAAATAATCAATATAGAGCACTTAGGGGTTACACTCTGACTAGTTTTCTTGAAGATTGACAAATTTTAGAGATGCCGTATTCAAGAAAATGTCATTATTTACATGTTTTAGCTAGTTTTATGACATTGTTGAAAGTCAACTTCATTTTTCAAAAATATGTCATAGGAATGTCTCTGAAGAAGTGGTTTGTACCGATATTCAAATATGCAAGTGATTTCGCTGCTATGTTTAAGATGATAGAGATCATGAACGGTACATTAACGTAGATCTATATTGTCCTTCTTGAAATGTTCCTATCGATTCAAGAAATAAAACAATAATGATCGATATAACGTAGATGCTTGGATTACGTTCAGTGATATGTGGTTGAAGGTACATCAATATAAGAATGTTGAAATTGAATGAAATCATCATTTTGATTAGAACCAATACTGATATTTTTTTTATCATTACAGGTTTACAGGACGTCCAGCGTCATGCTCGGGGGCGGGAGTTGTCAGAGGGTATTTCCCGCCATTCTTGTATCAAGCGCTGTTGGATTTGTTTTCGGGTTTCTCTTCAGCAAAACTGAAATGATTCCGGTTTACAAACAGAGAATCATGCATTCATTTTCTGATAGAAATTCAGATTTTAATCGGCAACCGAGCCTCAGTATGGAAAGGACAAACCACATTCATGTGCCACGTGACCAACTATCAAATTCAAATATAAATTCTATAGAAACTGCAGGAATTCAAAGTGTGTGTACAATGGGCAATATTAGCGGTAAAGTTTTGTCACGAAATATGACGTCATGGAACGTTAATGACGGTGTCTGCAACGGAAGTTCAAGTCTTACAAGCAAATTTGTGCGCGCTAATCTACGCGGTCCCCAGCGTACGCCAATTTATGTTTATGGTGCTAAAGAGGATGTTTGGGTTTCCGGTAACATCATACGGCAAGGTATGTGGGAGGGCGGATGGGTCACCAAAATTCACAGTATCCTAGCCAAAGATCGTGACTATACATTCATTGACATTGGAGCAAATGTTGGTGTGTTTTGTTTGACAGCTGCAAAGTTGGGTAGGAAAGTAATAGCAATTGACGCTTTGGAGGGAAATGTCGCGAGATTATGCAAATCGGTAGAGGCGGGAAATTTGAAAAATAACATCGCTCTTATTCACAATGCTATTTCAAATACCAGAGAAAAAGTTTCTTTAGGAGTACATAGAGGAAATGTTGGCGGTACGTACGTAAAGAAACTTAACCTGACTGTGGAAAATAAATACGTAGTGCATTCTATTCTTTTAGATGATTTGTTAGAAATATTTAATTTGAAAAAAGTTGTTATCAAGATGGACGTAGAAACATTCGAAGCCAAAATATTAGAAGGAGGCAGTAAGTTTTTCAGCACTGTGGATGTTAGATTTCTATTAATGGAATTTGGTTCCCATCGTAAATCTAAGTCGGGAGCATATATCATCAATTTTCTAAAGGAACATTCACTAGAACCGGAAGTACATTCAAAAGTAATTAGGGACTACTCAAAGTGGCCAGCTGAGGTACTTTTCAGAAAGATTGGATTTTAAGAATCAAACGACATAAATGTCAATTTAAATTTCTGTAGACATTGTACTATAACCAGTCGTATTTGTTTTTGTTTCTTTGTCGAAATGAATTCTTTCATACAAATATTTAAAAATATTTGCTTTTTCTTTACTTTCAATTTTTGGCCGGATTGCAAAGCAAACTCCGGCTTATGAAATGGCGATGCCTGTCCGTCCGTCCGTCTGCGTCAACAATTTGGTTCAGCTGTTGCGTTTAGGTTAGTTGTGAAAAACTGTATTGATATATAAACTTGATACAAAGATAAAGCATGGTGAGAGGATATGAACGCAGGTATAATAATGCTTTTAGTGACCCTGAAAAATGTAATTTTGCGTTTAGGTTAGTTGCGAAAGAACTATGAGGGATGCAATCTTCAAACTTATAACAAAGATGAACGATTAAGAGAAGATCTGATCGCAGGTGTTGTGTTTGACCTTGAGGTTTGACCAGAAAGCTTTTTTTCAGTATAGGGCAAGCAAAGTAAGCCGGAAAATTGCTCTGGTGTGTCGCGATGGAAGCGAGCTGAAATAGGTACAGTTGACTTAAACTTTGTTGGAAAAGTAGGCCAGAATATTCATTTTCTTTTACAAAGAGGGTCAGATTATAATATTTATTTTGAACATTTAATAACGGGCTCAGAATATTTATTTCCAAAAAGAGACAGACCCCCCCCCCCCCCTTTGGAATGACATGGGCGTGTCCTCATCAGTCGTCAACTGTTTATTTGATTTTAGTTTTCTATTTCTTGATTAGTAACAAAGTCTTTGTCCATTAAGTAATGAATAGTGTAAGCAGTCCCGATAGACGGGTAGTATTTTTACGTATGGGGAATTCTTTGGTGTATGAATAGATGGGGGGGAATTCCGTACATACATGTATCTCGTATCCGCGGCATCAAGCCCTCACGAAATTGATATGGTGTGAGTCTATATGCCTAGGCATGTTTCCCTGAGAATTTCAGGTGCGTAGCCAAATACATAAAATAACGCTAGATCATCGAATTTTGTAACACTAATGTAGATTTAATGAATTATAAACAAAGATCAAGGCCTTGTTTCTCATAAACACGGCATCACGTATCACCCTCACGAATTTGATAGGGTGTGAGTCTGTATGCCTGGGTATGATTCCCTGAGAATTTTATCTGCGTAGCCCGAAATACAAAATAAATCTAGAACATCGAATTTTGTAACACTTATGTAGATTTAATGAGCTATGAACAAAGACCTAGGCTTTGTATCTCGTATACGCGGCATCAAACCTTAACGAAATTGATAGGGAGTGAGTCTGTATTCCTAGGCATGTTTCCCTAAGAATTTCAGGTGCGTAGACCGAAACGCAAAATAAAGCTAGAACATCGAATTTTGTATCACTTATGTAGATTTAATGAATTCTGAACAAAGATCTAGGCCTTGTATCTCGTATACGCGGCATGATACCCTCACGAAATTGATAGGGTGTGAGTCTGTATGCTTTGACATGATTCCCTGAGAATACAGGTGCGTAACCCAAAACGCAAAATAAATCTAGAACATCGAGTTTTGTGATACTTATGTAGATTTAATGAGCTATGAACAACGATCTAGGCCTTGTTTCTCTTATATGCGGCCTCACTTCCTCACGAAATTGATATGGAGTGAGTCTGTGTCCCTAGGCATGATTTCCTGAGAATTTCAGGTCCGTTGACCGATGAGTTAAAGAAGACCCTGACGATAATCTCAACAGCACTCACAATAGAGCACCAAATTGAGCATCGACGGTCCCCTAGCAAGCTAGAGGTGGAACCAGGTGCCCGGGAGGAGTAAGCATCCTCTGTTGGCTAGCCGCACCCGCCGTCAAAGATCTAGGTCTTGTATCTCGTATACGCGGCACCCTCACGAAATTGATAGGGTGTAAGTCTGTATGCCTTGGCATGAATCCCTGAGAAGTTCAGCCGTGTAGCCCGAAACACAAAATAAAGCTAGAGCATAAAAACACTTATGTAGATTTAATGAATTATGAACAGAGATCTAGGCCTTGTATCTCGTATACGCGGCATCACACCCTCACGAAATTGATAGGATGTGAGTCTGTATGCCTAGGCATGATTCCCTGAGAATTTCAGGTGCGAAGCACATTAGTAAACATAGAATAAATCTAGAACTGACATCGAATTTTGTAACACTTCTGTAGATTTAATGAATTATGAACAAAGATCCAGGCCGTGTATCTCGTATACGCGGCATCACACCCTTACGAAATTGATAGGGTGTGGGTCTTTTTGCTTCGACCTGATTCCCTGAGAATTTCAGATGCGTAGCCCAATACATAGAATAAAGCTAGAACATCGAATTTTGTAACACTTATGTAGATTTAGTGAATTATGAACAAAGATCTAGGCCTGGTATCTCGTATACGCGGCATCACACCCTCACGAAATTGATAGGGTATTAATAATTAGTATGTATGCCTAGGCATGATTCCCGGAGAATATCAGCTGCGTTACCTGATACACAGAATAAAGCTAGAACATCGAATTTTGTAACACTTATGTAGATTAAATGAATTATGAACATATATATAGGCCTTGTATCTCGTATACGCGGCATCGCATCGTGACGAAATTGAAAGGTTGTGAGTCTGTATGCCTAGGCATTATTCCCATCGAATTTCAGGTGCGAAGCCCGAAACACAAATTATGCTTGAACATCGAATTTTGTAACACTTAAGTAGATTTAATGAATTATAAACAAAGATCTAGGCCTTGTATCTCGTATACGCGGCATCACACCGTGACGAAATTGATAGGGTATGAGTCTGTATGCCTAGGCATTATTCCCTTATAATTTCAGGTGCGTTGCCCAAACCATAAAGTAAAGCTAGAACAACGAATTTTGTAACACGTCTGTAGATTCAATGAATTCTGAACAAAGATCTAGGCCTTGTATCCTGTATACGCGGCGACACACCCTAATGAAATTCATAGGGTGTGAGTCTAAATACCTAGGCATGAGTCCCTGAGAATTTCAGGTGCGTAGCCCAATACATAGAATTAAGCTAGAATATCGAATTTTGCAACACTTATATGCAAACTGAATGAATTATGAACCAAAAATAACAACACTTCGATCTTAAGACATCTCTCTCTTTATTGTTTGTAAATTTCTGTGATATGTATGTCTCGCTAGTCGGTTCAAAAGCTCTACAGAGCTTATGTTTCTTGTTACTCTGTATATATTGCCGACTCAAAATAAATATTACTTACTTACTTACTTACTTACTTACTTACTTACTTACTAGATCATCCTGATGCTTTCGGTTTGTCGATACGTGCTTCCGTTCAGAAGGAGAAGTTTGTCAAAGGAGGGTATCCCCTGTGACCTACTTTTGCCTGTGGTGGCGCCACCTGTTGATAGATCCGGACGAAAAACAACAGGTGAGCTAAAAATGTAGCTGTTCTTTGTTAACAAGGATTTATTTCAACTTTACACACCCCGGCAAAGTTCTGTGGCCGACAAAATATACAATCAAGCTGAGGCCACAGACTGATAGAAGTATAGAAATAGTATTTATACACCGAAGCCGACATGTTACACCAGCATTGGTAGACCCAGTCTATTAGATTACATCCTTACAAATAAACCAAAGTTTTGCTCTAACATTCTAAATTTTCCCTGCGGCATAAGTGATGTACACAACATTATATCTTTTCTATTAAATATACCCATTCCAAAAAAAGAAACAAAATGGAAAAACTGTCGAAGTTTTAAAAATTTCAATCATGAATTATTTCTCGAAGACCTGACAAATCTGAATTTAGAGTCGGAGATCACCAAGGCTGATGTAAATGAAGGCTATGAAGTTTTCGAAGAAAATGTCATCAAGGTCATGGACAAACATGCACCATTTAAAAAAAGAAAAATATGTGGTAACAAAGTCCCTTATTTCAACCAGAATCTCAGAAAGGCAATATATAAAAAGAAAATGTTTTTTAACAAATACCAAAAATGTCAAGATAATGTAAATTGGGAAAATTACAGAACACAGAGGAATTTAGTAAACAAACTGAAAAAGAAAGCAATAAATGGATATTTTGTCGAAAGATGCTCAGGTGGCCCGAAATCAAAAGACTTCTGGCCTACAATCACACCATTTATGACAAATAAAGGATGTAAAACAACCAAAGATACAGTTTTAGAGGAAAAGGGAAAACTAATTACAGATCAAAATCAAGTCAGTGATATTTTTAACGATTTTTTTGTGAATGTTGCTAGGGACGTCGGATCCTCTGATGTCCCGATCAACAGCAAACACCCAAGCATAGTCCAAATTTCTGAAAATTATAATATACCGGTAGAAAAGACACCTAAATTTTGAAAATATAAGTGAGGAGTTTGTTCGTAAACAGATCAATTCTATCAATGATAAAAAAGCTACTGGCAGAGACACCATCTCCCTAAAACTTCTAAAATTGTCTGCACCAGCTCTAGTCAAACCAATTACTACTTTAGTCAATAAGTCTCTAAACTCCTCTGTGTTCCCTGACAAACTAAAATCTGCACAAGTTGTCCCAATCTATAAGAAGGAAAGTATCTTAGAAAAGGGTAATTATAGACCAGTGAGTATTCTACCCACCATTTCTAAAATTTTCGAAAGAGCAATTAATATTCAGCTACTTGATCATTTCCAAAATATTTTCAATCCTTTTCTCGCAGCATTTCGACCAGGTTTTGGCTGCCAAAGTACACTCCTCAGGGTTGTTGAAGACTGGAAACAGGCTCTGGACCAACACAAATTTGTAGGTGCTGTCCTTATGGACCTTTCAAAAGCTTTCGATTGCCTCCCCCACAAACTTCTTTTGGAAAAGTTAAAATATTATGGAGTCACGGAACACTCCCTAAAACTCATCACAAGCTACCTTTCGGACAGACTCCAATGCGTAAAATTAAATGGATTCATTAGTAGTTACAAAAACACAATAAAAGGGGTACCTCAGGGATCCATCTTTGGTCCAGTCCTGTTCAACATCTTCATCAATGACATTTTTCTATTTGTGCAAAACGCGACTCTTTATAACTATGCAGATGATAACACTCTATCTCATAGTGATTCAGACCCTCAAAAAGTTGTTTCGGCCTTAGTCAATGATAGCTCAACTCTTATAGATTGGTTCAGCTTCAATAGAATGAAAGCTAACCCATCCAAATTCCAGGCAATTGCAGTCGGCAAAAAATCAAAGAAAAAATCAAAGAAATCAAAATTGAATCTGCTAACATCCAATGTGAGGATGAAGTTAAACTACTTGGGGTAACTTTGGACTATAAACTGGATTTCAACAAACATATAACTAATATTTGTAAAAAAGCATCAAAACAATTAAACTGCCTGAAACGTTTTGGAAAAAACTTAAATAAACTTAGCAAACTAACGATTTACCATTCTTTTGTGTTGTCAAACTTTAACTACTGTCCTATCATTTGGCATTTTTGTAGTGAGTCAAACACTCGCAAACTTGAAAGAATCCAGTTTAGAGCCCTAAAGTTTATCTATGATGATTATCAGAGCAGTTATGAGGACCTTCTGGCAAGAAGTAAACTTCCATCTCTAAAAGTAAGAAGACTCCGTACGATAGCTTTGGAAACTTTCAAAATCTTACATAAGCAATGCCCGGAGTTTGTACATGATCTTGTTAAATTTAAATCATCTAACTACAACTTCAGACACCATAATTCAGCAGAAGTCCCTAGGACCAACACTACCAGGTATGGTTTACAATCTTTTAGGTATGCAGCTGCTTCGCTCTGGAACTCCCTCCCAGAGGAAGCAAGATCTTTAACCACACAAACTCAATTTCGACAATATATTGAATCATAGGAAGGGCCAAACTGTAAATGTAATGCTTGCAGAAGGGGCTGCATCACCTGAATTTTGTTCACTTTGAATATTTTGCTCTGATCCTTATCCTTTTCACTTTTCTATCCTTTGTAGTCATCCAGCTACCCTTGAAGGGAGCCCTACTCACTGCTGGAGTAACATCCTATGATGGCAGTGGTGAGTGGAGTCTTCTCTCAGAAATGCTTTTCTGTCCTCCTGGATGCAACCCCTCTTTCCCCTTCCATGTAAATCCCCAGCCTTTCTGTCTTTCTGGTGTGTATATATCATGTGGTATTTATTCATGTCATTGTTCGTGTGATTTTTGTATGGTTTACAAGTATGTGATATATTAGTTCTATAGGTTATTTTTAGTGTAATCTTCCTAGTCTCTCATCCAATCTCTTATTTCCTGTGATACTTCAAGTACGTGTCTTTCTCCTTTATTTTTAGCTTTTAGTGCTGATTATGTTGTTTAATTTGATTTCTTAATTAGCTTTGTTTGCATGATTTTATTTTGTATAAGCTTTTAGCTCTTATATGCCTTGTTTATAGCTATCAGTCAGTGTTTGCCATGTACATTTTATTTCCAGTGCTTGTTTTAATTTTGTTTTTATTTTTTGCATGTTTACTCGTTCTTTTTCTTATGTACATGTTTTAGTATTATGTCCATGTCGGTTGTAAAAGCTCTACAGAGCTTATGTTCTTTGTTATTTATGTACACAGTGCCGACTTTAAATAAATATTACTTACTTACTTAAACTCAGTTACGGAGTGAACCCTTTATAACTCCACTCCAAAAAAAGACCTGAAAGGAATGTGAGTTTTTTTTCATTTTTTAAGAAATATAGTCAAGATTCGTTTTATAAAATAACCGACTTTACTACATTTGTATCGTTTGAGACATATTAGATGGTTTTATTTTTCTTTTACGGTAAGCTGACAGATGAGAGAGAGAGAGAGAGAGAGAATCAATATCGACATATCTATATATATAGGCCTGTATCGATAGGAATTTCCGAATACTACAGTAAGGATTTGTCCGTTTCGTTTTATTTTTCTCAAGCAAATGCAGTTTCCTGCAAACTTTTTCGGCTATCGAACTATTTCTCAGAAGTAAAATATGTTTATGAACGGTGTAAATCAAAAGATCTAACAATCAATATTGGTGTAGGTAAGTTTACTACTGATATAAGTACTGTCTACTGATTCTTTTCTACATTTACAACACTCTTTTCAGGGAGTAAAATTGGCTGCAGGACTTAGGGGCCAGCTGGGCCCCTAGAAAATGAAATTTGGGGGCCCAGCTAGAAAATTAGGGGCCCAACTTTTTTTTAAGGATGCATTCATTTTAAGTAAAAATTAAAAGAAAAATAAGGATTTTAAGGCAAATTACAATGGGAGTCTTGTCCCATCTCTCCCCACTCACCGGAAAAATAAGGGTTTGGGGACAAAATTTAGGGGTTCTACATGTACCCCTCCTTCCTCCACACTGAAAATTTTCGGCAATTCTATGGACTCCCAACCCCGTGAATTCGCGCTTGATCGCCATTTGGTTTGAAGAAAATGTGTAGGATAAAATATGGTTGCTGATTGCTATTAAACTAATAAGTTGTAAATCCTTTGTTGAACAAATGCATGGTGTCTTATTTTTCATTTTTTTTACATGTTTAAATATTCAGTCTTTAAAAATCGTCTGCTATCGATCCCCTTATCGTACCGGTAACATGATATCTTCAATTCCATTGTTGGCCACTCGAGAGCTCCATACTGAGCCAGTCATACGAAACGATTTAAATCTACCTTTCAGGTGTGAATAAGTTATCACTCAACGGAGTATAGAGAGAAGTGTTATGTAATTGAAAACCGACATTTGAACATTTGTTGTAATTACGGTATCTCCTACTCGCCATCTGGGCGACTGTTGGTCAAAGTTTTAGTCGCCCAGTCGTGAAAATGGTCGCCAATGGCGACTGGGCGAGTGCTAATTTTACTCCCTGCTTTTGTGTCAAAGGTGAGAAACACCATATGGACGCTACTGTCCGCGCGGCTCACTTCGGAAACTGGATAAATGCGATTTTGAATACTTTGTTGTACATAAAACTTAATGAAATTGGCACCATTCAATAGATCTTGTTTAGTGGTGAATTTCAGAAATATGAATCAAGGCAAAGCCTTATGTGCGAGCGGAGGAAATAGACACCAAAAATTTTGTAAAACCTTAAAAACCTTGATCTCAAAATCGAAACTTTTCAAAATCATAACCTTGGGACTCCAGGAATCCCTCACTGCCGGTCAAGCTGGACCTCTTCCCACTGCCAAAAAAAAAAAACTTGGATCCGTCCCATGTAACTTGTAACTTGTAACTTGTATACAGGAATTCCCTCCTTCATAGGAGCACCTCCGTAGAGTGTTTTAAAAATCGTAGCACCGGCACCATAAAAACCAGGTTAAAAGAATGTTCTAAAAAATATTTCTAAAAAAAAATATATACTTAAAAACTCGACGTTGTCCGCTACAGCCCATCACGTTTTCTTGTGGGTAACATACTCATGAGATAATAATGTTTCGTGTGAAGAGCATAACACAAGCGACGTGTATGATGTTCAATATCACTGCGAATGTTAGGTTTCAATAACTGTCTCAGTTGTGGGGTTTCAAGTTTTCCCATATCTAAGATGAGTTGAAGTAATTCTTCATCAGATAAGTCACATAACTTCAGTCCTGTACATGAATACATACACTGTTCAATCTTGCACATGATGTTTGTTCTGGTAACTTGTAGTTTTTCACACTTTAGGAAGAAATGTAGTAATGTTTCGGGTTCATCACCATAAAGTAGACAGATTGGATCAATCTCACTATTGTTAAATGTACTTTTTTAGTCTGAAATCCCTCCCCTTTCCTCTCTAATGACTTTGAAATCAATTGAAAAAATCAAATCTTTCTTCTTTACTAAATAATTATTTTGATCATGAATATCTATCTTGTTTGTATGGTACACTGAAAATCGTTAGAAAATCGCGGCTGTTTTGTGTTACTTTTCCTTATTGCATTACTACAATCGTGTACCTTTCTTGCAAGTGAAAATGGGCGCACTGCTACAATGACTTCACATATAGAGGAATAATGACGTCAAGTATACTGCAGAGTTACGTACCGTTGTTTTGTCATTAGTGGTAAAGATGGCGGATTAGTTGCTGCTGAATTTCTGATTTTCAGACGAACAATTCGGTAAGTTTCACTTAGTTTTATTGCGCCATAAAATAGAAGAATTCTATCCATTGTGAATTTGTCAAGGTATGTTCTCATGCTCTGTCGTTTAAGGGAATCGAGTCACTTTTACCCGTAGGGGCGGTACTGTTACCGTACTTTTTTAGCTCCAAGACTATGTATATCTTTTGCTCATGCATTTTCCCATACTTACGTATACGCGTTACCATAGGGTTAGGTAACCCTAACCCTAACCCTCTTCGGGCCTTTGCAGTGAGCTCCGCTCGCTATAAGTTATACGACAGTCATTGCTTGCAATCAAACATTACAGACAAAACAAATTTTAGATGTGTGATTTCCCATGCTAATTTTTCCCATTACGTCATGAAGCTGTCCATAGACTCTATGTTAAACTCGGCGACGTCATACTAAAATTTAACATTGAAAACTTCCCATCTAAAAAGTATTTTGTCTCTATCATATGATTGCATAAACTCACGACCATATATCATATATACCAAAATTTACGACTAAGCGAGTTCTATTGTATTAATTTCATTTAAACTTTTGCCTGACAAAGTTACTAAATATCGTTTATCCAGTTTCCGATTACGCCAACATTAATTTTGTTGACTTTTGATTTGGTCTGAAAAAACAGATTTAATGAAGAACTGCATAGTGAAACAAATTGTTTAAACAGCTGATACTCAGGTATAATAATGAAAATTTAGCATTTAAAGTCAATGTACATGTCATAATATGCATCATGCACTTTGTGCAAAGGTACAGATTTGTTTTTCATATTTTATCTTGATTTCAGATGACTGAATAAGATATGTTGCACGTTTCCAGCTGAATTCCTTGCATTTCAAAATGGCCATGGTGGATGTTTTCGTTGGAAATTATACGCTTATTGATTTTGATTTATATGATTTATGGTTGAATGGTTACTCAGGTAAAAGATTTGACATATTTATTCTAACATTTATTTGTCACAGAATTTCATACAGAATATATAAATGATGGTGATATCATAAATTCAGGATCTGGAAACAAGTTTGGAAAACTTATGCTAATCCATCTCCTTTCTAATCAAATTACTAGTATAAATATAATTGCGTGATGATAGTGACAGAGATTTTATTGACCTCTTAATGGCAATGCATGCGCAATATAATATTTTACATATTCATATGACATGTTGTCAATGATTAATTTGTAAAAACAGAATGCATGATGTATGTTGGCTGGAAATATCAATTTTAATGTTAGACGTATAATTCAAATTGAACATGTTGAATAGCATCATTTTTAGGTAGGACCAAAAAACAAGCCCAAACTCCATCCCAATTTCTGTCATAGTATTACCCAAGGTTTCAAATGTTTATCGTCTTCAAATTCAATAGCATTTCAAGAACAGATAAAGGACTATATATGGTTTATATAGTAAAGCGGCCCCCTTTTAGGTCAAAATCCTATATTCTCATAAAGTAATGAATTTGTATCAATATTTATTCTACAATGTAGACTACTTATGAAATGATACATAATATTTAATTTCCTTTCTCAATTTCTTAGAATTTGGGCTTCAAAAATGGTATATTTTTCCAAATTTCTGTAAAAAATTTTGGGGCTCATTTTCGACAAACCTCCAATCAGTTAGTATCGAGCGGGCTTCTGAACAACTTTTATATTTAGATATGTTGTTACCTTTGCACGTCTTTACATGCATGCAAAAGGAAAAAGTTGTTTACGATCCCGCTCGATGTTATCTCAATGAAAATAATAAAGAATTATGCTATTTTTCGTGAAAATTGAGAAAAACCGCAGTTTTCATGTTATATATGCAAAATTTACTATGTCTTAGAAAGCCAGGAGTAGTTTTTATAACTAGATTTTTCAAAACTTGGATATTTAACTCTCTAAACAGGACAACAAAATTTAATTTTGGAGAAGTCGATTTTAGGGGGCCACTTTACTATACAAACCATATATACTCCTTTACAGCATGGACCAGACATGCATGTTTCGGATATTTACAGTAACAATTGTCAGTGATCCTCAATCTAAATAATGTAATATGGCCAAATATCCTTGCATTGTTGATGTGATTTTCAAGTAATTGCAATTGTAATAAAGCAGTCATGGAGATTTGGTGTAAAAAAATTAATTATAATTTTCGTACATTGGTAATAACATATGGATACATGTACTACATTTAACCTTCTGGAGTTAATTATCTGTTTACAGTCCACGATGCTGCAGTACATCTTCACAGATCGGGGGTCGTACAGACAGCCTGTATTACCATGGACATCGTGGTTAGTGACGTACAGGACCAGTACCGTATGTTTAACAACATGGAAAAGCTCCTGAAAAATCCAGTAAACCTCATGGAGCAGCAGTTGTACCAAATAGAACCTGACATGCAGAAACTAGCTATAGAAAAGTGAGAATCAAATACTATTGACAATGTCTTTTATCATGTTTATGCATATTTTACATATCACGTATTGGTCAGTCTTCATAGCTCATTAGCCTTACGTCCTAGGCTAGCTAATAAAAAGTTTGTCCGGCTACTAGAAATTGTTAAACAAACTAAACAGTTGGCGAATAGAACTGGTCTGTGAGTGAGTGGCTCAAAACAGACCATGAAGACTGATTGGCTCAAATGTCATTAAGTTTTTTGGCGTAATCTTTATAGTCCCAACTCTGCTAAATTTCAGATGCCAGAAAGAAATACTTGAAATATTTTTTATCTTCCAAGTACTTTCGGTATAATTATTATGCCCCTCTCTGCTTGAAACTTCAGATGCCACTGGTGGGAAACACTAATAGAATGCTTGTTATGTATATATATATAGGTACTACCAACTGGATTCTGTAGTTGTGAGAGAGCTTCTAGGAAAGAAACTGTCATCTCGAAACAGAAAGGATCTGGATGACGTCCATGAGAAGACAAAGATTCCCATCAGAAGCTGTCGTAGACAGGTAAGGCTCCAGAACGTGGAACTCATTGTTCACATTCAATTTTAAAACGGATCTACAATTTTATCTAGAGGTAAGTTATTTGTATCAAATTTTTGAATGGAAACATGAGCCATTTGATGTGGCAAAAACATATTTGATTGTTTCTGACTTCATATAGAATAATCATAATTAAGTTACTGATATAGTTTTAAATAAGTGGACTAGATTCAGATTGAGTATTGGATTTATTGAGTTTAAAGAGCATTTATTTTATCATACGCATACGAAAATGTATAAAAGATTAAGAAATAAGTAGAAAAATACTGATATATATAAGTCCCTCTCCTAATGAATTTATTTAATTGAGTGTGACTTTTTTTTTAAATATTCAATTTGATGTGCATTCATGTTTCATCTGTATTACCGTATTCTCCCTCTTTGGATTTTACAGTATGACAATATGAGACGAGTCTTCAAGACTGTGGAGGAATTAATGGGATCCTTGGTGGACAATATACAGTCACACTATCTCCTCTCTGAAGATCTGGCCAAGTAAGTGTATAGTCACACTATCTCCTCTCTGAAGATCTGGCCAAGTAAGTGTACAGTCACACTATCTCCTCTCTGAAGATCTGACCAAGTAAGTGTACAGTTACACTATCTCCTCTCTGAAGATCTGGCCAAGTAAGTGTACAGTCACACTATCTCCTCTCTGAAGATCTGACCATGTAAGTGTACAGTCGCACTATCCCCTCTCTGAAGATCTGACCATGTAAGTGTACAGTCACACTATCTCCTCTCTGTAGATCTGACCATGTAAGTGTACAGTCACACTATCTCCTCTCTGAAGATCTGGCCAAGTAAATGCATTGTAAAAATTACTGTTTGTTAACTTATGTATGTAACTATATAACTTATAAAATGTAAATTAAACAGAGTCCTGCTTTTACAGTCAGGTTAAGTAGGTATGAAGTGAATATTTATCCATGCCTTTAAAATCATAAGGATATGTCAATGGTCTTACACCTTAATCATTTGTTTTAAATGAGATCAAGTTTGAAATCTGATTTAAATCTTGTTGTCCTCTTTGCAGGCAGTATGCAGCAATAGTATTTATTGCTAACAATAGATTTGAGACGGGGAAAAAGAAGCTGAATCATTTAACATTCCATGACTTTGCTTTCTGTGCCAATCTCATGATTGCAAACTGGTCCTACAGTGCCGTAGGTAATACAACTGTATTTTTTCCAAGATTAAAAAAGCACAGGATATTTTGTATCAAATTAAGTTTTTTCTGTTATTGTTATTCTAAATCTTACTCTGTCATTAAACATCAGATAAGTGGAGCTTTAATGATTTCAGCCTGTATTTTAAGCTTTAGGAAGTTTAGATTATGCTATCCATGTCTGTGTCTGCGTCTGGTTTAAGTTTTTTTGGGTAGATCAGTTTCTGACAAAGTACTGATGCTTACAAAGTACTGATACTACAGTAACCAAACTTGCACAAGTGATTCATCTTGGGATGCTGATGTAAATCCATGCATCAGATGCTGAATCTGACTTACATTTTCTGGTTCAGTGACTCAGGTCTGTGTCTGGTTAAAGTTTTTGGGGGTAGCTCAGTATCTGACAAAGTACTAATGCTACAGTTATATATAACCAAACTTGCACAAGTGATTCCTCTTGGGATGCTGATGTGAACCCATGCATCAGATGCAGCATCTGACCTACTTTTTAAGCCTGAGTGATTTTGCTTTTAAAAGCCAATATTGAGCAAAGCATAATTGCTACATGTACCAAACTTGCATAGTCGGTGTATCTTTGATCAAACATTCATAAAATGACCTTGACCTACTTTTTCTGCTTGAGTGATTTTGCTTTTAAAAGCCAATAAAATAAAAAATGTTTTGATTAAATTTTGCTTCCATGATAACATGCTGCCACAAGGTGAGCTTTGTAATCTGTGATTACCTATGTTTTTTTCTCATTTTAACACTTAAATAATAAAATGTTTGATGTCATTTTAAATTTGATTTAGCACTTTGCAAAAGCTCTTAATAAAATTCAGTTAAAGGCAATACATAAGTATTAGGGCTGAGCGGTTTTATCGCGGTACCGGTATATCGCGATACAAGGCTTCGCAATACGTACCACGGTATTTGTTTTCAAAAACCGGTTTTTGACGATATTATTTATCTTCATATTTTTCTGTTGTTTCTTTGAAACTTTTGGGCGAAAGCGATCAGTTCTGCAATTTTCTGACTAGCCATTTTTAAACATGACGAGGTGTCCGTTCTATGCTACGTCAGCAAAACAGATTTCAAGAAATAGGTAAAATAACGTTTCTTCGACCTTAAGAAACATTCAGCAACACACTGCACATTGGTATACTAATTTGCAAGAAAGACTTTATCATGTTAGCTTGATTCTTATATTTTGTTTATAGTACATATATATTTTTAGTTATGATTGTTTAAACGTACAACATAGTGGTGTCATTTTAATTTTCCTAGTGACTTTTTGTACTTTCTGTCCGCGAGTGTCCGCCGATGTCTCAGCAGAATTATCACATTGATAGCTTAAAATAACTGTATGAATATTATATATTTTTCAACCGGATGTACGTATGATTGGTCAAATTTGTCTGCACGTGTGCATCCGTAATCATATCATGATGAAGACATTTTCAGATTTTAAAATAAAATTTTGAAAGGAAAATTGAGGTTGGAAAAAAATAACCATAAGGACTCTTGATTTTACCGTATAAAAATATTGCAATATATCGCAATATTTTTCCAAATATCGCAATATATCGCAATACACATTTGACCCGCGATACTCAGCCCTAATAAGTATACATAAGTTATTTTCAAAAATATAATGTCATGATGTCATTATTTCTGTTAATTAGTATAAGCTTTAATATAGATTCTCTGTAAAAACCTAAAACAGCTGGCCACGGTATGTCATGGATTTTGATGAAACTTTCTGTAATTATCATACTTAATGTAAAAACAATGAAAACAAACCATATTGATATATCTGAACAACGGTTGCCATGGTAACGGGGTCAATCTATTTGACGCCCCCATAAATATGAGAGATAAGACATATTGCGGCATTCTGTTGCCATGGAAACCATGGTCAAAATTTACTTTATGAACACAAAAACTTTTCTTTGTAAGTTCAACTCTAACAAGAATAACTTTTTCGGGGGAGGGGGTTATCAGGTAGTTGTTGATATTCAGTCAAATTATGTGAAAATTTAGCAAAAATAAGGTCTAATTTTAGGGTCATTTTGGCCTGTTTTTGACTATTTTGAAGGTTGAAAACCATTATTTGGTGAATGTTATGGGTATTTAACATTACCTTGCCAAAATAAACATCTATAGCTGGAAAAAATCAAGAAATAAAATTTATGGTGAAACTCACCATTTTGTCATGAATGCCAATCAAAATCCGTTGCTATAGCAACTTGGAATCCATATTACCATATACCGCATATTTAAAAACATTGGTTTTCCTCATGTTTGAGTCCTATGATTATGAAAAAGCATACCTGTATACAAATTACATTTATCATTATCAATTGACCTTCAAATCATTTCAAGGTCATCTGTCCAAATCTCAAGGTCATTTCTAACTTTAGACTAAAATTAAGACAAAAATCAGGATTTCCAATTAATTTAAATTAATTTCTCTAACTTATTTCATTAGATATTTTGATTTTAAATATTTACAGTTGAACAACCGATCAAAAGAAGTAGAATTCATCTCAGTTTTGTTAAATTGTATTTCACTTCTATGTATGACATACTTTCAAATGAGCATAAAATTGAGATTTTCCAAAATTTTCTCGTAAAATATGTGACATTTTTTGGGGTCTTCATTGAACTTTGATAAATGTGATACTCATCCCAACAAATAATACATTTATCATACTTTTACCGATAATTGATTGTTTTGCCAAGGTTCCATACTGTTTACTGTTAATCATGTCTCTTTTTAGTAAAAAACCACAAAATTTGGCCTGAAAATGGCAAATATTTTTCAATGACCTTGAAAATTGAGCAAATGACCTTGACATTTTCTCAAGGTCATGATAGCATCAAATGGTCTTTAATACATCTACATACCAAGTTTTGTAATGATAGCAGACATACATCTGTAGAAATTAGCTTTTTACTTATGACAGGTATTTACACCTTCGTACCAAATGTTGCCATGGTAACCTATTTCAAAGGCATGTAAACAGAAAAATCTCACTTCTAGATAAATTTCCTTCGATTCCCATGAAGTCCTAGGATAATACTCTTCAGGAGATAGTCAACTGTATTTCAAATCTTGTGCAATTGCATTATTACTCTTGTCAAAAGTGAGTAAAATATAGGTAAAATAAGGCCTAAAGTGGCCGAAAATGGCTCATTTTGAATAAGCAATTTTTCTTGAAATTAAAGCAAATTTACATGACACACAGAAAGAAGGAGCATCGAAAAATCAAATTGTATCAACTTAAGAGGATTTAAATAATCTTTTCCGGAAAATTGCATAAACATTCAACATTTGTTTCCATGGTAACGGGATGCATAAAAATGCCTTGTTTAAAGGTGTTTTTATACAAAACCTTGGTTACCATGGCAACGGAACGTCGGAGAAAAAAATGGAAGGTCAATTCGTTCTGAGGACATCATATTTACCTTATACACAAAAAATATCCAAAATCTGAGACATGTCGTGGCCAAACATGTCTGATTTTTTAGGTTTTTACATAGAATCCATATTAATAATTTAAGTCTGCAATTTTTTATTTTAGAAAACATTTTAATTTTAGGTGCTGTCATTTTCATGTCTAGTAATTTAGAAAAATTTCATTTTATTGAGCTGTTTGAAAAAAACTCATTATTTAATTCAGATTAAGGCAATACAAAAGTAAGTTTTCAAAAATATCATGCCATTATTTGTAACACAGAGTGTAAGGTACATGAAGACATGGATGTAGATTTGGATAGAGGATTTCTACACGAGTTAAGGGAACTCAAACTTCTGTTAGAAAAAGACACTGTGGATGAGTATAAAAGGTCAGTCTGTATAAAGTTTATATAAAATGTGTGTAGCTTTAAGCTGGTAAGTCTAAATACTTGACAGCTACAGCTTAATAATACATGTATGTATTTAAAAAAATGTTTTGGAAGGATAATTTAAATGAATTCTTCATGGGAAAAGTTTGTTTTTAATACATGTAGATACATGTAAACCAGAAGAACACTGTGTGTAAATTGAGATACAAAAAAGTATGAAAAAGTACTTGTAGACATGAGCCTTGTTTTGTGTCAGAAAGAAAAAAGTAACACTGTACATGCTGACAATTATACATGAATGCTGATCATTGTATTTACAGTCGAGTATTACATGATACCAAATCCAAGCTGTCAAAATCAACATATAAAGATTTGGATGAAGATTTCAAGGTATGAAGAAGAAAGGAATATCAAATATGTGTTGCACAAGATATTTTTAAAATCATTATTATTATGCATTTTGATGAAGAATTTTTATAAGTGTATGTTGTGTGCCCTTGTTCGATGAAGGTACATAGGATAGACACCTAGATATCAGCAAGTATTATGTATGTTGCAGCACCCAAAGCTCTGTAGTAAAATAAATCCCATCTAACCAGCTAATGTGAACACTATACAAATAGAATATTTCTTGAAATCAGGTCAACAGCACTTTCTTTATAGATAGCAACAAAAAATCACACAATATTAAAAACTCCATTGAAAATTGAATATTGATAATGTTTCTTTCTTACAAATTTAATATACATGCATGCATGTACTTGTATGCATGCAGTTTGCATAGTCTAATTCAAATAATCGTGAGTAGAGATAATAGTAATTATAGATTTAATATTTTGATAAGGTAAAACCTCTGTCTGTGTCACTTGTACTATTTTTTGTGCTCCTTATTTTACATATTTTGATTGTAGAACTATTCCAAAGCTATGATAAACATAGCATATGGACTGAACCATAGAAATGAAGCCAGGGACATATTTATTGACATGGTAGAAAAGGTGAGAGTTATATTTTTTATTTGTCATTTTAGTATTCTTATATTCAAGTCAAAATATGCAGACTTTCTTATTTACAATTCACAGTTAAAATGGTATTAAGAAGAGATTTTTTCTTAAAATAAATGAAAAAATTTTAAATCTGAATTGAATTGACCGTAAATTCTGTATTACTACAGATAACAGACCCATGCATGCAGAAAGGTTGGACAAAAGACGAGCTACAGACATTTCTTTATGGTTATAGGGACATACTCCGACATCTAGATGTTTTCAAGTAAGAATTCTCCCCCTTATATTCATAAATAAATGTACATGCAACTACCTTTCCTTAAAAATACTATAAGACTCTTTTCTGATCTGCTGAAAAACGATACATTGGTTACATTGGAGGGATTTCAAATTCATGGAAAACCTGAGGCTTGCTGGATTTTGAATTTGGATGTTGTTGACCAACTTTTGCAGGAGTTATTGCCCTTTGAAGATTTCTTTGTAATATAACAGGAATTTGAATCAAGCTTGGTATTGATCTATAGTAGTTAATGAGGAACTGATTAAGTTTACCTTAGGTTGTTGTCGATCTTCTACAGGAGATATTGCCCTATAAATCATTCTAATGGAAATGCATAGGTTGTTGGATTCTGATCGGTTAACTGTTAAAATGTGAGACATGTAAATACACAATTACATGCCTCAAAGTTTGAAGGAGTTAATTACTATGCAACAAATTTTTGAACAATAATCAATCAAAACAATATGGCGGATCCCGAAATTGCCGAGAACAAGGAGGATCCACTTTCATTATACCAGACTTCTATATACTTCATTAGGCCCAATTATATGTTGTGACTGTTTAAAAGAATCTAACAAATTAAAATTGCTATGTTTTTCCAATAGCCCTATCATACATCATGAAAAACGCAAAATAAATACAGATGAACATTTTTTTGTGACTGGCCCATAAATAAACAGAATTATCTGGTAAAAAGAGACAGAAAATAAAATGAAACCAAAACATTGTGTCCTAAGATTCACATCTTAAAACCTTCCTGTGTAGGTTTCAATTTGCTAATGCGTTGCCCAAAAACTCAATATGTGACCTGTAAATCGCCCATTGCTTGTCAGAATTTTTAAAACACAAGGATCTTAGCCCCTAATTTTCAGTGCTTTTCTCTGTCAAAGAATAATCACTATATAATAGGGAACATGTATTACCCACTTTACTTGTCATTCTAGATAGACAATAGTAAAATATTTATTGTTTGTTATTATGATCATTTTTCTATATTTTACATAATTTTGTGTTTCAGACACCAGCCTCACATGTTTGTGGTTTGGGATCGGTACATGAACACTATGGCATCCTGTGTTATACAGCTGTATCATGTGTGATATCGATACATCCTGTGTTATACAGCTATATATATCATGTGTGATATCGATACATGAACACTATGGCATCCTGTGTTATACAGCTGTATCATGTGTGATATCGATACATGAACACTATGGCATCCTGTGTTATACAGCTATATCATGTGTGATATCGATACATCCTGTGTTATACAGCTATATCATGTGTGATATCGATACATGAACACTATGGCATCCTGTGTTATACAGCTACATGTGAATCATGTGAAATTGATATATGAACACTATGGCATTCTGTGTTATACAGCTATATCATGTGTGAGATCAATACATGAACACTATGGCATCCTGTGTTATACAGCTATATCATGTGTGATATTTACACTCAATTATGATTTAAATGTAAACAATGCGTCATATTTGATGTAGAACAGACAATTGTAAGCACTTTCCTTTCCTGTCCAAGTCACTTTATATTAATTTTAAACCTCGAGTTAAACTGATAAGTAAATTACAATATTTAGGTCTTTTAATGTCACCTACAATGGAAGAGTGTTCAATATGTCTGTCTGTCTGTTTGTCTGTCTGAGTCTGTCTGTATCTGTCTGTCTGGGTCAGTTTGTCTGTCTGCCTTTCCGGGTCTGTCGGTCTGTCTGACTGGGTCTGTCTGTCTGTCTGCCTGTCTGGGTCTGTCTGTCTGGGTTTGTCTGTCTGTCTGGGTCCGTCTGTCAACTTTCAGATATTTTGCTATAACTTACTTGATATGCAGCAGACATCTTTTTAACTTGCAGGGATGCTAAAGCATAAACTCATCACCAAATATAGGTCAAGGTCACTTTCAAGGTAAAAATCACGTATTAAGGGTCAAACAAGCAACAGGTGACATACCTGTTCTTGAACAATTCTGTCTGGGTCTGTCTGTCTAACTGTCTGTCCGCCCATCTAGGTCCTATGTATTTGTTATGTGTTGAAAATTTTCTCTTCAGTGCACTTGTTGTATTTATGAGAATAAAGCATTTTTATTGTTGTCTGTCTGTCTGTCTGTGTGGGTCTGCTTGGATCTGTGTGTCTGTCTGGGTCTGTCTGTGTGGATCTGTCTGTCTGTCTGGGTCTGTTTTGGTTTGTCTGTCTGGGTCTGCCTGGGTCTGTCTGCCTGTCAAACTTTCAGATATTTTGCTATAACTTGCTTGATATACCACAGACATCTTTTTAGCTTGCAGGGATGGTAAAGCATAAACTCATTACCCAATATAGGTCAAGGTCACTTTCAAGGTCAACATCGATATAATCACGTATTGAGGGTCAAACAAGCAACAGGTGACATACATGTCTCTCTATTTTTATATGTTTATACAAGGACTTATAAACAAGCGGTATGCCTCCATTTTGTGTTCGTGGTTTCACCAACTTAAGTCATGTGATGCTACACAGCGATTTTGTATACTGTTTAACTCAGTATTACCTCAAATTGGCCTTTACTCATTAGGTCAACTTGATTATAAAGAAGCATGGTCCATTGCTTAAACATGAGTAGCTTGTTTTGGCAGATACAGGTAAAATTGATTTACTAATTTTACCAAGATTTCCTGTTTAATATAAACAGAGGCATTGTATTTAGTGTTACATAAATCAAGATTTCATGTATAATATTGGATTATGTTACTTGTAAATTGCTTAATGTGAAGTATGTGCAATAAATATCTTAGAATATATATGTTTGTGTACCATTATGTTTCATCTGTTATAGACATAATGAACTTAATTTCTTCTCTGCATCGGAAGGAACTAAAACGGTTCTGAGTGGCCCATCAGCAGCTGCGGCTGAGGAGATTGCCTCGTGTGATGGCACGTTTAAGGCCGTTGAAAATACGGACCATCCACTGTAGTACATAAATCACACCTTCCCCGCATACACTGCATACACTTGCATACATAGCGGTAGGTACCTTGTACAGATCATGGTGAACGAGTGGTGAGTATAGTGTGAGGGGAAAGAGGAGAATTTAAAATGTTGTCTTGATATATAATGAAGTGCTCCGATAAGTGGAGGGTCATACTAGTAAGGAAGAAGAGGGAGAGTAATAAACAATTGTTTTACCTACAGTAACGAAGTTTTAAACATACATAAAGATGTCCGTGAAAAAGAAAGGCCGATTTTCAGTTTATTTGTCACAGGTCAAGGTCAAGCTTGATATTCATAGAAAATGACGTTTTACTCATGTGATTCTGATCACGGAAAAGGGGGACGTTCTTCGAATAAACTTTTGTCATTGTCATTGTCATTGAAGAAACGTGTACATAATGGATCTGCCGATCCGGAAAGACTAACGAATGTTTTTCTCTCTGCTGGTGATACAGCACAAGTTTAATGTGTACGACCAAGCGTATTTGGCGTGGCAGATACGCCAATGAAATGTAAAATTAAAATTGAACAACTTGATATATTTATTTCTCGTAGATGTATCAATTACCACCCATTACAGGACCTGGTTGATTCCCGGCACTATCTCTGTAAATAGACAATAGTGAACATCAAAGTTTTCAATCTAAAATTTAAATGACGTTTCAAGAAAAAAAACTATCAAGTAGTAAAGGTATTTCAAACGTACCCTTCGCTTTTTTCGCAAACGTAATTCTTTTTTAGAGTGCAGTTATCGTCCGTCCATTGGAAACCCAATACCCTCTTCAATGACATGCACTCTTCACCAGACCCGCCGTTAGGGTCAGATAAGAACCAATGATCGGTTGTTACCGGCATTCCACTTGGCTCCCACACCCATTGTCCGTCAACTCCCCAATCTGAACCTGCCACCCAGTACTCTTGACCAGCTGTTAGAAATAAGTACTTGATCTTGTCATTACTGTCCGTGAAAACAGCTGTCAAATTGGCCATTTTCACATCGAAAAATCACTTGAATCGATCGATGGCTTAGAAAACATGGACACTGCAAATCAAGACACCAAGAACAACCGTCTTTATAATTATGTATGAGAGAAAAGAGAAACGCGTCAGGTGGGAGTGAGATCCCGAGAAGAGTAATCATCCTAAGCTCGCCGCCTGTAGTAGTCACTTTTAATTCTTTAAAGCAAAGAAAAAAGGATGATGTGAAATGCTTCATTGGTACTTCTAGGTACCTGGATGATATTCTTACTATCGACAATCCTGTTTTTGAAAAATATAAAAATGTTATTTATCCACAAGAATTGATTCTAAACAAGGCAAACGTTTCAAACACAGAAACACCATTTTTGGACCTAAATATCAAACGGAGAGATCCATACAAGTGTGTATGACAAAAGAGATGATTTTGGTTTTAACATAGTAAATTTCCCCTGGCTTGACGGTGATGTTCCTAGATTACCGTCCTATGGTATCTATATTTCACAGCTCATCCGGTATGCTAGAGCATGTACTGATGTTTTGGATTTTCATAGTAGAAATTTACAAATTACCAAGAAACTTTTAGGACAAGGTTTTCGCTTTCACAAACTAGTAAAGACTTTCTGGAAATTTTACAAAAATTATTATCAACTTCTTCTGAAATTCGGACCAATACAGGCAACAGAGTATAGTAATTTGGGTATTTCACAACCTGCATTTTATGGTGACATTATTAACAAGATAAGAAGGATCAAAGATAGACAACATCACTATCGAAAATGCGTCAGAATCATCAAACGCCTTTTATACCGTGGATATGATCCTAATGTCACCAGACGGACACTAGGCTTGGTACTTGACCAATCTACAGTCTTGTACAAGCGCATTCTTAAAACTTGCACTCTGACTGACTGTGACGACGGGACTCCATGACGGGCCCTGTCCAAACCTCTTTAGAGAAGACAGGGCCCCGACCACCTGTCCTCTCTGAATGTCAGTCGGACTCCTCGGGTGATAACATACATGAGCTCGCGGCGGCAGAGCACGGATTGTATTATGTACGCCCTCTTTTTATATCCATTTACATATTCATCTGTGTTGCTTGGGCCCCTGCGTTTTGCGGTCTTGTTTGTATGTGGTCATCTGACAGTGAGGAGGTTGTTTTACACCACAATTGTACGTTCTTCGAGACCTCTGGGTAATCGGAAAAGTGGGAGGGTTGTGCACACGTAATCCAGGATAACCATACCTTCTGCTATTTCCGTGGCAGATGGCCGTCCTAAGTCGGTACCGGTTGCCCATTGGCCTCGTTGGTTTATGTGTAGTCCTTTGTGTTTGATGTTTCTGTGTTGTGCGTTGACGTTACTTGTCCCTTATGCGTCTCTTTCCGTGCTTGTCTGCTTTGTGTTTTTGCATTGGGTGTTTTGGGGTTTTGCTGTGGGTGCTACAACCGGGTGTGTTGGAGATCCCCTCCTTTGTTTTATATACATCTAGCTTAGTAAGTTAGCTATAGCTGCATTTTAGAATATACTTTAAGTAATACAGAATGTAGTGGGCATAAATCTAGATATCATAATGCGCTTTTGATATCTACATCCAAAAACGTGGTAATCCAGACAACAACATCATCATTAATAAGGTTTGCTTTGTGTTGTTTGGTGTTTGACTTGTTCATTAGATAGGAGTGTATACAGTCAGGCTTACCGTAGTAATTAGACATCAGACGTATCACTCGTTTGTACTCCTCGTCCGTCTCTAGAGCAACTAAATTAGCCCCATGTATTTCGCACATTTTCTGCAAAGCACATATAAATACATATATACATGTCGATCATTCCTTAAAATATCCCCCAAAAAAGAAGTCTACTGTCCGCGGAGCTCACTTCGGAAATAAAACAAGAGCCCCAGGGGGGCACAACGCTCACCTGATATCCATGCACACTCTGAACATACTGACATTGAATAATGTTAGAGCCAGAGCCATAGTCAGAATTTTTTGGTCCATATGCCATAAATAATTAAGAAAAATATCATAAAAATTCCAAAAAAGTAAAATGCAATAAATGAGTGTGCAAAATGGAGAAAATGAAAATGGAAAAAGAAAAAAGAAGGTTTTTTTGTATTCAGATGATTTAAAAGTGCTTAAAAAGCTTGCAAAATGCAAAAAATGAAAAAAAAAAAAAAATTGGGATGCCAGTGCCTGAATTTGAACCCACAATCCTTGGGTCTATGTGCACGCACAGCATATCTAGATTAAAATATAAAAAAAAAAATTCAAAAAATAAAGTTATAGCAAATAATGTATATAAAAGAATTGAGAAACTTAATCTGACAAACATGCAATAAATGAGTGCAGAAGATCATATATTTACTAAGTTATTAAAAGAAATATTTAAGAAAAATAATAAGAGCACCCTAACATCTCTCTCTTTCGGGGAAAGGATGGACAACCTAAAGAGGCATCAGATAGGATGTCATCCTTAAGAAATATTAAGTGCAGAAAACCACTGTTAGATGGAGTAAATGAAAGAAAGATTAGTATTTACTCTGATTAGTTCATTAATATACAAGCCAATTAGAAAAAAAATATTATTTTGTCCAGTTCTTATTATATCATCTAATAGAAAAAAAATCTGTCAGCAGATGTTGTTACAGAAATTTTGACCCCCCCCCCCTTTTTATACTCTATAGAATACAAGAATTATTATAAATTCAAATTGTACATGTTGTTAATCAAAAATGCTATCACACAAGCATTCATTAATCTAATTTTACCTAGGATATAGGTTTCAAAATATCAATATGAACTCAAGGGAAATTAATATGGAGAAAATGCCAAACTTCATAAAAAATTCCAAAGTTCAAAAAGTGGCAAAAATGGCATTAAAATTATTCAGGTAAGTTAAAAATAGCATTCAAAGCTTAAAATATGGATGAAAAATGAAAAATAAAGAAAAATTTTTTTTAAGGCCCAGCCGGGATTTGAACTCGCTACCTTGGGACTCATTGACAAAGAAAACATGCCTATTTACAGTATTAAAGAAATCATTAAAAATCTAAAAGTCAAGATATTGAGAAAATTCTTTCACTGTTACATTCCTTACAATAAATATGATAAATGTTAAAACAATCATTCATGGGAAGAACCATAAAATGCCAAAAATGATGAAAATGACCATCCTCCCTTCCTTTTTTACAGTATTAAAAAAATCATTAAAAATTCAAAAATAAAATTTTCAGCAAAATTCTTTCACTAAAGCATTCCTTTGCTTAAAAATGGCTAAATTAAACTAAACTGGAGCAGAATTTTTCAATCAGAAAGAAAATATTATGAGAAATATCAATTTTTGCATTAAAAATGCAATGTCGAAAAAGACGTCAAAAACGCGTCAAAAATTAGTTATTGGATTTTAACGAAATGAACAAACTTGAATTGTACATCCTTCTAGATCACTTAGATACAATTAGTTTTTCAATCCATTCAGTGGAACTGGAGAAGAAGATTTTTGAAGAGGGGTACCCTCTGGGGCCTATTTGACCCCGCCCTGGATCCACCCCTGAAGGGATCGAGCCGAAATGAACAAACTTGGTAGAGGACCTTTAGTACTTCATGCATACCAAGTTTCATCAAAATCCCTTCAGCCGTTCTTGAGAAGAAGTTGAAAATGTTAAAAGTTTACGACGGACGGACGGACGACGGACGACGGACGCCGGACGCCACACTATGACAATAGCTCACTTGAGCCTTTGGCTCAGGTGAGCTAAAAAAAAACTGAGGTTTAATTTGTCCATGAATGGAGGTATATCTCGAAATCTCATAACTAACTGTGTAATTATATGTTTGTGTGTCAAAGACTATACTCACAGTGACAGAAAATATATATTAATTTAAAAATGGATTACATGTACTTGTCTATGATAATTTTTGCGTGACGTCGCCGATGTTTATGATTGAGTCTATGGAGAGCGTCATCGACGTCACGCCAAAATTAACATAGAAAACTCCATCAAAATATATATTCTATCATTGAGAGCATATATAGTATTGGTCGTACGGACATAACTAAGAAAGAAGCACTTGCACTCCAATTAATTAATGGACGACGTGCTCTCAATTTAAAATCCTATTTTTGTGAATTTCTCTTGCAATGTATCCAGTTGAACTAAGCATGAACTTCGCTTCATTCTCAATGTATGATAAACGTGTTGACATCAGAATTGCAAATTTCCTGCTTATGGGCTATTCATATCAACGATACAATGAAAATATAAAGCAATATATTATCCTATTGTCTACTATTTTGAAAGATATATAGGTTACAACAACCAAAACCCTGAATTAAAGATCCAAAACTGAATTGCATACATCAATTGGTTTGGCCCTTTCTGTACAGCAGAAAAGACGGATCGATGTTCCTAGTAAACAAGAGAATAATTACCCTGTCCTAGTGCATGATATCATAATTGGCAAATCACTATTGTTCCATTGACTGATGTCTTCGTTGATTTGGGTGTTTTTTTTTCATTTTAAATTATCTTGTATCATGCCTTATATAATATTCATAATGATTGTTGATGTTGGGTTTGAATTTTTTGCCGATGTGTTGTTAAGAGCATTGTTACTAACATCAGAGTCATCGCGAATCACTGAGAAGTACTCAATTCTTACCACAGCTTCTGACCATGATTCTATTTCACGTCCTATGTGGTAACATGATGTACCTGAGTGGACAAATCCGGAGGGACAAGACTGGCTGGACACGTATACGGCAAAACCTGACAAAATACAAACTTATGTCATATATGTTAGCATTTGCAATCACTTCATTAACTGCAGCGTATTACTCGAGGCCTACCATCACGTTTGCAATACATAAATGCAATTATCTTTTTTGCTTATATACTAGTATATGATGTACAATTACTTAAGAACTTGTTGAATGACAGTTTTATATCCAGCCTGTAGCATCATATTCCATCCATCCTGCTACGTCTTTCGATACATTTTTCGACATAATAACTTGCACAACCTTTGGCCATATTACATTGTTTAGATTTAGGATAACTGACTAGGGTTAAGTACCCGACACGTGCATATTTGGTCCATGCTGCAAATTTATCTGCTCTTAAATGATGCTATTGAATTTGAAGATGTTTCAAAACTGAACCGAAAGACGTAGCGGGATGGATGGGATATGATGCTAATGATCCACGTTTTAGAATTTTCACGAAATTTTGATAAGAGAAAGTTTCGAATGTGTTTCAAGAAGAAACGATCAACTTGGTTACATGTGTCCTCGGAGACTCCTGGTCCACCAGCAGTGATACTCATCAACTGGTACAAATGTTAAACGTCTTCCAATTGAATGTTTGATTTGGTCTCCTTATGTTAGGGTTAGATGTTACTGTGTTTGTCCAAGTATAAGGTGTTTTTGTATTTGTTTTGGTCTCCTGGGGTTAGGTGTTTTGTGTTGTATCCGTCTCCTTACCCAAGGGGTATATGTTATTGTGTTTGTCTAAGTCACATAACCCAAGGGTTAGGTGTTTTATGTGTGTTTTCTCATGTTGTTTATTTCAGTCGCTTTGATCGATGTTCGTAGTTTCGACACAAGCTAGTCTTTCTGGAGATCTATACCATACCCTAATCTTTTAATGCTATGGTTAATGTAGACATTTGTGACCCACGTTTTAGAATTTCAAGAAATTTTGATAACAGAAATTTGCGAATGCGTTGAAGAAACGATCAATCGAAATTGATCGAACTTGGCTACATGCACCCTCGGGAATTCCTGGTCCACCAGCAGTGACACTCACCAAGTGGTACATATGTTAAACGTTTTCAAATTCAATAGCATCATAAGCTTACAATTATCTGAGGTACCATGTACATGATTTCAAGTTGATTTCATATTTGTTTTTATATACCGGGCATAACATGATCATATGGATATCCTCACTTAAAATTGTAAAAGCTATTAAAAGAATAATACATGGTATTGACCATTTCTACTAGAAATTGAAGATATATTCCTTATTTATATATCCTAAAGAACCGTAAATATAACATTGCATTTTTTCCTCGTAACATGCGGTTTTCCAAAGTATTAAGCTCGAAGTACCACTGCATTTAATGGGTAAGGCGACCTAACGAGAAAATATTTGTGAGAATGTTGGTGAGCGACTGCCTTTGTCACTGCAGGTTTTGTTTGTTTGTGTTTTTTTTTCCGTTTTTTTTTTTCTCAACGAAACAATGAAATCATTAAACATTATAACATATCGCTGTTTACAATGTTTACTTAATTAATTAAGAAATTTTACGTTGGAACGATTCAAAACATTAAACTTGATACATTCACCGTTTTATACTTTCCTTCAATTTAAAGACGTTTAACATTTGAACTACTCGGTGAGTGTCACTGCTGGTGAACCAAGAGTCCCCGAGGACACATGTAGCCAAGTTCGATCATGCTGAAAATTTATTAGGTTTTAAATGATGCTATTGAATATAAAGACGTTTAACATTAAATGACGGATGTTTCTGGCTAGCATGAGACACACTCTCCTTTTTCCCATTTTGTTATGTATTTTCTTGGTTCCGTTTATGTCCATTCATTGGGAATTTGAATTCTTATTTAGGTTAAAGTGTGTTTGAATTTCACTCAAACATTCAACAAACACGAATATAGTTCTACCAATTTAACAAATACTAAAATAGTTTAGATTTTAGAATGTGTTTTTTATAAAAACATGTTATTTTGATTTTCTTTAAAATTCCAATGTCAAAAAGTTAAATTTCATACCTAACAGGATAATAATACTGTATCCTTGCATTGTTTTGTATAACAATAATTGACTTGTGTAAGTCTATGATTAAAATGAGAAAATAGAAAACCTGATTGTTCTGTCCAACTCCTCTGTCAGAGATAAGGCATTCAGATCAGAGTTAATAATATCATTAAGGTTAATAAACATGTTGTTAGGGGGTCAGAGTTAATAATATCATAAAGGTTAATAACCATGTTATTAGGGGGTCAGAGTTAATAATATCATAAAGGTTAATAAACATGTTGTTAGGGGGTCAGAGTTAATAATATCATAAAGGTTAATAACCATGTTGTTAGGGGGTCAGAGTTAATAATATCATAAAGGTTAATAACCATGTTGTTAAGGGGTCAGAGTTAATAATATCATAAAGGTTAATAACCATGTTGTAAGGGGATCAGAGTTAATAATATCATAAAGGTTAATAAACATGTTGTTAGGGGATCAGAGTTAATAATATCATAAAGGTAAATAACCATGTTGTTAGGGGATCAGAGTTAATAATATCATAAAGGTTAATAACCATGTTATTAGGGGGTCAGAGTTAATAATATCATAAAGGTTTATAAACATGTTGTTAGGGGATCAGAGTTGATAATATCATAAAGGTTAATAACCATGTTATTAGGGGGTCAGAGTTATAATATCATAAATGTTAATAACCATGTTATGAGGGGGTCAGAGTTTATAATATCATAAATGTTAATAAACATGTTGTTAGGGGGTCAGAGTTAATAATATCATAAAGGTTAATAACCATGTTATTAGGGGGTCAGAGTTTATAATATCATAAAGTTTAATAGCCATGTTGTTAGGGCATGGGCGGATCCAGGAATTTTTTTCCGAAATTAGAATAAAATCTACTATTCGTGTCTTTTTCAGTTTCTTTTCGTCTTCTTAGTGCCTTTGTTTATTGACCTAGGTGTAATGTTTTACATATGCGCAGCAGCATTTGAAAATAACGTCCATGTATGTAGTAATTTCTGGCGAGCGGAAGCGAGCCAGAGAAAAAAAATTAAATGCTGACGGCAAAATATTATTCTAATACAAAGTCTGGATATATTTTTCAAATATTATGACAACAAAAGGGCCCCGGGAATTGGGACTTAATCTTATGAAATATGTATATTAGTAAAAAAAAAAAGCGCTCTGCTTCGAAAATTCCAGGGGGGGGGGGTCCGGACCCCGACCCCCCCCCCCTCTGGATCCGCGCTTGTGTTAGGGGGTCAGAGTTATATTATCATAAAGGTTAATAACGATGTTATTAGGGGGTCAGAGTTAATAATATCATAAAGGTTAATAACCATGTTGTTAGGGGGTCAGAGTTTATAATATCATAAAGGTTAATAACCATGTTATTAGGGGGTCAGAGTTAATAATACCATAAATGTTAATAACCATGTTATTAGGGGGTCAGAGTTTATAATATCATAAAGGTTAATAACCATGTTGTTAAGGGGTCAGAGTTAATAATATCATAAAGGTTAATAATGCTATGATCGATGAGCGATACAAGTCCCCTACCGGCGGCATATATTTATGTCCTGCAACTCTGCCTATGAATTACTCTTCAGTTAAACATGAGTGTCCGTGCAGCTCAGTTCTGAGGTTTTATCTGCTTTATCGATTCGAAAAAGAGGTCAAGCGTGACGAAAGTTGAACTTACCCTGTAACTATCCAAGACTAAGCTGAGTATCAAATTACACCTGAAAATCTCTATTTGTTGCAGAAAAAAGTCCGGAAAACTGACAAAAACGGAATTTTCCAAGCCATCAAGGGGCATAACTCCTCAAAAAATAGGTCAAGTGTGACGAAAGTTGAACTTGCTCTGTAACTATCCAAGAGTAAGCTGTGTATCAAATTTCACCTGAATATCTCTATTTGGTGCAGAAAAAAAGTCCGGAAAACTGACAAAAATTGAATTTTCCAAGCCATCAAGGGGCATAACTCCTAAAAAAAAGGTCAAACCTGACGAAAGTCGAACTTGCTCTGTAACTATCCAAGACCAAGCTGTGTATTAAATTTTACCTAAATATCTCTATTTGTTGCAGAAAAAAGTACGGAAGACTGATAAAAACTTAATTTCCCAAGTCATCAAGGGGCATAACTCCTCGAAAAATATGTCAAGCGTGAAGAAAGTCGAACTTGCTCTGTAACTATCCAAGACCAAGCTGTGTATCAAATTTTATCTGAATATCTCCATCCGTTGCAGAAAAAAGTCTGGAAAACTGAAATTCGAACAGACGGACAAACAGACGGACAGACGGACAGACGTACAGACAAACCGAGAGGAAACTAAGAGTCAACTTCGGCGTTGCCGGTAGGGGACTAATAATCATGTTGTTAGGGGATCAGAGTTAATAATATCATAAAGGTTAATAACCATGTTGTAAGGGGATCAGAGTTAATAATATCATAAAGGTTAATAACCATGTTGTTAGAGGATCAGAGTTAATAATATCATAAAGGTTAATAACCATGTTGTTAGGGGATCAGAGTTAATAATATCATAAAGGTTAATAAACATGTTGTTAGGGGATCAGAGTTAATAATATCATAAAGGTTAATAACCATGTTGTTAGGGAGTCAGAGTTAATAATATCATAAAGGTTAATAAACATGTTGTTAGGGGGTCAGAGTTAATAATATCATAAAGGTTAATAAACATGTTGTTAGGGGATCAGAGTTAATAATATCATAAAGGTTAATAACCATGTTATTAGGGGATCAGAGTTATAATATCATAAAGGTTAATAACCATGTTATAAGGGGGTCAGAGTTTATAATATCATAAAGGTTAATAAACATGTTGTTAGGGGGTCAGAGTTAATAATATCATAAAGGTTAATAAACATGTTGTTAGGGGATCAGAGTTAATAATATCATAAAGGTTAATAACCATGTTATTAGGGGGTCAGAGTTAATAATATCATTAAGGTTAATAACCATGTTATAAGGGGGTCAGAGTTAATATTATCATAAAGGTTAATAACGATGTTATTAGGGGGTCAGAGTTAATAATATCATAAAGGTTAATAACCATGTTGTTAGGGGGTCAGAGTTTATAATATCATAAAGGTTAATAACCATGTTGTTAGGGGGTCAGAGTTAATAATATCATAAAGGTTAATAATGCTATGATCGATGAGCGATACAAGTCCCCTACCGGCGGCATATATTTATGTCCAACAACTCTGCCTATGAATTACTCTTCAGTTAAACATGAGTGTCCGTGCAGCTCAGTTCTGAGGTTTTATCTGCTTTATCGATTCGAAAAAGAGGTCAAGCGTGACGAAAGTTGAACTTACCCTGTAACTATCCAAGACTAAGCTGAGTATCAAATTACACCTGAAAATCTCTATTTGTTGCAGAAAAAAGTCCGGAAAACTGACAAAAACGGAATTTTCCAAGCCATCAAGGGGCATAACTCCTCAAAAAAATAGGTCAAGTGTGACGAAAGTTGTAATTGCTCTGTAACTATCCAAGAGTAAGCTGTGTATCAAATTTCACCTGAATATCTCTTTTTGGTGCAGAAAAAAGTCCGGAAAACTGACAAAAATTGAATTTTCCAAGCCATCAAGGGGCATAACTCCTAAAAAAAAGGTCAAACCTGACGAAAGTCGAACTTGCTCTGTAACTATCCAAGACCAAGCTGTGTATTAAATTTCACCTAAATATCTCTATTTGTTGCAGAAAAAAAGTATGGAAAACTGATAAAAACTTAATTTCCCAGGTCATCAAGGGGCATAACTCCTCGAAAAATATGTCAAGCGTGAAGAAAGTCGAACTTGCTCTGTAACTATCCAAGACCAAGCTGTGTATCAAATTTTATCTGAATATCTCCTTCCGTTGCAGAAAAAAGTCTGGAAAACTGAAATTCGAACAGACGGACAAACAGACAGACAGACGGACAGACGGACAGACAAACCGAGAGGAAACTAAGAGTCCCCTTCGGCGTTGCCGGTAGGGGACTAATAACCATGTTGTTAGGGGATCAGAGTTAATAATATCATAAAGGTTAATAACCATGTTGTTAGGGGATCAGAGTTAATAATATCATAAAGGTTAATAACCATGTTGTTAGGGAGTCAGAGTTAATAATATCATAAAGGTTAATAACCATGTTGTTAGAGGGTCAGAGTTTATAATATCATAAAGGTTAATAACCATGTTATTAGGGGGTCAGAGTTAATAATATCATAAAGGTTAATAACCATGTTGTTAGGGGGTCAGAGTTAATAATATCATAAAGGTTAATAACCATGTTGTTAGGGGATCAGAGTTAATAATATCATAAAGGTTAATAAGTATGTTGTTAGGGGATCAGAGTTAATAATATCATAAAGGTTAATAAACATGTTGTTAGGGGATCAGAGTTAATAATATCATAAAGGTTAATAACCATGTTGTTAGGGGATCAGAGTTAATGATATCATATAGGTTAATAACCATGTTATTAGGGGGTCAGAGTTATAATATCATGAAGGTTAATAACCATGTTATAAGGGGGTCAGAGTTTATAATATCATAAAAGTTAATAAACATGTTGTTAGGGGATCAGAGTTAATAATATCATAAAGGTTAATAAACATGTTGTTAGGGGATCAGAGTTAATAATATCATAAAGGTTAATAACCATGTTATTAGGGGGTCAGAGTTAATAATATCATTAAGGTTAATAACCATGTTATAAGGGGGTCAGAGTTAATAATATCATAAAGGTTAATAAACATGTTGTTAGGGGATCAGAGTTAATAATATCATAAAGGTTAATAACCATGTTATAAGGGGGTCAGAGTTAATAATATCATAAAGGTTAATAACCATGTTATCAGGGGGTCAGAGTTAATAATATCATAAAGGTTAATAAACATGTTGTTCGGGGATCAGAGTTAATAATATCATAAAGGTTAATAAACATGTTGTTAGGGGATCAGAGTTAATAATATCATAAAAGTTAATAACCATGTTGTTAGGGAATCAGAGTTAATAATATCATAAAGGTTAATAACCATGTTGTTAGGGGGTCAGTGTGATTTGTCCTTCTTGTATATGCTATGACATCCAAGGACTCGTATAAAAATTAGATTACTCTGTAAATGGTCCAAAGCTAAGTATATAAACACATATATAATACACAAAAGTACAGCTGAGGTACAACAAGTACATTATAATACACGACCTCAGAGTATGTATTTACGTGCATTATAAGCACGATCTAGTACTCATGTACAATAACCACAAAGAACATACCACAACAAAGCACACACGCACAGTAACCGCAACAAACACGGAGAACAAACGCACAGCAAACACGAAGTACAGTCACAGTAACCGCAAACTAAACCACGGCTAGCCAGCTATTATTTCTTTTAAAAACAAACACTGATAATTTTATCTTCCCGAATGTGCATTTATAAATGTGCGATGCTGATAAGTATAAACCACAAACGAGGATCCAATTCAGAATCTACCGCATGCTTAGCCAGTTATTCTACCCATTGAGCCACCCGGGTACGCGTCTGATGCCATCTAAGGCGGTTAGAATCTACGAAAGCCGATTGGGCTTATTCTAAATGTAAGTGGGGAAAAAGTTTCTCGTAATAACGAGAAAAAAGTCATAATCACAAAAAACTTTCTCGCAATAACGATAAAAAGAGGTAATAAACGAGAAACTTTTCTCGTAATTACGAAAGAAAAAAATTCCCGGCATTCCTGGGAATTCAGGGATGGTCAACCATGTTGTATTTCTGTGCATTAAGTTTATCAGAGAATCAGTCATGCAGTAAACATACAACATCTTAATAGGGCTAATTGATCTAGAAATTCTTTTAGATAGTTCTCTGTAATCTTCAGTACAGAGCACGTCATATTTAAAAGTTGAATCGCCCTCAAAAGTCCCCATCAAAATTAAGAAAATTTATCACCAGTGCTGGCGAAAAATAATGTCGAAGTGGCGACACTTACAATAAGTTACTCTCCAAGCGCTGTAACTCTAGGATATCATGCATTAACGTAACATATATGAGGGATGGCCATGGTGAAATGGATGGGGGATGGAGGAAGGAGACGGGAGGAGGGGTGAGAGGGGAAAATGGATGTGTAAAAGGGAGGGGGAAGAAAGGTGAAGGGGACCGGAGGGGGGAATCGGTCGGGATGGGGAAAGAGGTACCCCCCTGCCCCCCCCCCCCCCCCCCCCCCCTTATAAAGATGGGTTTGAATTTTTGAATTTAAATTTTCCGTCACGCCATTTGCCTTTTGATATAAATAAAGATTTGAGTGTTATTGAAATCCGAGCAGATATTTTTTATGCAGTTTTAATTTGAGACATTTTTAAATTGTGACAACTGACGCGCCTTATATTACGACATTACACATGTACGTGTATCCTGATAGGCAAGGATTATTTCCAATAAGGCGCTTAAGATATAATACATAAATACATAAATGAAAAAAAATGGTTCCAATCAAAAGACGATCTTTAACGCAGCTCAGTAGACTTTAAAAAGCCGACATGACAACATTTGACTTTATTTCTTACTAAGACGCAATCTCCTACGCATGCGTCCGATTTCAGTTCCGCTTTTTTTCACTTTGAAATCTACAAGCTATCTAGAACTACTTCCGGGTTGAATCCCTGCGAGGAACAACCCTAGACATCAGGGGTACATTTGCATACCAAGATTTCTGGTCTCCGGTAAATAACGGATTAGATAAATGGACAATATTGGAAAAAAAATTATCAAAATAATATTTGCTGCAATATAAAGAGTTACCACCAAAACAACGGCAGATACCATCTGTAACTTTCATCATAATGCCGAACTCTTTGCGCCTCGCGAGATGTCATCCTGGTCTGTCTTTGTTATTTGGCTTGGGTGGTTGCTATGCAAATTTCGAGTCTAACTTCGTTATTTGCAGGCTATTTCTTTATTTATACATCACAATTGTTATTTTAGAAAATTAGATTTAAATCTGAACTCAGTACGATCTTCAATTTGCGTTTAAAATAATGCTCTAGCATTGCTGTTCAAATCTTGTTACCAAGGAAGACGTTGTTTTTGCGGGAAAACTCGCTGAATATTTCAAAACGTAAACAGTGTCATTATGACGTCGGAATGTTTCCATTTTCTTGACGTAAAAGTAACAACAATGAAATTTCCCTCTAAAATTTTGCGTAGGAAAAATTGACCGCTGAATGCAAGGATATATTGATACGGCTTATATCCTTGAGTGCAAGTTGATCTACAAGCCTGTGCCGCCTATGACCTTGTTGCAAGTTGACTAAGACGTCGAAACAATTTGTGACGTCATAATGAAAAACAACGTCAAAAGTAGTGATTTCGGGTCTTGGAGTGTCTAAAATGCAAGCTAGTATGTAGCGGTAATGTCAGGGAGGTCTATTGACAAGATAACTTGCAATTTAAAAGAAATAAAAAAGTTTTCTGTCTATCGATGTATAGACAAAAACCGATGCACAAACTGGGCAGAAAAATTATTACATTCATTTCGTATAATTTTTAAAAATTAAATAACTATAATTTAATTATCTAGTTTTTTTTTTTTGTAATCGACGTCATTTTAGCATTGTTGATTTTCAAGTCCAAAACTGGTAAAATTTCGCTCTGTACGTTTGTATAGGCGTAATACAGACTCTACGGAAATAATTAAATCATAGATAGATAGATAGATCGATCGATATATTCAGGTAAAATTCAGATTATGGTGCAGGGTAAAACACAGAACAAATATTAAGCAATTGATGGCAATGTAATTTTACAATTGTATGAATATAACATAATATATGGCTTTGAAACTAATTATTAATTTACTACTGGAAAAACGGAAAATCAGCATTTTAGGCAAATTCCAGGAGTGGAAGGAATCAGACCTCTCCCCTCTGCCTCCTCTACATCTTTAAAAAATGCGCGTTTTTTTTTTTTTTTTTTGGTTTTTTTTTTTTTTGTTTATTTTCTTTCTTCAATTCAGCTCATGGGATGATAAAATTAGCAGTATACTTTCTTCTTTTTTTTTCGTCCACATGAAAATTCATCAAGGTTTTTTTTTTTCGTTATAATTCTGTAAAATAATTCAATAAAGGGTCGGTCGGACTGGATATTTATAAATCATACGTAGGGTTTTCCCGTATCTATTATTAGAAATTTGTAGGCACAAATCACATGACCTACTTATAATAAAGAAAGGAATTTCCCACACACGTTACCTGTGTAAGTGAAGCTTTGACGTATGTACAATTATTTACTATTTATACATTTTGTGCACCTGGGTATCGTGACTATATTTAACTACAAATGTCGGAGGCAATTGAGCATAAAGAGGGAGAAACGACTGAAAGTGAAAGACAACTTCCTGATTTCTCAGATATGGATCTAAAAGCTAGTATCATACACAGGGGATCGTACAGGGACGAGGCAGGGGACAATGAGGACTGTAAGGTACGAGCTGGGATGGTAAGGAGACAGATCTCTATAGAACCTGAGGAGGTACCCCAACTAACACTGAGTAAGGAGTCCTCACCGGACGGGGCGCTCCATGCCGTTACTGAGTCCGACCAGCCCCAGCCTGATGATGACACAGACGTGGGGGTAGGGAGGTCGGCAAGATCAAACGGTACCACCGACAAGTACTTTCAAGAGAAGCAGAAACCCATACGAAAACTATGCTGCTTCAAAATTTATGAAAAGGGGACTGACCCTCACGCTAAATGGCCGCCTAAATTCCACATTAGGGACGGATTATTAGGATTGTGGGCACTGTTTACTTTCGCTTTTGACTATGGCACTGATATTAGACTGATGGTAGAGTACTACTTAAATCAGGAGTTCCAATACTTTCTCCTGACCCTGGGGTTTATTGCCGTGCCCTCCTTCATATCGGGTGTGATATCAGTAATTTGGTATAAAATGACATACAAGCGAGACCTGAAGTATGGATATAAACACGCAAAGACACTGTATTACGCAAGGATGGTGTTTTCATTCATTCAGCTGGGACGAATATTCAGGTATGTTGAATATATTGAGGCTATATTTTCCTCCTCCTCCTCCATCTGGCCACATTCCCTGCTTTTGGCCTCCTAATAGTCACCACCCCTCCTCATATCCTTCCTCCTCTCCTATTTTTTCTCCACCCCTTTAAGTTCTACCTCTCCTTTTTCTCCTTACCATTTTCTCATCCTCCACTATCCTCCCTCCCCTCCTTTCCCTGCTAATCCCCCTCCCCGTCCTTCCTAATTCCCTCTCCCCTTCCTTCCTAATCCCCCTCCACTTCCTTTCTCATCCCCTCTCCCCTTCGTTCAACCCCTTACCATCTCACGAGGCTCCTGTACAATTTGTACGGGTCGTTATAAAAAAAATTGAATCGAATCATATCGAAAAAATAATTAGAAAATTTTGACTTTAAATCCCATTCATTAGAGTAACATGTTTTTTTCATTCATTTTCAGATACTAATGTTGACCAATGTTGGGCTTGATAGAAAATCAATATTCTTTATATTTATTGAAACAAACATATTCATGTATATACGTAGAAGTTTTTGTGTCAGTGATGTTACCACCACGAATCATGAAAATTGTCTAATATTTTTTTCAAGATATGAAATTTAAATCAAATATTGTTCTCAAAAAATTATTTAATTTTCTTATCGGATGGAAACTTTAGGAAGATGTCTTTACAAACTGACAAAGGTAATTGAAATAGAATGTACATGTACTCGAAAATTGTAATAGATACATATATTAAAACAATTTCTCAATTTTTCATTAAAGTAGGAAAACGAATAAAAGAAATCTCATGTGTATGAGAGATTGACTTTCTTTGACATTCAATGCATTGTAGATGGAAATGAAAGGTACTTGACACGATGGACTTCAAGATATCATAAAAGACAAATTTGTAACATCAAGGAAAATTGCACATGTAACATGTATAAAGAAAATGAATTTCATTGTCAGAATTATATTCTTGACAAAGTTCGGCTTAAGTCTTATACACTTTCATTTGTCATACATGTATGAAATATTGACCAGCATGTGATAAAAAAGATTTGATTGAGGTAAAGAATGTCCATGTTGTTGCCTAAAAATTGTCCATCACCATGGTGTTACTTTGTCAATACAAAATCTCCTTTTACTCTGAGAAGAGTGGTAAGAATATGCTTTCATCGTAACAACACCTTATGTTGAATGAGAATGAGCCGTCTTTTGAACACTTAAAACTGAGGTAGAATACGATTCCTCCTTAAACTTATATTTATTTATATATTTTAGTAGGAAAATGTATAAAATAGATGTGTGTGTCGTATCTCAGAAGTAATTATTGAAAAGGAGAAGCAAAACTGTAGATTTTAATGACCAAATGTCTCAGTCTCATGTAACAATAATGTTCAGTGATGTTACATTTTTCGATACATTTTTGACATAATAATTTTCACCCTCTTTGGCCATATTACATTGTTTAGATTGAGGATCATTGACGAGGGTTGAGTACCCGAAACATGCATGTCAGGTCCATGCTGTAAATGTATCCTTTTATAAATGATGCTATTGAATTTGAAGACGTTTAACATAACAGCTGAAAGTAACATAATGGAAGGTAACATCACGGAATTACTAGACATATATTTGAAAAATTATAATGTATGGGCAATTCAAATATTTAATAGAATTAGTATGGTGCAAATACCTTGTGGCTGAACACTTTGTTGAAACAAGTGTTTTCAATAATAAATTTATATATAAGCTCTAAACTTGACGTAACATTATGGGAAGATTTGAAATTACGGTGTCAGTGATAGGCGATTTCTACTCCATTGCAAAATGGTTGCATGTCCTACATTTCTTCTTTTGGCCTCTTGGCAAAAAGCAAACATATGTCTTTACAAAGATGCTCTGATAACTTATAAGAAGATTATCTAAAAAAAAAGTAACAGCAAGGACGCGGCGAAAGTTACATGAATCTTTGCTTATTTTCAAGTTTTGTTGAAAATTAACTCCTTTGTATAGTAGAATGTGGTTACGTACATGAAATTATGTACATCACAAAGTCATGGCCATGATGATGTATATAAAGAAGATAAAATTTGCGTTGAAAGTTTTGGACTCGGTGAAGTTATTGGTAACATAACTGACATTTGCTATACTTTCATGTGAATATTGCAAGTTTAATGGTGTTGCTGCAGCTGGAATTCAAAAAAAGTATTCCAGATTATAGTTAGAAAAGCCTGACAGGAAGAAAGGGCGTAAGTGAAGCAGAATTCTTCCAGTATTGAGTTACTGAAATTTGGACATTTTTTGATAATGTCCTATACACACTTATCTTACATCGTTCCTTAGGCCAAAAGAAAAAATACCTCTGTTTCCCATCACCCGACCGACCCTACTCAAAGCTGCCGACCCTAATGTTTTTTCCCGATTTTTAGTTGCATTTAAGTTTTTCGAGCCAATTTTATGACCGTCACGCTTTATGAAATACATGCCAGAAATGTTAAATCTACCGATTTTGGTGTAGTTTTATCTGCCTTTTAACATTATCTATTGCAAAACCATTCATTTTCATTCGTCCACTTTTTTAAATTTTGTAAAAATACAAACAATCTATAATTTCTCTCTTGAAACGCTACTTTATAATGTACGGCGCTACTGGGTTGGTCTCCTTTTTTCCCCCAAAAGGATTAACGCCTGACAACATTTGTACTCACCGATTGTTATAAAAACGTACAGTCTGACTCAGGGTTCTCATTAACTCAGCCGACGACCTTCGATATCTCATCTCCTACTTAGGGTAAAATCGCCGCCTTCTTTCGTAAAAAAAAATATTTGTCGTATCTCAATTTCTATTGCAGGTTAACATGAAAATTGAATGTGTTCAAAAGGAAATTTAGTCGTCCTGTAAAATCTGTTTTTAAAAAAATTTGTCCTAATACTAGGTACGCGATAAATATTTCGGTAACTATACAGTGCGTTAGTTGTTTTCAACGCAGCATGACGGGTCATTTTACGGCAACGTATGTTAAAGAAGTACAATAGAACTATTACATCTCGACATTTTCACGCCTGTAAATAAAATTTTAAAGTTGTATAACTATTGACCACGCGCCTCCATGTCAGTCTGAATAGGGATAATGTGCTTCTGACGTTACAATGTATGTTTGCGGCCGGTAAATGCTGATTTTATGGTCGCAAACTGAGTCTTTCTTGCAACACGTTACTGGAACCAGAAAAAAAACCCCGGATGTTTGTACCGTAAAATCAGCACTTACCGGCTACAAACTTAACGTCAAATGCAAGTTACCGTATTCCCATTTTTATGAAATCTCTACTAACGTTAACTGCGAGTATGTTCTAATTTTATGGCTGTGCCTGAGGAGGGAACAACTTATGAAATTCGGCTCTTATTTGAGACATTGCATTAGAATATATGGTAACTCGACATTATATAGGGATCAATATGGAAGTTAGACTAAATAATCCAGTCTCTCCGCTGCCGCTTAAATCTTTTAGCGGCAGCGGAGAGACTGGATTATTTAGTCTATATGGAAGTAAGCCCATCGATTTTGAGGGAAAGGTCTTAAGGTCAAATTTGGCGATATGCTTATATTCAGGAGGAGAAGCCTTTTGACTTTGGGTAAACAGGTCAAAGGTCATGGTCACTTTCAGGAAAAACTATTGGGGTCTGTATAGATGATAAAAATGCAGATTCAAGGTCGCCATGCTTGGGAGGCCAGTTTTAAAATGCTCAGTAACATTTATAAATATTTTGCTGTTTGCAACGGGTTACAGACACAAAATGACCTCCCCCTTCTTTCTACGTGGTTTAACATGTCTGTGTTTCTCCATCTATTTTACAGACAACACATATTTGAAGGTCATGATTCAATGATACCTTTAAATCACATTTAAAATATTATTCTAAACAAGGCTACAAAAGTAGATAAAAAAAAAAGTTCAAAAAAAAAAAAAAAAATTCCGACCGACCTACCCTATTTTATTTCAGCAAGTTAAGGGAAACACACATATTATTTTTTTAGGCCTTATGTTCCCTACTCAACAGAAATTCTTCGTATGTTCCCAAAGAATACATGTGAGCCCCCCCCCCCCTCCCGTCTCAAAAATAAATAATTATTATTGTACATGTATATAACCCTGTCCAGAAATACACAAAATTTGAAAAAAAAATAGTTTGAACATGTTGAATATGAGCATTTCTTTACTCTGTACGTAAATTTAATCATACTAAAAGAATAAGCATCATATAATTTATATGTACACTTACGGAATCTGAAATGAATTAAGACATATTTGCTTATAGTACCTTTTAATTATCGTATGCTATCCATGATAATGAACAACATGTCATTAATGTAGGATTTCTAAACATTTCCAGACAATTGGAGTATATCTATTATTATTATTATTTACACATTTCCAGACAGTTGGAGTATATCTGTTATTATTATTATTTACACATTTCCAGACAGTTGGAGTATATCTACATGTATTATTATTAAGGATTCCGACTTTTCCGTCGGAATCCTTTCTGTTATTGTATTGTCTTTTCTTTATTAAGGATTCCGACTTCCGTCGGAATCCTTTCTGTTATTGTATTGTCTTTTCTTTATTCTTATTATTAAGGATTCCGACTATTCCGTCGGAATCCTTTCTGTTATTGCAATGTCTTTTCTTTATTCTTATTATTATTCTTATTAAGGATTCCGATTTCCGTCGGAATCCTTTCTGTTATTGTATTGTCTTTTCTTTATTCTTATTATTCTTATTATTATTATTATTATTATTATTATTATTATTCTTACCCCCAAGCCAATCCAGTGACGTTACAACAAAGTACCGCATCATATGATAAAATGGAAAGTATCATGTGAAAGAGCAAATAAAGATCTTAATTTAATATTTTTTTCTTGTCGAAAAGTTCACATATGCCCCCGCTAGAGGTCATCAGCGGTCAAATCTTTAAACTCTTATAACTCCTTTACTAACCGTACGATTTGAACAAAATTTGTTTTATATTGTTCTTTGAGAAATTTGCAAACTTTTATACGCTTACATGCTCCATAAAATATTTACAGTTTTCAAGCTATTTCAAGTTGAAAATGGAACCTTAAATTGGCAAGGTGCCAATTTCTACAATTTTTGAGACTTTGAGTTGAAACTTGGATGTTAGGTCACTTATAGGTAGTTATTTAATGTTGACCTTCTTTTCAAGGTCAAATTTTTATTCTCAAGGTCACATGAAACTTTTGCTTATAGAACAAAGACTATTTGACCTTCAGAGTTCAAACTTCATACATATAATTGTTAAGCCAAGCTCTTTCACCTTGACCTTGATCCAAGGTCAAATTCTCATTCTCAAGGTCACCAGAACATTTTTGCCTATAAAACAAAGACTGTTTGACCTTGAGAATGCAAACTGGGTACAAATATTCCTTGCAGTAAGTCCTGTCACATTGACCTTGACCAAAGGTCATTCGTTCGATTTCAAGGTCATAACAGTCTTTTGTTGATAAAATATTGAGCTTTATTCAATTTCATATATATTTTGAAGAAAATGATATTCTATACTCATCTTTTTTCCTTGACCTTGGTTCAAGGTGAAAATTTCATTCTCAATGTCATAACAACATTTACTTGTTAAATACACAGTGTTTGTCCTACACTACTTATACTTCACAAACGAGGTCCATCTTATATGAACTTTACATGATCTAAGAAAGATAAATCTTTTATTTCTATTTCTCTTCGTACCATGACTTGTCTGTACTTTGATGCTGTTGTCATTTTCTAATTAAATGTTTTAAAAATGTCTTAAAATTGAATAGCATCATTTAAATTAACTGGTAAATTTGCAGCATGGACCAGACAGACAGACTGACAGTGTAAGATAGACAGTGTTAGATAGACTGACAACGATAGAAGAACGAACAGACATACGAACAGATAGAGAGAGTACTAGACAGAAACGCAGACGATCGGCGATAAAAAAACGTCCAGACTGGGGATCGAACCCGGTACCCTTGGGCCAGCAGTCCAACGCCCTATCCACATAGCCATTGGAGTTCCTGAATGTTAGTGGTTTTTATTTTTGATATACAGACGGAGAAATACAAATGGCTGATTCAGCATTACAAGAATTATCGATCGTTCATGCAACAAGTCAGTCCTATTCATAGCTTTTCATTCAGAAGAAAAACACATTTCATATTGCGCATATTTATTTCACTGTCATTGACTTCAACGTGTATATATGGCCACCTTAGGCCTCTTTTTTTTATTCGTCAATCTTTGAAACAACTGTACAAGACCTTTGACGGAGCAATGTGGCCCCCTTGGCCTTCTTGGTTTTTTTTTTTTTTTTTTTTTTTTTTGGTTTGTTTGTCTTGTTTTTTTAATTCGTCAATCTTTGAAACAACTGTATAAGACCTTTGACGGAGCAATGTGGCCCCCTTGGGCCTCTTGTTTTTTTTTTTTTTTTTGTTTTTTTTTGTTTTTTTTTTTCATTTGTTTTGCTTGTTTGTTTGTTTGTTTGCTTGTTTTTTTTTTCTTTTTTGATTCGACAATCTTTGAAACAACTGTACAAGACTTTTGACTGAGCAAAATGGCTCCCTTGGGCCTCATGTTTTTTTGGTTTTTTTTTTTTTTTTGTTTTGTTTTGTTTTTTTTTTTCATTTGTTTTGTTTGTTTGTTTGTCTTTTTCTTATTAAATTCCTTAATATTTGAAACAACTGTACAAGACCTTTGACGGAGCAATGTGCCCCCCTTGGGCATTTTTTTTTCTCGTTTGTTTGTCTGTTTCTTTTTGAATTCGTCAATCTTTGAAATAACTGTACAAGATCTTTGACGGTTTGTTTATCCAATGACATAGGCTAGTCCTTCGAAAGGGGGAGGTTGATAAGTTTTTGCCCCCCCCCCCCCTCCGACTTACATGTTACATACGTGTACATACCTGTTTTCACCTGTCTAGATCTGACCTTGTAAAATAAGCAAACACATTTTATTGATTCATAATTTTATTCTCTACATACATGGTCAATGAAAGTCAAATAAAAAAAATACATTTTATGAAATTCTGTGTTGTTTACTCCTGAATACAAACCTGTAAATAGAATCGATCGATAAAGATTTATCATTCGGAACATGCTCGACATGTTGAGTCATATCATAGTCGCAAGATTTCATCCTTCTAAAGACTTTTGATGCAAACCTTTGTCAGTTCTCCAATAGCTCAGCGGTAGAGCGTCAGACTTTGAATCGGAGGGTCCGGGGTTCGATACCGGTCTCGGCCATTTTTTTCCCTCATTTTTTTTCATTCGTAAGCAAACATAAAGTACAGTGCTTCAACATTGTTTTCATTTCAAAATTTATACGAGTATGTATTAGTTCAAAATGTTTTCTAACAGAATCAAGAAATATCGAATACATGTACCAGTTTGAAAACACTTGCTATATTGTCATGATTCATTGGAAAATCCCTCACATAATTAATATGCATGACCCAGGATGTGTTACAAATTTCATTGGTCAATTCAACCATGTGACCTGACATTACATGTACAAGATACGATGGGGCCTACCTTGGTGAAGGTACCTGGTTCGAGTCCAGCTGCGGCCAGTCATTTTCGCATTTTTTCAATTTTCATTTCTGTTCTTAACAAGATGAAAATGAGAGGAATCCGTCTGCTATGTCCACAGGAACCTCCATCCTTCCATTTATTAAGGATTCCGATTTCCGTCGGAATCCTTTCTGTTATTGTATTGTCTTTTCTTTATTCTTATTATTAAGGATTCCGACTTCCGTCGGAATCCTTTCTGTTATTGTATTGTCTTTTCTTTATTCTTATTATTCTTATTATTATTATTATTCTTACCCACAAACCGTTCCGGTCACTTTACAAAAAAGTACAGCATCATATGAAAAAACGGAAAGTACCATGTGAAAGAGCATATGAAGATCTAAATTTAAAATTTTTTTCTTGTCGAAAAGTTCACATATGCCCCTGCTAGAGGTCATCAAAGGTAAAATCTTTAAAACCTTATAACTCCTAAACTAACCATGCGATTTCAACGAAATTTGTTTTATATTGTTCTTTGGGAAATTTGCAAACTTTTATACGCTTACATGCTCGATAAAATATTTACGGTTTTCGCGCTATTTTGAGTTGAAAATGGAACTTTAAATTGGCACAGTGCCAATTTCTACAGTTTTTGAGATTTTGAGTTGAAACTTGGATGGTAGGTTACTTATAGGTAGTCATTGATGATGACCTAGTTTCAAGGTCAAATTATGATTCTGAAGGTCACAACAAACTTTTGCCTATAGAACAAAGACTATTTGACCTTGACAATTCAAACTTCACAAAAACAATCATTGACCCAAGCCCTTTCACCTTGACCTTGACCCAAGGTCATATTCTCATTCTCAAGGTCATAACAAATTTTTTCCTATAGAACAAAGACCATTTGACATTGAGAGTTAAAACTTGACGCAAATATTCCTTGCATCAAGTCCTTTCACCTTGACCTTGACTCAAGGTCATTTGTTCGATTTCAAGGTCACAACAGACATTTGTTGATAAAATATTGAGCTTTGAATAGATAAAAAGAAATCTTGATGAGAATTAACTAAAATGCTTATCTTTCATCCATGACCTTAGTTCAAGGTCAAATAAACTTTTCAAGGTCATAACAAACATTTACTCTTGTAGGATTGATAGGATTTTGTTCTTAAATATTTATTCTTCACAGAAGTAGTACTTCTTATTTGAACTTTACATAGTAAGATAGATAACTCTTTTATTCTTGTTCTCTGTTTCCTTTTTTTATCTTAGTAGCATTACTTGTCTGTACTTTCATGCTGTTGTCATTCTCTATTTATAGAAATTTTCTCATTGCTAATTCATTGTGCAATTCTTTTTGGGATAGTAATTTAAAAGGATTCAAAATGGATAGAATAGATATAGGAGTTTAAAGCCTTCCTAAACTTGAAAGGTATTTATCGTCTTTTTCTTCTTTTTTGTCGATAAATAGATAAGAGTCCCAAGTTAGACTTAAGCTCTTTTGACTCATTTGCTGAAGTGAATAAGGTACTAAAGCAACTTTTTTTTTTTTCATCATCTTTATTCGGATTTTAACACTTCAGTTCCGAGGAAGGTCTAATAAAGGAGGAATCCGTCTGTTGCTTGCAACAGTAGCCATCTAGTTATTATTATTATTTTTATTCTTACCCCCTCATCATTTCCAGACACTTTATTCAAAGGTCTTTTAACACAGAGCAAAAGGGATAGTACCATCAGAAAGAGCATTACAAGATCTTCTTTAACTATTTTTTGTTTGTCGATAAGTTCACCAATGCCCCCGCTGGAGGTCATCAAAGGTCAAATCTTTAAACACTTATAACTCCTAAACTAACCGTACGATTTGAACGAAATTTGTTTTAAAATGTTCTTTGGGAAAATTGTAAACTTTTATACGCTTACATGCTCGATAAAATATTTACGGTTTTCGCGCTATTCCAAGTTGAAAATGGAACTTTAAATTGGCACAGTGCCAATTTCTACAGTTTTTGAGATTTTGAGTTTAAACTTTGATAGTAGGTTACTTATAGGTGGTCATTTAATGTTGACCTACTTTCAAGGTCAAATTTTCATTCTCAAGGTCACAACAAACTTTTGCCTATAGAACAAAGAGTATTTGACCTTCAGAGTTCAAACTTCATACATATTATCGTTAAACCAAGCTCTTTCACCTTAACCTTGACCCAAGGTCAAATTGAGATTCTCAAGGTCACAACATACTTTTGCCTATAGAACAAAGACTATTTGACCTTCAGAGTTCAAACTTCATACATATCATTGTTCAGTCAAGCTCTTTCACCTTGACCTTGACCCAAGGTCAAATTCTCATTCTCAAAGTCACAACAAACTTTAGTCTATAAAACAAAGATTATTTGACATTGTGAGTTCAAACATTACACAGATATTCCTTGCAACTAACCCTTTCACCATGACCTTGACTCAAGGTCATTTGTTCGATTTCAATGTCACAACCGACTCTGGTTGATTAGATATTGAGCATTGCTCAGATTAAGATCAATCGTGATGAGAATGATCACAATACTTATCTTTCATTTATGACATTGGTTCAAGGTCAAATAATCATTTTCAATGTCATAACAATCATTTACTCTTGTAGAATTCACACACTTTGTCCTATACTATTTATTCTTCACACAAGTAGTCCTTCTTGTTTGAACTCAACATAGTATAAGAAAGATAACTCTTTTATTTTTGTTCTCTGTTTCCTTTTTTTTCCTTAGTAGCATTACATATCTGTACTTTCATGTTGTTGTCATTTTCTATAAATAGAAATGATCTCATTGCAAAATCATTATGCAATCCTGTTTTGAGATAGTAATTGTAAAGGATTTTGATATTGATAGAACATGGAGTTTAAAGCTTACGTAAAATTGAAAGGTATTTATTATTCTTTTCTTCTATTTGGTTGATAAATGAATAAGAGTCCCAAGTTAGACATAAGCTCTTTTGACTCATTTGCTGAAGTGAGTAAGGTACTAAAGCAACTATTCTTTTTTCCATCTTCTTTTTTCGGATTTTAACACTTCAGTTCCGAGGAAGGTCTAATAAAGGAGGAATCCGTCTGTTGCTTGCAACAGTAGCCATCTAGTTCTTATTATTATTATTATTATTCTTACCCCCAAACCATTCCAGAGACGTTACAACAAAGTACGGCATCATTGAATAAAATGGAAAGTGTCATGAGAAAGAGCAAATAAAGATCTTCATTTAAATTTTTTTTCTTGTCGAAAAGTTCATATATGCCCCCGCTAGAGGTCATCAAATGCAAAATCTTTAAACCCTTATAACTCCTAAACTAACCGTATGATTTTAATGAAATTTGTTTTATATTGATCTTTGGGAAATTTGCAAACTTTTATACACTTACATGCTCGATAAAATATTTACGGTTTTCGTGCTATTTCGAGTTGAAAATGGAACTTTAAATTGGCACAGTGCCAATTTCTACAGTTTTTGAGATTTTGAGTTGAAACTTGGATGGTAGGCTACTAATAGGTAGTCATTGTTGATGACCTAGTTTCAAGGTCACATTATGATTCTCAAGGTCACAACAAACTTTTGCCTATAGAACAAAGACTATTTGACCTTGACAGTTCAAACTTCATAAATACAATCATTGAGCCAAGCCCTTTCACCTTAACCTTGGCCCAAGGTCAAATTTTCATTCTCAAGGTCACAACAAACTTTTGCCTATAGAACAAAGACCATTTGACCTTGGGAGTTCAAACTTGGCGAAAATATACCTTGCATCAAGTCCTTTCACCTTGACCTTGAGCCAAGGTCATTTGTTCGATTTCAAGGTCACAACAGACTTTTGTCGATAAAAAAAATGAGCTTTGATTAGATTAAGAGGACTCTTGATGAGAATAAATTCAATTGCTTATCTTTTATCCGTGACCTTGGTTAAAGGTCAAATTAACTTTTTGAAGGTCATAACAAACATTTACTCTTGTAGAATTCACAGGATTTTGTCCTTAACTATTTATTTTTCACACAAGTAGTACTTCTTATTTGAACTTTACATAGTAAGATAGATAACTCTTTTATTCTTGTTCTCTGTTTCTTTCTTTTTTATTCTTAGTAGCATTACATATCAGTAGTTTCATGTTGTTGTCATTTTCTATTAATAGAAATCATCTCATTGCAAAATCATTGTGCAATTCTTTTTTGAGAAAGTCATTGTAAAGGATTAGATATTGATTGTGCATGGAGTTTAAAGCTTTCGTAAACATGAAAGGTATTTATTATTTTTTCTATTTTGTTGATAAATAAATAAGAGTCCCAAATTAGACATAAGCTCATTTGACTCATTTGCTGAAGCTAATATGGTACTAAAGCAACTATTCTTTTTTCCATCTTCTTTATTCGGATTTTAGCACTTCAGTTCCGAGGAAGGTCTAATAAAGGAGGAATCCGTCTGTTGCTTGCAACAGTAGCCATCTAGTTCTTATTAAGGATTCCGACTTCCGTCGGAATCCTTTCTGTTATTGTATTGTCTTTTCTTTATTCTTATTATTCTTATTATTATTCTTACCCCCAAACGTTCCAGACACTTTACAAAAAAGTACCGCAATATACGATAAAGTGGAAAATACCATGTGAAAGAGCATATGAAGATCTCAATTCAAAATTTTTTTCTTGTCGAAAAGTTCACACATACCCCCGCTAGAGGTCATCAAAGGTCAAATCTTTAAACTCTTATAACTCCTAAAGTAACTGTACGATTTGAACGAAATTTGTTTTATATTGTTCTTTGGAAAATTTACAAACTTTTATACGCTTACATGCTCGATGAAATATTTACGGTTTTCGCGCTATTACGAGTTGAAAATGGAATTTTTAATTGGAACAGTGCCAATTTCTACAATTTTTGAGATTTTGAGTTGAAACTTGGATGGTAGGTTACTTAAAGGTAGTCATTTAATGTTGACCTAATTTCAAGGTCAAATTTTGACTCCCAAGGTCGCAACAAACTTTTGCCTATAGAACAAAGACGGTTTGACCTTGAGAGTTCAAACTTCATAAATATAATCTTTGAGCCAAGCACTTTCATCTTGACCTTGAACCAAGGTCAAATTCTCCTTCTCAAGGTCACAACAAACTTTTGCCTATAAAACAAAGACTGTTTGACGTTGAATGTTCAAACTTTACACAAATATTCCTTGCATCAAGCCCTCTCACCTTGACCTTGACCGAAGGTCATTTGTTCGATTTCAAGGTCACAACATACTTAAGTTGATAAAAATATTGAACTTTGATCAGTGTAAGATCAATTTTGATGAGAATAACCTCCAATACTTATCTTTTATCTGTGACCTTGGTTCAAGGTCAAATAATCATTCTCAAGGTCATAACAAACATTTACTCTTGTAGAATTCTGGTCATATACTATTTATTCTTCACACATTTGTACTTAACATAGTCCAAGAAAGATAACTCTTTCATTCTTGTTCTCTGTTTCCTTTTTTTCTCAGTAGCATCACATGCTGTTGTCATTTTCTATTAATAGAAATTTTCTCATTGCCAAATCATTGTGCAATTTTGTTTTGAGATAGTTATTCTAAAGGATTTAAAATTGATAAATCATGGAGTCTAAAGCTTTCCGAACATGGAAGGTATTTATTATCTTTTTCTTCTATTTTGTTGATAAATAAATAAGAGTCCCAAGTTACTTAGTTAGACATAAGCTCTTTTGACTTATTTGCTGAAGTGAATAAGGTACTAAAGCAACTATTCTTTTTTCCATCTTCTTTATTCGGATTTTAACACTTCAGTTCCGAGAATTGTCTAATAAAGGAGGAATCCGTCTGTTGCTTGCAACAGTAGCCATCTAGTTATTATTAAGGATTCCGACTTCCGTCGGAATCCTTTCTGTTATTGTATTGTCTTTTCTTTATTCTTATTATTCTTATTATTATTATTATTCTTACCCACAAACCGTTCCGGTCACTTTAAAAAAAAGGACAGCATCATATGAAAAAACGGAAAGTACCATGAGAAAGAGCATATTAAGATCTAAATTTAAATTTTTTTTCTTGTCGAAAAGTTCACATATGCCCCTGCTAGAGGTCATCAAAGGTAAAATCTTTAAAACCTTATAACTCCTAAACTAACCGTGCGATTTTAACGAAATTTGTTTTATATTGTTCTTTGGGAAATTTGCAAACTTTTATACGCTTACATGCTCGATAAAATATTAACGGTTTTCGCGCTATTTTGAGTTGAAAATGGAACTTTAAATTGGCACAGTGCCAATTTCTACAGTTTTTGAGATTTTGAGTTGAAACTTGGATGGTAGGTTACTTATAGGTAGTCATTGATGATGACCTAGTTTCAAGGTCAAATTATGATTCTCAAGGTCACAACAAACTTTTGCCTATAGAACAAAGACTATTTGACCTTGACAGTTCAAACTTCACAAATACAATCATTGATCCAAGCCCTTTCACCTTGACCTTGACCCAAGGTCAAATTCTCATTCTCAAGGTCACAACAAAATTTTTTCTATAGAACAAAGACCATTTGACATTGAGAGTTAAAACTTGACGCAAATATTCCTTGCATCAAGTCCTTTCACCTTGACCTTGACCCAAGGTCATTTGTTCGATTTCAAGGTCACAACAGACTTTTGTTGATAAAATATTGAGCTTTGAATAGATAAAAAGAAATCTTGATGAGAATTAACTAAAATGCTTATCTTTCATCCATGACCTTGGTTCAAGGTCAAATAAACTTTTTCAAGGTCATAACAAACATTTGCTCTTGTAGGATTGATAGGATTTTGTTCTTAAATATTTATTCTTCACACAAGTAGTACTTCTTATTTGAACTTTACATAGTAAGATAGATAACTCTTTTATTCTTGTTCTCTGTTTCCTTTTTTATCTTAGTAGCATTACTTGTCTGTACTTTCATGCTGTTGTCATTCTCTATTTATAGAAATTTTCTCATCGCTAATTCATTGTGCAATTCTTTTTGGGATAGTGATTTAAAAGGATTCAAAATGGATAGAATAGATATAGGAGTTTAAAGCCTTCCTAAACTTGAAAGGTATTTATCGTCTTTTTCTTCTTTTTTGTCGATAAATAGATAAGAGTCCAAAGTTAGACTTAAGCTCTTTTGACCCATTTGCTGAAGTGAAAAAGGTACTAAAGCAACTATTCTTTTTCATCATCTTTATTCGGATTTCAACACTTCAGTTCCGAGGAAGGTCTAATAAAGGAGGAATCCGTCTGTTGCTTGCAACAGTAGCCATCTAGTTCTTATTATTATTATTCTTACCCCCAGATCGATCCAGTCACTGTACAAAAAAGTGCCACTTCTTATGATAAAACAAATAGTATCATGTGAAAGAGCATATAAAGATCTAGAGGTAAAAAAAATTTTGTCGTCGAAAAGTGCACGTATGCCCCCGCTATAGGACATCAAAGGTCAAATCTTTAAACACTTATAACTCCTAAATTAACCGTGCGATTTGAACGAAATTTGTTTTAAAATGTTCTTTGGGAAATTTGTAAACTTTTATACGCTTACATGCTCGATAAAATATTTACGGTTTTCGAGTTATTCCGAGTTGAAAATGGAACTTTAAATTGGCAAAGTGCCAATTTCTACAGTTTTTGAGATTTTGAGTTGAAACTTGGATACTAGGTTACTTATAGGTAGTCATTTAATGTTGACCTACTTTCAAGGTCAAATTTTCATTCTCAAGGTCACAACAAACTTTTGCCTGTAGAACAAAGACTATTTGACCTTCAGAGTTCAAACTTCATACATACTATCGTTAAACCAAGCTCTTTCACATTGACCTTGACCCAAGGTCAAATTTTGACTCTCAAGGTCACAACAAACTTTTGCCTATAGAACAAAGACTATAAGACCTGCAGAGTTCAAACTTCATACATAATATCATTTAACCAAGCTCTTTCACCTTGACCTTGACCCAAGGTCAAATTCTGATTCTCAAGGTCACAACAAACTTTTGCCTATAGAACAAAGACTATTGGACATTCAAAGTTCAAACTTCATACATAATATCATTGAACCAAGCTCTTTCACCTTGACCTTGACCTAAGGTCAAATTCTGATTCTCAAGGTCACAACAAACATTTGCCTATAAAACAAATACTATTTGACCTTCAGAGTTTAAACTTTATACAAATAATTGTTCAGTCATGCTCTTTCACTTTGACCTTGACCCAAGGTCAAATTCTGATTCTCAAGGTCACAACAAACTTTTGCCTATAGAACAAAGACTATTGGACATTCAAAGTTCAAACTTCATACATAATATCATTGAACCAAGCTCTTTCACCTTGACCTTGACCTAAGGTCAAATTCTGATTCTCAAGGTCACAACAAACATTTGCCTATAAAACAAATACTATTTGACCTTCAGAGTTTAAACTTTATACAAATAATTGTTCAGTCATGCTCTTTCACTTTGACCTTGACCCAAGGTCAAATTCTCATTCTCAAGGTCACAGCAACTTTTCCCTACAAAACAAAGACTATTTGACCTTCGGAGTTCAAACTTTATACATATCATGCTTGGGCCCAGCACTTTCACCTTTACCTTGACCCAAGGTCAAATTCTGATTTTCAAGGTCACAACAAACTTAAGTCTATAAAACAAAGACTGTTTGACCTTGACAGTCCAAACTTTACACAAATATTCCTTGCATCAAACTCTTTCATCATGACCTTGACCCAAGGTCATCTGTTTGATTTCATGGTCACAACTGACTTTGGTTGATTAGATATTGAGCTTTGCTCAGATTAAGATCAATCTTGATGAGAATAATCACAATACTTCATCCATGACATTGGTTAAAGGCCAAATAATCATTCATTCTCAAGGTCTTAACAATCATTTACTCTTGTAGAATTTACACTTTTTGTCCTATACTATTTATTCCTCACACAAGTAGTCCTTCTTATTTGAACTTAACGTAGTATAAGAAAGATAACTCTTTCATTCTTGTTCTCTGTTTCTTTTTTTTTTCTTAGTAGCATTACATATCTGTGCTTTCTTGTTGTTGTCATTTCCTATGAATAGAAATTATCTCATTGCAAAATCATTGTGCAATTCTGTTTTGAGAAAGTAATTGTAAAGGATTTGATATTGATAGAGCATGGAGTTTAAATCTTTCTTAAAGATGAGAGGTATTTATTATCTTTTTCTTCTATATTGTTAATAAATAAATAAGAGTCCCAAACAAGACATAAGCTCTTTTGACTTATTTACTGAAGTGAACAAGGTACTAAAGTGACTATTATTTTTTCCATCACTTTTATTCGGATTTTAACACTTCAGCTCCGAGGAAGGTCTAAGAAAGGAGGAATCCGTCTGTTGCTTGCAACAGTAGCCATCTAGTTATTTATACATTTCCAGACAGTTGGAATATATCTATTATTATTATTACATACACATTTCCAGACAATTGGAGTATATCTATTATTATTATATACACATTTCCAGACAATTGGAGTATATCTATTATTATTATTATTTACACATTTCCAGACAGTTGGAGTATATCTATTATTATTATTATTATTTACACATTTCCAGACAGTTGGAGTATATCTATTATTATTATTATTTACACATTTCCAGACAGTTGGAGTATATCTATTATAATTATTATTTACACATTTCCAGACAGTTGGAGTATATCTATTATTATTATTATTTACACATTTTCAGACAGTTGGAGTATATCTATTATTATTATTATTATTATTTACACATTTTCAGACAGTTGGAGTATATCTATTGCATATTTCATACACTGAAACTGGAACGTGAGATCCAGAAATTGGAAAAAGCACAACCAAAGAACAAGGCTGAGATTATAAAACTGAAAAGGGAGGTGTTCGGTCTGAGGAAAACTGCTACGGCGGAGAAACGAGACGCTGCCATACTGGGACTTATAGATGGTTTTATGGAGTCGGCTTTACAGTTAATGCTTCAACTATACCTAACAGTCAGCCTGAACCTACCATTGGGTTTCCCTAGAGGTACTGTAAAAATCAGAATTCTGGGATTGCAATTTCCTTCATTTTTAGCCCAAATTCATGGATCCCCCCGGCTATTTTTTTTTCAGAGCAGTTTCTAATTTATTAGATTTTGTCAATAAAAGAAAGATATGTATCTTCAAAATAATCTTATTTGAGTACTAGGATGGGATATATGTAACAATCATGACAATTAACTCCGTCATGACCTTGGGTGTATAAGCCATAAGGGATAGGTAGAAACTGATACAGTTTTATGGGTAATAAAAACAGCGTCAATACGACCGAATAATCGTGAAAAATAAATTCAGCAAGCCACACACACGTGTACATGAATTAATATATTACTTTGAAAGTATTGTCCACACTATATTTTATTACTTTGTAATGCGAATAAGATATAAGATGCTTTAATTCAAGAAATTTAATAAGTATACAAACATGAATTTTTGTTGGAAATACAAATATTTTCTTTTTACATACTTTCGTATCTATGAAATATTTAAGATTTTCTCGGTCAGAAAACGATAGATTAATATAAATACAGCCCTCTGTGTCTCGGGCTCTTAAAAGACGTTTACCCCCCCCCCCCCCAAAAAAAAAAACCAACTATCAAAAAACAATCAAACAGACAAAGGAATGATTTGATAAGGCATCTTGCTCAAAGAATAAACATAATTTTCTAGATGTTAATACGAAGATTTTGGAGGGTAGTAAATGAATAATGAATGGTTTATTATATCTATTAACTCCAAAATGCCGTTCTTTCTTTTCAGTGTCATCCCTTGTATCGTCCTGGGTATCCACGGCGTTAATCCAGACTTCTTACTACAGAGCAAATAGGAAGGCCAACAAGGACAAGTTCAACTCCGATGACGTGTCGTCCATACTCTACTTCCTGTGGAGGTTTGTGGAGCTAGGACCTCGCTACATTGTCCTCATCCTAACATTGTATTACTTCCAGCCTTGGTGTGTCATCTTCATCTTGGTACATGTTATTTTCGTGACGGCCCTGTACCTTAGAGATGGTCCAGAGTTGGAGGGAATCTGCACCCAGCCTCTGGAGGAAAATGAGAGGACTGACCAGAAACGTCTGCTCGAGGTATCACTGTCGGCTGCTGACCAGACCGGAGTAGCAGACGATACTATTACAGACGACACTGGCAGGACGAATGACGCTTCTCCTAAGGGATGTTCGTTCCCATGGGTGATGTCTAAAGCTTTTATTTGTCTAATGGGTTTTGTCGGAGTTTTGTCATTCGTTAACCTTAAGGAAGGTAAAACTAAGAAGACAGCATTTGTTTTCTACATTGTTTATTATCTAGAGAACATTGTAATGGTGGCTCTCATTCTATGGTACTCTCTGTCATATAATATGGTAACGGGCTGGGTATATTGTTTGTTTGCTGTACCAGCTGGTATGGTACTACACGTAGTGCTTTATTTCTCTCTTCTACGTGCTCTTTCATCCCGCCGATTCCATTCTCCCGCCTTATAAATGGTTCTGTTGCTGTAAACCTTCCAAAGAGGAACCTGTCACAGAGGTCTGAACCTAGGGTCTGTCACAGAGGTCTGAACCTAGGGTAGCTTGTCACCAAAAGTATGTCATTGTTCCCATAGAGCTTGCATTTATAATAAGTCCTGTTAACTGCAAATGTTTTTACGATCTAACGCAATAATCATTCATTATCGGAATAGTTTCAATTAGTTGAACACAGCATATGTATTTTGAAGTGTCCTGTATTATACGTTATTTTCATAATGTATGTCTGTAACAACCAAGGGAATGAAAGAGTGTCGTCTGATTTAGATGTGAGATTCAGAAACAGAAATGTCTCAATCCAGCGGAACACTACGAGGCTGAAAACAGTAAAAGGATTTATAACGACATATGACACTTTCCTAAATGACATTTGTATTTACTACGTTCTAGTCGAAAATTCACACGGTCCTATGTATATGGTTACTGCCAAGTCATGCATTGTATTTAAACCATCTTGTGCACGCACTTAAAATCATGTATCATGTCATGGACCATTGCCATATTTGATTTTAAAACTAATTTGAAAACAATGATTTAAAGATGATTGGGTTTTCATGATGCTATAAACACTACATTTTATGTTTTATGAGCTCATTTCAATAATTTACTTTTATATTCCAAATCTAGATTGTAGTGTTGTATATATCATATATGACTTATTTTTGAAGAGGAAATGATCGATGGGTGTTAAATGTTGGAAAAGTATACTTGAGTATTTTTTTCAACAAAATTGTGAAAAATGTTTTATTGACGTCATGAGATTAATATAATCTTACACCACCACGAGGGAGGGATGGCGATTTCTCAACCCGAGTGTATAAATTTTGCAAGTCCATGACGAGGCTTGCCGAGTCATGGACAAGCAAAATTTTTACACGAGGGTTGAGAATTAGCCATCCCTCCCTCGTGGTGGTGTTTGATTGTTTTTCTCCAACGTTATCGACTATCTAGAGTGTCTTATAATTACCAGCTTGCCTTGCTTCCATAACGTCGCTTTGGTAGCGATGACGTCAGAGGGTGAGATCGATGACGTCAGAGGGCGAGATCGATTTATCTCACCCCAGGGAAATTTGAGAGTTCTTAGTCTCAAGTGGGATAATTTCTTGTCAAAGCTTGCGTTTATGGACTTCGAGATGTTTTGAGATCACTTTATTCGGCATCAGTCTCACTGTCTATCCGTCTGATATAGGTTGTACGTCTACGAACCTTGCAGGGTTTCTCAAGCGTGCTAAAGCCATTGATTCGAGACTCCTACATAAAATCACCTCTTTTAATAGGAGGAGTTCATGGCGTATCAATCGTATACATGTATGGATGATACTCTCTATCAAAGAAGGGACAAAGTCACCTTCATAGTTAACGTCACATTTTAGGTCAGATATGTGACATGCGACTTGTATGTTCTTTATTATAAGAATCTGGAGTGTAATACATATACTTAGTTGTATATAGTATCTGTTGTTGTAAAATCATGCCAGAGCTTGCATTTATTTATAAATTTCCATTATTATGTAGGTATCTTAAGATGTGTCTTCAGATTTACAGTGTATATTTGTGGAGAAGTTTCTCTTTTGTATTATGGCCACCTGATGTTTGTATACCCTTTATGCTTCTTTCAAACCATGTAAGGCTACAAATGATCACCTATTCCATTTCCTTTGTTTATATAAACTTATGTAATAAGTTGTATAGTTATTATGTCAAGATAAATTTCATGTACGTATGATATATACAAATGGCCTCATTGATGGTCAGTTAGCTTGAAAACTTTTAATGATGTATTGATGACGTAATTTGTTTTGATACTCATTTACAATCCATGGGTAATTGTGTAGATATTGTGACGTGGTGTACGTATCGTTTAGGTTTAGTATATAACATTCAATAACCACACAAAAACGGCATTTCAATCTTCCAAGAAGATGGACAGTGCCCTTCACTTTAAAGTTCTATATGAACGTCATTTCCGTTTTATGCATATTCTATAGATAATGATTATGTACTTGAAATATAGACTAAGTTTTTAGTTCATAGATCTTTATCATGTTTTAGAGAGGGCATAAACCGGTAGTTATTAACCTATCGAGATTTTCAAAAAGCATTCCCAATCCCAAGTTGTTTATTCACCTTATAATTGTTGTTAGATGACATTGTGCTATTGAATAAATACTACTACAATCCATGTTTTTATGCTTAAAAAAAATTTACATGTAGTATTGATACAGTATCTGACTTGAATATACATTTTTACAATGAAAAAACAGCAAATGTGGAAGGCGGTAGTTGGTAAGTTTGTAAGTTTAAATTTCCCCCGTAGTACTCACTGTTGTGTATTGAGAGACTGATCCATGAAATGTTGTTTAAAATAAACTAAAGAAGGTAATTCATCAATTACTACCGCTCACACTTACTGTCTTTTTAATTTTATTTAGATATGAATATTTACAATGTAAATAAAAAAGCTTCTCACTTTGAATATCATATGAATGTATTAATATCATGTCAACCATACAAATGTACATGTATATTAACTAGTCATAGAAATCTGTAGGTGATTTAACCATTGTTGTAGTATTTGTTTATATCAGCAATTCTATGTGTTCAATGTACAGGATTCAGAGAACAAACTACAGTGTACATTTATGTAAGTCTTTGTGTAACTTTTTTTTTTACATTAAGACGTTTATTTTTGAATTTATTATCCCTTTTTATTGACTTTATAAAAATTTAATAATTAAGTGTAATTTAGAAAGACATTTTTTATATATAATTTGTCCATATTTTTAGCTTTCAAACGAAACTAGGATTAATATTTATAATAAAAGTCATAACTGTAGAATTGTTCTTTAATTATGTATTATTGCTGTGTTTAAAATCAGCGTCAGATGCTCTTGAAGAGTGGTTGAAGTTTCTAATTATTGAATGTATTTCTAATGGTAGCTACGTTATCATACCTATCTAACCTTTTTGTTCGATTCACTGATCGAGTTTGTTATATAACAGTGCATTTTGCTGACAAAAGGAATCTCCACCGTAAACTTATCATATGATGTTGTCATTCAATGATCTATTGAGTTATTGTAGGTCGAATTTAAGGTAAAATCAAGTGAAATGTACATCAAGATATATTTTAATTTCCATCAGATAGTTACCTACAGTTCTTGGTCCCGTATAGGAATGTCCTTTGCATACTATTTCTCAGACCAATGTCCATTGATATGATGTTATATTCCTTCTATTCAGGATTCATGCATTATTTGCTCACAATGCTCAGCGAGCTGGCTATATATCTGTAGTTAAAATGTAATAAGGGCAAATATTGTTGAAATCTTTAAAAATGTACTGCTGCTTAACATTTTGCCTTACAGTGTATTTCTTAATAAAAGTATATGAACGTGCAACGATTGTTCTTTTTTTTTTGAGATCTATAAATTATACGTAATACATGAAATGACCACTCGTATCTTGATGTACATGTACGTATGTGTGCCCGACTGCCCGTTAATTTTAGCTCACCTGAACTGAAATCCAATACAAAAATTGCATATTATTTGTTTGAATCAAACAACAACTAATTCGTATGTTTTCTATCTGTCTATCTGTCAGACTGTCATGTATGTTCTTTTGACTTTTGCCTTCAAAGGTCAGGGATTTGTATTGAAACCTGGTACATAATTTTGTCGTGGAGTGTGGAAGAGTAATAGTCCCAGTCTATCTAGATGACTTGAATACCGAGGTATTCATTTTTTTTTCTTGAATTTGAAGACGTTTGATATTTATACCACTTGGTGAGTGTCACTGCTGGTGGACCAGGAGTCCCCGATGGCAGATGTAGCCAAGTTCGGTCAACTGCGGTTGATCGTTTTTTCAACGCCTTCGGAAATTTATGTTATCAAAATTTTCTTGAAATTTCTGAAACGTGGGTCTTGTAGCATCCTATCCCACCCATCCTGCTTTTGGTACAATTTTGGACATAATAACTTTTTCACTCTTTGGCCATATTCTAATGATTAGATCGATGATCACTGACGAGGGTTAAGTACCTGAAACGTGTATGTCTGGTCCATGCTGTAAATTTAACTGCTTTAAAATGATGCTAATGAATTTGAAGACGTATAACGTTTGTACCATTTTGTGAGTGTCACTGCTGGTGGAACAGGAGTCTCCGAGTGCACTTGTAACCAAGTTCGATCAACTCGGTTGATCGTTTTTTTCAACACATTCGATAATTTATGTTCCAAATTTTCTTGAAATATTTAAAACGTGGGTCCTGTAGCATCATATCCCTCCCATTCTGCAACGTCTTTGGGTACATTTTTGGACATAATCACTTTCGCACTCTTTGGCCATATTGCATTGTTTAGATCGAAGATCACTGACGAGGGTTAAGTACCCATAACATGTGTTTCTGGTCCATGCTGTAAATTTATTTGCCTTAAACTGATGCTAATGAGTTTGAAGACGTTTAACATTTGTACCACTTGGTGAATGTCACTGCTGGTGAAACAGGAGTCCCCGAAGGCACATGTACATGTAGCTAAGTTCGATCAACTTCGGTTGATCGTTTCTTCAATACATTCGATAATTTACGTTTTAAAAATTTTCTTGAAATATTTACGTGGGTCCTGTAGCATAATATCCCAACCATCCTGCTCCGTCTTTCGGTACATTTTTGGACATATTAACTTTCACACCCTTTGGTCATATTCTAATCATGAAAAGATCGATGATCACTGACGAGGGTTAAGTACCCGAAACATGCTTGTGTGGTCCATGCTGTAAATTCATCCGCTTAAACTGATGCTAATGAATTTGAAGACGGTTAACATTTGTCATGTTTGTACCACTTTGTGAATGTCACTGCTGGTGGAACAAGAGTCCCCGAGGGCACATGTAGCCAAGTATCATCAACTTCGGTTGATCGTTTCTTTAATGCATTCGAAAATTTATGTTATCAGATTTTTCTTGAAATTTCTAAAACGTCGGTCCTGTAGCATAATATCCCAACCATCCTGCTACGTTTTTCGGTACATTTTTGGACATAATAACTTTAACACTCTTTGGTCATATTATACATTGTTAAGATCGAGGATCACCGGCGAGGGTTAAATACCCGAAACGTGCATGTATAGTCCATGCTGTAAATTTATCTGCCTTAAAATGGTTCTTATGAATTTGAAGACGTTTAACATTAGATACATAACTTGGTCTGTATTTTACGTCAAATGATATCACTTATACTTATGTACACGTATACTTGTAGCTAGAGTCCATGTCGAGTCGCAAACCATAAAAAATTTCAGTAGATTAAGGTATCGCTTGATTTTATCACAATGACTTTTTACGATTCAAATGGGGAAAAAAACAACAACAAACAAACAGGACTATTGAATGACTTGAAATGCGATGGTTTACTGATGTTACATGCTTATGTGTATGGAAATGCTACTTACAAAATCAAAACTATCAATATAGCGAATAACATTTATAAAGCATGGTTTGTGAAGTAAAATCATGTTAACAACTATATTAATTAACATACAGTATTGCTTTTGGTATGCATGAAGGTTGTAAGTAAAAGCTAAGAGGATTTATCCCAAGGAACATAAACAATTAAATTAATCCAGTGAGTATTCAGATTAAAATGAACACTCTGATGTCTTTGACTTAAAACTAGAACTTGAAGTCTCTTTATACATGACTTTACTTTCACGGCATTGATGTTCTTGTGTAGTATGCCACGTCAGTGACAATGACAATAATTTATTCTTTTTAAACGTATCACACAATGACAGTCATTGATTTCTTTAAACTCTTGATCGACTTGATGGCTTGTCTCTTCGAAATGTTTTTTTAGAGAATCGAAATTTCTCTGTACTAGTCATATTCCCACCTCCGCCTCTTTAAATGATTATTCTTTTAAATTTATTTGAATTTTTGAGAGAGCCGTGTCCAAAGTCATGATATAACATTGGTTTAGTCCAAGTGCCGTGTAAGGAGAACTTTAAGCAGATTAGTTATGCCATTATACTGCAACGATTATAATCTTTATAAATAATCATGTTAATAGCATATAAGCATTTGACATGGTAAAGCTTACAAAAACAGTTCACGTATACTTATTTGAAATCCTTATGCTTTCAAAAGAAGCATGACTATGTTTTTTGAGTATTTTTCGTTATATCATTGAGACATTATTTACAGTTCCAACTCGCCTATTTTAAAGTGCATTATGCAAATACAATTTCAGACATATTCGCAATTAATTATATCGAGTTCAATAACTTTTTGTCATTTCGCTTTTGAATCAATTTTAAAGAGTTCAGTAAATTCAATAGGCATTAAAGACAGACATACAATTTGTTTGTACTGTTAATAATAAGCCTGACCCCAGAACCAGAGAGAATCTACCAATATTTTCTGACAACAATATTCATTTAAATCCTTTCAGACCAAGATGATTCGTTCAATACAGTTTTGAACCATTTCGCTCGTTATTGGTTCTACTTGGGAAGTTTTTCAGTACAAAGAGTATTGATTCTGTAGATTTACTTTATTTCCGCCAATGTGTATTGGGAAGAATGACACAAGTACAAGTTTGCGTAAGTATAAATATTTTTAACATTTATTTCTGTAGTTTCATCTTTTTCTTGATTATATATAATTGTAAAAATATGTATACAAGTCAACTTCGTAAAAATCCCGTCCTGGGACCATATGAATGGATTACTGAACCATTAATAGAAAAATACTGTGAAAGTGATGGTCCTTAATGCGATTGCCCTATGATGCATTTTATTCACATATCGATCAATACATGTAATTTCTTGCTTTTTGCATAATTTTTCTCTTTTTAATCATGATACACATTATTGCAGTTGCCCGAAAAATTTTGAAAATTTCTTAATTCATTAGTACATGTTTACCCTAAGACAAGTCTTCGATTTTAGAGAAGTATATATTATACAAAATATGGTGATAATAACCATTTTCTAAAATCGAAGACTGGATATCCCCAGCCGGTTTTGATCCATTTCATTTTGATTTTCAGCATTTCTTATATTCAGCTTTTTGCTTGGAATTTATTTATCTATTTGTCTATGTATTAATTCATTTATTTAAATGGGAGTGGGGCGTCTATTTTATCAGCTAATTTCAAATTCGGTATCCAATACTGGTTATATGCTCTTTGATTAAGAACCGCGCTAAATTCTTGATTTGTTCGTATTGATCAAGTACATGTAGAGCTCTCAAAAATCTCTTGGAAGTTCTGAATCTAAAATCAAATTACAAGCTAGAATTCAAATCATGGATTCATTTGGCTCTCACTGATAAATAAATGTATGAAATCGATTTCATTAGGATTATTTGAAGTATACCTGATATGGGCGATTCAGACACGTCTCAAACTGAATCTATAGACTAGTTTTGATTCATCATCATACATGTATTGTTAGAGGCATATCTAGGGTGTTTTCTATGTGGACGTCTATAGGAGGGGTGCATTCAGAACCTTAATTACCGGGGGCACCAGATTTTTTTATGGGGGATGATTTGCAAGGCCCAAAGGACCGAGTGGGAGAAAGTATGCAAGGATGTTCCCCCTCTCATCTAGTTGGTGGAGGTTCGGAGTCCTTCGGGAGTATTTTGAAAATTTGAAACAAATTGATGGGTTCTGAAACGTGTTTGAGCAGAATTTAGCGGGGATAAAACGCATGATTCGGCGTCTACAAAATACAAACCAACAACATAACTTTTTTTTTGTTCAAGAGTACAATCGGAATTACTGCAAATAGTATGAACTTATCTATGTATTTCATTATAGATCTATTTCTAATTTAAAAGCATAAAAGGGAATCTAGCTTTGCGAAGTAAAGCCCTGAAACACAAATCTTTGAAATGTATACTCATAAAAAGAATCAATTATACATAAATCCTTAATCATTGATGTATTGGTAGATAGTGTTTGTCCGTCATGCAAAAGAGGGGCGTTTTGTGTGTGTTATATTCTATGAGCTAGTTTACTTGATTTTAACACTTGGTGAGTGTCACTGCTGGTGGACCAGGAGTTCCCGAGGGCACATGTAACCAAGTTCGATCAACTTTGGTTGATCGTTTCTTACATATTCATCTGTGTTGCTTGGGCCCCTGTGTTTTGCGGTCTTGTTTGTGTGTGGTCATCTGACAGTGAGGAGGCTGTTTTACACCACAATTGTACGTTCTTCGAGACCTCTGGTTAATCGGAAAAGTGGGAGGGTTGTGCGCACGTAATCCAGGATAACCACACCTTCTGCTATTTCCGTGGCAGATGGCCGTCCTAAGTCGGCACCGGTTGCCCATTGGTCTCGTGTGTTTATGTGTAGTCCTTTGTGTTTGATGTTTCTATACGTCTCTTTCCGTGCTTGTATGCTTTGTGGTTTTGCATTGAGTGTTTTGGGGTTTAGCTGTGGGTGCTACAACCTGGTGTTGTTGGAGATCCCCTCCTTTTTTTCAACTCATTCGAACATTTCTGTTATCAAAATTTCTTGAAATTTCTAAAACATCGGTCCTGTAGCATCATATCCCACCCATCCTGCCACGCTTCGGTACATTTTTGGATACTTAACTTTCACACGCTTTGGCCATATTACAATTTTTAGATTGAGGATCACTGACGAGGGTTTAGTACCCGAAACGTGCATGTCTGGTCCATGCTGTAAATTTATCTGCTTTAAAATGATGCTAATGAATTTGAAGACGTTAAAAATTTAAGGTTATGCGTTGATAGAAAAAAAGTGTATGTTGGTTCGATTTCAGCGTACACTACAATAGACTTTAATTTGTTCCTTCCAATTCATCACCCATTTTTAATATTTCAATGTCTGTATGATTCAGGTGATTACTGAGCTTTGAAATATGCTTTCTACATTCAGTTGAATTATATTTCTGTGTGAAAATGTATTTTAAATGTCTTTTATGGATAGCGTATTATTCATATACAAAGTCGAAATTAGAAGATATTTATTGTTGAATACGACGAATTTTCATCCTGTTAAATGTGTATGAAATAATACTTTCCTTAATCATATTTTGTTTGTTTTCTAGAAAGAAAACTTTACAGAGGAGCAAATTGAAGGCAAGATCTTTAAATAATGTTTTTATTTACTAGCTAATATTCAAAGTTATGTAGCATTACAAGTTTATAAATTATTTAAGCGAAAATTACAAAGCTGTTCTTACTACTTGCAACAGTTTCTAAAACGTCATAAGAATAAAATTCATGTTTATGTGATCTTTAAATATCAAATGAAAATGTAATGAAATATGAAGGAGAGATGCCACATTATACATATTGATATAATAACACAAGGATAAAACCTTATTTCAGAATTCAGACAGGCCTTCCAAGTGTTTGATAAAGACGGCGATGGTACAATATCCACGGAGGAACTGGGCGTGGTCATGAGGTCCTTGGGGGAATCCCCGTCAGAGGACGAGTTAGAGGACCTTATCAACGAAATAGACGTCGACGGTAACGTCAGTTTTTTTACTCAGAATTTAAAACTATCGGAAAGATATATTCTTTTACGGAGACTGATATAAAAGCCATTGCTTTCGTTTCGCATGTGTTTAACTGGATCTTCATAAACTATGCTGCATACCAAAACTGCACAAGTCTGAACTACAATTTTTCTAGAAATCTGACTTCTGCACTACGGTGATAAAGGAACACGTAGCAAAATATTGTGAAACTGTTCTAAACAGAAATGATGTAAACTTATTTTGGTCTATTGAAAATTTAGGAGATGTGATTGGCAAAATGAAATCTAGAAATTTCAAGCCAATACGATTTCTCATACGACTTTTCAATTATGTACACCACGTTTCCTCACGACAATTAATTATCAATTATCCAAACTCATTAAATTGTGCTTTAATGGAGAGGGGAAAACGTATATATGTACATCTGAATCAAAGGGTTTCTTTTCCACTCCCTGGCTTGACACTGGTGTTCTTAGATTACCGTCATATAGTATATACATTTCGAAGCTCATCCGGTATGCTAGATCATGTACTGATGTTTTGGTTTTTCATAGCAGAAATTTACAAATTACCCAGAAACTTTCAGGTCAAGGTTTTCGCTTTCACAAACTAGTAAAGACTTTCTGGAAATTTCACAAAATGATTGTCAACTTCTTTTTAATTTCGGAGCCATACAAGCAACAGAATATTACTTTTGGTATTTCGCAACCTGCACTTTATGGTGACATGATCAACAAAATGAGAAGGATCAAAGGGAGATAGAATTACCATCAAAATTGTGTTAGAATCTTCAATCGCCTTTTATACCGTGGGTATAATTCTTCTGTCACCTGACGGACACTTGGCTTGGTACTAGACCAATCTACATACTTGTACCAGCCCATTCTCAAGAATTGCACTCTGTGTCTCTGGGGCCTCTGCGTTTTGCGGTCTTGTTTGTGTGATGTCATCTTACAGTGAGGAGGTTGTTTTACACCACAGTTGTACGTTCTTCGAGACCTCTGGGTAATTGGAGAAGTGAGAGGGTTGTGCGCACGTAATCCAGGATAACCACACCATTTGCTACTTGCGTGACAGATGGCCGTCCAAAGTCGGCACCGGTTACCCATTGGTCTCGTCGGTTTATGTGTAGTCTTTTGTGTTTGAAATACATGTCGTGTGTCTCTTTTCCGTCTCGTGCTGTACTCGTCTTTTGTGTTTTTGCATCGGGTGTTTTGGTGTTTTACTGTTGATGCTGCAACGGGGTCTTGTTGGAGATCTCCTCCCTTCTTTCTGACTGACTGTGACGACAGAACTCCATGACGGACCCTGTCCAAACCTCTTTAGAGAAGACAGGGCCCCGACCACCTGTCCTCTCTGAATGTCAGTCGGACTCCTCGGATGATCACATGCATGAGCTCGCTACAGCCGGCAGAGCACTGACTGTATTTCGTATGCCTTCATTTTTTTATCCATTTACATATCCATATGTGTTTCTTGGACCACTACGTCATGCTGTCTATTTGTATATTCATCGTACAGTACAGTTGTACGTTCTTCGAGACCTCTTGGTAATCGGAAAAGTGGGAAGGCTGTGCACAGATGGCCGTCTTAAGTCGGCACCGATTGCCCATTGGTCTCGTTGGTTTATATGTAGTCATTTAAGAAATGACTGTCTTACTTTTGGTGTTCATGGGTGTATAATTCTGGTTGGACACGTGCAAATTTTCCGAGAGTCGCAATGCGATATTTACATTTATTCTAATTATCGGTGACTTTCATTTGTATGAACATCTCATATTTTGCTTGTAGCAGCTTCAAATGTATTTTAACTTTGGTAAAGTCTCCCTACATGCACAACTTGAAAGTGACGTCACAATAGCAACCCAAGTTATTGGAATATAATTCTAGTTGCCTAATGGGCGTTCAACATGGGGAATCTACTAGAAATGTAGATATTAATGTTTGGTGTTTCTCTGTGATTTGGCTTCCTTGTACCATTGCGTCTCTTTCTATGTATGTCTTCTTTATGTTTTTACAGTTGGTGTTTTGGGGGTTTGCTGTTGGTGCTGCAACTAGGTGTTGTTGGAGATCCCCTCCTTTTTTAAAATATTTTTCGGCTATCCTTTTGAAATTCCATTACAACTGTGTTATGATAATTTCAATATTGAGAATCTCTGTTCATACAAAGTATATAGTCGTCAAAAGTTTATTATTATGAAAAGAAAGAATTCAGATATATATTTAATAATTATTATTACATAACATGACATAGCAGTCAGTGAGATACGTACACACCCATCCACACAAAATTACTGGCCACAAAAGGCAAAGACGAAATAAATGAAAAAGCAAAATATAAAGATTCAATAGAAATCGCGTGCGTCATTTATTTCTATTCATAGATTTTAAAGCAATGAACTATTACTTGTGAACTTGTGTTTAAATAGCATAGGAAATTCAAATCTTTTACGATCGGATTAAGTATATCTTTGTGATCAACAATTGTTTATAATTTATGTTCAAACCTTATAATGCGAAAGAGAACGAGATATGATACTTATATGGTAAAGGGTAGGAACACTTCCGTATTATTATTACAACGAATTCGTTCTGAGGGCAAGGAAACTTACTAAAAACACTACTGATTCAAGTTGACTTTCTCACTTCATTTTTGTTTTACGACAATGAAAATACTAAGCATTATACCATCTCGATGTCCTCCATGCGTGAAGATATTTGATATTAGAACCACCACCTAAAACATCGAATTTAACGGATATGACGTTTTTCTTGACGACCTTTAAGTGATGTTGCTGGGAGATGCTTACACTCCCCGGGCACCTTATCTTATCTTCATTCACTTTTGCTGCTTTGCAGGACGTTTAAGTTAATTGTATTCTTTGTTGTAGAGTTGTTTCCTATGTTTCTTACTCTTTGTCGGCGTTAGTCTTCAGCGTTAACTGTGATTTTAATGGATATTTTTAACAGATTGCACAAGTAATTATTATGTTTGGCTAGCTTTGGGATCATAGAATTGCATTTTTAGTGCACATCTTATTTCCTCATTTAGTTTATTCAAGGTATCATCCGTTGCAATGAATCTCCTGCCCGATTTTTCTTTTCTCGTGAGAAAGCTCTGTTTAACATTTTTTTTTTCAAGTTTTTGTCAGCCTATTGATTGTGACTTTGAGATTCTGATTTTGGATATTGTGTTTGAGTTTCATTCACTAACCTCGGGTGTTCACAATTACACTAGGTTTTTGCATAAACAAAGGATTTAATGAAATGCATATACAAATTATTTTATGTCCTCAGTTGGTTCATTAGAATTTTCTCTACACGATAAGTTTTATATATACTGTTCACAAAGGTTTAGAATCACACCGCTGTTTCCCTATTATGTCTAGCCAATTTGCATCCTTTTCAAATCACTTTAACAAATATATGAACTTTTTATTTTAAATTCTACTTATTTAACAAAATAGGAAAATCATATCTGTGCATATATCTCAATATAACTTGTTTGAAAATTACCCTCCTGGAAACAACGAAAGATTTACAATAAGAATTCCCCAATTTTGACTTTTTTATTCTTTAAGGTAAGTGATGAAACTGGTTCAGAAACCTATTGATAACGAAGAAGACAATTTAATTCTTAGAATAATAAGGCACTCTTGATTTCTTATGTAACAGAGGTAGATTTCTGATCATTTTTGAAAATCGCTAAAATTACAAAATCTATCACATTTTTTTTTTATTTACAAGCACTTTCCAGGAGCGAATTTCAAAATTAAATGGATCCTACATTTGGGTTTATTAATGTTTCTTCTTGCCTACTTCTCTTTTCGTCATAATCTTTGAATCCAAAAAAGCATACCCCATAGCTGCATTCTATACATTTATAGTAGTATACATACTTAATATGATTTTCTCTGTGATTCAGGTAATGGTGAAATTGATTTTGACGAATTTCTGACCATGATGGCGAAGAAGCAGAATGCCATTGACGCCGAGGATCAGATAAGGGAAGCGTTTAAGGTGTTTGACAAGGACAATCTAGGGTACATAACTGCGTCAGAACTCCGCCGTATCATGACGACCCTGGGAGACAAGCTGCCGGACGAGGAGGTGGACGAGATGATAGAGGAAGTGGACTTGGACGGGGACGGGAAAATTGACTATTTAGGTAAGATTTGCCACGCCTAATATATACAAAAGAAAACTTTTACATCGAATGAACATTTGATTATGACATTATAATGTAAATCCTATAGCCAGTAGGTACGAAATCAGGTATTTTGTCATCCGACTAGATATAAAAAGATAAATAAGATATATATGACGGAAAACTATTCTTTATCCTTAAGAATAGAACATTTCATATAACACAACATATATAAACCAAACAGACACATGATTAATCGGAGCTAATTCTCGTAGGCTGAAGATGTGAAAAAAAGACAAAGAGTGATTTCTTTAATGTATCCGAGTTTGAGTAAACGAGAGTAAACTGTATGTCATTATACATCGTAGATCGTATATATTTGTTTAGCATCGAGTACTTCAACTATTCATACTTTCACATGGGTAGATTTGTTTTCATCTACACGTGAGATATGTACATTGTACGTGGTATAATTTAGCTACTGTAACATTCTGTTGAGATTAACATAACTTAGTATTAAGTACACGAAACGTGCATGTCTGGTCCATGCTGCAAAATTTAATGTATCTGTTCTTATGGAGGTATTGAACACTTGGACGCCAAATTCAATTTTACTCAAAATTTCAGAAATTATATATTTCTCGTCTGTCAATGATTATACAAACTTACATTTCACTCTATCCACAGGAAACTTTGAAATATGCATTAATCGACGTTTTCGTGAATTTCTTGATGACGTCATAATATTGAAAGTGTCATTCCAGTTCTCGTAAAGCTATGGCAAATTAATTTTGATCTAACATCCAAAATCTTCATAAATGTAATAGACTTACATATGGAAAAGATGAGATGAATTGAGTTTTAAACACAGCTAGGATACTGGAATCAAATATGACACCGTCGCTCAAAATATTGCAATTTTGATCTAATTGACTGTAGTTAATGATTAATTATTAGGAATTCTGAGGATGAAAACTAACAAAATGATCAACAATGCCCATAGATGATTTCATGATTAAATGAGAAAAATTAAATTTGGAATTAAAATATTACAAAGCTTCATATTTTTCAATTTTTCTTTCGAAAATTGTCCATTTTCAATGAAGTGACATCTGCTTTCATGTAATGGTAATTTGTAAGCGAATGCACTGTGATGAAGATAGAATTTTCTATTTCATACATGCAAAGTTTCAATGCGATCTCTTTGGTATTAATGTTTTTATTGCATTTTGAATGCGAAGGTTTATGACGCCATTTTCCCCAATAACGTCGAAATGACGTCGTTGTTTGCTCATGGATAAAACTCCCAGTCCACAATTTCAACAATCGCCATAATTTTTTCATACGACACCGGAAATTATTCAAACTTCATCAGAATATCAATCAGCGTACCAAACGATTGAAGGAAGTAAAGACTGTACTTTTCCTAGGAAGTAAGAGAACAAAAAATGTCGCCGCAATCTTGGTGTTCAAAACCCCCTTAAATGAATTTGAAGACGTGTAATATTACATTGTAAGTGGAACCTTTTATCTTTCAGAGTTTACTACAATGCTGGCAGGAGGAATGAAATCATAACATGGACCTCTACGGAGCAAGCGAAGTGAAAAATCAATGCACATAAAACAGAATCCAGATTTTCTTCATTTCATACATAACAATGTCGTCTTACATTTCATTTAATTGTAAACATTGCATTGTGTATTGTATTAAAATTGAATATCTTCAAAACATGTATTTATACATTACATCAATTCATATCCATCATTCTTCTTGAGCCAAATTCTGTTTCTTTGTATTGAATCCAACATTGGCGCACATATTTCCAGCATTCCTTAGTAGTGAAATTCAATTGTGAAGAGACAGTTATTTCATCTACCAGCAGTATCAACTTAGCCCTAGGTTTACACTATGTTCCCGGCGACCACGGCAGTCACGGCGGCCCAAAACGTAGCACGCCGTAGGATTTTTGGCAGTTTTTATCTTCGTATTCAAGTTTTGTTAGGTCTCGTTACGTTTTCGCACGGTCTATCAAGGTATCCGTGACGAGACGCGGCTCCTGAATCCTGGAGACCTGACGGCGCACTACGTTTCTACCTACGGCTTGTTACGGACCTCTGTACGTTTCCTCACGACCTGCCACGTTTTGATAAGGTCTGTCACGGTTTGTTACGATCCAATCAAGTTGGCCACGTCTACCAAGTTCTGTCAAGGCCCACTGCGATTAACCGTGACCGCCGGGTAAAGGAGACACAAAAAGCTGTATAAAACAGTTTGGCTTGTTATACTTCTTGTGTAGCCGTGCAAACCGTGCCAGGCCGTAGTAGAACTTGAAATAAACCGTAACAAGCCGGAACGTACCGTGATTGAACGTGACGACACGGCCAACGCACCCATGGCTCGCCGTGAGAAATCGTGACACACCTTGATAAAACGCGCATCTGCCCTAAAGCAGCTGCAGTTAAACGGGACATGAACGTGACAGACCGTAACTCAACTTCACTAGGATCGTAAGTTGCCGAGTCATACTTTTGCTTCCCGTTCAGATATGGACACCGTCCCAAGTTTTGTTGCGGTCTGTAACGTTCTGTCACGTTGCGTTGCGTTCGACCCGTTTTGCTACGGTTTCTAAAGTAGGCCATCTGCACCGTGGGCTGCCGTGACAAATGTTATGACAGTTTAAACATTTGCCCCGTCAGCCCCGGCAACCACGGCTAGTTGCGTTTGTCGATCCCGTTCCCCTACGTTGTCTCACGGTCACCACGTTTCGTCCACGGTGGCTTGAAACGTGGCCTCCGTGGCCACCGGGAACATAGTGTAAACGGGGGGGGGGGGGGGGGGGTAGTTGGTTTAGTTTGCTCAGGAGCGGATGTGACAGATATGAAGGATGCTGCAAACCACGAATATACATACCTTTTCCATTTCACATCATTTCACTCATTAACTAATTGCACCGATGTTGACAAATTGAATATAATTTACCATTTATAGTTTTAATAAAAGATTACTAATGGAATAGTTTGTAACTTTATGTTTTTGACATAGTCTTCTATCACTAAAAAACTACAGCATGCAATTGGGGACAAACAAAGTAAGTTGTTTTATTCATCGGCATTCAAATTAATTACTGGCGCTATCTAACAGAAAAGAGGGGATCTCCAACGACGATTCGGTTGCAGCACCAACAGCAAAACCCAAAACACCTAATGCAAAAACACAGAGCAGACACGCACAGAGGGAGACGCCTATGGTACAAAAACGCCAAATCACATAGAAACACCAAACACAAAATGACTACACATAAACTAACGACACCAATGGGCAATCGGTGCCGACTTAGGACAGCCATCTGCCACGTCGTAGCAGACGGTGTGGTTATCCTGAATTATGTGCACACAACCCTCCCATTTTCCCGATTACCCTCTAAGGTCTCGAAGCATGTATAATTGTGGTGTAAAATAAGCTCACTGTAAGATGAACATACAAACAGACAGCATGACGCAGGGGCCCAGATTGATATGTACAAAATTCCTACAAAAAATAATTAAAACCCTAGATAAAAAGTTTTTGCTCTTTTTCGTCTTTAATTTGGCTGTTATCGTTTTGCAGGAATACATTGCCTTTGATTCAAATAAATTAAATTCACAATTTCGATTTGTTAAGCAAACTTCGGTATAGATTTTAAACAGACATGCGCCTTTCTGGCACTTGACCCCCGTCAGTGATCCTCAATCTAAATAATGCAATATGGCCAAAGAGTGTAAAAGTAAATATGTCCAAAAATCTATCAAAAGACGTAGCAGGATAGGAGGGATATAATGCTACAGGACCCACGTTTTCGAATACATTTGAACGATTGTTTCTTGAAAAATAAGTCTCTTTGCAATATCCTATTAAGAAGATAAGAACAAAGTAAGATCCTCACAAAAAGAGCACGTTACAGTGATAACAGAGAAACACAATCGCACACACATGTAGATACATTATTAAATCTCAAGGGCTAATTTATATCTATTCTAATTTTTACAACCAACGAACATCATACCAAACAACTTCAACTTTCGCTTTCATAAACCAGTTCAGACTTTATGGAAATTTTACGAAAATACTTTCAGCTTAAATTTAGAATTCAGCTTCTTTTAAAATATGTACATGCAAAAGAGTATATTGCTTTAATTTCACCACCTGCATTTTATGGTGACAATAAAAATGAAATAAGACAAATAATCAAGGATGAACATAATTTTCATCGAAATTGCTTCAGAATCTGATTCAGCAAACTGATAATCGTTTTACCAGATGGACACTCGGCACGGTTCTTGATCTATTTGGTTTTGTTCAAATGTTAAACGCCTTCAAATTCAATAACATCATTTATGAACAGAAAAATTTGCAGCACGGATCAGACATGCACGTTTCGGGTACTTAACCCTCGTCATTGATCCTCAATCTAAACAATGTAATATGACCGAAGAGGGTGAAAATCATTATGTCCAAATGTACCGAAAGATGTAGCAAGATTGGTGGGATATGATGCTACAGGACCCACGTTTTAGAAATTTCAATAATTTTGGTAACAGAAAAGTTTGCGTCGAAGAGACAGACGATCAACCGAAGTTGACCGAACTTGCTACATGTGCCCTCGGGGACTCCTGGTCCACCAGCATTCTTTAGAGCTGCACTCTGACTGACTGTGACGACAGGACGCCCTGTTTAAAGCAGGACACCTACCACCAGACCTTTGAATGCCGGTTGGACTCTGCGGGGGATTTTAAGCAGAGCATGGACTGTTTCTCGCATACTCTTCGTTTTGTATACATTGTATCCATTTACATTTTCATCTGTGTGTTGCTTGAGCCCCTTGTCTCACTCTCAATTTAGGATTTAAATTCTGTTCAGGTGAATTTTTTTTGTTAGTTAATTTCCATTTTACCTTGTGCTTCCGAGTTTTTGGAAAGCAACATTGACCATGGCTGTTGTGTATATTTTCAACCATATTTTGCACTTTGGATTTCAATGACAAATATGGATAATGACCATATCCCAATACACAATACAAAGTAAATCACAAACCGGCATACACAGTCAGAATAAAACAGGAACCAAAGCAAACAAACAAAACCTCCACCACATGAAAAGAAGCGAACTCCCAATATGGGAGTGAGACCAGATGCTTAGGACGAGTCATCATCTCCTCTCACAAGTTTCCAGCCTAAATTTATAGATCAAAGAGACTAGGTATCTTTTCGATTAAATGTCATCTAAAAAATAGCCAAAATAAGTTCATTAGATTTAAAGTGTCCCGCACTCGAGGTCTAATTGGTCTAGATCCATTTAAACACTTTACGCTCTTCTTTAAATGTCTTCGAAAAATATCATTGAAATTGGTAGACCTAATACTTTCTTTGTCATTTTATCTGATTTGTAAATATTTTCAAAAGATATACAGACTATACCGTTATAAAAGAAATTTTAACACTTCGCTGACGTTATATGTTGTACCAAATAGAAAATCTTCGTACATGTAAACTACACAGAGCTGTGTGTATGTGTTATGTATGAGGAGGAGTAAATGTCGGTACAGTCAAGTAAAGACTCGGCCCTGGGGAATCTACCCCCAAATATCATTAAAGGTGAGTTACCCAGGTACAGACACAGCCCTGGGGAATCTACCCCCAAATAGCATTAAAGGCGAGCTACTCTGGTACAGACACAGCCTTGGGGAATCTACCCCGAAATATCATTAAAGGTGAGTTACTCAAGTACAGACTCAACCCTGAGGAATCTACCCCCAAAGATCATTTAAGGTGAGTTACTCGGGTAAAGAAACAGCCCTGGGGAATCTATCCCTAAATATCATTAAAGGTGAGTTACTCAGGTGAAGACACAGCCTTGGGGAATCTACCCCCAAATATCATTAAAGATGAATATGATTTCATAGAATATGCAATGCATTCATAAGGAATATTTCGTGACAGTTTATATTCGTTATTCTTAACAAACAAAGACAAGGCCAATGTGGATTTATATTGTACGTCTTCCTAACATCATTTTGTACTATTATTATATTAAATTCTTTTTTAAATTCAAAACCAATATAAAAGATGATCTTATAGCAAACATCATTTCCCACCAATCCTGCTACGTCTTTCGGTACATTTTTGGACATAATAATTTTCACACTTTTTGGCCATATTAGATTGTTTGGATTGAGGGTCACTGACGAGGGTTAAGCACCCGAAACGTGCATGTCTGGTCCACGCTGCAAATTTGTTTCGGTTCTTAAATGATGCTATTGAATTTGAACACGTTTAACATTTATATATAGAAGAATCTTTTATAACAAAAAATGAAAGGCATGGATCAGTGAATGAAAGTCGAACACAAAATTCGAAATCAGATTGCACAAATCGCTATAGAAAGGCTTACACATTCTACAAACAATATGAAAAAGAAAATTATCACGAAAAAAAGAGGCAATAAGGCAGACAGAGGCAATAAGACAGCTCCATGCAAAGATGAAGCTTTAAGCTTATTTTATTTAAAAGAAAACAAGGGGCAGTTTCGCTCATTATCAGAATTTACAATAAGAAAAATTACCAAAGATCATTGTAAGTGACACCATCTTCGAAAATTCAATGAAGAAAATAGATGTGCACTATAATTCATAAATGCAAATCCGATGATCTAAAAGTCTGACAATAATAATAATTTCTTGTGTAATCTGCTATTACTATATAGACACACAGCGAACGCTGAAGACAAACATACAGACAAAGAGATGGATTCCTTTCATTTTTTAACTTATAGCGTAATTTCTATTGGGAAACACATCTATTCCGCTCTTTATATCGCTTTATGTAATTATTTCTTTTCAGATTTCAAGGAAGCATTTTTACTTTTTGACAAAGACGGCGATGGCACGATATCATCAAAAGAATTCGGAAATGTCATGAGATCTTTGGGACAAAATCCCACGGATTATGAAATCGAGGCTATGGTCCAGGAGATGGACGCTGACGGTATTATTGTCTTATTCTATTGTTTTGTTCGGTATAACACAAAGGAAAACTTTGGAAAGAAAACTTGGATCATCACAAAAATAAAGAATGTTAAACGTCTTCAAATTCAATAGCATTATATATATAAGAACAGATGACAATTTCAGCATGGACCAGACATGCACGTTTCAGGTACTTATCCCTCGTCAGTGATCCTCAATTTAAACAATGTAATATGGCCAATGAGTGTGAAAAATATTATGTCCAAAAATGTGCCGAAAACGTAGCAGCATGGGTGGGATATGATGCTACAGGACTCACGTTCTAGAAATTTCAAGATTTTTTGATGACAGAAATTTTCGAATGCGTTGAAGAGACAGACGATCAACAGAAGTTGATCGAACATGGCAACATGTGCCCACGGGGACTCCTGGTCCACCAACAGTGACACTCACCAAGTGGTTCAAATGTTAAACGTCTTCATATTCAATAGCATCATATAAGAACAGATACAATTTCTGCATGGACCAGACATGCACGTTTCGGGTACTTAACCCTCGTCAGTGATCCCCAATCTAAACAATGTAATATGGCCAATGAGTGTGAAAAATATTATGTCCAAACATGTACCGAAAACGTAGCAGGATGAATGGGAGACTAGTCACTAAATGATAACTCATGCAACACAAGAATATGGAAACAAGCGTTGCTTTATCCTACCAAATTTTGAACATTTTACAATCATATTCATGTATTTGTATTCTGATCTCAAACAGGAAGTGGTGAAATAGATTTCCCAGAGTTCGTCACAATGATGGCGAAGAAGATGATGGAGGGTGACCTTGAGAATGAGATCCGAGAAGCGTTCACGCTGTTTGATACGGACAGAAGTGGTTCCATTACTAAAGATGAACTGTATAATGTTATAATGAATCATGGCCATAAGTTTACTGATGAAGAAGCCAAACAGCTGATCAGCGAAGCTGACAAAGATGGTGATGGGAGGGTTAATTACGAAGGTATGGTAATTAAAAACACAGATGTTTAATGTTTCCAAATTTTATCCAAGTTTCACATTTTTGTAGATCCCCCGATTGACTGATATATATATTTTTTTTTTTGGCGAGGGGGGGGGGGGTCAAAATAAAATTCGTTTCTCTTATTTTGGTGTCATGACTAGAAACGCACAGTCAAATATGTTATGTTTAAATAATTTATATAGTCTTATGTTTCCTTTTCATTCCTACATAATCAGATTCTATTACTGGCATATTGTATATGTTAACGAATGAAAGTCAAACACAACCCGAAATCAGAATCATAAAATCACAGTCAATATGCATAGTAATTCTTCACGGATGAAAAACAAACCAAATTAGGAAGATAATCCCAAATTGTGAAAACAGCGGTATGATCTCTACGAGAAAAGAAAAAGCGGACGAACAGAAGCAAAATGTTCGTACGAAACACAAGTCTAATTCTTCTTAAGAGCAGGAACAAGGGGGAAATTGTATTCAATTTAAAAATTGGTTTGAAATTTTCTTCAAGAGGGTATATCGCTGCGGGAAAGGACGCTAGCTTTTTCTCTTTAATTGTGATGTACATTTTTTTTCACGAAATCTCAAATTATATATATATAAATATGATGAAGATACCAGGGTGACGAGAAAATCTTGTTTGATTTTAGCCAACTCTTGTCGCATCGTATATGTTTGAATGATATATATTACTTTGTTTACATTTCAGAGTTTTTGAGTGTGGTGTGTCCATCAGAGAGAGTAACGACACATCTGTGATTCATTATTGTGATCATTTATCACTGACGACACTATATATATAATTTTTGTGTGAATCGTAAAGAATATTTTGTATTAATATGTAGATATGATGGTATTCTTCAGCCTCCAACATTCGACATATTGTCTTTTGATTTTGTCGACATGTAACTTATTTATGCCATCATGCTAATTTATAAATAATATTATCATTTATGTTAACTGTTAACAAACACTTTGCACGTCTACATAGTTACTAGCATGTTGATATAGGTATGCAATATATTTACATGGACAAGGTGCATGTTGACATACAAATTTTGCATGCAGACATAACATGTCGATAAAACTATAACTATTCTACTCTTTTTCTTTTTCTATAGAATTATGCTACAAAAGTTATGTCATGTATAATGTTGATTGTGTGAAACTTGAATCATTCATCAGGAACAGATAGCTATGGTTACTAGACGTATAAGATTCCATAGATGGGACGTATATATATATGCAACTTTCATTATCTTACGAACATACAGGTATTATATAATTATTTATCAAGAATATCATATCATGTATTAGTACCATGTAATTCCTTTGTATGATATATTTATATTGCTTTTATAGATATATATGTATACTGTAATGTATGAAATACAAACACTGCATTATTTTTTATCATTATTCAGACTTTTTATCAATAAAAACTTTTAAAATTGATGTTAGTATTGTTTTTCCATTCCATTCCCTTTGTTAAAGACTTTGTTAAAGATGTATACACTATATCTTTTAAGACCCTGTAATCGTCAAAAATTGGAGAAAATTTATACTTGTAGAACACAAACTATATTTTATTTACTTTCCGTTCATAACAAAATTTTAGCACCAAAGTCTACCAAGATATCAAAATATAAAGATAATGTATTGTAAATATTTCTGGCTCACAATATTTACAACGTAAATGGAAACCCCCGAAGGTACGCATGCGCATTACCATGATTACAAATTTAAAATCATAACGACATATATTATTCAACTTAATATACGGTAATAAGAGTGTATTTTTACAGATGAATTAGTAGATAGTTAACAAACTTTCAAAACTTTCCAGATTGACGACTAGAAAAGCTCACCTTTTACGACATGAGTTTATAAATATTGTGTTTGTAAACATGCATTGTAATTCGATGGTTAACACGCATGAATAAAAGATGCTTTGTTTATATACCTGGGACAAGTGAACGTTTTGTATGTTTCTTTATCCATTAAGACCAAAATGATAAAATTAGATGATATACTCCATTTTCTGGAAGATATAGGGTATACATATTTAAGTGTATCAATTACTTCTTTCCAGCTCTTACGCCTGAAAGAAGCTTTGTTTTGGTCCTTTTATCAATTTGACATCACATATATCATTTTGTTATTTCGGAAACTTATCATCGAAATTAAGGTATCCGATGTACAATAGGGCATTTTTCCACGCCTGGTAAGGTACTATGAACTGTATATTTTTTGAAAGGTTATAATGCCTTCTGCTCAAAAATGATAATTTTGGGGTCAGAAAAATAAAGGGGAATAACTGGTGAAGCATTTGAATTGTCTATTTTCTCTATATAACCTATGCAAAATGACAGAGTTGTACAAGAGCTTTTCCCCTTTGATTTCTAAGACCCGGGAGTCTTATATCTGTACTCAGGGCATCATTACCTTTCAAAAAATATATAGTTTATAGTACCTTACCAGGCATAAAATTTACCATACTTTACAATGGAGATGATTAAAACGCTATGTAAAATGACTCTATTGTACAACGGATACCTTAAAGGAGGTTAACATCTTAGCACCATCCCTCCAATGCTACTTCGAACATAGAATTTATTTGGATATGCTACTGAATCGACCCTACAGGAAATCTGGAGCCACCCACTCTCTGTAAAGTTAATACATAACACACAAATTTTAATTTAATAAAATGAAAGCAGAGGGGGCTACTGAAATGAATTTTGGCTGCTTATGAAAAACACTTTGGCTTGAAGCACCACTGATGTGGATGTAATATCCGAAACACGTGTCTAGTGCATGTACATTAAAATTGGTTTGAAATTTTCTTCAAGATGGTAAAGAGTTTAAACACTTCCGTATTATTATTTCAAGTACTGTATATTCTAGCGGAGTAAGCGCTGTTAGGACTGCGCTGATTCAAGACTACAGTAAATTATGTAACTCAAATAGATTTGAAAGGAAAAATTTGCCCACTTTTGCCCTGTGTCCGCTAAAATTTGGTTGAGCTTAAATAAGAGCACTTATCGATTATATTACCAATATTGATCATAAAAAACATATAAATTTGAGTTTTATCATAAGATCCAGCAAGTCTCCGTTACGTCAAAAGTAGAAAAATGACAAGCAGCCGAAACACCTACCAACCAAAAAGACTGCGCTAATTCAACACTACAGTAAATTATGTAAACTCGTATCATCGAAATTAAAGACGGTTAATCTTCCAATGTTATTTAGGTCATATATTTAATTTATAAACTTTGCTACTGAATCGACCATACAGGAAATTTGGAGACGCGCAATCTCTGCAAATCAAATGCACAAATTTAAATTCAAAAATTAAAACCAGAGGGCGCTACTGAAATACATTTGGATGCTTTGGCACTTAATAAGTATCACTGATGATGATTTACTATCCGAAACACGTGAAATTTTTTCATCATTTAGGGAATAAATGTACTGTAATTTGTGGTTTTGACAGGTATATGTTGGATATACTGTTGGAAACGCATTTATACCGTCGGGAGTTGCCCCTCGAAGGTATAACGTATGTTTCAAATTATGTACAGCATTGTCTTTTCGTGGATCTTTCTATTATTCTGTGATAGATTATTAGACTGAGATCATTGAATTTTGATGATTTATAATTACAAATTTACCATAGAAGAAGTAGCAATCGTAGTTCCGGAATTAAAGATCCAGGGGAATATGGCATGCTTGTGTAAGTCTCCATACATAAACAAGGCAATCACGAACATCCGAATGTAGGCAGGACCGTGTACCCGGCAGGAGTGAGCGTCCTCTGACTGCATGCAACACCCGCCGCGAATGCCAAATAGAGACGTGTCAAATGCGGTCGTGTCCAGATACGTAAAAGACGGTCAGCCTTCATTTTTCATCAGTAGATTTTAGATATACAGTTTAAAATATGTAAAGTGACAAAGATTTTTTTCAAACTGCTACGTCATACTCAGGTATTTTCTTGCTTAGAATCATTGAGGTACAGGTACATGTACGACGGATGAGGAATCATTTTCATAAACATGGATTTCTGGTGCTCAGTATATAGAAATGTTTGTTCAGAGGGCAGCGCTTTGTATTAGATATATTCATGGATTTTCATAGTAGAAATTTACAAATTACCAAGAAATTTTTAGGTCAAGGTTTCCGATTTCATAAATTTCTTATGACGTTTTGGAAATTTTACAGAAATTAGTGTCAGCTTCTTTTGAAATTCGGACCTTTACAAGCAACAGAGTATATGTCTGGGTATTACACAACCTGCTTTTTACGTTGACATAATAAACATAATTAGAAGGATCAAAGGCAGACAGAAATTGCATGAGAATATATCATCAAACTCCATTTATACCGTGGATATGATCCTAATGTCACCAGACGGATACTCTGGCATGGTACTTGACCAATCTACAGCCTTGTACCAGCGCATTCTGAAGATTCGCACTCCGCATGACTGACTGTGAAGACGTAACTCTTTGACGACCAAACATTTCAGAGTTTATGTGAATAAAAAAAAACCGGGATGCTGTAGATTTTTTAAAACTAACAAAGACGTCTCCTGTCGAAATATTTGTGATACATTTTGTCTCCGAACTAGCTGAAATTTCATTCAAACTGAGCAAGAACAGAATGATGTCTCCGAAAAAAAAAATGATAATCAGCAAAAAATAAAATCGATTAAAGAAAAAGAAAATATAACTAATGTATGGAAAGCGAGGTAACTGGAGTTTTAAACCCCCCTATGTATTGCTGAGCAACAAGTAAACAGACTATAAATTTATAGATCTATTTATATTTAACAATCAATTTAAAATACTTCGATCGTTAGACTGAAGCGCTTCACTGGGTCTGTTTCTACAGCGCTATACATTTCAAATGCGAACTTCTAGGTATAAGTACAAGTTTGCCTGTGTAGGTTATAAATAATAAAGACTCTGTTTTGGAATGAACGAATCGAAATGCTAAAATGGTAAGTATCAGAAATACTAATGTTATACTGCTATGAAAAACACAGATTAAATGAAAAATAAATTAAATCTGTTGACCGATTCACGAATGTTTCTAGTGGTACAATAACATATACATGTATCACCATGACTGGAAAACATAAAGCAGTTTTTCTGACATGAACACGCTGAACATTATTATTTTAATTTTATTTTAAGTATATCCCTTCACATCGTTATCATAATCCTAATGTGCCATTTCACATCTCATCCCCGACCCATAGAACATTGATGTTGTTTTAAAGATTTTAAAGGCGAGTTATAACGCTTCTCTGAATTCTCTGCAATCCTCAGCATCCCCACCCAACCTCCGGCCGAATCCCTGCATACTTTCACGTACATGTACGTGGACAATTTATAATAACTGCTGCTGTGATAATTTTATTTCAGTCAAAATACCTGTCACCTTATTGACATGTGAATTCATTTTACAGGCGACAGGTCAAATGCCAGAAGAAAGATTACAAGGTACTCTCTCTCTCTCTCTCTCTCTCTCTCTCTCTCTCTCTCTCTCTCTCTCTCTCTCTCTCTCTCCATATAATAGCCGTTATTGTTTTTCTTATTAACAATAAATGTATATTTACAGTATACATATATTCGAACGATTCCTGTACATTTCTGAGATTTTAAGCTTACATACGGAGAAATAATGCCACTCTGACGTCACGTCATGGCTCGCAGCAAGATTTGAAATTACTATTGTCGTACATGGGCATCACTGTAACTAAGACTGTTAAACGGCTTCCGGGCATTGGATATGAGATGTAAAAAACTTTATTTTCCGTGTTAAATTCGCGGTTCCCACTTGAGTTGAAAATTAGTAAGATTCTGTCCATAGGCTATACAGTAATTTCATAGGAAGACAGCATGATTTTGCGAGTTTTGGCAACTTCAATGTCCGTTTTATTAGGTTTCTAGTTTAATAATTCGTGTTCCGGGCATCGCGACTGAAAGTTTATAACAAGTAGTTGAAGTCAGGTATCGTCGTTTTTTCGGATAACTGATTTTGGCGGTTCCCACATATTTTAAAAATTCCTTCTTTCTACGAAATTTCCTCTATTTTCTAGTATCAAATCATTATGTTTTCTTATAGAATTGAAAATAGGTCATGAATCTTCGTTATATAACAAATTGAAAATAATATGAATAACAGAAATTAAATAAAACGAATATTTTACGGAGAAAAGCTACTAACTGATTTTAATGGGAGTTTCGCCGAACTTCGTCACGTGACTGAGATAAGTGGCATCATTTCTCCACATGATGTGTATGATAAAGGAAAATGTCTTCCTCAAGACTAAAGTAAACCACTCAAATATGAGAACACATAAAAAAGAAAACTCTCATGAAGGGACAACGCCGAAATAATATGAACATCACAGATACACGAGAATCATTCTCGGAAAAATCCGGAAAACTGCATTTCACGAGTCATCAAGGTGTGTAACTCCCTCCAAAATAGGTCAACAATAGCACATGAAAACTTGCTCTAAAACACCTTCAAACCAAACATTTGGAAGAATTATTTTTCTCAATATATCGGGTATTTTATTAACATTTTCCATGCTGGATTTTATGTCAATAAAACTGTATCGAAATTAGGTCACCCATATCTAGCTGCAGATTGCTCTTTCTATCCATACAGAATCACATATCATAAATATAGAAAAAAAAGAGAGAAAACAAATAAATCCCTTTTGCTGGACATTATCTACTATTGTCGTATTTATTGTCGATTAGATGAGAATGTCGCATCAGAGATCGTTTACGCTGATTACAAATAATCCAAAATTCGCGGCTTATCTCAGCAGAATCTTTCCTTCGGAGCTTGAAGACAAAGAAACTACAGAGACAAATAATTCAGCATCCTATCTGGACATAATGCTGTCCTACGTATGACACTGATGATCACATGAACACTTCACTCTATGACAAACGATTTAAACATCACAAACTTTCCTTTTCTGAGTAGCAGCATTCCTTCGTCGCCTGCTTATGGCGTGTTCATATCTCATTTGATACACTGTGCCAGAGCAAGTCCCAAATATTGATACAGATTTTGTTCTGAGAGCTAGGCATCTTTCAGATAAGCTTTTCGGTCGGGGATACGTTTGTGACTAACCTCGTCACTGAGGAAGTTCTACAGTCGATATGGGGAATACACTTTCATGTCCCACTCTCCAGAATGGTGGATGATATTCTGTCTTAGACCATTTCAGCCATCCAACCACCGAATATACTTATTTCTTCCGAAATGGATGTAACCGGATGTGACAATATTCTACCGAATTGAAGCAACGGGCGTTGCATGCAAGCAGAAGATGCTGTCTCTTCCTGTGCACCAGGTCTCTCTCCCATATCGGGAGTTCACTTCTTTGCATATAATGGGGTTTTCTTTGCTTGCTTTGGTTCTTGTTTTATCCTGATTTTGTATGCCTTCGGTTTATGATTTTTCTGAATTATCGATTTTTTACTATTAATTGGGATATGGTCATTATCCATATTCATCACTATATGCATGACACACAGGTAATAACATTGAGAATTAGTCAGTAGTGACAGAGATAGACAGAGCACAGGTAGATCTACTCAGACAACAGGGAACTATAAATACATAAATTTGAATACATGACGAAAAAGCACTACATAACAGCAATAATAGAAACTGCTAAAAATAAATGAGATTTATTTCTGCTGACATATTTTGATATCTTCTATTTTGCTATTAATTGTGCTTTTACAAATAAATGGAACAAGTGTGAACTGTACAACCATTCATATTTGTAGAGATGAGAAATTTTTTAACAAAATTGATACCGATGGAAACGGGAAACTTGATCCAAACGAGATACGAACCCTTCTACAGTCCCTGAATCAAAATCCCACGGAAGGTGACGTTCAACAACTTATAGAGAATTATGACAAAAATGGTGAGTAATTCATTGTATAATGTACAATAATATGGTGAATAGTACTATATGGTATGGAAAGTGTGGGGGGGGATGTTCAAAGTCTTGTAGTACAAAAATATTTAAAAATACAATATTATGAAATCTACTTTGAAATACCGGATTTGATATGATAGTTAATCTTGATGAACATACTTTGATTTTTGTGAATTATTCATTCTTTATATCATGAATTTTTTTAATCATTCATTCTTTCTATCATGATTTTTGTATCAATGCAGCCAAGGGTACGTCATATTGCACTGGAATGATTTTATAATTTATATTCAGATTTTAACACATCCCTGACTACTTAATAAAGAAGAGGACTTTATATCAACCCCCAATTCAATTTATTCCATTGATTGGTGATGACACATTGGAAAAGCATTATAATTCTGATGAAAATCGCGTTTCCTTTCGCAAATCTTTGAATTTGGCCTAAGCTTGTTCACGTTTTCTAGATACATGTATCATTATATATACACGTATAAAAAAAAGGATACTTGAAAAGTCCATATTTTCGTTGCAAATATTTAACATACAAAGTTTGTACAATTTCACAGAAACATTAAATTTCAATTTTGATAATTATTTCATAGTACAGTTTCTTTTATGCCAATGGAGGGAAAGGTACCTACTACTAATTGCAAATTGAATAAAACATATAAAGTCCTTTTCACTTTATTTGTAATTCTGTTTCTTCATTAACTTTATATCTTTCATGTAGAATAAATTTATCCACATCTTGTAGTGCTTTTTATATTACGTATAACCCGTTAAGTATTTTTAAAAGGTTAAACTTACATTTACACCTTATTTATACTGTATAAGAGTGAGTCACATATGAGATATATAAAATCAATATTATACTTTCAAATATACAGATGTCTTTTGTGTTTCCTGCAATTTTCACACACCCCTCATCCCAAATCCCACTGTCTTCTACTATTAATACCATATTGTATTTCACTTCATATTTTAGATTGTTCCCACTTCGGTCTCAAATTGAAAAGATAGCAGTCTGCATTACAATTAGTGTATTTCAAGTTTTATTTCTGCTTCATTTCCAAAATCTACTTTTTTGCCCAAAAAATGGATGCTGAATAAGAATAGATAATATATTTCATCACGATGACATTTTATAAAAGTTGACCTGCTTGATCTCCTATATTTTCAAATAAGAGCTTGATGTTTATGTTGATGTACATGTATTAAGTCTCGAAGTTTGATTAAAAATTGAACCCCTCTCCCCGCTCGTGTTTGCACCTTAAACACAAAATGCACTACTTCAATTCTTTTTCGTACTTTTTTTTTTTGCTCGCTTGGTCATGTTAAAGTGCTAACAAAGTATTTTCTGGAACAATATTACGTACCAAGAAGTCATGATTTGAAAAACAGGATTAAAAGTATCTTGAAATTGTTGATTGAGATGGAGTAATATCGGCAGGTTGATATTTTCCATCTTTTATTACAAAAAAATGTATAAAAATGCAAACTCTCAGCGAAATTGTCAATTTATATTTCGTCTTTCGTGTCAAATTTTTTCACATTTGTGTTTTTTCGCTACCATTTCATTTTGGATTTTCAATCGAATATTCGGCACGGGCATAATAACTTAACAGAGCAGATTAAAAGGCTGTAAGGGTCTATGGTAGGAAGGCTTGAGGTTATGAGGGTGAATCCCTAAAGGCTCCATATAACTCAAAAAATGACCTTGCCTTAAAAAAAACCCCAGTCTATTCTTGTCATTTTTTTACTCAAGAAATCCCCAGTCTATTCTTGCCAACTTTACGTACTAGTCCCAATAAAAAAAATTGGCAAGAATAGACTGGAGTTTTCTTGAGGATAAGGTCATTTTTAGTTATATGGGGCCTTGTGGGTATTAAAACAGTAGGAGTGAAGACAATCATCGATCATCCGAGTGATCATACGACAAGGTATAAGGATCTAGTCTTCTATGATAAGATTTCGACAATAATCATCATGGTTTCCCTTTGTCGTGTTAAGTCAGTGTACAATATGTACAATACTGTGCAAACTGTATATTGATATTATTACGATCAATCTTTGTTCATTTTGATATTGATATTTATTCATTGTTGATGTTGATATATATTTAGTACTTATAATTTTTGAATTAAATAAGAAAAAATAAACCATTGCCTAATGTGATTCAGTATATACTTTACTATATACATGTATTAGTTCTCTGACTTTTCTTTAAAGGGAATGGCGTCATGGAATTTGAGGAGTTTGTAGATTTTTTGGACGGTTATAAGAAAGATCCATGTACGATAAGAAACGAATTAAGGGACGCTTTTAAAGTTCTAGATCAAAACAAGGATGGTAAAGTAAGCGCTCTTGAATTAAAGACAGTAATGACAATGTTAGGAGAACAGCTTACAGAGGACCAGGCCAATGAAATGATATCACAAGCCGATAAAGACGGAGATGGACAGGTGGATTATGAAGGTAAGATGGAAGTCTGCGACAACACGGCCGTTACTGAATTGATAGTATGACAGTCTAGTTTATTACATCACGACCGAAGAATAAATTCGAAACCCAGCTCTATCAGCTATTCTTGTGTTGTACACAATGACTTTTCAAAAAAAAAAAAATTCAAAAGAACACGATCACTACTGCATAGCTTTTAAAGTCACATAACTAAATTTGATGTTCGTTCATTTTTAAAGAAAAAACTATAGTCATTCAATAATTCAATAATTTATCTACCTTGCTGTTTTTGTATGCAATTCATATTGTAGAGCAAGTGACCATATTTCGCCGTATTTTTTGTACATTTCTTTGAAAATCTCAAAACTTGGAGGCCAATTCGCTACAATTTAATTTAACTCCATTCTCGATTGAAAAAATACAAAAAGAATTTATTTCACGCAGTTCATTGTTTCCTTATAAAAGTCAGAATATTTCGTTTCCATGTTTTCGGGGGTGACCATATTTCGCCGTTTTTGTTGATATGTATCCTATTTACACACAATCGGACAAAAATTGTGATGTCATTTTCAGGTAATGTTTCGTCACCACTACTTCTTTGAAATAATGCCAAATAAAATGTTTTCTTTTTTAGGTTTTTGTAAAATTGTCGGATATTTACGTCTAACATTTGGTGTTTTCGTTAAAATTTTCCCATTTTGTGGTACTTTTTGTCAAAATTGAGTGCTGGATATATCACAATATATCAAAACATGACTACTACGGCCATATTTTAAAGGATATAGAAAAATAAACTTGACGAGCATTTCTGATAACCAGTGAGCAGCAATTAACTATGAAACGGCGAAATATGGTCACCGGCGAAATATGGTTCCTTGCTCTAGTAAGATTCAATTTAGAAATAGGGATGTTGAATGAAGAAATTTCATTGTAATGTTTGCTCAAAATGAAAGGGACACTTTCATTAAGAGTATAATATCAATTAAAGCTTTCCTGACGTTTGCTAAAGAAAAGCGATGACAAATATTTCATAGATTTTTTGTAGAGATGTAACCTTGATATTGTAATAGGTTTTTATCACGAAACCGTCTTTTTGCGGTATTTGCCTTTGGGCTAGCTGCAGAAAGTCTAGGAGCACTTTGCTATATGACTTGTTCTGTTGTTACCTACCAAATACACGTGTACATGTAGTGCTGCTCAAAACGTTGTTTGCTGTTTCTGTGTCTGCATGGTTTTTGTCCGAAAATCAATATCAATACCTTTGTCGTATGATGATAACTTTCTTTGATGATTTGTCTTTGCTGTGGATATTTACCTGCTTATTGTTTTGTTCTTTATTTCAGAATTCGTTAAACTAATGTGTCCAGATGACGAGCATGACAGTGCCCAGAAAGCGGAGTAATGTTTGTGTAAGCGCACGTAACGGTATCTTCCATGAGCAGATGACATACAAATATCAACTTGTGCTACATGTTTCTTGTTTTCTTATGGGATTATATTAAGTGCAACATGTTGTTGATTTTTATTTCATTCTATTCTCAAATTTTCATGTTTAAATTCTGTGTTGATTTCAGAACATTCGGTATTTACATAAGCATAATATATACATATTATTCTTTTCATCAATCTTGCTTCAAAGTGAGTTCGTTATTTCTTCCTGACAATCATATTTTTGTACATATATATAACATATATTTCATAACAAAGAAATGAATATTCATTATTTTCAAATAAAAAAAATACTGGTGAAAATTGTTCTGTTTCTTCTATTTTTCTTCTGAAGAAGGGTATCTCGAATAAGACTAAAAGAAAGGAGGGGATTTCACACCAGACTCCATTGCAGCACCCACAGCAAAGTACCAAAACACCTGATGCAAAAACACGGAGTAGACAAGCACAGCAAGAGACGTGAAAGAGACATATGACATAGAAAAACCAAACACAAAAGACTACACATAAATCAACGAGACCAATGGGTAACCGGTGCCGACTTAAGACGGCCATCTGCCACGTCAGTAGCAAATGATGTGGTTATCTTGATGACGTGCGCACAACCCTCCCACTTTTCCGGTTATCCAAAGGTCTCGAAGAACGCATAATTGTGGCTTAAATAATCTCCTCACTGTGAGATGACCACACAAGCAAGACAGCAAAACGCAAAAGCCCAAGCAACACAGATTAATATGTAAATGGATACAAAAAAGGAGCATACGAAATACAGTCCATGCTTTGATGGCTGTAGCGAGCTCACGTATGTTATCACCCGAGGAGTCTGATCGACATAGAGTGAGGACAGGTGGTAGGGGTTCTGTCTTCTCTAAAGAGGTTTAGACAGCTAGGGCCCGTCATGGAGTCCCGTTATCACAGTCACTGTGACTGCAAGTCAAATGCGCTGTTACATCACTGTAGATTGGTAAAATACCATCCCGAGTGTCCTTCTGCTGATTGAAGGATCATATCCACGGTAAAAAGAGCATTCTCGTTGTTTATACTGTCTACCTTTTATCCTCCCTTCAGGTTGTTAAATACCCAAAGTAATACACTTTGTTGCTCATATAGGTCCGAATTTTAAAAGAAGCTGACAGTAATTTTTGTAAAGATTTCCAGAAAGTCTTGACTTGTTTATGAAAGCAGAAACCTTGATCTAAAAGTTTCTTGGTTATTTGTAAATTTCTACCGAGAAAATACAAAAACATTAGAACATGTTCTAGCGTACCGAATGAGTTGTGATATGTATATGCCGTATGAAGGTAGTCTAGGAACATCACCGTCAAACCAAGGGAGATTTACTACATGGCCAGTGAATTCAAAATAATCTCTACTGTCGTACACACTTGTATGGATATCTCCGTTTACATTCTTATATGTTTAAAATTAATTGTCACAGCGCACCGTTCAGCGTCCGTCGTCCATCTATGCGGAGTCCAAAATATTATGTGACCTTTCTCCATTTGGATTTATGGTGTCACAAAGATGTTATTTTTGTCGGAAAATTAACATTTTTTTATGTTACGATCACATAAAAATCAAAGGTAACATAGCATCAGTCTGTACCTTAAGAAAGTCTCATCACCACCATTTCGCGAACACAGACGGACAGTCAGGATTATTCCTATATATCCCTTAAACATTGTTTGTGAAGGGTATAATAAAACGCCAATATTTTATACCGGGTATGTCGAATAGACAATTTTTGGGAAAAGTTTATATTATTCAATTTAAATTCTGATTGGTTAAAAATGCCGGAGTGCACACAGTTACTTGTTCATTGATCTGTCCCGTTTATAATACAAACATTATAAGTAAATGATATAAAACTATGCCACATTACCTTTCACATGAGGAGCCCGACCAACTATCAGAAAGGTGGTATTAACTTTTATATTTTAAAATATTTACATGTATATTAAAATTCAATTTTAAATTTGAATGTAGAAAGATAGAATTTGACTAAATAAAGAATTTGTTTTAGATAACAGGATATTAAAAACACATCTTATCATTAACTAATCTTATCTTATCATTGTTTTACATAAAATTATGCCAAAAAAGCATCTAAACATAACCTTTGAAAATAAATCCGGAAATATTCAATAGGACACAACGTTATAGGTTTGTCATACCTAAGCGTCTGTGTGACAAGATTAAAGCCTCACATTCACACAGACTGGTAGCAACCAACTTGGTAACCCGACGCTTTCGCGATGACAGCTCATAGTATGGGCGCTTTTGGCGCCTACAAACAGGCTTATAGTAGGTATATGCAGGAAAGAGAAGCAGCAGCGCAAGCTAATGCACCAACAGAAACCGTTTGGGTAACAAAACGATATATTCCCACTGATTTAAGGTCAACAGCTCCAGTTCCAAGACACAAACTTTTGGCACCACGCGAGTTACCTCCCGCTGAAACTCATTGGGTTCCCGTCACAGATCCACCATTGAGAAGCTTTGATCGTGGTCCAGGACATGCAGTGTTTAAGTCGCATCCAAGTACACGTTGTGAAGAATATTCCACACTAAGGCAAATGCTCCCATCAAGGGGATTTCTTTTCAGATTCCCTCCACAAAATTGGGGAACAGGGAATGAGATGCTGACTGCGTATGCTGACAGACCTCAGAGACGTTTCCCCATCATCAATAGCCCAATGGGCAGGTAGGTTAAAGTTTACAATGATCCAAAATCCTCCTGATTATTCAAAATAGTTTTGGTCCTTGAACACAGAACAGTACTTGTTGTGATTATCATTCTCTTATATAAACATGCTTTGTCTTAATATAAATCCTATTCAAACACATAATTTGGTCACATAATTTTGAAGATATTTTCTCCTTTTTTTTTTGTTTCAGTTACGTGGATGATATGCATATTACAAATAAACTTTTCAAGCTGCATTAGATTTCCTGTTGGTTGCAGTCATTGGGAGAAAAATCAAAGTATCAGCTTAACTTATTGATATGAATTGTCTATGATTTTTGACGTGATTTTTTTAAAAGCATGAAATCATCAGCTCACATATTATATGGAAGAAATAAGTTTAATATTATAACTCGAGTGAAGTAACGTTTCCATCTAGTAATTGGCATTTTCCAAATATTGTAAAATATTGTAATGAGTTTTTAAATTGTAAATCCCATGATTCCCATCTAGTACATATACTTGCCATCTCAACTATATACATGTAGGCACACCAATCATTCAGTGCTTCCCACATTGTGCTCGACATTTTATGCTCCAATCCATACAAGTGTAATTGTGACATTACATTGCTCAAGTCATATACCTATATGACATCATGTTGGTAAACTTATATAGTTCATAATATTATCCTTTTGTGTTCACATTTTTTGTAAAAATTATTTATACTGTTGTTAATGTCCTTTTAATGTTGCAGAGCTTTATACATGTATATATATATGTGATTAGGATCCTGGAATTATCTTTAAAACAGATTATTATGTTTCTGTTAAAGACATATAAATTCAAAATTATTTTTTATATATATATTATAGTCAAGAGTTTATATTTTTTATATTTATAAATAAGGTTCAAATTTCACTTCAAATATACTTTCATTAGGGAAAATGCAGATATTCAATTGAAAGAAAATTAATGTATGTATCACACCAGTAAGAATATTAGCAACGCAGGAAAAAATGATAATAAAAGGTCTCGTCATTTGATATCTCCACATCATTTATAACAAAATAAGCAGAAAATCAAAATAACTTGTATAGCATTAGTATTGCGCATGTATGTTGATTGCCATATGTCTGCATTTCTAATAGAATTAAAGACAGTATTATTTACATTGTATCATTGATTATATTTCTCATTCCACTTAGAGTAGCTTTATTTTTCAGTGTTTATATTACATTTTTTTCCACAATGTGTGCTTGTAGTGTCTCTTTTTCACGGTGCTTTTTGTTTGTCCTGTTAATTGTTTTGTTTTTATTTTTACCTTGTTTATTTCTTGATCTTGTTATGATTGTATTGATAAAGCTTAATATACATCTCTTACATCCAGAGGGAAGGAGTGGTTTAAAGAAAAGTGTAAAAAATATATAAAACACAAATTTTTTGCCCTTTAGGATGTATTAAATGAAAAAAAAAAATTAAATAAAATTGCTTCTTTTCATATCTTTATAACAGAAGATTGATTTTGATAAAAAAAATTCTCAATTTTGTTAAAAAAATCCTTGTGTGCAAGATTGCTTATATTGTAATTTACAGTTTACAAATTTCCATTTGTTCATATATTAAGTCATGGTAGTTTTTAATGTGTGTCATGAATTATATATTACATAGATATGCACCTTTTATATTTATATATATAAAGTTTACCATTGACTGTGAAACTTTGATCAGTATTATTCGATAGATATACATAAATCCACTTGGTAAATTCCTTTGCACAGCATATTGTTCATAATAAAAAGTTTTGTTTTAGTGCTTTGTTATTTGACTTCTCAGAAAGACATCAACTTCTCGCCATATGAGTGTTTGTTTGTAAAAAGCAACATCCAGAAAAATACACGCATAGGTCAAAGGCCAAGGTCGCAAAGAAAATATCTTGTTATCAACGAAAGCTTTGGTCATAAGGAATCTGCAATAAAAATCGTTTTTTACAAAAGATGATAGCCATATTCCAAGGTCATGCTCTCTAGGTTACAAGCCATACCTACCTGTCTACTGAACAGATACATACGCAGATTTCCATGAAACTTCAGATAAAGAAAATACCCAAGGCTCCCTACCAAGCAAACTAAACCATTCCTTTCAGAAGAGAACTCGACCGGGGAGTTTGCCCTACGAAGTACATTGTACATACATCTGGATTTCGACTGATTGATCGCTAATTGTTTTGTTCGGCTGCATGACGCATTTTCGATCAAAGTAAAGAATTTCACAAAGCTTTACAAAAAGCAAGTATTCAATGCCTTCTACCAGGTACATGTACGTGTTTTTTTTTTCAATCTGAACGGACAAACATGCAAGATCGATAGTTCAAAACTCATCTTTTCTAGAGCTATAACGACCCAGTTTGACCTTTTTACAGCTGATCAAAATACAAGAAATGTATATGATTTTGAAAGAGGAGTCTTAAAAATGCATGCCTTCACCAGTCTATTTGGAAGATTAAATACGAGCTAATCCAAAGCAAAATAATTGGTTCCAAAAATAACATCTGAGGTGAACAAGAAAATCCGAAAATCTGATTTATCATATAATGCTGAATTTGAATTCCATTTTCTGGAAGGCCTTGTGTCATATGACTTATGTCTTATTTAAATGTCTAGGAGTTAGATGACTAACTTCAGAATTCGAAAAATCGCAGTTTCCTCTAGTTTGTCCTTGATTAATTTTTTCAATAAGACGTAAACCCTATGATAGATCTAGTTTTCTCGTAACTTTTGATAAAAGTTTTACCCTCATACGTGTATGTATAAGTAAGAGGGAATCCAATATATGCGCACCTAATCCGAATATCCCCAATATTTCCTACCAATGTTACAGATTGCCCTCCTTTGTCGGCACTGATTGCTATATATGTGGCAGATTGCCGTCCTTAGTCGGCACCGATTGCCGTCCTCAGTCGGCACGGATTGCCACCCTTAGTCGGCACTGATTGCCATCCTTAGTCGGCACTGATTGCCGTCTTTAGTCGGCACTGATTGCCGTCCTCAGTCGGCACTGATTGACGTCCTCAGTCGGCACTGATTGACGTCCTCAGTCGGCACTGATTGCCATCCTTAGTCGGCACTGATTTCCGTCCTTAGTCAGCACTGATTGCCGTCCTCAGTCGGCACGGATTGCCGTCCTCAGTCGGCACGGATTGCCGTCCTCAGTCGGCACTGATTGCCGTCCTTAGTCGGCACTGATTGCCGTCCTCAGTCGGCACTGATTGCCGTCCTTAGTTGGCATTGATTGCCGTCCTCAGTCGGCACTGATTGCCATCCTTAGTCGGCACTGATTTCCGTCCTTAGTCAGCACTGATTGCCGTCCTCAGTAGGCACTGATTGCCGTCCTCAGTCGGCACTGATTGCCGTCCTCAGTCGGCACTGATTGCCGTCCTTAGTTGGCATTGATTGTCGTCCTCAGTCGGCACTGATTGCCGTCCTTAGTTGGCATTGATTGTCGTCCTCAGTCGGCACTGATTGCCGTCCTCAGTAGGCACTGATTGCCGTCCTCAGTCGGCATTGATTGTCGTCCTCAGTCGGCACTGATTGCCGTCCTTAGTTGGCATTGATTGTCGTCCTTAGTCAGCACTGATTGCCGTCCTCAGTAGGCACTGATTGCCGTTCTCAGTCGGCATTGATTGTCGTCCTCAGTCGGCACTGATTGCCGTCCTTAGTTGGCATTGATTGTCGTCCTCAGTCGGCACTGATTGCTGTCCTCAGTCGGCACTGATTGCCGTCCTCAGTCGGCACTGATTGCCAATAATTGTTTACCATTGATCTCTTTGGTGTATTTGCAGTCTTTTGTGTTTAGTGTTATGATGTTATCTTTGGTGTCTGGTGATCCTTGTCCATTTTGAGTCTCTTGTGCTGGTCTATTCTGTGTTTTCGTATATATACGTTTTTCATTGCTTTCGGTTGCTAGTAACTCCTAAAGACGAAATGTCCCAAATCGGCTTCCCAAATGATCTTTGTCAAAATACCTGTTTTGGTCAACATGTATAAATTCATATATAGGATACATCATGCAGTTTGAGTCATAGTTTATAAGTGACATTCACCTTTCAGAAATTACTTTTTTTTTTCATGAAGTATGATCATAGGTGCCATTAAGTGATACAATGTTTACCATGTATACAGGACGGACGGACACCACAGCGACAACATGCTTCTCCGGTTTTTTTTTTCTTTGGGTCATGATGCGTAAAATTAAATATATTATCGCAGAACATACAACTGTGGAATATGAAAGACCTATACACTTTTTTCTAAATACATTGGCAAAGACTAATTGAATTTCTATATCAAAGTATGAGAAAATGAATACGAGGAAAATGTTATGAATCTTTTAAAACTTCAAAGAATTTGCGAAAATCGGACATCTAGCTGCCATGACTTAATTTTCATACTTGATATGCATAATTTGCAACCAATATCCTGCGCATGTGTCCGATTCCATTTCCGGTTTTCTTCACTTAGAAATAAGGCTTGCCGTCGATGAACTTGTCTTATAGGTTGTCCAAGAATGCGTACAATAGTATGAGTATATTTGTATACACAAATGACATTTGCCAAAAAGCATACATAAATCAATTTGATAGTCAAAATGTCGACTTATGTAGCGGACACAAATGTATCGATTGCAAAATTCAAGACAGGAAGCCCCCCCCCCCCTCCCAGGGAGATTGTGTCATCTTCCTGTCATATTAAATTCAACCTCCCTTAAACAGTTTAAAGAAGGCTGTGCATATTTTAAAATGATTTTATAAAAAACTTAAAATATTTATAAGTCAGATTTCGCCGTTTGTAAATGTATGTAATAACTAAACATATTGAAAAGCTTAAGTGTTCTTTTTACTAATTTTACATTACTACTAATTAAGTTTCGACTTTCACTGTAGAACTTTTCTCTGTGAAAAATGTTTTAAGAATGAAGACTTGTCCAAGTCCAGTAAGAAGAATGACAACAGTCTGTCCAATAGACCACCACGAGACGTTTTGATTCATGCGCTCTGCAAGGTGCCGCCCTAACGCCTCCTTAAGTCTGAATTCTCTCTGATAATTAACCACCGTGGTCATCTCAGTATGGATGTTATCACATGATGTCTCTGATGCCCCTTTTACGGTAGGGACCGTAACCCCTGCTTCTACATCTAAATTGGCTACTTCTTCATTGCGAAGATCAAAAGAAACCACTTTATGAGTAAAGGTAGAAAATTCGTTTCCAAAACAGAATCTGAAATCACCTCTAGAGGAGTCAAATGTAAAAATACCGGCACTAAGCCTCAGCTCCTTGTATAGAAGTTTTCCGTTTGGGGAGACAACCCAGGCATCAATGTCGTTGTTACCTCCTCTTATCACTCTGTATTCAAACACGAAACTCTTCCCAACACTTGCTCCTTTAAATTCGTGATAAAAACACGTTTTTTCTTTGTCTGGTAGTTCAAAAATAAGGGATGTTCCAGCTGCATGGGCACACACCGCACGGACAACGAGGATTAATCCTACACACACAAACCACATTTTTTGCCAAGTGGTTTGTAGCATATCGTTTATAGATAGTAGATACCAAAATCCGAAACCGCGGATATTCTGTCAAAGGATTCCACAACCTTGGAAACTTGATTCTGTCAAGATGCCAGAATCTCAAGTGAATTGATGAATTGTTCGTTTCGTTTAGAGTCTGAAAGATATTCTTAAAAGTGGGCAATCTTGCCAACATCTTCCTGAACACGTCTTCCATTGTATCATTTGTTACACGTTCTATAAATCAATTAGTCCGTCAATACCTTTCCTTTGTGATGTACAAACAGATATTTGCGTTATGTGACATCTGTTACCAGACCTTGTAGTTTATCCTTACCCGTCGATCAATTAATACATGCGTCGTCGTTTGAATCTTAATCAATTTATAAGTAATACAAAGACTAATCACCACAGATCGTATATTTATTTACTTAATCAAAGTCATGGCGTATCTAGCATCCATTTTTCGGTGGGATGAAAAATAAAATCTCAATGACAAGGTCCACAAACCAACTTATTCTCCGTCCCATTACGTGTTGTCCGGCAAGTGTCCTAAAGAAATTATAACAACTACCTAACCGTGGATTATTGTACAGCAACTCCTCCAGTTACAAGAACCAATCAAATCATCACCGAGCCGCTTCATGCAATTCATGACCAGGAGAAGACTTTTAATGTCTAGCAATATGGCCGAGAGAACTATGTGAATGTATTACTTGAAGCAGAAGTCACTCGTATGTTCTGTCTGTCGGTTTGTCAAATGTCATTTACAGAAACTATAAGGAAAAGAACTGCCGAAATGAGAGGTCATTCTGCATGACAAAAAGGCTAAATGACTCGTAAATAAACATATCATGTACATACAAACAGACAAATGGATAACTCTTCGTGCAATATTATTATTTTATTATATATAACAGATTATTACACACAAACTGAGCATGTATCAATAAATTACATTAGTAAATTCACCAAAACCAATAATATTACCACTGTATAAGAGAAATTAAGATCTCTAATACATAAATGATCATTGTACAAAATCCTCTCTTAGTGTATTCTTCTGAATCGGGTTTATCTTTAAGATGACAGTGAAAATGGTGTCAAAATGAAGCTGAGTCTATAAAACACATATCTCTCCCTCTTTCACCATATAGAGTAACACATCAGACTAACAGACATATCTTCACCATATGGTGTAACCACATCAGACTGACAGACATACTGTGACCATATGGTGTAACCACATCAGACTGACAGACATACCTTCACCATATGGTGTAACCACATCAGACTGAAAGATATACCTTCACCATATGGTGTAACCACGTCAGACAGACAGACAGACAGACATACCTTCACCATATGGTGTAACCACATCAGACTGACAGAAATACCTTCACCATATGGTGTAACCACATCAGACTGACAGACATACCTTCACCATATGGTGTAACCACATCAGACTGACAGACATACCATCACCATTTGGTGTAACCACATCAGACTGACAGACATACCTTGCCCATTTAGTGTAACCACAGAATAAAGAATTCTGTAAACTTTTGTTAAATTCATGTATTATATTGCAAGGGGAATGCTAAAAGGAAGAAACAGTGGAGGGAAAGAATGATAGAAAAAAAGCAGCCTTCTAATGATTGCTCCAGTATATTGCAGGACGTAAAATAAAATAAAGCCTGTGTTTGTGAAACACGAATGCCCCCGGTGGCATCTTTGTTAGTATGAACACTATTTTCTGTTAAGTACATGTATGTGAGGTCACTGGGTTAAAAGGTCAAAGGTCAAGGTCACGAGGTCAAAAATTTTGGTATCAATGGAAAGGTCTTGTCACAAGGAATACACATGTGAAATATGAAAGCCCTATCACTTCCCATTCAAAAGTTATGCCCAATGTCAAAGTTTTTGAAAAGTAGGTCAAAGGTCAAGGTCAAGGTCACGAGGTCAAAAATTTTGGTATCAATGGAAAGGTCTTGTCACAAGGAATACACATGTGAAATATGAAAGCCCTATCACTTCCCATTCAAAAGTTATGCCCAATGTTAAAGTTTTTGAAAAGTAGGTCAAAGGTCAAGGTCAAGAGGTCAAAAATGTTGGTATCAATGGAAAGGTCTTGTCACAAGGAATACACATGTGATATATGAAAGCCCTATCACTTCCCATTCAAAAGTTATGCCCAATGTTAAAGTGTTTGAAAAGTAGGTCAAAGGTCAAGGTCAAGGTCACGAGGTCAAAAATTTTGGTATCAATGGAAAGGTCTTGTCACAAGGAATACACATGTGAAATATGAAAGCCCTATCACTTCCCATTCAAAAGTTATGTCCAATGTTAAAGTTTTTCGGACAAACAGACAGACAAACAGATAAACAGACAAACAGACGGACAGGCCAAAAACTATATGCCCCCGAATCTTTGATTCCGGGGGCATAAAAAATCATGATTTAGAACTAGTGTGACTTGGGTTCAAAATAAATTGTAAATAACATGGAGTAAATGTATAAATATCCCGTGCAACTATATTGCTAGAGGATATAAATAAGTGTATATTTCATGTGAGATGCCAGTAAGACAGATTTTGATTGGTTGATATCTTGCCATTCAAATCATACAATATTGACAACAGCATATAATAAAGTAAAGAATATCATGATACATGCAAAATTTTAGTCTTCATCTTTTTAAATCCTTGACAAATTCTCACATATTACAGTCATGTTTATCATGTTTACCTTGGAATGAAAACATGCAAATTTTCTTCATCTTGTATGAACTGTTCTTGAAAATATACATCATCAATTACAAGACCTGAGGGTGATCCATACATGGGGGAGGCGGACAGGAGGGTACCTCTCTCCCCCTCCCAACCCCTTACCTCCCCCTCCCACCCCCTCCTTTTCACCCTTCCCTTCCCTCCCGCCCCCTTCCTCCCATTTTTGTCCCTTCCCTTCCTCCTCCCTACCCTCCTCTCTCCCTCCTCCTGACCCCCTTCCTCCCGCCTCCCTTTCACCCTGTCCATCCCCTCATGTATATGATGAAGTGTAAATGATATGTACTCAATATTGTAAAACCATATTTTCAAATGTCATAAAATTGATTAAATAAATGCAAGTACATATGTACAAATGTAAACACATAAAATGTACATTTATTTTAACCCAAATGATATGCTGCCTTAAAACATACATAAACGACATACAAAACACTTGAATTAAAATGTACATGACACAAATTAGGAGTTAATACAAACCAGAATGATCTTTTTTTTTTAAATACATTTACATGTTCTTTTTTTACCTTTATTACAATGTTTGTATATAGTATCACAATGGGAATACCATAAACATTAAGTAGAAAGAAAACATTAGTAGGCTATCAAATTGTTCCTCAGTTTTCATTCAATGAAATGAGAAGAGCAACATCTGTTCACAAATAATTTTCATTCATTAAAACTTCATAAAATTTATAAACCAGATTCGTAGATATTTTAATTACCACTAAAACAAGAAATCTGAAATGTAATAAAAAAAAGTAAGAACTCGAACAACATTAATATCACAAAATCTCCATGCTGTAGTTTATATGACCATCACAGATTTACAACAAGAATTGATGAAAAATATACATCTTAAGTCACTTTGTTTGCAATGTGCAATCTTATTGGCTCATAAAATTAAAATCTACAATGGTTTAACATTTCAAAAGATTCTGTTATAAAATAATGTATTTCCATAGAAAAGTGTATAAAAAATTCAAGAAGTTTACAAGCTGTTTACTTCTTTAATAAGAAAAGAAAAACAGTGTTGAACTTTTGAAATATGACTCCTTCTGTCAGCGTCTTTGTCAGAATAAAGCTGTTATTCATGAATACAACCAATTATAAAACAGATAGTAAAAAATAATTATATTTTGGACAAAAATGTTTAAAAACAAAAAGATATGTAGAAAAATTCAAACCCAATACATCTGAAGTTTGGGTTTAAAAACCAGAGGTATTAGTGGTTACAATGGGATACTCATGCCATGTATGTAATAGAGTATTAGATATGTAAAACAACTCTAAAGTATTACAACTCTAAAGTATTATCATTTTGATTTGAAAAAACAAAGATAACAAAGTCAATTAGATAATAAGAGTGGCGTATACATGTATAGTGACCTCTGGAGGGATTTCTGACCATCAATTTTGTTTGAAATATTTACTGGAGGAATGGCTAATAATACAATTCTTTTAAAACTGGTTTTTTTTTTTAAAGTTTCATGGACATACATGCATGCACCTGATGTTCTATTTCAATGACAGAATTAATAAAATGTAAAGGACCATGTAAACCATGTAAATGTCAGGGCTATTTCTCAGTACTAAAGAGGAAAATATAGAACATGACCTGTGACTTTGATTCATTAGAAGTGATGTACATCTAGAATAAACACACACAAACAAAATGGAAGAAAGAGAGTAATGATAAATTACGTATTCCATAATAATCTTGAGGGGAAAGCTTTCTCTGACATACATGTATGTAACAGAAGTAACACAGTAAAATTTTATCATAAAACAAGATCATTTCTTACTGAAAAAATACAACAATATAGAAATGTACATAACTATATATTGTCTACAGATCTTCATAAAAATATATATATTACATATATGTAAACCTTTGAAAAATAAATACATCTATTTTTACATACATGTAAGTGTATTACATCAATAATCATAAAAAAATCAACAATTCAAAGGTGGCTTGCATCGATGTGTAGATGATAATAACAAGTTTAGAATGATCAGATCTACATGTCATAATATAATGTTAATTTTGAGACTGTTTCTCCTCTTTAGTTTGCACTTCTTCTACTTTGAGCAATAAACTCTCATAAGCCATACTTAACATTCTGATATACACATTGTATACATGTATAAATGGTCACAGTTCTATTCTGGAATGCTTTCCTCATTATACTTACTTCAACATCTTGTTCTGGAATGCTTACAACTTTGTTGTTTATGATGTAGATACACGTGTGACTATGTAGTTATGGCTCGAGGTCTCTGGCAATTACATTTTGACGAGTACAAACCAGTGAGACACATTAACTTTGATTCCCTCAGATTATTTCTTCCTTTTTTATCAGTTTTCCCTTTCAGATAACTTATTTCTCTATTTTTGTTCTCCCTTTGCAACCATTTTTCATTCCATTCCATCTAAATAACTATCCTTCGTCATAGAACTGCCATAGTTAGCAACTGAAATAAATACATAATACAAATCTGAAAACTTGTACTTTTATTGCTTCCTGAATTATTTTGAAATAAGATACAAAATTCAAAAGAAAAGGGGCTTGGATAGAATATCAGACTTTGTAAAATTACATTATGTAATGGTTATAATAACTTTAATACATAGCTACCTCATTTAGTGAGAGATTCAGTTTTCCATCTGTCTGCTTTGATTTGTTATAGTCATCTACAATATATAATGAATATTTCATGTTGGTCAGATCATTTTACAGAAAGGAGCAAAAATTATACAATATCATACATGTATACATGTATCATATATATGAATTTGGTATAATACTACTGTGTATAGAGAGTGGTTCAGAGAATGTGCAGAGTGACCAGTTCAACTTTATACCATATTATACATGTAGCAAAATATTCACAAAAATTTGATGTCAAGAAATGTACTTTTATATAAGCTCAACATACACATTTTTATCTATACTTAATGAACAGCTTCATGAGCCTGGCAAGACAAGTAAAGTAATTATCTCTATACTTACTGAACAGCGTCATGAGTCTGGCAAGGCAAGTAAAGTAATTATATACTTACTGAACAGCTTCATGAGTCTGGTAAGGCAAGTAAAGTAATTATCTCTATACTTACTAAAAAGCTTCATGAGTCTGGCAAGGCAAGTAAAGTAATTATCTCTATACTTACTAAAAAGCTTCATGAGTCTGGCAAGGCAAGTAAAGTAATTACCTCTATACTTACTGAACAGCTTCATGAGTCTGGCAAGGCAAGTAAATTAAATTATCTCTATACTTACTAAAAAGCTTCATGAGTCTGGCAAGGCAAGTAAAGTAATTGTCTCTATACTTACTGAACAGCTTCATGAGTCTGGCAAGGCAAGTAAAGTAATTATCTCTATACTTACTGAACAGCTTCATGAGCCTGGCAAGGCAAGTAAAGTAATTATCTCTATACTTACTAAAAAGCTTCATGAGTCTGGCAAGGCAAGTAAAGTAATTACCTCTATACTTACTGAACAGCTTCATGAGCCTGGCAAGGCAAGTAAAGTAATTACCTCTATACTTACTGAACAGCTTCATGAGTCTGGCAAGGCAAGTAAATTAAATTATCTCTATACTTACTAAAAAGCTTCATGAGTCTGGCAAGGCAAGTAAAGTAATTATCTCTATACTTACTAAAAAGCTTCATGAGTCTGGCAAGGCAAGTAAAGTAATTACCTCTATACTTACTGAACAGCTTCATGAGTCTGACAAGGCAAGTAAAGTAATTATCTCTATACTTACTGAACAGCTTCATGAGTCTGGCAAGGCAAGTAAAGTAATTATCTCTATACTTACTGAACAGCTTCATGAGTCTGGCAAGGCAAGTAAAGTAATTGTCTCTATACTTACTGAACAGCTTCATGAGTCTGACAAGGCAAGTAAAGTAATTATCTCTATACTTACTGAACAGCTTCATGAGTCTGGCAAGGCAAGTAAATTAAATTATCTCTATACTTACTGAACAGCGTCATGAGTCTGGCAAGGCAAGTAAAGTAATTGTCTCTATACTTACTGAACAGCTTCAGTGTTCTCCCCAGGCCGTTTTAGCGTGGCGGCCCCGCCACGCTATCGAGATTTACCGCCACGCTATCGGGATTAGCACCACGCTATATTTTACGGCCGCCATGCTATATTTTTTCCCCTAAAAATTCGTGTATTAACTATTTTGTGTACCCCTTTGCGTTAATTGATTGATTTAACAGCCGCTTTCCCGGTTAATTAGCCCCGGCTGTAAACAACCCGAAGTGTTAAACGTCTTGTAACCCCCCGCAAGCTTTATTTACCTGAGCTGAGAACGTGTCTGGCTTCTACGGCGCACGTCAATCTATCGGACATTTAAAATAACTGCGTTGTCAATGTCTATCGAGTGACCAACAAAAGACGACCATTCTATAACGTAGTTCATGAAACGTTTTCATCTACATGTATAATCGCTAGATCGTGTTGACCGGCACGTGTCATATAGTTACAGCGTAATAGAAATACGGTATATCAGATGTCATTAAAATATGTTTTTAATCCGTCTTACTGTTTGACATATTACCCGACCTCGCCGTTTTGTCATAAAAAATAATTGCCGCTTTTACGAGATATGAAAGAGGTTATCTCGCTCGCGCAAATCATTCTACTTTGAATAAATAACGAGTCGGTACGTCCGTATTTTTGTTTGTTTTTTTTTTATCAGGGACGTATATATATAAACGTCCCTGCTTGAATCTAGTTAATAAGAAGTTTAGATAATCATCAAAAAACAACATGGTGCACGGACCATCGTTTTATTGATGAGTCGGAGCGCGTTATAGAAGGCTTTTTATACGATTGACATAATTACAAAATAGATCTTGATTTTTTTTTTGGGGGGGGGGGGGCGGTTTGCTCCATACTGTTGGCAAAGTAGAACAATCGTCAGCTTTCATTGCCAGATATTACCCAAAAGAATATTGCAATGGCTAATAAGGATGGGGGGGGTTGAATGTTTCCATATTTATATCCAATTTTTCAAGTAGGAATAGTAGGAATTTGTATAAAGATAATTTTCAACCTTTTTTAAAAGGTGAAACCTGCCCTTTCCCTGAAACAAAAATTCAGAACTTGAGGTTATAACACCCTTTCCATAACACACTTAGATTCACAAATATCAGTGATTAGGAAGGACAGAGGACATGCACCATAGCCCCATTAATTTGCAAAATGAACCATTGAAAACTTCATACTGTTTTGAAGAAATGGCCCATTGATATTTTAGAAAATCATGGAAAATGGCCCAGTCACAGAATTTCCTTCCAAATCAGTGTAATATGCCAAATTCTTACACTAAGCTACCTGGAGTTAGGGTCATAAGACAGTCTCAAGATAATTTTCTCAAAAGGCCCAAAACTAATTGAGTTTTAAAACTGTCATGAATCTCTCTTTACAAAGAGAACACTCACTGTCTATTATTTAATGATAATTGGCATGTAGATAAGAATGTAGTATTATTAACACATTTATTTCATTATCAAAATTATTTTGAACAGTTTAGTAATAAAGCAACAACACATGAGCAGTATGCAATGATGCAACGCGCAATGGCGCATCCCAACGCAAGGTGCACCGCGAAGACTTAGCACCATGCTATCTGAAATTTCTGGGGAGAACACTGAGCTTCATGAGTCTGGCAAGGCAAGTAAAGTAATTATCTCTATACTTACTAAAAAGCTTCATGAGTCTGGCAAGGCAAGTAAAGTAATTATCTCTATACTTACTGAAAAGCTTCATGAGTCTGACAAGGCAAGTAAAGTAATTATCTCTATACTTACTAAAAAGCTTCATGAGTCTGGCAAGGCAAGTAAAGTAATTGTCTCTATACTTACTGAACAGCGTCATGAGTCTGGCAAGGCAAGTAAAGTAATTGTCTCTATACTTACTGAACAGCTTCATGAGCCTGGCAAGGCAAGTAAAGTAATTATCTCTATACTTACTGAACAGCTTCATGAGTCTGGCAAGGCAAGTAAAGTAATTATCTCTATACTTACTGAACAGCTTCATGAGTCTGACAAGGCAAGTAAAGTAATTACCTCTATACTTACTGAACAGCGTCATGAGTCTGGCGAGGCAAGTAAAGTAATTATCTCTATACTTACTAAAAAGCTTCATGAGTCTGGCAAGGCAAGTAAAGTAATTGTCTCTATACTTACTGAACAGCTTCATGAGTCTGGCAAGGCAAGTAAAGTAATTATCTCTATACTTACTGAACAGCGTCATGAGTCTGGCAAGGCAAGTAAAGTAATTGTCTCTATACTTACTGAACAGCTTCATGAGCCTGGCAAGGCAAGTAAAGTAATTATCTCTATACTTACTAAAAAGCTTCATGAGTCTGGCAAGGCAAGTAAAGTAATTACCTCTATACTTACTGAACAGCTTCATGAGTCTGGCAAGGCAAGTAAAGTAATTATCTCTATACTTACTGAACAGCTTCATGAGTCTGACAAGGCAAGTAAAGTAATTATCTCTATACTTACTAAAAAGCTTCAAGAGTCTGGCAAGGCAAGTAAAGTAATTATCTCTATACTTACTAAAAAGCTTCATGAGTCTGGCAAGGCAAGTAAAGTAATTATCTCTATACTTACTGAACAGCTTCATGAGTCTGACAAGGCAAGTAAAGTAATTACCTCTATACTTACTGAACAGCTTCATGAGTCTGGCAAGGCAAGTAAATTAAATTATCTCTATACTTACTGAACAGCTTCATGAGTCTGACAAGGCAAGTAAAGTAATTATCTCTATACTTACTGAACAGCTTCATGAGTCTGGCAAGGCAAGTAAAGTAATTATCTCTATACTTACTGAACAGCTTCATGAGTCTGGCAAGGCAAGTAAAGTAATTATCTCTATACTTACTGAACAGCTTCATGAGTCTGGCAAGGCAAGTAAAGTAATTATCTCTATACTTACTGAACAGCTTCATGAGTCTGACAAGGCAAGTAAAGTAATTATCTCTATACTTACTGAACAGCTTCATGAGTCTGGCAAGGCAAGTAAAGTAATTATCTCTATACTTACTGAACAGCTTCATGAGTCTGGCAAGGCAAGTAAAGTAATTATCTCTATACTTACTGAACAGCTTCATGAGTCTGGCAAGGCAAGTAAAGTAATTATCTAAAGATATCTGATTCTGTTCATTGGAGTAACGGAAAATCAACGACTGCATCGTTCTGTTGTTTACTCGATAACCTACGGAAAAAAGTTCATGATTTATCAGATATACTAAACACTGAATTCAGAAGGCAGATATGAAGTATAAGGGCTTGGTATAGGAATCGTTAAAACAATAAGAAGTAGAAACAGTTTCAATGCTATTAATAACTAACTCATTACCTAAAGAGCAAAAATTCCACAGACATAAACAAGGAATTTATTACTTACATTTATCATTTTCTACATCAAAGATTCCATTCTTTATTACCTGATATCCGTACATAAAAACGAACCATTAATTTCCCTAAATTATACAATATAAATCAAGATAAGATTTCTCCTTACCTGCAGCACCTAGGACTCTCCGAAGCTCGAACGAGTTTAACATCCCTGACTTATCTACATCATACTGGTAAAACAGCTTCTGTTTGGGATAGAAAATTAACACACTTTTTTATTTTTAAAACAAACCACAAAAATGTAACAACACAGACACACAGACATTTTTAGTATTTAACACAGAACATACAGGAGTATATGTCGGCCAATCTGTGGTCCTAGTGAGGCTCGAACCAGCAACCTTAATGGTCACTGGCCTGGCACCCTTACCACCACAGACCACGGCGCTGACAGAGAAAACACATCTTTGTCAGTCAGAGGTAAATCAAAATTGGTTAAATAAAATCGGCCAGTCATTGGTAAAAAATACTTTTGGTAAATTTTTCACAAAATAATTGTCCTTTGATCTACATTGTTTTATTCAAGTATTTGTATAGAAGTGTAGAGATGAAGGAAAATTCTAACAAAACTCACCAGTAAAGAAGATAGAAACACACATGTCAGTGTTCATGTACATGAATTATACATGCAGCATTTAATTATACACTTATCTATTCATCAGTAAAAAGTAAGAATAATAATAACTCCTTACCTTCCAGCTCCTTAGAAGATTCCATAAATACAGGAATTCTGTGTAACCTAACTTCCCTGAATTATCTACCTGAGATATGGTTAAGGATATAACATGTAATATGTGAATTATTACAGATTTAACTCACACTGAACCATGTAATGATTACCCACTCCTCTTTCTCTCACTCATACATGATTATAAAAAAATCTATTTAATATTTCTATTTTCAAAACAAACATGTACATGATTATACAGATAAACTCTATAATCAATGATGTATGAACATGTAATACAGATGGTCTACTACTATCATATATCTGGAGAACAACTTAATTCTGGTGAAGTTGATGATGTATATAAAGGATACATCTAACAGTGAGACAAATGATTTACAGGCGTCTATGGTGACATCTGAATGGAGGGGCTCTGAAAAATAAAACATAAAATAGGTATGTAATAAAGAAACTAAAAATAACACTGTACTCCTCAACTGCACAAGAAAAATATGTGCGGCAAATTTTGATATTTCATCACATTATAGATAAAGGTCAGAGACAGTACTTTTGCAGACCTACATAACTGTTCCTTTCCAAAAGTGTAATATTTTGCTCTTAAAAAATTATTATTATGAGGAATTATATGTAACTATGAACCATTGTTTGTAATATTCAGTAAAAAACATTGTGGTTGTTAAACACCATGTAACTCTTAGTGCAGTATCTGAAGATAGATAGATTGATTTTCCCTGCTTCAACAATATGATGAATATATAATTAATGCCCTTGACTATATGTACATGTATATGATATTGAAGAGATTCATTCAAATGCTGAAAAGGCTAATTCATATACACAAGTCTGTTTGTTTGGCTTAAAAATACGAAAAAAAAGTCAATTTGAATGAAATTCATTGAAAGGAATTAAAATTAGAGCAGCGAAAGTTTAATTTTAGGTAAAAAATTGCAGAAATTAAACAAAAATTATAAAGGTAAGCATGTCTGCTTTTGTATGAATCCATGCTTTTATTTTGTACATTTTTTTTATTCCATCATTTGTATCACAATTTAATTACTCATTGCTGTTTGTGTGTATTTCTACCAAACATGACTTCATACTGTGTTGTATAACAGTAAACAGGTCTGAGTTTGTTGGGATTCTTTACTGTTGTTCTGAGAGATTTATCTACATGTATGACAGAAAGACATCTGACATCAGTGTTTACAACAGCACATTGTAAGCCTTGAGTAAACACTAGTTACTAAATGAATCACATGTATACCTTTTTTGAGTACATCATTAAGGACTTTGACCAGTTCATGGGGAGATAACTCCATATCTTCTCCAGAGAAGTTGAAGAACATACGTTTGAAGGTATCTTCTGTACCGTGTTCAACAGGAGTGCTGGGTAACGGGACTTCATCTCTCCCTGATAACTCATCCGCCTCTCTGTCAAGTAAACATCATGCTATATCATTCAAATAGTAAAACATGCATTCACATACCTTAGAATTGTAGAATTTGTATTCCTTTTATTCTGAAATGTGTACATGTAATTTAAAAAAGAAGAATAGAACTCACTCTGCCCTTCCTCGATTCTCAAAGAATATTCTGAGGTAGAAATCTCCTTCTTCATTAGGATCCCATGTACAGGGTACCACAACATACTCGCCTGGAGAGAGGGTCATTCTGGCCACCCGCTGTCTCATGTTTATAAAGTGACCACTAGACTCTACACTCTGATTGGACTCAAAGAAATCTTTTTTAAATGGCACAGTATATCCTTTCATAACCTGAAAAGTGTGAATCAAATATAAAATACCACGTTAAACGTCACTTATTAAATATTAAACATTGTCATAAATCTCTTAATCCAGATGGCTCTTTTTAAACAAACATTAATGCAAGATTTCAAATGAACTAAATATGAACAAAATTAAAGGGAAATACATGCATGTTACTTTCTTACCTTATATATCAGGAATCCTATATAGAGGTATTTTCTGCCTTTTTGTCTCATTCTCCGTCGATCTTTCTGCATCAGTTGTACAAGGAAGCTACACACATTGTCCCCGTCCTCATCTACGTCTGATAACGTTACTTTGTACTGTGGGTTTGTCCAGTGGGTATCTGATAAGAAAAATATACCCTGAACATGTAGAGGAAATTTATACAGATAATGAACAAAATATTCAGACATAAAGGTGCATTTAAGTCACTTCTTTTTAAAATCATAAAATTTAATCTTAGCTGTCTACAGACCTGCCTAACTGTTTCTTACGAAAAGTGTAAAATGTTGCTAAAGAAAGCGTAATTTAGGGATGTTAAGGTGGCTCAATAATCCAAGAATTCTTTGTCAGAGGAGAAAAAAATATTCTGTTTATTTAACATTGATATCTGATGATTTATATTTGTAATTAAGATTACATATCATCGACCATTTGACTGACCAGTGATCCTCTGAATATACATATGTAAACCAACCCCGAGATATGTCGCAAAACAATGAATTTTGATAGATAAAAACATGATATATTGATAATGATTCCAGATTGAAACCATTCTTGTGATCATTTTCACCATAATATCATCAAATATGTATGTTTCTTTATAGATAATGCTTTCAAAGAGTGAAATAGCTAAAACTGTTCCAGAAAATTACATTTTGGGTACCCCCCACCCCAAAATGAGAATCTAAAAAAAGTACTCAGTACCCTTATTTGACATCAAAGTGATAAGATGTCTTTGTCAGAAGTTATTTTCTTTTACATCTTTCTCAACTACAAACTCTTTTCTTCGAAAAGAAATATAAAAAAGTACATGTTATCGTTCATTCTGATTTAAAATATTTGGTTGTCATAGTAACGATTTTGTAACAATTTGCAACAAGTCAAATTAAAATGCCCTGTTCCCTTAGTTGACGTTATAACGATGAAAATATTTGTTAAAAACTGTTATAATTGACATATTTTTCAAGATCAGACTCTTAATCTTTTAACAAAAGTACAAGACATTCCGTTTTACCTCGTTTCCATATTGTAAAAATCTACTTGTTTTATGCCGGACGGACGACAGACAACGGACAGACGGCGCGCTATGACAATAGCTCAGGTGAGCTAAAAATCAGACACTCCGAGTCGAGATTATTCTTTCCCAACATTCAGTGAAAGTTTCAAATTCTGATACAAGGAGGAATGCTTACACAATTATCATTTATCATCGAAATCAAATAAGAATAAACAAGTGTACAAATGATTTGTCGAAAAAAATAAACAAGAAAAGGAAAGTAAGATGTGTACTTCTAAATATCCTTGGCAAAACGTTATTCGACCTTTTCTTTTATAAACTCACCTTTCATGTTTTGTTAGTGTCAGTTAAATGAGTTTTGTCAAATAAAGTTAAAAAAAAGCCAAAGCTTAAAAAAATGTTTTGTTCAAAATTTCATACCTGATTCCATCAATCTATTTATAGATACGGAAATATATATAAAAGAAATAGAACTAAAGTAAACGGAAGCGTTTTTAAACATTTTGACGTTTAAGGTCAGTAAGTGGACGTCAATCCCCTCCCTCGTTCTCGATAATGCGTGCAGTTATCTGTGAAATGGATATATCTTTGAACAAAGCAGACTTAAAACTAAAATTCATTCGCTTTAATCTTTCAAATAGGAAAACTTTATTCGATAACATCTTGTTGCAAAGTACGAAAGTTGACAAAATTGAAGAAAAAATCTTTGTACCAAAGATTATTAGAGAAACCAAACTTGAAATATCTTATCTATGATATCGCTAAAATCTCCAAGAAATATCTTGTTTTATCATGAACTTATGTTTACCTTCTTTAATTTGTTCAAAGGCAACAGGCGGTTGAATTTCCGCCGATGACGTTCTAAAAACGATACGTTTACGGCGTTAGCCAGGGTGCCTCTCTTACGGGATATTTTTGTATATATAAATTAAACGATATATTTGACTAAATATTTATTACACTCAGATTGTAGATGATTATTTTCTGTTTCCATCGATACCAAACATGTCGAAATCCGTCTAGAAACATGCGAATTACGGAGGAGTTTGAAGGCCGAAAACTAAAAAAGGCCACATATAAAAGTACTGCACTCGATATCTGATGACGTCAAACGATTACTGAGCCTCCTTAAGGGTAATATAAACAATTGATTGTAATTTAGAAAAAAAAACTACATGCCCCAGAATCTTCGATTACAAGGGCATAAAAAAGCATCGTCTTTTCCCTACTTTGACATTTGTATAAATCTTAATCATTTACACAATTGCTTATACGATATCAAATCCTCATTTTACATTGAATTTACATGCATGCATATAATTAACAGTATATATAGTCAAGTCTATCTAAAAGGTAATTCTGATTGAAAATATGTTTTAGGCGTAAAAATGTGCATCAAAAGCGAAGAGGGCATTTGAAGATCAAATATTGTAAAAATTACACCAAAATCGTAAAAGTAGGCAGGTCTGTGTCTATTTCATCTAATAATAAACTAATTATTACATATACACATGTAATTGTTGATTTCTGTATCTGAGTTGAATGAAATTTAACATAGGGCTCACAAATTGTATTATTTCATTTCAAGATGCCAGTTTTAATTTTTTCCTTTTTAGAAGAACAATACTTACTAGTATGAATTTGCCATCCCAAGCATTATATCCGCGTTGCCATCTGTTGTGGTATTCTGCCGTGTGCCATTGCTTCGGCATCTCAACTGGGGCATCAGGTGTCAGATAACAAACATAATAATCAACAATACTTACTAGTATGAATTTGCCTTCCCCCAGCATTATATCCGCGTTGCCATCTGTTGTGGTATTCTGCCGTGTGCCATTGCTTCGGCATCTCAACTGGGGCATCAGGTGTCAGATTACAGATATCTAATGTGTCAAAATTCTTCTGAAAATCCTTAAATTCCATCCTGAAAATATTTTAAACAATGAAACTCTAATTTTGTTACCTTTAAAACATTTTAATAGTTCTTTGAAATTTAATTAACTAATTTTACAAAGCAATTTGAACTCTTAAAAAACAAGCATTTACATGACAGGCAATAAGGAAACAGACTTGACGGAAGAATTTATATGTAATAAAAATAGTCAAATAAGTCTTAGATATATTACATAATTGTGTACATGACTGTATATTTTACAAAAATGTACAGGAAAATCTCATCCTTACACCAACCACTAACATTACAAATAAAGTATACTGTACCAGAACTCCCCATCGTCTCTATACACCAATCCCATGTTATCTCTCTCCGCCTGCGGTATACTCTTCCATTCTCGAGATCTTAAATAAATATTAAAGTAATAAATGATCATTTTAAAACCGATATTTAAAGGTCTCTGGCAAGAATAAAACTCAATTTTATGAAACAAGGTATAAAATTCAAAATTTGTATGATAAACTCCAAAGCATTAATTCATGCATGTTTCATCATATTTTTTTGTTTGTAAAAGTCGGCTGTGTTCTTAATTCCATCAATGATTATCATACTTGCCTTTCATGCTAGCTTTTCAAATTATTGAATCATTCGAAGTCTTCGAATGAAAACAAAGATTAAGGAATATTACACGTTATTTCAATTGAAAGGTCCGCATGTAGGTTATATTTTTGTCATTCAGCATGATTCATTAAAACTTCAAAGTGATATCGACTTTTAAAATCTTTAGTTTTTATTCCAGACACTTCAGAATGCAAACTGACCACACGACGTGTTTGTTTTCTCTAAAATACATTTCAGAATTTTCTGAAAAGAGTTTGACAGGAAAGTTCGTGACCTAATGAAAAAATGATGATCAATCTATATGACTTCATGCAAAATAAAGAAAACAATCTTCAGGGAATGTAATCGTAAAACTATGTAAAATATAAAACACCGCTAAAGACAGTATGGCCGGATTGCAAAGTAAGTTTTTGTCACTGACTGGGTTAAGGTGAATAGGTCAAATAATACAGCATTAATTGAAAGGTTTTGTCAGAGGCAACCTACATGTATAAAATAAAGTTTCTACTGCATACAGTTCCATAGATTTTGCTTAAACCAGGAACTTAAACCAAAATCCTTAACTAGGTCAAAGTCCAAGGTCAAGGTCACTAGGTCAAATGTAACGGCATAAATTGAAAGGTCTTGTCATGGGCAAGCTTCATGTATAATATAAAGTTTCTACTGCATATAGTTACTTAGATTTTGCCTCAACCAGAAACTTTGACCAAAATCTTTAACTAGGTCAAAGTCCAAGGTCAAGGTCACTAGGTCAAATGTTATGGCATAAATTGAAAGGTCTTGTCATGGGCAAGCTTCATGTATAATTTAAAGTTTCTACTGCATATAGTATCCTAGATTTTGCCTCAACCAGAAACTTTAACAAAAATCTTTAACTAGGTCAAAGTCCAAGGTCAAGGTCACTAGGTCATATGTTATGGCATAAATTGAAAGGTCTTGTCATGGGCAAGCTTCATGTATATGTAATTTAAAGTTTCTACTGCATATAGTTATTTAGATTTTGCCTCAACTAGAAACTTTAACAAAAATCTTTAACTAGGTCAAAGTCCAAGGTCAAGGTCACTAGGTCAAATGTTATGGCATAAATTGAAAGGTCTTGTCATGGGCAAGCTTCATGTATAATGTAAAGTTTCTACTGCATATAGTATCCTAGATTTTGCCTCAACCAGAAACTTTAACAAAAATCTTTAACTAGGTCAAAGTCCAAGGTCAAGGTCACTAGGTCAAATGTTATGGCATAAATTGAAAGGTCTTGTCATGGGCAAGCTTCATGTATAATATGAAGTTTCTACTGAATATAGTTCCTTAGATTTTGCCTCAACCAGAAACTTTAACCAAAATGTTGACGGCAGACGGACGGACATCGTCAATCTATAGGCCAGAATTGCTTTGCAATCCGGCCAATAAAGAAATGAGCAAAAACTGTAAGTTAGACCTAACCACCAGGAACCAGTTTGACTTTGTGTAGGGGGGGAGGAGTTGTTATTAATTATCAAAATTGTTAATTTGTCCGTTTTCCAAAATAGAAAATTAGATATGATATATCGAATATCGGTACTATTTGTATTGTATTGTATCCTATCGAAAGTTTGGTTTCGATACAACATGTTACGTTCCGCATATTACTAGTTTACGTTCTTCTCACTTTGTACCACGGGTAATAATATTAACAGTATTATTATATCTCCCATGACTTCATCCATTGTCCCCAGGGTTGTCTTAAGACCGTATTCATATCTCCCTGGACTTCATTCACCCCCACGGGTTATGTACTCTAACTAACACAGTATTTACTTACTCATCTCCCCATGGACCTTTCCATTCCACTTTGTCACCCCACGGATTACGTACTCTGATTAATGTAATGGGGATCTCTCCAGTCTCTGTCATCAATAGAATCTGTAAAAATAACGAGATTTATGAATGAATGAAACATGTTGCTCCATTTATCTGCACTCAGCAGCTTTAATATTTATATGTACATTTATTTAGAACATGTAGGCATGATTTACTTCCAAGATCAAGGTTAACAGTCAATGTAACTATGAAAACTCTTTTCACAAAGCATACACTATTTTACAAGAATTCCCTATACTATATCATGTATATGGTATCATCAAGGTCAGCTTATCTGATATGGTCAATCAAAACTTACAGCTTGATACAGAAACATAAAACTAATACAGTGCAAAAACATAAAACAGATAGCTGAGAATTGTTAGCAAGGAAAAATAAATCATAAATGCACAATTATAAAGCAAACTATATTAGTCACAGAACACTTCAATACAACTGATACTGTTCTAACTTATTTTACTGCTGGATAACATATAGCTGAAAATATTAAGAATAAATAACAATAGAATTAGAGTACATGTATATACATATATACCTCTCTTAAATCTGTGATACTGTATGCATGTCCGGCCACTAAGCCATTTGACAACTTTGTCTCTTTTTGTTTTTTCAAAGGCTGAAAAATGAGAAAAAAAAAACATGAAGTAAAAATACTGCCAATATTACAAAGCCACTTGCACAGTCACAGTAAACCCTTTAATTATCTGACATGTTACCTTGACAATCGGGTTTTCTCTGTTGTAGCTATAATTGACAGATCATAAGCTTTTACTGGTTCAAGTTGCTGTGGACTTTACTGACCTTTGAACTCTGACCTTGAAAATCAACAAGTTCATTCGATATTTTGATTATACATGTATGTGGTTATGTTGAAGACCCAAAGGTCTGTAGTTTAGTCTGCATCCTGCTAACAACAGAGAATACGACAGACAGATGGAGAGAATATGTCATACCATTTCCTGCATCATAAGCAACATAAGTTTGCTACAAAAAAGTGTTCATCGATGTTATCTTTTCTTATCTTGTCCTGTGACCTTGTAAGTGAGTGTACCCTATATGCACCCACTGTTGACATTACAGAGTATTTAGTTAACGTATCCATTGTACAAATGGAGATCTCGCGGACGTCTCGTCCATTTAAACAGTGTTAAAATTATCTCGGTAATCTACAGCAGTGTCTCGATAGTTTCCGTGGATTGAGCGAAGGTTGGCGTGTCAACCTTTGATGACAGACACCATTTTTTATGTTGTATAAGGTATATTTTGGTAAAAATATTCAATAATTCAAACTATATAATACACTTGAAATTTATTTGTACAACGGATACCTTAAGATCTATGAAGGGAGGAGAGAGGGTGGTCTGAGGAATGACTTACATCTATACTGGTATTTTATAAATCAATTGATCCAGTTCAAGAAAAGATGTGATCTTGATAAGATAAATGCAATTGACAAGTACATACATTAATACCACATCCTATGAGAGACTGCCGGTCTAAGGCCTTAAATAAGATGTTGACTATATTCCTAGGTACATTCTCGTAGTCACCTCGTAGCGTGTAGCTCTCACACGTTCCCCCGGTAAAGTCGATAAGGGCATCTCCTACAGTTCCTGATTTCAAGGCTTCATAAGATCCATACATTCTACAATTGTTTGTGAAATATCAATTATCATCGATTCAATACAAAACCATCACTCTATAATAATGATGATATTTATCATATTTTATTGCTGCTTCCCACATGTAGATAAGAACAAGTATTACAATGTTAAAACGTTAACATGCAGCTTAAAAACATAAACAGGTTTAACTTCAAACATGTACTGGTTTTCACTTCAGAAGTGGACAGGGTTCGCCTTCAAAAGTGTACATGTTAACTTTTAAACATAAATGTCTATATACATTTGCAAGTAATTTCAACATTTACAGGCTTAATTTCAAACTTGTTCACTGTTCAGGTAGTTTTAATCATTTACAGGTAATTCTGAAAATGTACAGGTAACTTCAAATAATTCCAGATGAGTTTAACATTGTTTACTTACTTTGCATATGCCTTTTCCAGTACTGCTTCCAGATTAGTTTCACCTTGTACACTTACTTTGCGTATGTCTTTCCCAGTAGTGCTTCCAGATAATTTTCACCTTGTACACTTACTTTGCATATGCCTTTTCCAGAAGTGCTGCCCAGATAAGTTTCACCTTGCACACTTACTTTGCGTATGCCTTTTCCAGTAGTTTCACCTTGTATACTTACTTTGCGTATGCCTTTTCAAGTTGTTTCACCTTGTACACTTACTTTGCGTATCCCTTTCCAGTAGTGTCTCCAGGTAAGTTTCATCTTGTACACTTACTTTGCATATGCCTTTTCCAGTAGTTTCATCTTGTACGCTTACTTTGTGTATCCCTTTTCCAATAGTTTCACCTTGTACACTTACTTTGCATATGCCTTTCCAGTAGATTCACCTTGTACACTTACTTTGCGTATCCCTTTTCTAGTAGTGTCTCCAGGTAAGTTTCACCTTGTACACTTACTTTGCGTATCCCTTTCCAGTAGTTTCACCTTGTACACTTATTTTGCGTATCCCTTTTCCACTAGTTTCACCTTGTACACTTACTTTGCGTATGCCTTCCCAGTAGTTTCACCTTGTACACTTACTTTGTGTATCCCTTTTTATAGTAGTGTCTCCAGGAAAGTTTCACCTTGTACACTTACTTTGCATATCCCTTCCCAGTAGTTTCACCTTGTACACTTACTTTGCGTATCCCTTTTCCACTAGTTTTACCTTGTACACTTACTTTGCGTATGCCTTTCCAGTAGTTTCACCTTGTAAACTTACTTTGCGTATCCCTTTTCCAGTAGTGTCTCCAGGTAAGTTTCACCTTGTACACTTACTTTGCGTATCCCTTTCCAGTAGTTTCACCTTGTGCACTTACTTTGCATATGCCTTTTCCAGTAGTTTCACCTTGTACACTTACTTTGCGTATCCCTTTCCAGTAGTTTCACCTTGTACACTTACTTTGCGTATCCCTTTCCAGTAGTTTCACCTTGTACACTTACTTTGCGTATCCCTTTCCAGTAGTTTCACCTTGTACACTTACTTTGGGTATCCCTTTCCAGTAGTATCACCTGATACACTTACTTTGCATATGCCTTTTCCAGTAGTTTCACCTTGTAAGCTTACTTTGTGTATCCCTTTTCCAGTAGTTTCACCTTGTACACTTACTTTGCGTATCCCTTTCCAGTAGTTTCACCTTGTACACTTACTTTGCGTATCCCTTTTCCACTAGTTTCACCTTGTACACTTACTTTGCGTATCCCTTTCCAGTAGTTTCACCTTGTACACTTACTTTGCATATCCCTTTCAAGTAGTATCACCTGATACACTTACTTTGTGTATGCCTTTTCCAGTAGTTTCACCTTGTATGCTTACTTTGCATATCCCTTTTCCAGTAGTTTCACCTTGTACACTTACTTTGCGTATCCCTTTCCAGTAGTTTCACCTTGTACAATTACTTTGCGTATCCCTTTTCCACTAGTTTCACCTTGTACACTTACTTTGCGTATCCCTTTTCAAGTAGTTTCACCTGATACACTTACTTGGCGTATCCTTTTTCCAGTAGTGCTTTCAGATAAGTTTCACCTTGTACACTTACTTTGCATATACCTTTTCCAGTAGTTTCACCTAGTACACTTACTTTGCGTATCCCTTTTCCAGTAGATTCACCTTGTACACTTACTTTGGGTATGCCTTTCTCTTAGTTTCACATTGTACACTTACTTTGCGTATCCTTTTCCAGTAGTTTCACCTTGTACACTTACTTTGCGTATGCCTTTTCCAGTAGTGCTGCCCAGAACTCATTATGCTGCCGTGAGTGTACGAACATAAGCTGACCTCTGTATGTCGGTAGTCGATCATCCACCACCACCTCCAACCATTTACCAAAGTGCCAGAAATTAAAACGGAATATGCCGGCATACCAGCCATCTTGGAATCCCTGATCGGCTGGCACTACACGTCGGAATAACTCACGATGATCTGGACTAGTCAGGCAGGCGATGGCAGCTACCACCCAACAATCACCTGTTCCGGGAAAAAAGACATATCAAGGCAGTAGACATTATCTATATATATATTCTTAGCACTCACCAGGTTACATGTAAGTTCATATGTAATTACAACAGAATTTTTTAGCAATGGTGAAAATATTCCTATTAAGACCAAAATGCACATTTTTACCATAAATCAAATACAAAATTTCATTTACCATGTATTAAAGATTCAAATTTTCAATCAGCAAAATTATATCTTTTTCAAGAATGTTTTAGAAGGTCTTGAAAATTTCATAATTTCGTCAAAATTCCTTCATCAGATTTGATTTGTCTAAATATTTTTTTGATGTAGTGATTCTTAAATGTATTGTTGTCAATTTTCAAAGATAATTAAGAATATAAACATTTTGCCCTGTTATGTGAAAGTAATAATTACAGCCGTCAACCTTCTAATTCAAGAGATATTATAGCCAATTTTAACATATTTTTGAAATGTAGGTCAAAATTCAAGGTCATGGTCAACGTCTCAAATGAAAGATAGGTCTGGTAATAAAGAATCTCTTCATGTGAAATATGAAAGTAAATACCGCTTACCGTCCAAGAGATATATAGATTGAAACAGAAGATTGTCAGCGTTTACCTAAATCTCCTTGTACGACATCAAATCTTTGTGCACCGTCCAGAATAAAAGCCGGTCTCAATCTGTACTGACCTGCTATCTCCTGAAATTAAAGTCACTTGACGATTTTATACATTTTAGATCACAATGGAAATATTTTTTCACGCAAATGCATGTACTGCAACTAAATCCTCAACCCCCCCCCCCCAAAAAAAAAACCCCTGGTTCCGCCCATGTTGTGGATATATAGTCAAAAACATGCATGAATATCATGAATGTAGTACACAAATCTAGACAATGAATTTCGGATACAGTGTTAACGCAGTCTGGTCATTTTCCAAAGAAAGAGGTTCAAATATTTCATACACTGAGCCATCTCGAGGTGAGTGAGTCTCATGAAATGCTGTGATAGAACATACCCCCACCTCCCCCATCCCACATGATTTACCCTTCTTTTAGAGTTACTGTTTGATGTGACATTGTCGTAATAAGGAAATTCTCTTACTCAAGAAAAGAAGAAATAAAGTCTAGAATCAGTCAATTAAAACTCATTACAAAACCATTCTATGAGAAATTTATTACCTGTATAAAGACTACATAAATAAGTTGTGGTGTGAATGGTATAGGGTTAGGTGTAATGGTGGTTTGTGGGGCGGACCGCCGTATTTAAATGCTAAATAAGTGGTTTAGTCCCCGATCAGCGTATTTATCTTTCAGGTACATAGTAAAGTTTGATTGTAATCCCCCTCCAGGGTCAATCTGATTACACATACCTAAAGAATGCGAAAAAAATACTCCAATGTTAACAATACATCAAATACTCCTGTCATAAAAGATGCAATATAGATATCACATCTATACAATCTGTAACAAAGGCTGCTTTACAAAGAAATTGCTTTACGAAGAAATTGCCCGGCACTAACATAATTTTATTTTTTCGCTCAAAATATCTCACCCAAAAATATGAAGTGTGGATGTTTAAATAACGTCAATTAAAATAGCTTTAACATCGATGTGTTGATGAGTCAGCAGGCAAACATCACCTCAGAATTTTAGTTATCATAATAGAAATTGAAAACAAGAAAGGTTTTTTTTTCATAACCCCCCCCCCCCCCCGGCCAGTCGCCATGGTCGCAGTATCTTCTTTTTAAAATGCGAATTCAGATGTCATGGACATAGAGAGTCAACTCTAATACCTTCCTATAAAAAAGTTTTTACATTGTGCAAAGAATATTGACAGTTAATTGTTAATCTTTATTTTCATGGAACTGCTCTACAGGGACGAATACTTACAGTAGCGGTGATATCACAAAAATAATCATCTACGTGTAGTTGAAATAATATTTGGTTCATATAGATGGATATGATGCAGAAACTCTGTAAAATATGGACAATGTATGCGACATTCTGTGATCTTGATCTTATAGACACTGGTTTGATTCAAGGTCAGACACTGTTAAAAAACTACCCCCCTCCCTCCTCCCATCTTTGTAGTTGTGGTGTTTGATGTATAAAGACAAGATCAAATCCTACATGTTATATATCGATATCTGACACATGGAAAATATCTGCATGATTTCCACTAGCTGACCACCATTATCTAACAATGAGCAGTGTATGATTTTAACACACAGACAGACCGACATATGTACGTGATGTTGCATTTCACCTCCGAATCGTCCTCCGTATGTGATACGGTATACTCGTAATTCTTATGCTTAGACTTAGTGTCAAAGAATAAATGGTTCATTGTGTAAAATTCCTCTTTAAATATTTCTTTTTGATCGAATCTATTTAAATCTTTGTGACTAGATGATATCAAATCTATACAAGATCTAATCGTGTCGGGAGATATAAAGGAATTCACATATTGTTTGTATAATATATGTGAATGTAAAGCGGGAGTTCTGCAGTGGGAAGATGTCTTTAAAGTGATAACGAATTAGAAATCTGATCTTGATTTAAACTTATATAAAAAGATAAAAGAAATGAACAAACAATGAGCGTTTGTGACAATCTGAAGCCCTGATCGGCATTACACATATGTACATCTTCATGCTATAGGCAGTGTTAGAATATATAGTTCAACTGTTGGTCCAACAAATTTGGTGATCACAAAATGGTCTTGCAAAAGAAATATTGTTACTTCATAACTTGCCATTGTACAGACTATATTCATGACCCACGTTTCGAGCGGGAAAGCACCCGTCTGTCTTTCTGTGTTGGTCCCCATCCATGATATTCTTCAGTAGTAATTAGGGATCTATTTCTGTTATCAAATTGATTCGATTGGTTTTTCGGCTTTTCATCGGTATTTTACACTTGACACGAATTATCGGAATGTTTTGTTTGAATGAAAGATTTTTTTTCTCTTTGAAATGTAAATTTCAACAATTCCCTCGAATGCCCTAACAATGCACTTTGCATAGTGTTACACAATTTCACAAAACATTGGCTTTGGAATTTACACTAAATAACGTTTGAAATTTAAAAGGCATACCTGTCTATCTCCCCTTTGCAAATTACCATTGGGGTAGTAAGTCTTAAAGTTCTTATGAATGATCGGAATTTAGGCCAAGTTTTTTTTCTCAAGCGATTTTTATTGATACAAAAGGAAAGGATACTAAGTCTGTTAGATAACTCCTCTGACACTTTGAGAAGCAGTCAAATATTTGCCTGTTTGGGGGTAAAGATTTTATTCAAACATTAAACAAAGGTATAAATGTTGATGAATACACATTCTTGATTTACTTTTGTTGTAATCTGTCATTATCTGTAGAATTACATACTTGAGAGGACCCTAACACCATTTTGACAGTGTATATTTTCTAGTCATGACGGCACCTTGATAAATGTTGCCTGCCTTGGAACATGTGGATAGTTAGGATTGATTACATGTCCGGTGCAGAGCAGTTTGGTTTTTTTTTCAGAAACTTGCACTCTTGCAGTAGACTTGGAACATTTTTATCTCTGTAATAGCAGTTTTTAGCCAATAAACACTGACAATATCAAAATATATGAATCATGTTTTAATTAATGATAATTTTTAACCAAAAATGTACAGAGTTCTCAATCACAGTAATGTAAAGAATTCAACATAAATCTTTAATGTACATGGGTTTTCAATAAATGTTAAGGTCCTTAATAACTTTTAGAATTTGAAGAGTGAGGCTACTGTGGTTGGTATCTGGAAGTGAGTCTGGAACTGCAGTATTACCTTCCTAAAAGATATAGCATTGCAACTAGTCTAACTCTAATGACTCCCTATATCCAGTATTGAAAGTCTATTACAAATTTGGAAGGTTTCCCAATGGAAAGAGGAGGCAATTTTAAAATTTGTTTGGTGCTGTACAGTTGATTCTACAATGGTTGAACTTGAAACTCTGACACAATCTTAAAGAATTCTATCAAGGTCTAAGCTTGTAAAAGAATTAGAACTATACATATTTGATCATTCTCAATCCCCAAATTTAAGTTGTTGGATCTGTGCAAAGAATACATGTATGTATTGATTCAGGGGATTCTCCTTTATTAAGTTTATGATGCTAAGGTCATAACATAGATGGGACATGATAACATGAATAAGTAAGGAAAGACAAAAACTTATGTTAAATCATGCATGTTTAAACACTGAGTTTATCATGCCATTCATGGTTAAGTAACTAAGTAAGTACTACTTTATGAACATGAACATGTTACATGATAAAACATTTCTCTTATTAGCTAATATTAAACTGCAGCTTTTTTAAGGTATGGTTTCACATAACAAGTTTCTAATAAACTCCTGAGTGACACTGACCCGAGTTGGTACTTAGAAGATTTAGAAGGGGTGGGGGAGGGGGATTAAAACCCTTTGGAATTTGAAAGAAAATAGCACTGTTCAAGAACAGGTTTGTCGCCTGTCATGTGTTAGACCATAAGTACATGACCTTGACCTTTGAAAGTGACATTGACCTACATTTAAAATACAATCCTTGCCAGTTTGAAAAATAAGATGTCTGCTGTATATCAAGTAAGTCATAGCCAAATATATGAAAGTGTAACTACCAGACAGACAGACAGATGGCCGGACGCCAATCAAAGTGATCCCTTAGTTAATAATCCAAACAATAATTTTTTAACCGCAGTTATAAATATACCGCATGTATTTTCTGTAAATTCTCACCCCAGGTCTTTTCCATTCTATCCTAAATGGTGCCGCACGACTGTAATAAATGGAAGAATCATGAGCTAGGAAGTCAGGATCTTCAAACAGGGCTCCTTTCCTCAAGCACTCAGATCTGATATTATCAAAGTTACTTTTCCCCCTGTGGTGTCTGCTGTGGGACTCAGTCTCTCGCGCGAATGGCTGGGTCACGCCCACATGGTGTAGTTTATCTAGTGGCACACCGTTGTGGAACTGGTGGGGGAGTGCGTATGGGGGTTCATGATTTACATGGTTTACCACAGCACTGGTGTTCGCATAACCCGGGTTTGAACCGGGCGAGTTGCTGGCACTGCCTGATTTTGATCTGTCATTCACTGGAAATCGCGAGTACCTTTGGTTCGATGGATGAAAAGCCATGATAAATACAGCAAATTAAGGAACAAACATCATTATTACATGTCGCTAAGTCATCTTGCGGTCACTCATATCTGTGAGGCCGAACTGTCCTTAGGCTCCAAACTCGCACTCGGTTTCGTTTGTTTACATCGGCCCTTCGAAGGGGTATGAAACACGTTATTTGATTGGACGAAGTCCGCCCGATTATTAGTGGTCGAGTTGTCTTTCTTTGAACGTAAAATCATTTTGTAAAAAAAAAATGTGTATATCTATTTTTTAATTTTCCCGTTTATTTTATAGATCTATGTCTTTCCTTCTTTTTTTGTTTTTGTTTTTCTTTGTCTAATTGCACCACCTCAATTATCCTTTAGATAACTAGTAGCAAAAATAATTCATATATGTTATCTTTTAGATATTATCAAAAGAAGCTAAAAAATGCTCCCCTTTCTCCTACGATCTCATATTAGTATACATGATATCCTCTAGCAATGTATTTAATACATGTACACACTTCTAATTCACACTGATGGTAAAAATGTCTAATATTGTCAATCTTATATCCTCTCTTTTTCATTTCCCGAAAATCTGACACAATATTTATTTGGCGCCTGTAACTGGCGCAATACCAAATATTGCTGCATTTAAGAGACCACAATCAATTTTGAAATCCAACTGCTTCATTTTCAAAATTGGGGTAATCTAGAAAATGATAAACTTATCCATGAACATTACATATTCACTCAAAAAAAAAAATTACACAAAAGACCGTTTCTGCCTACATTTTTTTTCCATAAAAAAGATAAACGTGACATATATTTTGACATTTTCTGTCAAAGAGTAACACCCCAAACATTTCACCAATTTCACTCATTATATTAGAACTATCATGTGAAATGTAAGACTTCATAAATTGTCCTTTTGCAAGTTCCCTCTCTGCTTAGAGCTCTGCATATACTTTGAATGTGCGCCCAGTACTGTACATACATGTACAGAATATCTGTGTTATACATGGCGTCTATGTCTTATTGTCTTGTGTAATACATTGTCTCTGTGTCTTGCCTTGTGTTATACATTGCCTCTATGTCTTGCCTTGTGTTATACATGGCCGGTGTCTTATTGTACTTCTTGTGTTATACGTGGCCTCTGAGTCTTATGGTCTTGTTTTTAACATGGCCTCTGTGTGTTACTGTCTTGTGTAATATATGACCTCTGTGTCTTATTGTCTTGTGTTATACCTGGCCTCTGTGTCTTATTGTCTTTTGTTATACAAGGCATCTGTGTCTTATTGTCTTCTGTTATACAAGGCCTCTGTGTCTTATTGTCTTGTGTTATACATGGTCTCTGTGTCTTATTGTCTTGTGTTATACACGACCTCTGTGTCTTATTGTGTTTTGTTATGTACATGGCCTCTGTATCATCTCATTGTCTTGTGTTATACATGGCCTCTGTGTCTTTTTGTCTTGTGTTATACATGGCCTTTGTGTCTTATTGTCTTGTGCTATAAGTGGCCTTTGTGTCTTATTGTCTTGTGTTATTCATGACCTGTGTCCTATTGTCTTGTGCTACACATGGCCTCTGTGTGTTACTGCCTTGTGTTATACATGACCTCTGTGCGTTACTGTCTTGTGTTTAACACGGTCTCTGTGTGTAATTGTCTTGTGTTATACAGGATCTCTTTTTCTTATTGCCTTGTGCTATACATGGCCTATGTGTCTTATTGTCTTGTGTTATACATTACCTCTTTGTCTATTATCTTGTGTTTAATCCGTCCTCTGTGTCTTATTGCCTTATTGTTCTATTGTTTTTTGTTACACATGGTCTCTGTGTCTTATTGTCTTGTGTTACACTTGGCCCCTTTGTCTAATTGTCTTGTGTTATACATAACCACTGTGTCTTATTGTCTTGTACTATACATGACCTCTGTGTGTTATTTTCTGCTGTTACAACTGGCCTCTGTGTCTTTTTGCCTTGTGCTTTACATGACCTGTCTTATCGTCTTGTGTTATACATGACATCAATGTCTAATTGCATTGTGTTTTACATTTCCTGCGTCTTATTGTCTTGTGTCATACATGACCTCTGTGTCTTATTGTCTTGTGTTATACTAGGCTTCTGTGTCTTATTGTCTTGTGTCAGATCTGTCTCGGTGTCTTATTTTCTTGTTCTATACACGGACTCTGTGTCTTATTGCTTTGTACTATTGTCTTGTCTTACACCTGGCCTCTGTGTCTTATTGTCTTGTTTTATACATGGCCTCTGTGTCTTATTGTCTTGTGTAATACATTGCCTCTGTGTCTTGCCTTTTGTTATACATGACCGGTGTCTTATTGTACGTCTTGTGTTATACATGGCCTCTTTGTGTTATTGTCTTGTGTAACACCTGGCCTCTGTGTCTTTATGCCTTGTGCTATACACGACCTATGTCATATTCTCTTGTGTTATACATGGCCTCTGTATGTTATTAATTTGTGTTCCACCTGGCCTCTGTGTCTTTTTGCCTTGTGTCATACACGACCAATGTCTTTTTGTCTTGTGCTTTACACTACCTGTATCTTATTGTCTTGTGTTACACATGGCCTTTGTATTATTGTCTTTTGTTATACATGACCTCTGTGTCTATTGTCTTGTTTTATACATGACCTCTGTGTCTTCTTGTCTTGTGTTATACATGACCTCTATGTCTTATTGCTTTGTGTTATACATGGGCTCTGTGTCTTATTGTCTTTTGTTATACATGGCCTCTTTGTCTCATTGTCTTTTGTTATACATGGCCTCTTTGTCTTATTGTCCTTTCTTAGACCTGGCCTCTGTGTCTTATTGTCTTGTCTTACGTTAGACATGATCCATGTCTTATTGTTTTGTGTTATACATGCCCTCAATTTCTTTTTGTCTTTTGTTATAAGCGGTCTCTGTGTCCTATTGTCTTTTGTTAGACCTGGTCTCTGTGTCTTATTGTCTTTTGTTATACATGCCTTCTGTGTCATATTGCTTTTGTTATTCATGACCTCTGTGTCTTAGTCTATTGTTATTCTTGGACTCTGTGTCTTATTATCTTCTCATGTCATGACCTCTGTGTCTTATTGCCTTGTGTTATACAAGTCCTCTGTGTCTTATTGTCTTGTATTATACAAGGTCTCCGTGTCTTACTGTCTTGCGTTATTCATGGCGTCTATGTCCTATTGTCTTGTGTGATATAAGGCCTATGTGTCTTATTGTCTTGTGTTATACATGGCCTCTGTGTCTTATTGTCTGGTGTTATACATGGCGTCTGTGTCCTATTGTCTTGTGTTATACATGGCCTCTGTGTCTTATTCTTTTGTGTTTTAAATGGTCTCTGTGTCTTATTATCTTGTGTTATACATGGCCTCTGTGTCTGATTGTCTTGTGTTATACATGGCGTCTGTGTCCTATTGTCCTGTGTTATACATGGCCTCTGTGTCTTTATATCTTGTGTGATGCATGGTCTCTTTGTCTTATTGCCTTGTGCAATACATGACCTCTGTGTCTTATTGTCTTGTGTTATACATGGCCTCTGTGTCTTATTCTTTTGTGTTATAAATGGTATCTGTGTCTTATTATCTTGTGTTATACATGGCCTCTGTGTCGTATTGTCTTGTGTAATATATGACCTATGTGTCTTATTGCCTTGTGTAATACATGGCATCTGTGTCTTATTGTCTTGTGTTATACATGGTCTCTGTGTCTTATTGTCTTGTGTCATACGTGGTCTCTGTGTCTTATTGTCTTGTTTTATGCATGGCCATTTTATCTTATTGTCTTGTGTTTTAAATGGTCTCTGTTTCTAACTGTCTTGTAACATATATGGCTTCCGTGTGTTATTGTCTTGTATTATACAAGGTGTCTGCGTCTTATTGTATTTTGTTACAAATTGTCTCTGAGTCTAATTGTCTTGTGTTATACATATCCTCTGTGTTTTATTGTCTTGTCTTTTGTTACAAATTGTCTCTGAGTCTTATTGTCTTGTGTTATACATATCCTCTGTGTTTTATTGTCTTGTGTTATACATTGCCTCTGTGTCCTATTGTCTTGCGTTATACATGGTCTCTGTGTCTTATTGTCTTGTGTTATACATGGCGTCTGTGTCCTATTTTCTTGTGTTATACAAGACCTCTGCGTCTTATTGTATTGTGTTATACATGGCGTCTGTGTCTTATTGTCTTGTGTTATACATGGCCTCTCTATTATTGTCTTGTGATATACATCGCCTCTGTGTCTGATTGTCTTGTGTGATACAAGGTCTCTGTGTCTTATTGTCTTGTGTAATACATGGCCTATATGTCTTATTGTCTCGTGTTAAACATGGTCTCTATGTCTTATTGTCGCGTGTCATACATGGTCTCTGTGTCTTATTGTCTTGTGTTATACATGGCCTCTGTGTCTTATTGTCTGGTGTTATACATGACCTCTGTGTCGTATTGTCTTGTGTTATATATGACATTTGTGTCTTATTGTCTTGTGTCATACATGGTCTATGTGTCTTATTGTCTTGTGCTATTCATGGCCTATGTGTCTTATTGTCTTGTGTTATACATGGCCTCTGTATTATTGTCTTATGAAATACATGGTCTCTGTTTCTTATTGCCTTGTGTTATAAATGGTCTCTGTATCTTATTGTCTGGTGTTATACATGGCTTCTGTGTTTTTTTTTTTGTCTTTTGTCATACATGGTCTCTGTGTCTTATTGTCTCGTGTAATAGAAGGCCTCTGTATCCTATTGTCTTGTGTTATACATGGCCTCCTTCTCTTTTTGTCTTTTGTTATACATGCCTTCTGTGTCTTATTGTCTTTTGTCATACGTGATCTCTGTGTCCTATTGTCTTATGTTATACATGATCTCTTTTTCTTATTGCCTTGTGCTATACATGGCCTGTGTCTTATTGTCTTGTGTTATACATTACCTCTTTGTCTATTATCTTGTGTTTAATCTGTCCTCTGTGTCTTATTGCCTTGTTCTATTGTTTTTTGTTACACATGGTCTCTGTGTCTTATTGTCTTGTGTTACACTTGGCCCCTTTGTCTAATTGTCTTGTGTTATACATAACCACTGTGTCTTATTGTCTTGTACTATACATGACCTCTGTGTGTTATTTTCTGCTGTTACAACTGGCCTCTGTGTCTTTTTGCCTTGTGCTTTACATGACCTGTCTTATCGTCTTGTGTTATACATGACATCAATGTCTAATTGCATTGTGTTTTACATTACCTGCGTCTTATTGTCTTGTGTCATACATGACCTCTGTGTCTTATTGTCTTGTGTTATACTAGGCTTCTGTGTCTTATTGTCTTGTGTCAGATCTGGCTCGGTGTCTTATTTTCTTGTTCTATACACGGACTCTGTGTCTTATTGCTTTGTACTATTGTCTTGTGTTATACATGGCCTCTGTGTCTTATTGTCTTGTGTTATACATGGCCTCTGTGTCTTATTGTCTTGTGTAATACATTGCCTCTGTGTCTTGCCTTGTGTTATACATGACCGGTGTCTTATTGTACGTCTTCTGTTATACATGGCCTCTTTGTGTTATTGTCTTGTGTAACACCTGGCCTCTGTTTCTTTATGCCTTGTGCTATACACGACCTATGTCATATTCTCTTGTGTTATACATGGCTTCTGTATGTTATTAATTTGTGTTCCACCTGGCCTCTGTGTCTTTTTGCCTTGAGTCATACACGACCAATGTCTATTTGTCTTGTGCTTTACACTACCTGTATCTTATTGTCTTGTGTTACACATGGCCTTTGTATTATTGTCTTTTGTTATACATGACCTCTGTGTCTTATTGTCTTGTTTTATACATGACCTCTGTGTCTTCTTGTCTTGTGTTATACATGACCTCTGTGTCTTATTGCTTTGTGTTATACATGGTCTCTGTGTCTAATTGTGTTTCGTTATACATGGCCTCTTTGTCTTATTGTCCTTTCTTAGACCTGGCCTCTGTGTCTTATTGTCTTGTCTTACGTTAGACATGATCCATGTCTTATTGTTGTGTGTTATACATGCCCTCAATTTCTTTTTGTCTTTTGTTATAAGCGGCCTCTGTGTCCTATTGTCTTTTGTTAGATCTGGCCTCTGTGTCTTATTGTCTTGTGTTATACATGCCTTCTGTGTCATATTGCCTTTGTTATTCATGACCTCTGTGTCTAAGTCTAATGTTTTTCTTGGACTCTGTGTCTTATTATCTTCTCATGACATGACTTCTGTATGTTATTAATTTGTGTTCCACCTGGCCTCTGTGTCTTTTTGCCTTGTGTCATACACGACCAATGTCTTTTTGTCTTGTGCTTTACACTACCTATATCTTATTGTCTTGTGTTACACATGGCCTTTGTATTATTGTCTTTTGTTATACATGACCTCTGTGTCTTATTGTCTTGTTTTATACATGACCTCTGTGTCTTCTTGTCTTGTGTTATACATGACCTCTGTGTCTTATTGCTTTGTGTTATACATGGTCTCTGTGTCTAATTGTCTTTTGTTATACATGGCCTCTTTGTCTTATTGTCCTTTCTTAGACCTGGCCTCTGTGTCTTATTGTCTTGTCTTACGTTAGACATGATCCATGTCTTATTGTTTTGTGTTATACATGCCCTCAATTTCTTTTTGTCTTTTGTTATAAGCAGCCTCTGTGTCCTATTGTCTTTTGTTATAAGCGGCCTCTGTGTCTTATTGTCTTGTGTTATACATGCCTTCTGTGTCATATTGCCTTTGTTATTCATGACCTCTGTGTCTTAGTCTATGGTTTTCTTGGACTCTGTGTCTTATTATCTTCTCATGACATGGCTTCTGTATGTTATTAATTTGTGTTCCACCTGGCCTCTGTGTCTTTTTGCCTTGTGTCATACACGACCAATGTCTTTTTGTCTTGTGCTTTACACTACCTGTATCTTATTGTCTTGTGTTACACATGGCCTTTGTATTATTGTCTTTTGTTATACATGACCTCTGTGTCTTATTGTCTTGTTTTATACATGTCATGGCCTCTGTGTCTTATTGTCTTGTGTTATACAAGTCCTCTGTGTCTTATTGACTTGTATTATACAAGGTCTCCGTGTCTTATTGTCTCGAGTTATACATGGCCTCTGTGTCTTACTGTCTTGCGTTATTCATGGCGTCTATGTCCTATTGTCTTGTTTGATACAAGGCCTATGTGTCTTATTGTCTTGTGTTATACATGGCCTTTGTGTCTTATTGTTTTGTGTTATACATGGCGTCTGTGTCCTATTGTCTTGTGTTATACATGGCCTCTGTGTTTTATTCTTTTGTGTTTTAAATGGTCTCTGTGTCTCATTATCTTGTGTTATACATGGCCTCTGTGTCTGATTGTCTTGTGTTATACATGGCGTCTGTGTCCTATTGTCTTGTGTTATTCATGACCTCTGTGTCTTATTGTCTTGTGCAATACGTGGCCTCTGTGTCTTATTGACTTGTATTATACATGGCCTCTGTGTCTTATTCTTTTGTGTTATAAATGGTATCTGTGTCTTATTATCTTGTGTTATACATGGCCTCTGTGTCGTATTGTCTTGTGTTATATATGACCTCTGTGTCTTATTGCCTTGTGTACTACATGGCCTCTGTGTCTTATTGTCTTGTGTCATACATGGTCTCTGTGTCTTATTGTCTTGTGTCATACATGGTCTCTGTGTCTTATTGTCTTGTTACATGCATGGTCATTTTATCTTATTGTCTTGTGTTTTAAATGGTCTCTCTTTCTAACTGTCTTGTATCATACATGGCTTCCGTGTGTTATTGTCTTGTATTATACAAGGTGTCTGCGTCTTATTGTCTTTTGTTTCAAATGGTCTCTGAGTCTTATTGTCTTGTGTTATATATATCCTCTGTGTCTTATTGTCTTGTGTTATACATTGCCTCTGTGTCCTATTGTCTTGCGTTATACATGGTCTCTGTGTCTTATTGTCCTGTGTTATACATGGCGTCTGTGTCCTATTTTCTTGTGTTATACAAGACCTCTGTGTCTTATTGTATTGTGTTATACATGGCGTCTGTGTCCCATTGTCTTGTGTTATACAAAGCCTCTGTGTCTTATTGTCTTGTGTTATACATGGCCTCTCTATTATTGTCTTGTGATATACATCGCCTCTGTGTCTGATTGTCTTGTGTGATACAAGGTCTCTGTGTCTTATTGTCTTGTGTAATACATGGCCTATGTGTCTTATTGCCTCGTGTTAAACATGGTCTCTATGTCTTATTGTCACGTGTCATACATGGTCTGTGTCTTATTGTCTTGTGATATACATGGCCTCTGTGTCTTATTGTCTGGTGTTATACATGACCTCTGTGTCGTATTGTCTTGTGTTATATATGACCTCTGTGTCTTATTGTCTTGTGTCATACATGATCTATGTGTCTTATTGTCTTGTGCTATTCCTGGCCTATGTGTCTTTTTGTCTTGTGTTATACATGGCCTCTGTATTATTGTCTTGTGAAATACATGGTCTCTGTTTCTTATTGCCTTGTGTTATAAATGGTCTCTGTGTCTTATTGTCTGGTGTTGTACATGGCTTCTGTGTCTTTTTGTCTTTTGTCATACATGGTCTCTGTGTCTTATTGTCCCGTGTAATACAAGGCCTCTGTGTCTTATTGTCTTGTGTTATACATGGCCTCCTTCTCCTTTTGTCTTTTGTTATACATGCCTTCTGTGTCTTATTGTCTTTTGTCATACTTGATCTCTGTGTCCTATTGTCTTCTGTTATACATGGTCTCTATGTCTTATTGTCTTGTGTTACAATTTATACATGGCTTTCGGGTCTTATTGTCTTGTGTTTTACATGACCTCTCTGTCTTATTGTCTTGTGTCATACATTGTCTCTGTGTCTTATTGTCTTGTGTTATACATGGTCTCCGTGTCTTGTTGTCTTGTGTTATACATGGTCTCATTGTCTTATTGTCTTGTGTCATACATGGTCTCTATGTCTTATTGTCTTTTGTTATTCATGACCTAGGTCTTATTGTCTTGTGTTATACATGGCCTCTGTGTCTTATTGTCTTGTGTTATACATGGTCTCTGTGTCTTATTGTCTTGTGTTATACATGGTCTCTGTGTCTTATTGTCTCGTGTTATACATGGCCTCTGCGTCTTATTGTCTTGTGTTACAAATTGTCTCTGTGTCTTATTGTCTTGTGTTATACATGACTTCTGTGTCTTATTGTCTTGTGTTCGTGTAATCCGGATTAATACACCACTTGCTAGAATAGTGATATCATTTAATTTCCATTATTATTATTAAGAAACGACGATTCTGATTGGCCGAGAAATTTTGTTGATACCTGTATCAACACAAAACGGAAGTACGCGCTTAGCATCGTCATAAGCAACGTCGTTAGCAACACGATTTCAAAGCTGCAAATAAACGTTCAAAAGCGACGTAATGAAATGATAAGTAATCAATGTTATATTTTTTTGGTTGATCGAGGTATCAACACCAAAAATTGAGGGAAAACTTTTGCATCTTGCGCTACGCGCACGATGCAGTTTTCCCTCAATTTTTGGTGTTGATACCTCGATCAACCAAAAAAATATAACAATGATTCCTTAATATTGGTTGCATTTCACAAGAGTGTCCACAGTCAGTGACACTGCTAAGATTTTACTTCAACGTTTACATTGTCTTACTCAGTGTTGATTTTTCTCTATTCTTGGTTCAATAATAAGAAATGAAATGATGCTGTTCAAACCATCAATTTATTGAAATAAATTACGTCAACAAACGTTGTTAGAGTATATATAATTAATTACACTTTTCAAGAAATCGAGGTAAATGGCAATAAGTTTTTAAATATACGATAAAAACTCAAGACTCTCAATAAAAACTCAAGACTTTCAAATATTGTAAAAATGAGGATGGTCAAATTAACGTTCTTATCTTCAGGAGTGTTCAAGGAAAAAAAATCATAGTTTAGGGAGCAACCATTTGATTTTTATGGGGGGGGGGGGGGGGGGGGGCAGGAAGACTTTGCAAAAAAAAATTTCCGGATCGAAATTTTACAATAAAACTGGCGAAATGGGCGGATCTAGAATATCTGTGGGGGTGGATGGGTTTCAAGCTGTCAAAGAGGTCTTGAGCTGTCTAAGGGTCAAGCATATGGTTTGGAAGAGGGATTACGTAAAAACGGGTAAATCAGCAGTTTTGGTACATTCTAAAAGGAGGTCTGAATCAAAAAAGGTATTAACATGACCCTCCTGACACCCTCTGTATCCCCGCTTGCTGGTAGAGTGTATCATAAATAAAAGAAAATATCTAAAAGAAACAAATTAAGCAAGATGTACGACAAAAATAATCAGAATTCAAGTATAATCTAGTGCCATAGAAAAAGTAAAATTCGTGCATCGTGAAATATATTCCAATATAGATAGAATGATAAATGATTCAATCGGCACATTTTCAAAAGTATATCCCGACACAACCACTTCACAATAAAAATACTTTATCTTACAAAATAAATGCACTTAGTTTATATTTTGAAACATTCTATTGATCGTCATAATTCATATCGGACCAGAACTAAAGTTCCATGAAAGATTATGCATTGGGCAGATCTTAAGGTGATCCTGTAGTTTTTTATTTAACTCGTCTTTTTCTGCCTTCAGTTTGAAGATTTCAGCTCTCAGTTTGGTGTTATCAACTTCTAACGTTTGTGTCTTCTGAAATAAAAATAATATAAAATACACTTAAAGCGAAAATGAAATTGACATCATAAATTACACTTTTGTTGAACTTCTAAATTAACGACAGAGAAAATCTCGACTTAAGATAGATTATCCCTCAGGTCAGATTTGCTGGTACCTTTTTGCCTGGATACCCTAATTTTTCTCTTCAGAATATTGTTCAGATTATCAGACTAATATGGTTTTGGGAAAAGAAACTTTTAAAGTTACATTTTATCACCTCTATAAAAGGATTTTTCTTACTTTTCCCATAGGGTCCAGTGTTAAAGTTTAAACGGCTTAGGTTTTCTGTATAATCATGAAACCACGAATTATATTTTGTTTTTATATCAGGTCTAACATAAGCTTTGACTATATGGAAATGAAAATATTGTAAAAGTTTTTTTTTTTTTTTTTTTTTTTTTTTTTTTTTTTTTTTTTTTTTTTTGGAAATATGAGCATCTGAGACCCGAGTGATGCTCTACCTTAATTGATTCGTTCTTTGCTATACTAAAATGTAAACTGATATAGGTACAACTGTAGAGATTTCTTCTAATGTACTGACCGTGGCTTTGAAACCTACAACCACTAGGGCTTATATCAGGTGACAGATTTATCTATAGCTATAGCGGGCGCCACCTGACCGCCAGATAAATCATATTTCATTGATGTCACTAATCTATGTGGCGATCGCCAGATAAATCATAATTCACACATGTCACTTTTGGGCTTCCGTACTAATGAGCTGTCCATTCGGTTTTATGTCTGTGTGTTAGGGTGGGGGAGTTTTATAAATACACATTTACATATTAACATCAAAAGAAAACATAGCCAGAAATCAGAATGACTTCAAAACCCTCTAATTTTGTCTATTATATTGGGGAAATGAAGATAGAAATAATATTATAACAAAAATAAAATCTTTATAAGAATTAATCTACAACTTTTTGAATTTGATTTTCATGAGAAAACGAATTCTAATTGCGACCCAAAGTAAGAAAAAAACTTAAATAATATACCCCCCCCCCCCCCAAAAAAAAAAAAATAGATAAATAAAAATAAAAACTGACATACCTTTGTTAGAACAGATTGTAGAGATTTCTGTTTACTCCGGAATCTCTGAGCAGCTAGGCGATTCTGTTCTCTCCTCTTCTCTATCTTTTCTATTTCGTCTGGTCTTAACTGTAAGTCCATAATACTTAAACATGTACCATCTTAATTAGTTGTATAGCTTTGGATGGGATTTTTCAATGTACAGAAAATCTTTTTAGAAGTGATTTCCGTAGCCGAGCGGTTTCCGTACATAATGGAGGTTCCTGGAAAGACTTATTCATGGAAAGGAAACTTATACATGCACCAACTAATAACTACGTAGCCAAAAAAGAACACACCGTTTCCATTTGAGCATAAAAGTGAAAAACTATGAATATCTTCTCACGCACTAGAATCACTTTTATTTCAAGGCGACAAACGCATGATGTATCCCAGTAATGGAGAATATTTTGAAGAGAGAGAGAGAGAGAGAGGAGAGAGAGAGAGAGATTAAGTTGAACAATGTGATAAAAATAACTCGAATAACTAAAGATCATCGGACTAATAATTTTTTTTCACATAAATCCAGACTTCAAACATACCTCTCCTAATGCTGGTTCCTCGAATGAGACATACAGCTCATTCTTACCTTGTTGAAGTCTGCGGGACTGTATGGTATATTTAAGCTCCTCTTTAACAAGGGGCGTTAAATCTCCAGTTTCTAACGCGACTTTTCCCGCCCTCACTATATCATCAGTATCATCTGTGTCATTGTTTGAATCATTTACTTTTGTATCTTCATCTTCATCTTTTTTTGACAGCAGTACGTCTTCAATTGTGGTAGGAATACTTGATACGTTGCTATTCATAGAATAAATTTCTAAAATAAAAGGTTTAACACCAACTTTGGAAGGCATAATCTCTGAAAATAATCATATGTAACTGGACGTGACTCTGACATCATTATAATGGCGAAGCTCTATTTTACTTTATCACTGGACTTGTTTAGATATGACGGTGATACATGTATGTTGTATATTTAAAAATTACGTTATGTTTTTTTTAGATAACTCGCAATTATTTCTTATAAAATTATCCGACTCTTTGATATGCTGTGCCCTTAAAAATTAGAATGTTAAAAGTACTAAACATTGACGTATATCAAAATAATATCGATCTCGATGACCGTTCCCATTTTTCTTTTACGCAGTTATAATTCTATAAATAGAAACAGGGGTTTTCTTTTGATTTGTATATTTATAGAAATAGAAATTACATAGAGTTGTCGTTCCTTACCAAGAACTCCAGCAAGAACAGTGAAATTACACGAAAACAGCAAACATACAAAAAAAAAAAAAAAAAAAAAAAAAAAAAAAAAAAAGAAGAGAAAATCCCAAACAATGAAACAAAAGATATTGGATGCAGCATATGAACGACAACAAGTACAAATACAAAAAAATGTGCAACGACATCTTACAAACTCCCCGGTTGAGCTCCCTTGGGATTTTAGGTAACCGATCGATAGTAGAAGTTTGCGACATCTTATAATCTAGGTAAGGCTGTACTGAATATTCTGATAGAAAGTAAAACTCGATTGAAGTTGAACTTTCTATAAAGCTGAAAAATTTCTACTTCCTTGCATGAGAAAAAAATGAAAGTTGCACGTCATGTAATTTCAAATATCAATTTCCTGAAGGATAGTCCTTATTTTTTGAAAACGAAGCGATTTATTTGGCAGATATCCGAAATTTTAGCTTGTCCGAAATTTCTATCGAGTTATACATATTCATGGATACATCTTTTACCTGTTTATTAGCACTAGACTTATTAAATTCTAAAAGCAATTCAAAAGAAAGGGAACAAAGAAATCTCAAGAAACCTTCCGTTTACAAGCTTAAAATTTCAAATTGGGTAATGTTTCTGTATCATGGAGACGCCAAATTATAAGTCGTAAACAGGAGAAATGTTTAAACTGCATCTACATGTATCTATATAAAGGTCAAAGGCAAAATTTTATTTTCAAAATTTATGCTTATTTGTATGTTTATCTGTTTAAAACGCATGGTCAAACAGAAATAAGAAATAAGGATGTCTAAACTGTATGAAAAATATGCAAATAATTCAATTTCTGCATAGATCACCAGCATTTATTATATCAGTAATATAAACCATCGCAAGAATTTGAGGGTTATCTGCAGCCTGTTTCACAAAAATACGAAAATTTCTAGGAATTTTCGTAACTTTTATTCACTAAGCTCTTCTTGTAAACTAAACATTGTGATATGTCTGAAATTATATTTACTATGTAGACATTACATATCATAAGTAAACATAATACAATCTAAATGGCAAAACTATTTGATGATGAAAGTTACGAAAATTCTTGAAATTTTTCGTAAGAATTTTTGTGAAACTGGGCACAAATTCTTTAATCATTTATCTCTGAGTTATCTATCAACATTCACGACCACTTTATACACTCGAATACACAAAAAGAAACTTGTTGTTATACATCAATACTATTTACAGAAAATATAGTTGATATATTCCTCGAAACGGAAATACAAAATAAACACGTGAAACAGTTAAATGAGAAATACAAAATAAACATGTGAAACAATTATGGGGTTTAAATGGAGAGGAATAAAGAAAACAAGAGGCCCAAGGGGACCACATCGCTCACCTGAGAAGTCTGTATGTATGTTTTCAATCAAAGTCAGTATAAGACCTGAAGGAAATAACTTTTAGTGAAGCTTTGAGAAGGACAATGTGTACTTACTTCCTGTAAAGTTTGGTGACATTCTGTGCAGTAGTTTAAGAGGATAAGTCAAAAATGTGTCATCCAAAAAGAGCCTATGGAGGACATCGGCTCGAAAAACACAAACTTGGTAGAGGGTAATGAGTACTTGCTTCCTGTGAAGTTTCAAGAAATTCTGTGAAGCAGTTTCAGAGGAGAAGTCAAAAATGTGTCAGCCAATCAGGGCCTTTTAGCGGCCATCTTGGATTTCCGATCGGCTCCAACACAAACTTGGTAGAGGGCAATGAGTACTTGCTTCCTGTGAAGTTTCGTGAAATTCTATGCAGCGGTTTCAGAAGAGAAGTAGAAAATGCGTCAGCTAATCAGAACTTGTGGCAATCTCCGATTTTCGATCGGCTTGTAAAACACAAACTTGGTAGAGGACAATGAGTACTTGCTTCCTGTGAAGTTTCGTGAAATTCTGTGAAGCAGTTTCAGAGGAGAAGTTGAAAATGTGTTAGCCAATCAAAGCCTGTGACGGCCATTTCGGATTTCCGATCGGCTCAAAAAACACAAATTTGGTAGAGGGCATTGATAATTTGCTTCCTGTGAAGTTTTGTGAAATTCTGTGCAGCGGTTTAAGTGATAAAGTTAAAAATATGCTAGCCAATCAGAGCCTGTGGTGGCAATCTTGAATTTCTGATCGGGTGGAAAAAATCAAACTTAGTAGAGGGCATTGATTACTTGTTTCCAGTGAAGTTTCGAGAGATTCTGTGCAGCGGTTTCAGAGGAGAAGTAACAAATGCGTCAGCCAATCAGAGCCTGTGGCAGCCATCTTGGATTTCCGATCGGCTCGAAAAACACAAACTTGGTAGAAGGCACTGAGTTCTTGCATCCTGTGAAGTTTTGTGAAATTCTATGCAGCCGTTTGAGAGGAGAAGTCGAAAATGTGTCAGCCAATCAGAGACTGTGGCGGCCATATTGGATTTCTGATCGGCTCTAAAAACACAAACTTGGTAAAGGACATTGAGTACTTGCTTCCTGTGAAGTTTCATGAAATTCAGTGCAGCAGTTTCAGAGGTGAAGTCGAAAATGTGTCAGTCAATCAGAGCCTGTAGCGGTCATCTTGGATTTCCGATCGGCTCGAAAAACACAAACTTGGTAGAAGGCATTGAGTACTTTCTTCCTGTGAAGTTTCATGAAATTCTGTGCAGCGGTTTCAGAGCAGAAGTCGAAAATGTGTCAGCCAATCAGAGCCTGTGGCGGCCATCTTGGATTTCCGATAGGCTCGAAAAACACAAAATTGGTAGAGGGCATTGAGTACTTGCTTCCTGTGAAGTTTCGTGAAATTCTGTGCAGAGGTTTCAGAGGAGAAGTCAAAAATGTTTAAAGTTTACGCCGGACGGACGACGACGACGACGGACGACGGACGACGCGCTATGACAATAGCTCACTTGAGCTTCGCTCAGGTGAGCTAAAAAAATCACTCGGTACGCTGTTGTGACTTCAGCGAACACACACACACACATAAGGATCTCAAATAAGGTAACAATAGGTTTTGGAGAACATATGTACCACAGGATATGTAGTATAAAACAGAGGGATGAGTAACGACGAGAATTACACTCATCGGTATCTCTAAAGATATTTTACGATATTACATACGAGAACAGGAAGTGTGTCTGCATACAAGACAATCGTGTTTTAATTTACAATACCAAAAGCTCACTTGATATATACATTTGTAATTTATCATTGAACAAATTAGAAACATTTGAAAAATGTGAAAACATAAACATTCTTTCATCTCAGTTAAAAAAAAAACAGCAAGTGTCTCAAAACAAAACCTACGAACACAAACCAATATCGATCATCATTCTTTGTGGACACAGTTATCAAGTGGAACCAACTTGATGACAACATAGTACGCACTAAGTCTGTTCAGGCCTTCAACATCTAGGATTTTTTCAGGGGGGGGGTGTCATAAATTCCGAATTTTTTTTAAGTTTTGAAGAGCAAAAAAAAACAAAACAAAAACAAACAAACAAACAAACAAACAAAAAAAAAAAAACCCCAAAAAATTAAAGTTATTGATTGATGATTGTCAGTTCTCTTTCCAATTAGTAATAAACAGGTGACTAGGAGAGCAATGGCGAGCAAAAAGCTTAAAATCTTGAATTTTCACAACATACATGTATAGCTCTTGTTCTGATATGTAAATACAACAAATGGCGAGCGATAGCTAATTTGTTTTCCAAGAGTTGGGATCAAATCCACTATTCGTGTCTTAATTTTTCAGTTTCTTTTCGTCTTCTTAGTGCCCTTGTTTATTGACCTAGGTGTAATGTATGTGTTAAATGTTTGTGCAGCAGCATTTGAAAATAACGTGCATGTATGTAATAAATTCTGCATGCGCTCGCCAGAGAAAATTTCATAAATGCTGACGGCAAAATATTATCAAAATGGAAGATTTCTAATACAAGTTCTTGATATATTTTTCAAATATCATGACAACAAAAGGGGAATTAGGACTTTATTTTATGAAATATGTATATTAAAAAAATAGCTATATGCTTCAAGAATTCCAGGGGGGGGGGGGGGTTTCCCCCCACCTACCCACCCTCTGGATCCGCGCTCGTTCAAGGCCGCCCTCAACAGCTTGTGTCAAAAAATCCAACACGCGCTCTCTCACTCTCTGTGTAGCATCACGTGACTTCAGTTGGTGAAACCACGTATAAATAAAATGCTCAGTTGGAGGAAAGAAAACAGGAACTGCAATAATTGCTTTGATTAGATTCTATCTTTTACTAGCCTATATCCTTGTCTATACTGATACTTTTACAATCGTTGACTAGTTAGAAAATAAAACGCCGTTGTTTTTACAAACATTGTGACAAAAGCTGTAGATATGTGCGTGGAAACCACAACAACATTGTGTTTAACATATTTCGACCACGACATTCCTTTCGTCAGAATGTTTGTAAATACTACAATGATTTCTTGATCGACAAACAAAGAATCATGAAAATATCATTTTTTTACCAGGACATCGGCTATGAAAAGATAAAATTGAATCAAAATGATCATAGCAGTACATGTACCTGTTTTCTTTCCCCCAAACGAGCGGTATGCCTCCATTTTGTTTTCGTGGTTTCACCAACTTTAAGTCACGCGATGCTATACAGTGTCACTGTCATAGAAAATGTAATCGACTTATCCCTTCCAACTGGGCTGTTATACATGTATAGCATGTTATTTCTGAACTAACAACTTCAAGGATTTGCACCCACCCATCCTTGGAGATACTATAAAACCAATACTACCATCAGGTAGGGGTACCAAACTTAGTCAGGATCCAAACTGTTTTTACCTGGTGCACACCTGGAACCTGAGATATTCACCTTTAATAAAAAAAATCCTGCAGGAATTTTTAATTTCTTGCATGATGTTTTGTAATTCCCACAGGAAAAATAATTTCCTGCAGGAATTTTTATTTTCCAACAGGAATTATTTTTTTGCAGAATAAATAAAAAATCCTGCAGGTACCCCCTACCTGATGGTAGTATTGGTTTTATAGTATCTCCAAATGCAGGTGGGTGCAAAAATGAAATAGGTACAAGTTAATAATTATTTTGCCCACTGTTATATCAAGTTATAGGATTCATGTCAATTGATTATGTTATAAATAATAATCAATAGCTCAGTGATGAAAATCAAGACTTTTGCTTACTATATTTAGTACATGTACTTAGAAACAATAGGAAAAAAAGATGGAAATTTGTTGCAAAAAGAAAGGAGGGGATCTCCGACAACACTCGGCTGCAGCACCCACAGCAACACAGAGCAGGCATGTACAGATAAAGAAGCAAAAGGAACAAGGAACACCAACTCCCATAATAGAAACATGAAACACAACAGACCCCACATAAAGCAACGAGACTAATGGGCAATCGGTGCCGACTAAGGACGGCCATCTGCCACGCTAGTAACAAACGGTGTTGTTATCCGGATGACGTGCACAGAACCCTCCGACTTTTCCGATTACCCAGAGGTTTCGAAGAACGCACAATTGTGCTGTAAAATAACCTCCTCACTGTACATAAGATGAAAATACAAACAGACAACATGACACAGAGGTCCCAGAAACACAGATGGATATGTAAATGGATATAAAAAACAGAAGGCATACGAAATACTGTCCGTGCTATGCCGGCTGTAGCGAACTCATGCATGTGAACACCCAAGGAGTCCGACTGAAATTCAGAAGGGACAGGTGGTCGGGGCCCTGTCTTCTATAAAGAAGTTTGGACAGGGCCCGTCATAGAGTCCTGTCGTCATAGTCAATTGTAGTGAAATTCTTACGAATGCGCTAGTACAAGGCTGTAGATTTGTCCAATACCAAGGCAAGTGTCAGTCTAGTGACAGATGGATCATATCCACGGTATAAAAGATGTTTGATGATTCTAACACAGTTTCCATGGTAATTTTGTCTACATTTGTTCCTTCTTACTTTGTTAATTATGTCACCATGAAATGCAGGTTGTTAAATACACAAAGTAATATACTCTGTTACTTGTATGGTTCAGAATTTCAAAAGAAGTTGACAATAATTTTTGTTAAATTTCCAGAAAGACTTTACTAGCTTGTGAAAGCGAAAACCTTGACCTAAAAGTTTCTTTGTAACTTGTAAAAATCCAAAACATCAGTACATGCTCTAGCATACCGGATGAGCTGTGAAATGTAGATACCGTACGACGCTAATCTAGGAACATCACCATTTTTAATTTACCGCGAAACATTTTTTAAAATACGGATACTTCATTTAGTTTAAGATCAAATTTTCAAACTTGTTCGCTTTTAGGTATGTAAGAAAGTATTCAAATTAGTCTGAAATAATACATTGGTCATAATGAATTGAAATATCTATATAACTGAAACTCAATGAGTGATAAAACAAAGAGATGCACAAGAATGGTCTTAAATTGTGACCAATGACGCACCTTAAACCACTTTAACAAACAAGTAAATAAGACAAAGTTGACACGCTCCGGTGAAACACATTCTTGTACAAAATCATAAAACTGACATTACACAAAACAATAACATCAACAAACATCCGGAAACAACGATACAAAAACAATAACATTCAATTTGAAGACGTTTACATTTATACCACTTGGTGAGTGTCACTGCTGGTGGACCAGGAGTCCCCGAGGGCACATGTAGCCAAGTTCGATCAATTTCGGTTGATCGTTTCTTCAACGCAATCTAAATTTCTGTTATCAAAATTTCTTGAAATTTCTAAAAAGTGGGTCCTGTAGCATCATATCCCACCCATCCTGCTACGTCTTTCGGTACCCCTTTTCGACATAGTAACTTTCATACCTTTTTGGCATATTACATTGTTTAGATTTAGGATTAAGGATCACTGATGAGGGTTAAGTACCCGAAACGTGCATGTCTGGTCCATGTTGCCAATTTATTTGTTCTTAAATGATGCTATTCAATTTGAAGACGTTTACATTTATACCACTTGGTGAGTGTCACTGCTGGTGGACCAGGAGTCCCCGAGGGCACATGTAGCCAAGTTCGATCAATTTCGGTTGATCGTTTCTTCAACGCAATCTAAATTTCTGTTATCAAAATTTCTTGAAATTTCTAAAAAGTGGGTCCTGTAGCATCATATCCCACCCATCCTGCTACGTCTTTCGGTACCCTTTTTCGACATAGTAACTTTCATACCTTTTTGGCATATTACATTGTTTAGATTTAGGATTAAGGATCACTGATGAGGGTTAAGTACCCGAAACGTGCATGTCTGGTCCACGTTGCCAATTTATTTGTTCTTAAATGATGCTATTCAATTTGAAGACGTTTACATTTATACCACTTGGTGAGTGTCACTGCTGGTGGACCAGGAGTCCCCGAGGGCACATGTAACCAAGTTCGATCAATTTCGGTTGATCGTTTCTTCAACGCAATCTAAATTTCTGTTATCAAAATTTCTTGAAATTTCTAAAAAGTGGGTCCTGTAGCATCATATCCCACCCATCCTGCTACGTCTTTCGGTACCCTTTTTCGACATAGTAACTTTCATACCTTTTTGGCATATTACATTGTTTAGATTTAGGATTAAGGATCACTGATGAGGGTTAAGTACCCGAAACGTGCATGTCTGGTCCACGTTGCCAATTTATTTGTTCTTAAATGATGCTATTCAATTTGAAGACGTTTACATTTATACCACTTGGTGAGTGTCACTGCTGGTGGACCAGGAGTCCCCGAGGGCACATGTAGCCAAGTTCGATCAATTTCGGTTGATCGTTTCTTCAACGCAATCTAAATTTCTGTTATCAAAATTTCTTGAAATTTCTAAAAAGTGGGTCCTGTAGCATCATATCCCACCCATCCTGCTACGTCTTTCGGTACCCCTTTTCGACATAGTAACTTTCATACCTTTTTGGCATATTACATTGTTTAGATTTAGGATTAAGGATCACTGATGAGGGTTAAGTACCCGAAACGTGCATGTCTGGTCCATGTTGCCAATTTATTTGTTCTTAAATGATGCTATTCAATTTGAAGACGTTTACATTTATACCACTTGGTGAGTGTCACTGCTGGTGGACCAGGAGTCCCCGAGGGCACATGTAGCCAAGTTCGATCAATTTCGGTTGATCGTTTCTTCAACGCAATCTAAATTTCTGTTATCAAAATTTCTTGAAATTTCTAAAAAGTGGGTCCTGTAGCATCATATCCCACCCATCCTGCTACGTCTTTCGGTACCCCTTTTCGACATAGTAACTTTCATACCTTTTTGGCATATTACATTGTTTAGATTTAGGATTAAGGATCACTGATGAGGGTTAAGTACCCGAAACGTGCATGTCTGGTCCATGTTGCCAATTTATTTGTTCTTAAATGATGCTATTCAATTTGAAGACGTTTACATTTATACCACTTGGTGAGTGTCACTGCTGGTGGACCAGGAGTCCCCGAGGGCACATGTAGCCAAGTTCGATCAATTTCGGTTGATCGTTTCTTCAACGCAATCTAAATTTCTGTTATCAAAATTTCTTGAAATTTCTAAAAAGTGGGTCCTGTAGCATCATATCCCACCCATCCTGCTACGTCTTTCGGTACCCTTTTTCGACATAGTAACTTTCATACCTTTTTGGCATATTACATTGTTTAGATTTAGGATTAAGGATCACTGATGAGGGTTAAGTACCCGAAACGTGCATGTCTGGTCCACGTTGCCAATTTATTTGTTCTTAAATGATGCTATTCAATTTGAAGACGTTTACATTTATACCACTTGGTGAGTGTCACTGCTGGTGGACCAGGAGTCCCCGAGGGCACATGTAGCCAAGTTCGATCAATTTTGGTTGATCGTTTCTTCAACGCAATCTAAATTTCTGTTATCAAAATTTCTTGAAATTTCTAAAAAGTGGGTCCTGTAGCATCATATCCCACCCATCCTGCTACGTCTTTCGGTACCCTTTTTCGACATAGTAACTTTCATACCTTTTTGGCATATTACATTGTTTAGATTTAGGATTAAGGATCACTGATGAGGGTTAAGTACCCGAAACGTGCATGTCTGGTCCACGTTGCCAATTTATTTGTTCTTAAATGATGCTATTCAATTTGAAGACGTTTACATTAACAAACATCCATCCTCGGTAACCCAGGCTATTTGCGCTTCGGCTGAATACCCTGGGTCAGATCGTACTATTTCGAGGATTTTAAAAGAAATAGCTCTTCTTGGTGAAGTTAAAAAAAGTGACGGTAATGGCTGCGCGCAGACAAGTGAGGGCAGTATGTGAATCGTTCACAAGAGGGAATTTTGTCGGTGACCTGAATATTTGTATCGAAAACATCTAATTTACAATTCGATTGTTGTCTCAGGGCATCAAGAAGTATTTAATACCTAGTCAAACATGCACTATAATCATCGCTATCCAAAAGACGTTTATAAACAACTATGCGATTGGATAATAAAGTTTGTGAGGGAGCCAATTAGCAACATTTGCATATAAATGGAAATCCTCGAAATAGTACGATATGACCCAGGGTATTCAGCCAAAGTGCAAATAGCCTGGGGTACCGAGGATGACAAACATCGGGAAACAACGATACAAAACAATAACATTAACAAACATCCGGAAACAACGATATAAAACAATAACATCAACAAACATCCGGGAACAACGTTACAAAACAATTAGTTAAAGAAGATCCTGACGATAATCTCAACAGCACTCACAATAGAGCACAAAATTAAGCATCGACGGACCCCTAGCTAACTAGAGGTGGGACCAGGTGTCCGGGAGGAGTAAGCATCCACTGTTGGCTAGCCGCACGCGCCGTCGATGTTCTAAGGTTTGTATATCTATCTGTTTCTAACATAATCGTACGCATGGTAAAACAAAACAAAAAATTTTGAATGGCAAAACTTTTTGATCAATATTCGTCATGTTCATATGATTTGAATTCTACATAGAGCATCATCATTTCTAGTATAAACCATTGCACAACATCTAGGGTTGTTAATCCGGATAACCACACCGTCTGCTAGCTACTTGCGTGGCTGATGGCCGTCCTAAGTCGACACCGGTTGCCTATTGGTCTCGTTGGTTTATGTGTCGTCTATTGTGTTTCATGTTTCTTTGGTGTGTCTTAGTGTTCCTTGTCCCTTTTACGTCTTTTTCTGTGCGTGTATGCTCTGTGTTTTTGCATTTGGTCTTTTTTGGGTGTTGCTGTGGGTGCTGTAACCGAGTGTTGTTGGAGATCCTCTCTTTTCTTTTAGATTCTAAATCATCTATCTTTTAGATATCTCGTGCGTATTGTCCCATATTGAACTATTAAAAGTGACATGAAAAAGGAATGTTCAATAAAACTTTCATGGCTTCTTAACCAATTATCTACCATGTCTACCGAGTGAAGACAGTAACTTTCATTGTACTTTCTGATCTCGAAAAGTTTCAAATCATTTTTGCCAGAAAATAAGAAAATTGTACAGGGAAATAAAGTACTCAGTGCTTTCAGGAAACACACTTTATTATATATATCACTATTCCACGAAGAGGAAATGCAAACCAAACCTGTGAAGTTCATGGAAGAGATGATATAGCCAGTATCTAGCATACACGAATTTGAGCAAATCATGCGTTTTTGACTGTAATTTATAGATTAAAACCCTCCTAAACTCCCCTGTAGATCTGCGTATGTTATTCGTTTTTAGTATTATATTTAATAACATGAAATAATTAGGTGTGATCTTCTCGTTTACAATCTGTTTACAAAAAGTAATGAAAACATATTGTGTTTAATATATGATTTTTGGTTATTGATTATATCAGAATTAGCTCTGACAATGTCTGCACATATATGTCTTGATTCTATCATGTGATTTGTTATCTCAGTGAATAAGAGATAATCGAACATAAAAGAAGAAATTTTAAACCACCTTTTTCCTTTCACCTGAATTTCCTCCTCCTCTATCTTTGGACTTATCTATGTAGATTACTCCTAGTCAAAGTCGGAATTCATGTACGTTTTTGACGACAATGGTCACCTGACTACTTCAATATATGGCAAGGTTGACGACTTCAAAATTACAAGATAAGGATGAAATCTTTCGGATTGACATATTTATGTTGTTTGAAGGAATGGATTTTCGGGAAATAATATAGGAATTCTAATGGGAACAAATTGTGCTCCACTTCTTGCTGAATTTTTGTATCTCTCAGGGAAAAAAAACGCCTTGTACTCAAATTCAATATATCGAAGACAAACACTCAATTTATAATCCAATTTTTGTTGATTACCAACGCATAATCTTGCCATGTAAGCTAGAGGTGTAAGAATTCACTGAATTTATTGCCATCTTTATCATTCATATCGCAATTTTAAAATACGCAATTTCGTTCTGAGGGCAAGGAGACTAACCGAAACAACCTTTGTCATTGAGAAAAATTATTGGACGATACAACGAGAAATACTATTAGTTATACAGCGTTTTAGCGAAGCCCCGAGCCCAATACAACTTTTTTAATCGAGCCAATATATTTTGTATCCCCCCTGCAAAACACTGTATAATAAACGTTATCTCGTTTTCCCCAATGTTGGAATGAAAAATATGGATAATGTCCTTATCTCAATACATAGTACAAAATCGATAATTCAGAAAATCGTAAACCGAAGGCATACAAAATCAGGATAAAACGGGAACCAAAGCAAACAAACAAAAACCTCAACCACATGAAAAGAAGCGAACTTCCAATATGGGAGTGAGACCAGGTGTTATGGAACAGTCAACACCTCCTGCTTGCATGCAACACCCATCGCTTCAATTCGGTAAAATTGTCATATCCGGTTAGTTCCATGTCGGAAGATATCAGCATATTTTGTGGTGGGATGGTTCAAATGGTCTAAGACAGAATATCATCCACCATTCTGGACAATAGGACATCATAGTGTATGACGAGTTTCCTGCATCGACCGTAGAACTTCCTCAGTGACGATGTTAGTCGGTCACAAACGTATCCCTGATTGAGAAGCTTATCTGAAAGACGCCTAGCTCTCAGAACAAAATCTGACAGTATGTGTATTTGGTACTTGCTCTGACATAACGTATCAATTGAGATATGAATGCGCCATAAGCAGACGACGAAAGTTTGTGATGCTGAAATTGAAATCGTCACGTTTATCACAGAGTGACCATGTGACCATCAGTGTCATATGACAGTATTATGTCTGAATTATTTGTCTCTGTGTTTCTTTGACTTCAAGTTCCGAAAGATAGATTCTGCTAAGGTAATCCGCGAATTTTGGATAATTGATGGATAGCACATCGTCTTCATATTTGTAGGTAAAGTTTTAAAGACAGAAGTCATAGCTCCTTTTCCATTCAGAGACCAAAGATTGAATTAATTCAGCTTCGTAAGAGTAAAGAAAAATCGTCGAAAAGGAGTTGGGCACAATTGGTTTCCATTGGAAGTCCTACAATTTGTTGGAAGACTTTTTCCTCCGAACAGCACAAAAATGTTGTTGATCAGGAGGTTTTAAAACATATGATATTTTAGGTAAGACGTGGGCTGATCCAGGATTTTTTTCAGGGGTTGTCCTAAAGTCCGATTTTTTAGGAGCGAAAAAAAGAAGCACACACCAGAAAATATAGTGCTTGATTAATGATTGTTTTTTTTTAATTATAAATAAAACAGATGACGAGTAATAAGCTGAAATCTTGAATTTTCACTCATAGTACTTGACTAATAATTGTCAGTTCTAATATTAAATACAGCAAATGGTGAGCGATAGCGAGCCAGCGATATTTTTTTTAGAATTGGAATAAAATCCTGTATTTGTGTCTTTTTCAGTTTCATTACTCTTAGTGCGCGTACTTCAAGTTACTCTTATAGATTGTATAGAAAGCGCAGCATCATTTGAAAATAATGTATGTTATAAATTCTGTCCTGCACCTTTCAGCTTATTGACATCTATCATCATATATGTCTTGCTCTAGATCATAAGGAATATTTAGGTTTCACTTTTTTTCGACATAAGTAAGGCCTTTGACCGTGTCTGGATCAAAGGCCTAATTCACAAACTGAACGCCTATGGGTTTAAGGGTGAAATATTAAAGTGGATTTCCAGCTATTTAACTAACAGATCACAACAAGTAATATTGAATCAATGTTCTTCTACAATAGGCAGACAAACAGCCGGTGTACCACAAGGATCGGTCCTTGTGCCATTGTTCTTTCTTGTATTTATTAATGATCTCCCTGATGCTATCGAAGGTCTCTCTCGTCTGTACGCTGATGATACTTCTGTTTCCCATTCTTCCTCTTCTTTATCTGAAATAGAAAGAAATACTAATTTAGATATGACAAATATAACAAAATGGTAAAAAGACTGGCAAGTTGAGTTCAATCCGGCTAAAACTAAAGTACTTGTATTTGGAGCAGATGATAATGACATTGAAAATCTTAACTTTTATTTTCGACAATATTCCTATCAACCCGGTCCATACGCACAAACATTTAGGTATTACCTTTGACAACAACGGTAAATGGACAAGTTATATAGACGATATTGTAACTAAAGTCTCTAAACTCATAGCAGTATTTCGTAAAATTAAGTACAAACTCAACAGGAATACACTAAATAAAATGTATCTTACTTCTATTCGTCCACATCTTGAATATGCTTGCGAGGTGTGGGATAACATAACAATTTAAAATGATTCAAACAGATTAGAAAAACTTCAAAATGAGGCGGCAAGAATCGTAACTGGCCTCCCTAAATACTGCTCCTTATATTCTCTTTACTCTGAACTCAGTTGGGAAACACTGAAAAAAAGGCGCGAAAAACAAAAATTAGGTATTATGTACAAAATTAAAAATGGCTTAGTCCCCGATTATTTTTCAGACATATTACCCCCCTGAAGTTCATGAAAATACACCATATAATCTACGAAACAGTCATAATATTCAACAATTAAATACTAGATTCAACCTTTACAAAAAATCCTTCTTTCCGGCAACAATAAAACTATGGAATGATCTTCCTCTGGATACTAGAAATTCAACATCCTTAAACACATTCAAACTCAACACTAATATATACTTACCTCCTAAGCACTATAGTTATGGTAACCGTTTGACAAATATCCATCACACAAGACTTCGACACGGTTGTAGCTCGCTAAATTCTCATCTATTTAAATATAATATTTCAACTAGTGATCGATGCAACTGTGGAGAAAAAGAGACATCCAAACACTTCTTTCTTGACTGCAAACTTTACGACAATATCCGACTTATAAGTGAGATCACTCAAAACGAAGGTACTGTAAACATTTCTACTATACTTTGTGGAGACGAAACTCTCTCCTTATCCTGTAATACACGTATAGTAAATGCTGTTCAGACATTCATTAACAGAGTAAACGTTTCTCTTAATTCATCAATTTACCTGCACTGCACTGCACCTCCTCTTTCCCTGTATCTTCCTCTTCTCTATCTTCTTCACCTCGTGCACGTCACACAACATGCACATATTGTTTTATTACATGACAATAAGTACCACTGTAAATCTTTAAATTTATACTTTTTTTTGTATATACTTGTATGGAGACGGCTTTCTAAGTTGTGAAAACTTGTGCCCGATCCAATTGTCTACTAAGACAATAAAATATGTTTCATTCATTCATAAATTCTATCAAGCGGAAGCGAGCCAGAGAAAATCTTTGAAATGCTTACAGCTAAATATTATCAAAATGAAAGATTTTCAATACAAATTCATATAAGAATTGACTGTTCAATTTTGACAGTTTATTGGAGTATGAAGTTTGGTTTGTCGCATCACAAATTGTGTAAAACCGCGTAGCGTAGCGAAGCGGTTTTACGCAAAATTTGTGATGCGACAAACCAAACTTCATACTCCAATAAACTGTCAAAATTGAACAGTCAATTCTCATAATTTCCAAACCCAAATTTATCCCAAATTTCACAAATATACTCAAGAAATTAGTATTTTAATACATTGCGTATGAAAATATCAACTCTGTTGGGCCCGTAGGCGAACTAGTTCCCAGACGAAATAGATGTAATGTATACGTTGCTAGTTAAAGGCAGCAAATGTGTCAAAAATGTTCGTTCCCCATCTGGAGCCCCATTTTACCAATCCATTACATCATCCGATGATATGACGTAGCATTTTGATGACGCATTCTGCAGTTCAAGTTTAAGGTCGCCGACATGGCAGTATGTGTTTGGATTGTACACGCAGGAGCTGGGAGTTTATACAGACAGATTCTCTGTACTTATAGATCTACTACTTGCAGAAAACGGCATGATTATGATCTATTGGTATCAGAATACCTTCCTAGGATTGAGTTATTTCATAAATGACAAGTTAATTGTGAAAATTCATGACGATAATGTATCCTGATCGAGGCCGAGGTAGGTCGCCGTCTTTTGATCTCTCATTTTCTATTCGCTTTAAATATTTCTTCTAAATTCTTCATCTCGACGAAAATATATCATTAGAAAAGTTTCTAGTTTTAATACTTCATAGGTTCAGAGCGATTGTACGTCATAGAAATCATTTGAAACGGTGATCTTCGGTCCTTTTGAAGTTCTCAATCAAAACTTTTTCACGTTGTCGTTGACAGTCGTCAGTCGTTGAAAAATTTCAAACGCAGGTACTTGCTTCTGTTACAACGGAAATGTAATTTTGAAGAAAATAGCTGGAAGTTTCTGCTTTTTCTCGTCATTAACTGAATTTTTCTGTCTTTCATGAAATTTCAAGGACAGGAAATGGTTTAAGAAACTTCAAAAACAGGAGCATAGCAACCGAACAACGCTGTAAAAACCACGTATACCGGTACATCATCGAAATTGTCATAAACTTTTCATTAATTCTGATATCGTATTTATATCTAAGGACTATTGCATATAAAACTATTTTTTCTTTCTATAATTATCATTCGAAAGCCGATCTTAGCAACATACTAAATGATTTTGATGGAAGTAGTTCCGGCTCTTCCGGTATTTTATCATGTTCATTGGGGGTATGAAGGTGTATTTCGCCATTTTTCTGACGATCAGTTAACCAATCAAAATGCATAGATTCGTGTAAACAAACTTATTTGGAAATTATATTGTATTTTTCAAAAAGTATGCCGACAAATTGGAATCGGGACTTCATCTTATGAAATATGTATATTTATAAAAAAAAATAACTTTGCTGCGAAAATTCCAAGGGGGGGGGGGGAGGGGAGGCGGAGGATCCGCGCTTGTAAGAATCATTCAAAACGAATTTAACAAGTTAAAGATTTTTTTTTCTGAACGGCCTAAGTGACGGGTATTGCTAGCAAACAGGAGATGCTTAATTTTTATTTTCTAATTTCACAAGAAATTATCATGTTTGGCAGGCTTAAGGATCAATGGAATTGCACTTATCAGTTGTAGTGTACATCTATTTCTTTATCGAATTTATTCAGGGTGGCTGCACTACTTTCAATTATATTTGGCCATGAGCAATGAGCGAAACTTTGGTTTACACTAAGAAAAGATTTGAATAATGCGGAAGGGTTCCAACTCTATGCCTTCTTGAAGAAAATTTCAAACCAATTTATTATGCACCAGACACGTGTTTTGAATATTAAATGCTTCCAGCCAAAGTGCTTTTCATACGCTGGATAAGCAAGTGGGCTTCCTTTTTGGTCCTACTTCCTTGGATATTATGCTTGCATTGGATCTGCAAAATGATTCATGTAAGATATGAAAATAATTAGTACGGCACCTTTAACAGCGCCATCTACAAAAAGAAAAGAGTCCTTGCTCTTGCCCTACTCCCGGGCACCTGATCCCACCTCTAGCTATCTAGGGGTCCGTCGATGCTCAATTCGCTGCTCTATTGTGAGTGCTGTTGAGATTATCGTCAGAATCTTCTTTAACTCATTTGTGTCAAACTTATGCCCTTTGCCATGTGGAGCTCTTAAAAAGTTCCCCGCGAGTGGTTTGACAGTAAGTGTTTTGAATATTTTCCCTGACATGGTCGCCAAAGCACTTTCTATATAGACAAAACCACAGACAGTGTATGTATTCTTATATATTGTTTTCATTTCCGTGCATGAACATCGACGGAGGGTGCGGCTAGCCAACAGGGGATGCTTACTCCTCCCGGGAACCTGATCCCACCTCTACTGTCCGCGCAGCTCACTTCAGAAATCGGAAAATTGAAGTTTTCTCTACTTTGTCGTCAATTTTTGCGTTTTAAATTTTTATAGGGAGATAGATCTCGAACTCTCATAACTAACGGTGTGTGATATATGTTTGTACGACCAATACCACGCTCACAGTGAAAGAAAATAGTTTTAGATTGGGAGATTTCTATGTTAAAATTAACATAGAAAACTCCCTATCTAAAACTATTTTCTTTCACTGTGAGCGTGGTATTGGTCGTACAGCCATGTATCATACACCGTTAGTTATTAGAGTTCGAGATCTATCCCCTTATTTTAACTTGAAAATATGCCGATAAAGTAGAGAAAACTTCAATTTTCCGATTTCTGAAGTGAGCTGCGCGGACAGTACCTTGCTAGGGGTCCGTCGATGCTCAATTCGGTGCTCTATTGTGAGTGCTATTGAGATTATCGTCAGGATCTTCTTTAACTCATTTGTGTCACACTTATGCCCTTTGCCGTGTGGAGCTCTTAAAAAAGTTCCCCGCGAGGGGTTTGACAGAAAGTGTTTTGAATATTTTCCCTGACATGGTCGCCAAAGCACTTTCTATATAGACAAAACCACAGACAGTGTATGTATTCTTATATATTGTTTTCATTTCCGTGCATGAACATCGACGGAGGGTGCGGCTAGCCAACAGGGGATGCTTACTCCTCCCGGGAACCTGATCCCACCTCTATCTTGCTAGGGGTCCATCGATACTCAATTCAGTGCTCTATTGTGAGTGCTGTTGAGATTTTCGTCAGGATCTTCTTTAACTCATTTTTGAAGCGACCTCATGATCTTTTAGCCTAAATGTTTTATCAACTTTCAGATTTGACAAAGAATCAGATTCCAAGTCACTCAAATGAAATTTTGACAGTGCCACTCATGAAGTCCCATCGTCACGGCCGGTCAGTGTACAATGTCGTAAAACGCTGATATAAACTGTAGATGGGTCCAGTACCATGCATAACGTAATGTTCTTTTGATGGCTTCGGGGTCACATACGCTGTATAGGAGTCGATTGATGTTTTTTTTTCATAGTTTAGACTTAATCAAGTCACCGTAAAATAAGGGAAACGGTGCTCTAATTACGCTACATACTCTGATGCCTTCCTAAAACACACAATTTGATACAATCACATCTTTTGACCTTTGTTAGCATTAATAAGATGCTTACTCTCAACGGGTACCTGTTATCATTTCTAATTGGCTGAAACCCTTTGGATTGTTCTTGCTTACTAGTATGTTGCGAGCAGGCAGACGAAACCAGCCAAATATATATATACGTAGATCTATCTGTAAACATATTTTGAATTTGATTCTGTTATTTGATATTCATTCATGACTTGATTGAAAACAAGATAAATACGTACTCGTTGTATCTGATTTATTATAATATTCTTTGAAATACACAGATTTTATTTTATTAGATGTTACATCAATAAATCATTTCTAATTCGTAATGAACAAACGTGTTTCTTCAAAGCCATTAAACGAAAACGTTACTATGTATGAACATTTTAAGTGCCTTTCGCTTTTAAAAAATGCTTATAGAAGAACTATATGTATCGCTGAGACTACATTGCACAATGAAAATGGATACATACTAATTAATGAATATATATCACTAATTCGTATTTCGTGTCGCAAGTGATCTTAGCAGCCAGGGCAGAAAACTCCTACTTTTTTAGTATTTCACTATGGCGAAAATCCAATACATGGACTTGTTCTTTAAACAACCGTTCTTGAACTAACGTTTTCAACTGTGGTCAATAAATGAGATTGACTTTTTTTTTCTTCATTTTTGGGATAAAATGAGATGATATAGACGTCTATCCAATTCTTCACTTAATGATAAACTGCTGACCACCATTCCTGTACGGACAGACCACCATATGTTCGTTTAGTGCATGATGTAGTCGATCCCTCTCTGTCTGTAGTGTTTGTATTTCTCTCCGAAGTCTCAAATTTTCAGACAGAAGTTTCTGACTTTTCTGAAAAAAAAAAATGAATGTATTAATGTCCACGAATATTCAGTCTCTCGGCCATTATCACGAATGGGACACGAACGATTCCTGTTTTTCCACGTCATAAATGCCGAAAATGCCGAAAGTTTGTCTACATTTAGTGTTTATTGTTATTTATTATTATAAACCTTCCTACGGAGGATTTAACTTCCTTATTTCAATCATGATTATCATAATGTTCTTAATCGAGGGGTTTCACTAATTTTTAGCAATAAAAGATACTTCAACATATTAGCTTATTAACTGATATAACTTCGTTGATTTCTGCTACATAGATCCCCTCCTTTCTTATAAGATCTTAACCCAAATACAACATATATTAGTAAATAAATCAAAGTCAAATTCCTTTCCTTTCCAAATGAATTTAATGTTCAGTTACTTATAACAGCGACTTTCTTGTAAATCAATCAATCAATCAATAATGGATGTACTTAATTTTGATAAATACCTTCTGTAGCTCGCCTCCCCTGGATTTTTGTCTCTGACGAAACCTCTGAGCAGCCAGTCTGTTCTGTTCTCGTCTCCTCTCTACTTTCTCTACCTCGTCTGGCCGTAACTATATTTATTGATAAGAAGATTTGATAAAATCTCAGAGTGAAGACTAAAAACTAACAGATTATTTATTTCAAAAGTATTAGACAATTAATTTCTGCCTTGTTTCTTATTCCCCTAATAGATTTTTCAACAAAGAAATTCAGAATTACTGCCATTTTCTTGAAGATTTTCTGGGGTTTTCGAAATACTTTTTTTTAAAGAATAGTTAAAAGTTTGAATATAAATTAATAATCATTGATTTTCATTTTTATCAAAACATGTATATCGCTCATAATGATTAATGGGTTGTGTATTTATGAGCTAGAAGCGCGGTTCTATACATGTATATTAATTGTTTACATTAAGGAACGGGAGGCATTTCTAGCTAAGGGGTTCCATCCTATTATAATTTTGGAGAAATAAGTCGTAAAATGTATTAATGATAAGCAGTTTTGGGGATATTCTAGGGAGGATATCGGGAAAATCAATTTCTCCTCGACCCGTCTATTGTTTAAAGCCACATCTCTCTAAGATGAAACAAGTGAATTTGGAATCTAAAAATATTCTTACCTCTGAATTGATAGGGTCTTCAAACTGGACCTGTAATTCCTCTTTCCCCTCCGCCAGCCGCCTTGTCTGTATGGTGTACTTCAATTCTTCTTTAACAAGGGGAGTTAATTCACCAGTTTCGAGGGCCATCTTCGTGGCTTCTAAGATTTTCTCGTTTTGTTTTAGAGTTGAGTGATCTATATCAGGGACTTCCTGATTTCTTGTTTCATCACCTTCCAATAGTAAAGAAATCAACAATTGTTGTTGGGATATTCGTTATATTTTTCTCCATCTCGGAAAACTTTGGTAATATTATGCAGTTTGAAAATGTCCCAGTCAGCATCTTTTCCCGAGTCCTGTAAATAAGTGATATTTTCTATTCAATACCTTCAGACAAACTAACCTAGCTGTTGTAAATTTTGATATCTTTATAAAATTCATGAGAAATATTGAAGGCTGTTTATCAATTTTTTTTATGAATGACATATATTTGAAATTATTCTTTTACTCTCAAATTCACACGAACCTCTTACTCCAACGTAGAATGTTATGAAATACCTGTAGATCATGATATTTATAGTACACCTTAGTCGGAAGGTTTCTGACTTAATCCATTTCACAGTAATTGATCATGTTGATCGAGTGAGGCTATTTTTAGTATTTTTAAATTGTATGCGCTGATATTAATTGTTTCTTTTTGTTTTTTCTTCAGTTGATCATCTATTTAATTGATATCTAATCAATTGTATATGCTTTCATAAAAATTAATTATAAATAGATTGGTTTAGTAGATGCATAAGGAACTATTTTAACTGATATAACAAAGTTTTCCCTTTCTGTTAGTCTGATCGTTTAAGGTGTAGGTAAAGATTTTGATATTTGTCTACTTTTGATTTTGATTAATCTATATACTAGCTTTATATCATATACATAAAATGCTTACTTCTAGTCTTAACTCTAACTCTTCCCTTTTTATCAAGGACTTTTGAATATTGATAATTCTAAATATATTTATTATATGTTAGATAGCTTTATATTATAAACATTATAAGATATTATATATATGATTCTGAAATAATTCACGAGAGGACCAAAAATCATAATTCATTGTAGAATGAACCATGTCGTTGTTGAAAATTATAAATATAAATCTACTTTAAATATCATGAAATAATTTTACCTTCGCAAGTGACTCTCGAGTTAAATACCCCCTCCTATTCTTTATACTAATGAATGTCATAGTAATTTGGCAGCAATTATGACTTTATATAGAGGAAGAGAGGTAAACATCGCTAGAACTTCCTGATCCTGAAAATTTTCATTTTCTAGATTACCTCCCTTTTATATAATTTCCAATGGGATCGTCTCAGTATATTTTCAGAAAATGAAGAAGGAAACAAACTTCTCTTCGTGGAAATCAAAAGTCTTTCATGTACTGTAAGCTAGGTGAATGCATGAGGCCACATTGTCTTAGTGGGACCTGATTTTAACAGATTTAATAGATCTTCATGCATGACATTGAGGTTTTCAAACGATTTTCTATTTGATATTCTAATGATTTTACATTTTAAAATATTTAAAAATGAGTTTGATATAACAACACCGTCTGTGCTATTTATATAATAGATTTACATGTAGCATCGTATATAATATATATGGAAATGAAATCGAAATTAAATTATGCAGATTTTCAAGATTTCTGGCAAATAACGCGCCAACACCGCCCTATCTATTGTGACGATAAAATATATCTATCTAATCTTACTAGAATTGTATCATAAAGCACGTGAATGTATATGAAGTTATAAAGTATGGTCAAAATCACTTTCCCTTTGCATCGTTTCTAGTAATACGGAAGTGTTCCAACTACTTACCTTTCTGAATAAATTTCAAACCAATTCTAATGCTGCAGACACGTGTTTCGTATAGTAAGTCCTCATCTGTGGAACTTAATTAATAACGAAGTGATTTTCAATCATCTGTTTTCTGAATTTCAATTGATGCATTTTGCAAAGAGTGCGGTGGTATTTTGTTTTTAAGTTTGAGAATTATGTGGATGTCTAAAAGCGTCAAAGTCATTATGTGATTTGTAATATCTGTAAATAAGAGGTTTTAGCTTCTATGCAGAGTATTTTTGGATTTGATCAAGTATGGATTCATATTAAATGACATGAGACATTTTATTGTAAAAACAAAATATAATTAAATTACCTTCGACCTCATTTTCCTGTTCTGTTAATTCTTTTTCCTTTTACAAACCAAATGCCTCGAGAATATGTAACCAACAGAAGGGTCTGTGAATCAGAAAAAAGATTCTGTGTGGAATTGCATGCTAGATGAATTTCTTTGGAACATCTCTAGAATTTATATATCCGCGAAGACTAGGATATTTATAGATAGATATTTATAAACAAAAGAGGTCAGTTGTACAAAGTCGCTTCTAGTTTCATCCTTTTTCCAGATTGATCAGTGACATCAATGACTGTCTACATCACAAGACAAGCCATCTTTACCAGATATGTACACAGACATCTTTACCAGATATGTACACAGACAAACATCGAATTTGACAAGTGTTCATGGAACTGTTGCGACGGATGTTGCATGCAAACAGGAGATGGGCACCTGGTCTCACTACATCAGCTAGTAGTACTTCATCGATGTTTACGTGTATTTGGAATATTATTTATTTCGGGGTTCGCAGCCTTCCATTGGAAGTTCTAATGATTTTACCTTATCATTTCGACTTTGAGACGGAATAAATGATGGGTACTTCTTCGATGTTTACCTCATACCTACTGATATATCGATCGTGGTGTGAAGAAAATAACTATTCTTTTTGATTAACTAACAAATAATAAAAATTATAAATAAGGCACAGGCAACATGAAACATGAATTAAAACAAATTTAATAGAAGGAGAATAATTTATAATGATATTGAAATATATTATCTAGTTCACCATATGTGCATTTCAACAAATAATGTATCATCAGTGAGGCCGAAAGAGAGGGAAATCTATATAGTGAAAATTCTTCACACGACCTAAAATGTAAATCAAAGAGCTATGGACAGAGCTATGTCATGAGGGAGATACTCCTTAGTTTCGGAATAATTTATTCTATTTAGTATCAGAAAATCTACAAATATATTTCAAATTAGTGCAAAATGTTCACATGGAGTGACTCCTACCGGGCACCTGGTCCCACCTCTAGCTTGCTCTAGGGGTCCGTCGATGCTCAGGCTGGTGCTCTATTGTAAGTGCTGTTGAGATTATCGTCAGGATCTTCTTAAACCCATTTGTGTCACACTTATGCCTTTTGCTGTGCGTAAACATCGACGGAGGGTGCGGCTAGCCAACAGGAGATGCTCACTCCTCCCGGGTACCTGGTCCCACCTCTAGCTTGTTAGGGGTCCGTCGATGCTCTGGTTGGTGCTCTATTGTGAGTGCTGTTGAGATTTCGCCAGGATCTTCTTTGACTCATTTGGATAGCCATCTGCTTAATCAAAGCAAATTTTGTGGTTTCTTATTTGATAACGTATAATACGTCTCGAAAGGAACGAAGGGATCCTTGTGAACGATACAAATGGCAAGTGCTAAACTGGTTGCTTCAAGAATGTATGAAAAGATTTCGCCTTCCGTAGGTTATGAACCCGAGACCCCTTGCTCAGCAGAATTTCTAAATGCATTCTTGACTAAACAGAACGATTCTTCACCATAGATAGATGACTTATGATATACAAGAAAATACTACATGATTTCACCTTTTTTCAGAATAAAATATGGTTTTCCCCATATCCAAAAACAGAATGGACTTCGCACACGACAAAAATAGCACGGGTTTTCCCCAGATCTATAATTAGCAATTACTTCTTTGTATGCCAATAATAGCACGGGATTTCCGACATCTAAATATAGGACAAATTGTCCTTTGTATGTCCAAACATAATCTTATCTGGTTTCTACTACAGTGGTTCATCTGAGATGTCTTGAGGGGATAACCACGAATAAGTTTATCATTCCTTCTCTTTTAGAAGCAAAGGGAGGAAGGAATCTCCAACCAGACTCGGTGACAGCACCCGCAGCAAAGCACCAAAACACCTGTATGATTACGTGCGCATAACCCTCCCCCTTTTCCGGTTACCCAAAGGTCTCGATGAACGCACAATTGTGAAGTACAATAACCTCTTCACTGTAAGATTATCGCAAAAATAAGACAGTTAATAGTGTATCTTGTCGCAACTGGCCGTCCTAAAATGTTCGCACTGACTGCCCATCGGATTTGTTGGTTTATAGGAAGTCTTTTGTGTTTAATTTTTCTATATCATATTCGATGTTCCTTATCTCTTTTATGTGTTTTTGCATAGGGCGCTTAATGTTTCAATGATGTGGGTGCTGGAAGCGAGTCTGGTTTGAGATCCCTTCCTTTATTGTCTCTTACAAATTCAAGTTGCAGTGAGTAGAATAAAGCATAGATTAGCACCCTAGTATGAATTATCATTTGAAACGTCTCGATTTTACATATCGATTCATATTCAGAATCTCTCTGATTCTTTGAGAGACCTACATGCGTATTTTGTAATATTCAAGTACAGGTCCACGTAAGGATCAAGCAGTTGATAAACCTTAAAATTACTGCATAACTTTTTTTCTATTGTGTTCAGCCTCCATATGAACATTCAACACCCGCCGCTTCAATTCGGTAGAACTGTCAAATCCGGTTACTTCCATTTCGGAAGACATAGAGTACATTCTTTGGTTGGATGGTTCATATCGTCTATGACGGAATATCATCCACCATTCTGGAGAGTGGGACATCATAGTGTATAACGAGTTTCCCATATCGACCGTAGAACTTCCTCAGTGACGATGTTAGTCGGTCACAAACATATCCCTGACTGAGAAGCTTATCTGAAAGACGCCTTGCTCTCAGAACAAAATCCGTATATTTGGTACTTGCTCTGGCATAGCGTATCAACTGAGATATGAACACGCCATAAACAGGCGATGAAAGGATGTTGCTACTCAGAACACAAAAGTTTGTAATGCTGAAATTGAAGTCGTCACGTTTGTCATAGAGTGAGGTGTTCAAGTGACCATCAGTGTCGTAGGACAACCTTATGTCCAAATAGGATGCTGAATTATTTGTCTCTATAGTTTCTTTGACTTCAAGCTCCGAAGGATAGATACTGCTCAGGTAATCTGCGAATTTTGGATTATTGATGGACAACACATCGTCTATATATCTGTTAGTAAAGTTGAAGTCAGAAGCTAAGTATCTTTTCTCTTCATAGACCAAAGATTGAATGAATTCAGCTTCGTACGAGTAAAGGACAATGTCGGCAAGGAGCGGGGCACAATTAGTACCCATTCGAATTCCGACAATTTGCTGGAAGACCTTTCCTCCAAACACCACAAAAATGTTGTCGATCAGAAAATTTAACATCTGAATAATATCTGTTTCAGTGTACTTATTGTCAGAATCGGACTTTTCTTTTACAAAGTAGGTTTTGTCATAGTTAACAACAATAAATTTGTATTTGCGATTACCGTTCTTATTTGTAAACGCATTACTTATAATTTTTGCGAGTCTTTCTTTCAATTTAGAATGTGGAATTGTAGTGTAAAGTGTCGAAAAATCAAAGGCTTTGATCGAATGGACTCTACTAAAATGAGTGGATTTCAGATGTTCTAATACACCCCGTCCGGCTTTAGTGTTACCTTTCGTCGATCGTAGCGATTAGAAATAACGTCAGACAGAGGGATGATTAGAGTTCAACTCAGTCAAACCAGACAGCGATGAAAGGTAAACCACGTGATGCCGGTGTGCACAAAGCATGTCGCAACAACTAGGATCGACTTTGATTGGATAGAATTTACTATGATAGTAAAACTGTTCATTGAGGTGAGGTTGTCCTCATAAGGTGAAAATTCAAACTGCAAACAGAAACGAAGTAAATGAAGTGTACCAAGCATGACAAAGTATGACAGGATCACAATGCTAGATTGATGTTAAAGTAAAATAAGTAAAATATATTTTTAATCAATCTTTGTTCTTAGTTTAAGAGGGTATTAAACTGGATCGCGGGAGGAGCGAATCCCCCTTTAACTACTCCTCTCTCATCCTCCATCATTCACACACTTCTTACTTACATTAATAGAAACATATGCTACGATTTATCTAAAAATATTTTCAAAAGTATTTCAACCGATCGGCCGCATGCTACATTTAAATTACAATGTTCACTTTTTTCTTGAAAATAGCGAACACCCCCTCCTTCCCTCCTCCAAGAAAGCAAAGGTTCTTCTAGTTCAAGAACGAAGTAAAAATTTAAATATGTAACGGTTTTATCGTATATGTATAGGTCTTTTTTTATCCAATTTGTACAGTGGGTATTTCCCGACTGAGACAATCTGAATACAGCTCACGGTGTAATTAGGCGTTCGTTTGGAACTGACATCTATGTAAACACGCACCTGTATGATGTAATATTTAAATGTCTCGATCAACGAAAGGTAACACTAAAGCCGGACGGGATGTAGTTCCTTCGAATTCTTTAAAATCCAGATCTGGTTGATACCACTGCGAGAATATACTGTCGAACAATATTTTTGAAGCCCAGATTTGATTTCAGATAAAACTTTGTTGAGTAAGATCGATACAAATTTGGTAGAATATTTTGAGGAACCAGCGATGAAACGTTGTTTGTACGGATTCTTATGCATTTTAGGTATGCAGTATATGTATGGTAAATCTAAATCTAAATTGTTAGTGTCGAAGCAAAGGAAGCAAGAGCTGATTTGTGATTATCTATTATTTCAGAGGCAGAAGGGTTGTTGGGGTGTAAGTGTGATTTCCAGGTGTTGAATTTAAACCCAACCATTTAACTAGACTGTCGAAATAGTACTTTTTGCAAGTAAATGTGTAATTATTTGAGGCCTTGTCCACTGGTGTGATGACATAATGTTCTTGGAGGTAGGTAAGCTCTGTGATAACATCAGGGTCTTTAAATAAAGACTCGAATCTGGTGTTCACAGTTGATTTTAATCGGAACATTCTAGATAAAAGTAACCCTCTGATTGATTTTTTCCATTCGGAAAGGGATGTCGAGCTGTACATCCTCTTTCTTTGCCCAACGTCTTGCATATTCTTCACAAGAGTCCATGATAATTTTGACATTTTGGTTCCATGTAAAGGACATACTTTCTCTGTATTTGGGACCTTTTTCTAACAATTGTAGTTATAGAGGGTAGCAATGTTAAACGTCTTCAAATTCAATAGCATCATTTAAGAACATATCAATTTGCAGCATGGACCAGACCATACATGAATTATATATATAGAGAATTTTTTCCCACCTTTTCTTTCTTTCATAATTCTGTAAAAAGTATTAGGTGAATATCTCGCTTCACCATCGCTCCCTTGAGAAATGATGGGATTTCCAACAAAAGTCGGTTGCAGCAAGAACAGCAAAACACGTAATGCAAACCAAAGGAGCCAACAACATAAAGCACTATCCAACAGTACCAGGTTGCAGAGTCCACAGCAAAACCCCAAAACACCCAATGTAAAACACAGAGAAGACGTGCACTGAAAGAGACGCAAAGGGACAGGGAACGTCAACGCACAACACAGAAACATCAAACACAAAGGACTACACATAAAACAAATATTACAAAACAAAATCAAATTAAAAGCAAATTGCTTTAACATTAATGACCTTTATTAAAGGCAATGTATTCTAATTGGCAACTGAGCAACTACTCAACCAAGGATATATTTTTTGAGTTACTTTGTCGCTGTTACTTCTTGGGCGATACAACGAAAACATAAAACACTATAACTATATCCTAAAATTGTCAAATCCTTAGGTTAGAACCTATTTAACTGTTTTGGCTGTTTTCACAGTTGAAATGATTAGGGTATCTAGCAGGGAGCAGATGCATTTGACTATTTTTTTAAAGATAAATATAGTTCAACATACGTTCGAAAACAACGAAATACATATAGATATTCCTTTTTATTGCTATGATTATAATTCCATTTTTTTTCCATACTTGATTTCCAAACTTGATTGAAAACAAGACAATTAAATATGTGTACTTGTAGTGTATAATTTAATGCTTCTATCTTTTTAACACACTAAATATTACAATATTTATTTTTATTTCGTAATGAATGTTACATATGTAATATGCAATTTCTGTAAAGTACAACGATGAACATATTTAGGGTATTATTTGTGTGTAAACATAAGCACCATAGTTGTTTCTTCTTTGACAAGGGGAGTCAAGGGCCATCTTCGTAGCTTCTAGGATTTTCTCATTTTGTTTGAGAGTTGAGACAGATGGAACCATATCAGGGACTTCCTGATTTCTTGTTTCATCACATCCAATAGTAAAGAAATCAACAATTGTTGGTAGGTTCTTTATATTTTTCTCCATCTCCGAAAACTTTGGTAATATCATGTAGTTACATTTTGTCCCTGTCAGCATATTTTCCCGAGTCCTGTAAGAACAATAATTCATTCTATAATATTCATTCAGTATGCAAAATTACAAATTTTAATATCTTATCAATAAAAAAAATCATGAGAAATATTTAGGTCTAATTAAAAGTTTGATTTTTGATACAAGTATCATAAAAATTATTTTACTTTAGAAATCAGCACTTCTCCAATCGACGTACAGTGTTCGTAAGTTGGTAAAGTAATTGATCTATTTTAGTCTAGTCACCAAGATCACTCTAAAAAGCCAGAAGGACCCCGAAAGCTATTTTTCGTCAGTGTCTGTACTTGCAGGCTTTTTTTTCCTTTTTTGGGGGGGGGGGTATAATGGAATCTATAGAAAACCCATCTCTTCGTATCATTGAATTTGGCAGAGAAAGACCGGATAATTATGTTTGGAGATTGTATAAAAACGTGTAAAAAGAGAAAGCAAATGAATTTCTGAAATGTGGCATCTGTACGGTATACATGAATATACCCAATTTAGATATATTACGATGTGAGCATGATCAACAAAATGCATTAAAGGCTTTTTAAGCCGATTAATGTGATAAAAAATGTATACAAAATACACAATTTAAATAATTTGAAGGTATTCATGATGAATAATATTTTTGAATGTTAGTTTCAATGAATAATTTTCAGTGTCATCGTTAAATAGGGACGTTTAAATAAAAGACATTTAGTGTTTTATGATATAAAGTTATAAACCTTAATCAAGAACGTAAAATTTATGTACCATCACCTAGTACCTGTTAAAAATTAAAATTAATATAAATCTCACGGAAAAGGATATAAGAAAGTTCTTTGATTATATTGATGTTCTTTTTACAAAAAACAAAAAACCAAAAAATCTACTGGCATGATCGGATTTTCTGCTCTTGATTAAACATTGAATATGTACCATTCATTCGCGAATTAATACACGAGGATTAATAACTTCTAAAATTATAATTCATTTTAAATTAATCGAGTCGTTGTAAGAAGTTTCAAAATTATACATACTGGTAATTTAAACTCAAATAATATTTCACGAAATAAGTTTATGGCAACTACTTCATGATGAATTCTGAATAATGAATCTGAGCGCAATATAACCCCGCCCCCTTCTAATCCCATTTTAATGCTTTAGTCACAACGAGGAAGACAGGTAACCATCACTAGAACTTCCTGATCCTGAAAAATTTCAGTTTAAATTTCTAGATAAAATGAAAATAGTAAAATTAAACGTGCTTACCTCCCCTTGTATCATGTCCAGTTGGATTGTCTGAGGGGAGTATCCACCTGTAAGCCAGGCTAATGAATTTAAACATTAATAATGATTAGAATTTTGTCCCTAAAGAAAAACGTAGCTAATTTTAAGCAATAAAATATATAGAGGATCTTAAATAGTTTTCAAACGGTATTGTTTTACATGCTTAGCTTTGCATGGCGAGGAGGTTAATATTTAAAAATGAATTAATATATGAAAAAAGTTAATATATGAAATAGTAATATCATTTGTGATTATTTATCTTACATGATAAATTCAACACCGTACTTGATGGAAATAAGGTGCTTATTTTGAAATTTCGACGTCATATCCGGCAAAGAATACGTCAAAGTCTTCGTATCTGTTGTTACAATTTATTTCAATAATCTCTCAGTACCTGTACTTTATTATTTTTTTCTCTCACATTAAGGCATACATGTATATACGTTCCCTTATTCCGCAATAAGGATTTATAATAATGGTAAAATCCCTCGTTTTGGAATTAAATCGTGCGCATCGTTAATAAGTTTGGTAATTTTTTTCTTTGCCTTTTTAAAACGTCAAAGTAATTATGTAATTTCTATAAATACGAGCTTTTAAATATGATGTGACAAGTTATTTTTAGGTATGATGAAGATTAGCAACATGGAAGTGTTCCTACTCTATTCCTTCCGAAGAAAATTTCAAATCAATTTATTATGCACCAGACACGTGTTTCGGATATTAAATCCTAATCAGTGATGCTTCCATCCAAAGTGATTTTAGACACAGCCAAAATTCACTTGGTTATATTTTTTGAAATTAAATTTGTGGAATTTGCAGAAAATGCGCGGCTCCAAATATCCTATATATAGGGTCGATTCAGTAGCATATCCGAATAAAATTATGTTCAAAATAGCATAGGAGGGATGGTCCTAAGACGTTAACCTCCTTTAATTTCGATGATATTTTTGAATGATCGTTTCTTCAACGCATTCGAAAATTTCTATTAAAATTTTTAAAAGTTGGGTGCTGTATCATCATATCCCAATCATACTGCTACATCTTTCGATACATTTTGGACATAATAACCTTCACACTTTTTGGCCGTATAACATTGTTTAGATTGAGGATCACTGACGAGCGTTAAGTACCCGAAACGTGCATATCTGGTCTATGATGCAAATCTGTTCTTAAATGATGCTATTGAATTTGAAGACGTTTAACATTCTGAGGATTTGCTACAACTAGAAGAAATAATTACGGATAGACGGATGGATATTTAGATCAGCATTGCGTCGTAATTCGAACAAAAACTGATTGATGATCATTCTAGAATAAAGTGTTTCATGGTATTTATATGTATGCATGTTGAGTTTGACATTGAACCAAAATTGTGGTAGGATCGATCGATATGGATTTTGTGGAGCATGTTAAACGACTTCACATTCAATAGCATCTTTTGGATCCGCATATTCTCTGAAAATAAATGCACACATTTAAATAATAATAAAAAAAAAAACAAAAAAACAAAAAAACAAGAGGGCGCCACTGCAATGAATTTTTGCGGCTCCTCGAAATCACTTGGCTGCAAGCATCACTGAGGAGGATTTAATATCCAAAATACGTGTCTGGTGCATGGGTTGAAATTTTCTTCAAGAAGGTAAAGAGATGAAACAATTCCATATAATTAAGAACAGATAGAGCAGCATGGACCAGACATGGACGTTTCGGGTACTTTATCCTCGTCAGTGATCCTCTCAACATTGTAATATTGCCAAAGAGTGTAAAGTTATTCTGTCCAAAAATGTACCAAATAACGTTGCTGGATGGGTGGGATAAATTTCGAGAAATTTTGATAGAATTTCGAAATTTAGAATTTCGAGATTCGAATGCGTTGAAGCAACGATCTACCGAAGTTGATCGTACTTGGCTACATGTGTCATGGGGGACTCTTGGTCCAACAGCAGTGACACTAACTCTTACAGTGATAATGCTTTTGTTCACAACAATTGTGCGTTCTTCTTGATAACAACACCATTTTCTACGAACGCGATAGAAGACCGTCCTTATAGTCGGCACCTATTACCCATTGGTATCGTTGGTTTACATGTAGTTTTTTATGCTTTGTGTTTTGATATCGTATCTAGTGTTCCTTATACCTTTGAGTCTCTTCTTGTGCTTGTTTGATTTGTGTTTTACATACTTGGGTGTTTTGATGCTTTGCTTTTGGTACTGCAATTGAGTCTTGTTTTAGATCCCCTTCCGCTTTCTTTGATTGAAAACAAGACAAATAAGTACTTCTTGTGAGTGATTTATTATATTTGTCAATGCTTCTGTTTTATAATTCACTAAATGATATAACATGTTCCTTTTTTATTTCATAATGAATGTTAAATATGTATTTCTGGGGTGCAATTCCTTCATAACAATTCTACGAAAAATTACAATGTATGAACATATTTAAGGGGTGCTACTTTTGCTTTAAATATATGTGTGTAAATATAAGCACCATATTTGCTGCATTGCACAATTAAGAATAATTGGTATGTCGCGTCACATGTGATCTCAGTAGCCAGGGAAGTCATGAGTTGAGAGAAAACTCCTAGTAAGTACGATACTACTATTTGAGTATTTGGCTATGACGAACATCCGGTATGCGGACTTGGTCTTGTTTTTAAGTTTGGTCAATAAATGAGATTGACTATTTTTTCTTCATTTTTGGGATAAAATGAGATGATTATAGACGTTTATATATCCAAGTCTTCATTTAATGAAAAACTGCTGATCACCATTCTTGTACGGACAGACCGCCATATGTTCGTTAAGTGCATGATTTAGTCGATCCCTCTCTGTCTGTAGTGTTTGTATTTCTCTCCGAAGTCTCAGATTTTCAGACAGAAGTTTCTGATTTTTCTGAAAAAAAGAAAACAATTATTATTATATTATAAATAAAGATAAACACTCAATGTCCAAGAATATTCAGACTCTCGGTCTTTAACATGAATTAGACACGTGGACACGAACGATTTGTGTTTTTCCACATGTTCACTAAAGGTCGAGATGTCGAAAATTATGGACATCGAGTGTTTATTGTTATTTATTCTTATACATAACTTCTCTATGGAGGACTTATTTTCATTTTTTGAATAAGGATTATGATTTGAATCGAGGGGCTGTACATATTTTTAGGAATAAAGGTACTTGCATGGACACAACGGCTTTTACAATTCTTATGTTCATTGCAAAAATAAACTTCGTTGATTTCTGCTACATAGTCATTGAACCCAAATACAATATATTAGAAAATAAATATACATTCAATTCCTTTTAGCAACAAATCAATGTCATGTTGCTTTACTTAAAACAGTTACTTCATTGTAACTAGATAAATAAATAAATAAATAACTTGAAATTAAATCAATTAATAATGCATACACTGGACTTTGATAAATGCCTTTTGTAGCTCGTCTCCCCTGGATTTTTGTCTCTGACGAAACCTCTGAGCAGCCATTCTGTTCTGTTCCCGTCTCCTCTCTACTCTCTCTACCTCGTCTGGTCGTAACTTAATTAATTGATAAGAAGATTATTATAATGAGATACAAAACTATCAGATGACTTATTTCAAAAGTAATCGACGATTAATTTCTAACATTTTTATTATTTTTCTACACAGATTTTCTCGACATATAAATTCTGACTCGATCACTGCCATTTTTCCAAAAGATTTTCTGATATTCAGTTTTGTTTATCGCTCATAATCACAGGTTATAAGCGCGAGTCTAAATTGTTTCCATGGGAGAAGGTGAAGGTAATTTAGCTATCCTATACATATTGGATAAATTAGGTGTAAATTATCTGAATGATTAGAAATTTTGGCATATTCTACACGACCTCTCTGGAACCGTGGAGGGTTTCGTCAATATTGTTTATTTATTTCAACATTTCTCCCTTAGATGAAAAAAGGTGAATTGGAATCTTATTCTTACCTCTGAATTTATAGGGTCTTCAAACTGGACTTGTAATTCCTCTTTCCCCTCCGCCAGCCGCCTTGTCTGTATAGTATACTTTAATTCTTCTTTGACAAGGGGAGTTAATTCACCAGTTTCGAGGGCCATCTTCGTGGCTTCTAAAATTTTCTCGTTTTGTTTGAGAGTTGAGACGCACATATCAGGGACTTCCTGATTCCTTGTTTCATCACATCCAACAGTAAAGATATCATCAATTGTTGTTGGTATGTTCGTTATATTTTTCTCCATCTCCGAAAACTTTGGTAATATCATGTAGTTAGACTTCGTCCCCGTCAGCATCTTTTCCTTAACCCTGTAAAATTACTTATTTTAGAATTCGGTACAAATTCGCTTTGAACACTGAGTTACTCGTAATGTAGCTGGGGTGTCGGGGCGGCTACATTAATAGTAAATCGACAATAATAAATACCTTAATATGAGATACGTCTTGACTGTTTGGAGTTCGCGGTGAGAAGGCCAACTCTCGGGGAAAATCACGTGCTCTCTCGCGGGATAAAAGGTCAGGGTCAGCGACTCGATTTCTGAGATATGACGATCCCGTCATTAGCTACCACATTCCTCCCCGTCTTATTAGCGACCTCCTGCAGCTGAAAAAGCTAACTAAATCGACTAAGGCCAAAATAGTCAACATAAAAGGTAGAATTAGTAATTTTGCAATGGACCATAAATATTGCCCAAGCAAACATGTCATTTCAGGAATTGGCAATGGACCGTTTTCACTGCCCAAGCCATGATCTATGTATCAAGATCCTAGTGTCCATATAGGGTCTGTCCATTCCTCAACGTCTGTCCCAGGACTTGTCCAACTGGCTGATTGAGGTGGGCGGCAACTAGGCTGGCAATATCTCCAATGAACGCTGGGGTATTCACTCCCTTCCTATGTGGAGGCATGTAGGGGGAATCTGTCTCCAGCAGCAGGCGATCCATTGGGATAATTTTGATGGCCTGAATTTGCTCCCTGGAAAAATCCTGGACAGCCGCAGTATAGCCAAAATAAGCGTTGGGGAACAGACTTCTCCACTCCCGTACCAATTCCCGGTCCCCCGTAAAGCAATGGACATGCATCTTTTGTTCTTTAGGGCACACTTTGGTAAGAATTTGCATGGCCCTAGCATGTACATCCATCCCAATATGATCATTTGGGGTTCCTCGCAGATGGAGCACTATTGGTATCTCTGGAGTGGCTAAACCAAGTATCTTACGAAATACTTCCTCCTGACGTCTCCATTCCTTGGAGGAAACGGTACGGTCGAGGCCTATTTCACCTATAGCAGACACTAGTCCTGTTCTCAAATGATGTTGTAAGGAGAGGAAACGCTCCACCGTCAGCTCATCAACATGCTTGGGGTGTACGCCCAGAGCGAGTCTCCACTTACCCATTGGCGACAAAACTGCAGGGTAAGTTTGCGGCTCACTGTGTACGATAACACCCCCAACAAGCTGAACCTTCAGGCTGGGTCGTCCGGTCTGGTTGGTTCCTCGTAGAAGGTCCTCTACTGTGGCTCCATGTGGACTTCCCCATAGCCGTTGACTAGTGCGGTCCAGATGAAAATGGCTATCAAAAGCACGAAATTCGTCGACATCTGGCTCATTGTTGTTAGTATCGGTATCACTAGAACTACCACACTGGTCAACCAACACAAACTCCTCTTGTTCCTCGATAACAATATCTTCCTCGGAGTCTTCTTCAAGCTGTCTGGAACTGGGAGTTTCTTCCGTGGAGTCCCTCGCTGTCAGGCTGCCTGGAACTGGGGTTATACTGCCGTCTGACACATATTGACTGCGTCTCTCAACAGGTAACCTCAGCAACAGAGCCACCTGACAACGCCAATGAAGCAAAACAGCTGGCGAGTTCACCGGGTGCATATTAAAGGTCTCAGGTTCCTCCCACCTCTGGAATTGGCACAAGGCTTTCATCTCAATGGTATGATCCTGGTGAATTTCGGATGTAGGGGGCAGGTCCTGAGAGTCTGTCACTGCTGTCATGGCGTCCTCGAGGCTAGCGTTTTCTCCCACACTGGCACGAATCAGGGACATCAGTGCCTCATATTTTCTCTGTAGGCTTAAGACATCCACAGACTTGTCGTTGAACAGAGGAGGCAAATGACGTTGATGAATATGTCTCCTCAGTCTCTTGTCTACTGATCCGCATGCAGGAAAGGGACAGACTGGTCGGTTGGAACTGCTTTGTACTGTATCAACTTTTACGGTGATCTGTCCTTGGTCCTCTGCATCCACATCTACTCTTCTGGGAGGCTCTGGAAGGCGAACAGGGGACATCTGTGGCCTCTGCGTCTTACGACAAGTTCCCTCAGATGCATCTGGCAGTCGTCTCTTCCTTGAACTAGCCACAAATACCATGGAGGCTAATCTTCCAGTCGAAGTAGATGGTTCATCATCCATACTTTCAAAGGTCCAGTTTGGTGGTTGAATTTTCCTGTTTGGTTGTTGTTTAGTCAAATTCGGTGGTTGTATAGTCAAATTTCGGGTTTCTTGTTTGTCCATGTCCAGTGTTTCATTCTCTATTGGTGTTGGTGTCAAATCCAGAGTATCGTCCTTTGGCATTTGTTGGTCCATGTCTGATGTTTCAGTCTCTGTTGGTGTTTGTGTTAAATCCAGGGTGTTGTCATCATGGGTTGACAGAAGTGACAAAGGAGGCCCAGCCGTAGCAACAGCCGTACGCTCCTCTGCCACAACCGCCACAGGATCCTGAGGCTCGCTGTCTGCAGCATTTTCCTGAAGAACAGGAATGGTAGGGTCCCTTTGAAGACGGATGTCCCTACACATTCCCGAATCCAGTGGATCCTTAATGTCCACATTAACCTTCCTACGGGAAGTGAACTTTTGACCAGTGAGTGAAATCAGGTGCTGATCAATCCATGATTCATGACATATATTTCTTGCCTCCTGCCTCAGTTCATTAATCCATTTTTTCTCTCCCTTGTGCTTGGCAATCCTGTATTGCTTCTGGAGGGCGTTGCAAATTTCGTCATGGGAGGCTTCTCTTAGGCAGCCCAAATCAAGTACAAGGGCTTTGGGTGAAAGCAACATATTCTTCCTACACATACGTTCAAGGAACAGCATGTATGGCTCCTCTGGTCTCCTATCCCGGGCGCTACTAGCGAATGTCCTTGTCGGGGCCTCTCCGCCACTCCTCTCATTCTTCCACTGTCGTTTTCCGGATGCCATGGAGATAGGTCTTTAATAAGAGAGACTGAAATAAAAGAGAAGAATTAGACATTGCAATCTGGACATAAATAAATATCAATACACTTCGCCTGTTCGGGAGTTACGTTCACACATGTTCCGTGATACCACTCTCTACACTCTAAGCATTGGATCATAAAAGTACCTACATCAGGACCTCGACACAAACAAAACTGGTTCTTGCTTGGTGAAGATGCCAAGTCCCCTGATGTCTTTTTACCACTTTTGACCCGTTTTTGTACATTTATGACCCAAGCTGGTAGGTCTCGATCTTTGCAGGGTTTTAACCTGTCATGGTTTATGGTCACAAGTTTCTGCCTGATCTTGATTTCATACACATAATCAGACAATTTTCTGGTAATTACACCAGGACCTTTCCAGGAGGGACTAAGTTTTCTACACTTTCCCTTTACTGCTGCTGTATCTAATACATATACGGCATCACCTACCATATATGAGCGAGTAAAGGTTTTCAGGTCATAATCTCGTTTCATCAGATTCTGTGAAGACTTCAAATTTGTCCTAGCAACCTCATGAACCAATTGGATCTGCTCAAGAAGGTTAAGAACAAACTGATCTACACTGTTTTCATCCTGCTGTTCAGGAGGTGGAAATACTAAATCAACAGGCATTGTAATTTCCCTTCCTAACATCAGCATATTTGCAGTGAAACCTGTGCTTCTGTTCTTAGCAGAGCGCAATGCACAGGCAAGTTGAGGCAAGTACTCATCCCAGAGGGTAGGGGTTTTACTAACAAAGCATCGCACAGCATCCATGAGGGTACGATTATAGCGCTCAACTTGTCCATTTGCTGACGGTCTAAATGGTGTTGTCCTGGTTTTGTGAATTTCAAGCTTGTCGCACAGTTGCCTAAACAAAGTGCTTTCGAAATTAGTACCTCTGTCTGTGAATATCTGAAAGGGGTACCCAAATCTCGAAAAGAACTCGTTTACTGCCGCTCGTGCTGTAGCTTCTGCTGATTGGTCCGGTAAAGGTACACATTCAACCCATTTGGTGAACTGGTCCACCATCATCAAGATATAGGAGTTGTTCCTCTTGGTAACTGGTAAAGGACCCAGAAAGTCCAAGTGTACCCTCTCCATTGGAGAACCTGCATGAAACTGTTTCATCGCACACCTAGCCTTCCGGTTTGCCTTTTTGTTACGGTTGCATTTGGAACATGAAGTAACAAATCTCCTGACATCTTGTGACATGGCGTACCAACAAAATCGAAGTTTTAGTCGTGCTAAGGTTCGGTCATATCCCTGGTGTCCTGTAGATGGAAGATCGTGACATAGACTTACGACTTCTGGTCTCATATCTCTAGGGACTAATAGAGCTTTCTCTGAACTTCTATCTGTAGCCTTTTTCCAAAGAACCTTATTCTCGTCCATTTCGTATAGTTCTCGATTTATCCAGTAGTTTTTCGCAGCTTTACTACTAAGAAACAAATCAGATTCTGACGGACATTCATTTCTCAACAACCAACAGACGATAAACTTTAAGTCTAGGTCTGCCTGCTGTTTTTGACTAATGTCCTCCCAAGAATAACCATCAACCCATGACTTGTTATCTTTACTTACCGATTGGCACATTTTAGGTGGGTCCTCAATATCAGGTTCATTAGTATCGGGTAAGTCACACTGAGTTTCTTGATCTTTATGTGATCTGTCAACTTTTACCAAGGGGACTGTGTCATCAATGTCATTGATAAATGCACTCCAATTTTCATGTACTTTGGTGCAGTACTTACATCCTCCACATGGTAGTTCGCTAGGTAGGATGTCAGGTTGGTAAAATGGACAGAACTCTGATTCACTCAGGCGTGACAATGCATCTGCATTAACATGCTTCTTCCCTGGTCTGTGGTGAATTGTCATCATGTACTGACTAAGCTCCTCTAGCCAACGAGCTAACTGTCCGTTGAGATTTTTTAAATTCATCAGCCACTGCAAGCTGCTATGGTCAGTTCTGATGTCAAATGGTCTGCCTAGCAAATAATGGCGAAAGTGGCGAGTAAATCTCACTACGGCTAAAAGTTCCTTCCTAGTAGTACAGTAGCGTCGTTGTTCTGGTGTTAGAGCAAAACTGCAGTACGCAATACATCTTTCTTCGCCATCTTGGACCTGAGATAACTCTGCACCAATAGCAAAGTCAGATGCATCCGTATCGAGAATAAATTTACCATCTGTGGTTGCTAATGTTAGGGCTGGAGCAGAAGATAGAGCAGACTTTAAGGCTTCAAATGCAATCTGATGCCGTTCCTCCCAATGAAATGGGTTCTTACCTGTTAACTCATAAAGTGGAGTTGTTATCTTTGCAAAATCTTTGATGAAGGTTCTGTGGTAATTTGCAAAGCCGCACAGTTTTTCCACATCTTTTGTACAGGTTGGTACAGTCCACTTATTCATGGTTTCAATGAAGCTCTTACTCACCTTTACCCCATCTCTACCTACTGTCCGTCCAAGGTATTCAACTTCGGTCTGGAATAAGTCGCATTTCTTTGCTTTCAATTTGATACCATATTCACGGAATCGTTGGAAAACATCCGTGAGGTTGTTGATATGGTTGAATGGATCTGTCCCAAGTACCAAAACATCGTCTAAAAATGCAAAAACAATTGACCAATGCAGACCTTTTAGTACAAGGTTCATGACCCTACTGAAAGTCGCTGGTGCGTTGCAAAGTCCAAAAGGCATTCGTTTGAACTGGAATAGTCCATATTTGGTAATAAATGCCGTTTTGCACTTGTCTGAGTCCTTGATTTTGACTTGCCAATATCCCCAAGTTGCGTCAAGTTTTGAAAACCATTTGTTTCCTGACAAGGAATCTAAACATTCTTCAACAAGGGGCAAAGGAAAGACATCCTTCTTGGTGACTTTGTTCAAGGCTCGGTAGTCAACACACCATCGCACACTACCGTCCCTTTTGCGGATTAGAACAGGTGGAGAAGCCCATTCAGAGACTGAAGGTTCAATTACTTGAGCTTTGATCATTTTCTCTAAATGTTTCTCCTCTTCTCCCACAAAACAAACTGGTGTGCGTCGTAACCTTTGTTTGATAGGTAAAGATGTACCTGTGTCAATACAATGTTGGATTGCCGTGAAATTACCAATATCATATTCATGCGCTGAAAATACATCGGCAAATTCAATGAGCAAGTTTTTAGAGCTAACTGTTCGTCTTCACTTAGCATATCACAAGATCTATTGTATAAATCCTATAAATGGTCTGGTATTGTGACTGAGTTTACTGACTCGCTTACCTTATTAACACTTTTGATGTCATCAGTGTCTATTTTGGGTACAACATGATGGATTTCTGTTGCTTGTCCTACTACCTGTTTTCGTTTCAAAACTATATTTCGATCAGTGTAGTTGATAAATACCATAGTAGGATCTGAGTTTGATTCCACCAGTGTACATGGAGACAGTAAATTTGTGACACTTGGCTCCACTATACTCTGATTTAATGATTTGTCTACATGACATGACAATTGGAGTACGGACCATGCCGGAACTACCACCCGTTTCCTGATAGTAACTCTAGCAACCCGGACTTGTGAATCAATTGTCCTGTCATTTGACATATTAATCGTTTGATCTTTGATCTTTAATGTATTGGTTTCTAGATCAATCTGAGCACTATGTTTGACTAGGAAGTCTAATCCAAGTAGCATGTCATCTTCAATAGGTGCGACTATTACTACTTCACTAAACTTCATAGCCTCCATCTGTATTTCAATCGGACCTAATTTGTATCCGTTCATTCTCATGTCACGACCTGCGGCATATAGGGTAAGTTTTTTATTGACCTGGGGTTTTGTGTCAAATGAATTGTACAACTTGTCTGAGATTAATGTTACCTCAGAAGCAGTGTCTATAGTCGCATAAATGTTCTTACCTTGTATACATACAGGTATACGTATCATTGAACATGATTTTAACTGACGGATTAGTAATGGTGTTTCACTTTCATCACCTAGGCCCGAAGTCTCCTGGATCAAGTTTAGGCCTCCTCCCTCGATCCTTTCACGTTTAAATGGTCAGCAAAAGTAACTTCCTTCTTGGCCGGTTTGTTGTCCTGGTCTAGTTTGGGACAATTGTTACGGAAGTGACCTTTACCTCCACAGTGAAAACATGTGTCCTTGGGAGTTGGTGACCTACTTCGTCGTCGATTGGGACTGTTTGACCTAGATCTTACCTGAATTTTTCTGTTCATCGCTTTGATTTCCATCATCAGAGATCCTAACTGATTTTCCAAAGAACTAAGCCGAAGGTCTAATTTTGATGTTTCTTCTTTACCTGGCTCCGACTTCTTTTGGAAATTAGAACGGGTCTGACAAATCTTAACCGACTGATTAGAGTCAGAGAATGATTCGTCAACTTCACATCTAATTTCCTTTACCTCTCGTTTACTTTTGTCATAGATAGCTTGATGGTTGTGTTGATACCCTTTTATCTTGTCAATGGTATCCTCAATGGTTGTTAGGCTTAAATTTGCAGCGTACTGGCCAGCCTCACGATCACAACATCCTAGACAGATGCGTTTCACAGCCTGCTTATACATAAATTCATCTGGCAGGTTCTGGTATGCTTTTGTGGCTAATTGTAGAACACGATCTGCCCAGTCTTCGATTGTTTCGTCAAAGCGCTGTTTCATTGTAGCCAGTTTTGTTTGAGCCGTTTCTGGAATTTCTCGTACACCAAATCGTTTATCCATTTTCTGAACTAAGTCATCATAGGTCAAATCTTCATCTCTCTGTAGGATAGTTGTAAAGAATTCTAATGCTTTGCCTTCAAGGGAAAAACATAAATAGTCCTTACATTCTTCCTGATTCCAAGCTTTAACTGCAGCATAGCGGTTAAATTTCTGCTTGAATGCATTCCAGTTTTCCGTGCCATTGTACCTTAACGTCTTTGGTAAGGAGTCGATACCATCTCTACGACGATTACCAATAGGTTGGTTACGTTGATTCCTGTTTGGATCGTTTTGGTTTCTTTGGTTATTTCCACCATTGTTACCTTGGTTTGGATTATTACCACCTCGATTACCACCTTGGTTGATAGGCGCATTGTAATTTTGGTTACCTTGGTTCTGGTTAGCCTGATTTTGATTGGCTTGATTATTTGGTTGATTAACATTAATCTGGTTGCCTGGATTGACATTTGGAGGCACTGGAATAGGTTGATTAATCTGACCTTGGACTTGACCTTGACCCTGTGCATATGGGACAGGTGGATAAGGTCCTTGATTATACTGGCCTTGACCTTGGGGGTAGTAACCTTGAAACTGTGGGTTATATCCTTGATGTGGGGGTTAATAACCTTGACCTTGAGGATTATATCCTTGATATGGTGGTGGATAAGGTCGTTGACCTTGATTGTAAGAGGTCGGTGGATAATGGCCAAAGTTACCTTGGTAGCCCATTCCGTATGGCGGTGTATTATGAACTGAATACTGATTTGGATAGCCAGGTCCAAACTGATTTCCTTGCGGGAACCCATTTGGCCCGACTGACATAATAGGAGTAGTTGGTCCATATTGAGGGGCACTTGATACATAATATGGAGTATGACTGCCCTGTCCGAACTGATTTCCTGGTGGAAACCCATACGAACTGACAGACATAATAGGCGTACTAGTCATGTACATTCCTGGAGTAAAGGGACCTTGACTGGCACCTGGGGGATACATGTTTTGTTGCGAATAGCCAGTACTGATATTTGATTGCGGTCCAAATGGTGGATATTGAAATTGACCTTGAAATTGAGCAGTGCTCTGATTATAAGGGGCACTAGCAGTAGGTGGGGGTATGCGACAGTATTTGGAACAGCTGTATTTGATTGTACACTTTGGGGTGGATAGGTTACTTGTATACCGGTAGTTTGATTTGAACCTGTTGCACCACTAATTGCATAATTCATTTGCATACCAAGTGGTTGATTTCCAGCAGCACCCATTGAACCGGCAGTGGATTTAGGTATTGCACCTAATGGACTATTTCTACTGTTTGTAGACGTTACATTAGTTAGAACATTGGTACTTGTTACAAGTTTTGGGTCACCTTGTGTTGACAGGCCTAAGGGACCGCCATACACAGATACCATAGGTACATTTTGTACTTGCTGAATTGATTTTATATCAGGTGTAACCTGACTAGGAGGGGTAGACGAAGGATCACCTAGCCCAACTTGGCCATGTACACCTTGTTTTTGGTCATTTGGATCGGTTAAATTCAACTGATTGATATTTACCATAGCCGATGGACTTTTTTGTGGACTAAAAGCTTGAAATTGCTGTGTCGTAACTTTATTTTCATCGGTCGAACCTACTTTTGCATCAGTACCTTTCCCATCATCATTATTTTGGAACATGTTGTCCGCTTTTTGATTTTTCTGTTGCACCATACTACCAACATCTTGTATGAAATGGATCATTTGGTCATCTTGTGCATTGGAAGTTCCGGAAACCACACCATTTGTTTGGTCGTTATCATACAAATCATCATTTTTCGTGAAATCCACAGCATCTAATAATTCTGATGTGACTTTCAAGTTTCTAATTTCATTCAATGATGTAGGTGAAATGTTACCTACATTTGACCTATATTGAGAAATTGCCTTAGCGACGGATGGTCCTACACCATGCAATTTCTGCAAGTCTTTCTCAATGGCAAAGTTTATTTTCACTTTGTCCTGACCTGACATGATTGATACTTGATGTTATGAGCTTTAAATGAAAGAGAAAGTATCCAAATTCCTTCCAGGTAAATGAAAATGAAAGTAAATTTCAATGTCGGACTTTCGTAGTCGTGAAATTAACTTCGCACGTGCAATACGAATTAAAGTCTTACACGTGTCAAAAATATCACAAAAAGTATAATTCTCCACCAGGCAATATCATCAACTTTGACAAAATTACCCACGTAAAGAATATAAACAACAACTTGTCAAATAAACGTTGAATTCGTCGACCTCAAAATGGTAAACAAAAATGTCAACCACGAAAATTTCACAAAGTCAACGAGTCGTCAAAAATGTGAAAAATAATGACAATAGATATAGTGACAACCGATAAACGCTACGTAGTCTATGCTCGCAGCGCCAAATTAATGTAGCTGGGGTGTCGGGGCGGCTACATTAATAGTAAATCGACAATAATAAATACCTTAATATGAGATACGTCTTGACTGTTTGGAGTTCGCGGTGAGAAGGCCAACTCTCGGGGAAAATCACGTGCTCTCTCGCGGGATAAAAGGTCAGGGTCAGCGACTCGATTTCTGAGATATGACGATCCCGTCATTAGCTACCACACTCGTCTGTTCTTTTATCTTTATAAAATTCATGAGGAACATTCAGTTTTTTAAAATATGTTCGACATTTTTTGGAAATAAGGTCACTGCAAATTGCCGAAATTTCAACTTTTTTTCTTGCAAATAATGTGCAAACGTCGTCGTATCTATTGTAGCAATTTATTTCAAGAATAAATTGTCTTGATTTATAAATAAACTCGCTTTTTTTCTCACACAAAGGCATTATAGATAAAGCACTTACATGTTTATATATATATACGTTCCTATATTTCCGCACCAAGGATTTATAATTATTTTAAAATAAAATTCCTTTTTCTCGAAAATAGTTTTAGTTTTTTTTTTGTTTTTGTTTTTGGTTTTGTTTTTGTTTTTTTTTTTTTTTTCGATGTCTTAAAAACATTGCTTTTTTTCAAAGTAACAAATTAGAAGCAGAAACGTGTTTCAGCATGCCAATATGCATTATATCAATTGCTCTGGTCTGTACAAATCGCGTGTACTTTCAATTTCGGATTAATAAACTTAAAATCGTAATTTATTTTAGAATTAATTGATTCGCTGTAGGAAGTTTCAGAATGATAAGCAATATAAATCTACTTTAAATACATGTATCATGAAATCATTTTACCCTCGTATGATTATGGCAGTGCATGGCTATTATTGAGCGCAATGTTCAGTGGCTATATTTGAGCGCAATACCCCCTCCCCTTCTATTCCCACAAAGAAAACCAATATTTCAGCAGCATGTCCTCACATAAAGGAAGAGAGATAACCATGACCTTGAACATTTTCATTTTTGTTTTTGGACTCTAGATAAAATGAAAATAGTAAGGTTAAACATCCTCCACCTTGTATCATTGCCAATATAGGATCGTCTGTATTTTCGGAAAATAATATAATAATGAACTTCTCTACTGGGAAATCCGAAAACACATAAAATGTATGTATTTATCTGTTAGCCAGGTTAACGAGGTCACATATATTTATAATGATTAAAATTTTGTCTCTGGCGAAAAACATATTTTAGCGGCAAATAAAATACATAGAGGATAACAAATGCTTTTCAATTTCATATGGTAATTTATGGAACGACCTGTAGTATTTTATGGAACGACCTGTGGTATTTTATGGAGCAACCTGTAGTATTTTATGGATTTAAAATTATGGTAAAATTCCTTTTCTCGAAAATAGTTTTAGATTTTTGTTTTGTTTTTGGTGGTTTTTTTTTCGATGTCTTAAAACGTCAAAGTCATTATGCGATTTGCAATTACTATAAATAAGATATTTTAGATTATGTTCCAAGTTATTATTGGATATGATGAAAACTGGTAAATCAATTTGCTCGTGTTCAGAATCAAGAATTAGGTTAAATGACATGAAACATTTTCGTTTATTGTAAAAAACAAAATACTATCAATAATAAAATAAATCACTTACTACCTTCAACCTCCTTTTCCTGTTCTCGTTATTCTTTTTTCTGTTTCCTTCTTCTATCAAATACAATGCCACGAGAATGTTACCAACAGATTGCAGTGCTGAGCTGTCTTACTTCATGTGGAATATTGCATGTCATTGGTGAAATAGTCAAATACGTAGACTGGCATTGCGTGTCTAGATATAAATATCGCGACGCGATAGCAAAGTAAGAGCAGGCAACTCCAGTCTAGTCAAATACGAAGATATTTTTAGATGAATTTCGGTATACCTCTAGAATCTACTTATAGATAGATATCTATAAAACAAAGAGAGACTACTCTCTTATTTCTTCGATTTAAAAACTACGATTTGTAAACACTCCAATATACACTACTTTTCGGCCCCTTGGCCTTTATCTAATGTAAAAAGAAATAATAATAAAAAACGACGACTAGGTAAAATCCACCTTTGCTTCTCTGGCGTTCATTGAGCAAAATGAACAGCTCATTGCAAAATCAACACGATGAACGCCAGTGATAGCTATAGTCTTATTGTATACACTTGATAAAGACCAAGGGGCCGAAATGTAGTGTTTGTGTTTTTATTTGTATCATCTCTTGCCTCTGGAAGAAATATTTCAATCTTCTATAAAAATAATGATCATAGTTAAAAACACGCGAGATTGATCACATGACTAATTGGATGGCAAAACCCGCCGTGCTGTTTACTTAAAAGCAATGTGATAATTGAGATAATCAATTTTTGCATATATGGGGTTCTTAAACTTTCAAAATTAATTATACAGGCAGATTAAGACAAAAATTGAAGTCTTCATGGTAATTTAGAAGCAGGTAAAATACGTGTATACTTGAAAGAGTCGTCTGATATCGTGTGGGACAGCGAGTGTTAATAGTATTTTATCAGTTTCTGTGTAAATATGATTCTTTTATTTCATTATTTTAACAAATATCCAAAACTTTAAAGGAAGTTAAATGGGGTATATCGGCACTGCATGACTGTACAATGTTCTCAAAGCGGGAGGGATGAAAACACATTTATGTGTTTTAACAAAAATAATGATTGTTCGGCATGCTCAGATCTAAACGTAGCTTCCATTCTGTTTTTGTTTTTTTTAATCACCCGGTCGTTTGTAAATTGCTTACCTGGATGACGTAGGCTAAGGAGACGTGATTTACCTCCGCGACGTCTAGAGCCTGCAACTAGACTTCTAAGCGGTGCGTGACATCAAAGACAAAAATTACATACCGACAGGTAGTCTTTATTATATAATGATATACCCATCGGTTTGAAACTGTCAATCAAAAATTAAATGGATAAAAATTAATAAATTAACTCGAGGAATAAAGTGACCAATCAAAATTGCTGTCATAAAGAAAAAAAAGCGCGGGAGGGGTGGGGGTTGTTCATGCAGCATGTTTTAATTAAAGAGATCTCAGGAAAAGTGTTCCTTATTTTTCATATTTTATTTTGGACCAATTCATATGTTTAATTTGGGCATTAGTTTATTGTAACATTCATAAACTATGATGTGCAATATATCATATGAGAAAAGAAATAGGGTGGATATAAGGGCGGGGAATGGGGGGGAGGGGGGGGGAGGTTGAAATCGATTATGAACGTTAAACATGTTTTATAGAGGTAAAAGTGGTGTCCTACGTACATTTTCACTTATTCTAAGGGAGATGAATTTTTACTTTCTGAGATAGTTCTTTAATTTCTTTTATCAGTAATTTTTAAATATTCCTAAACTATTATGAGTATAGAAATGATTAGTCCGAAAAACCTGACCTAAACCCACAAGGTCCAAATAACTGTCAAAGGCTGGGTTTAGATAAGGTTTTTCGGACTAAGAAATGATGAAAGCCCCTACCTCCAAAAAACGCGAAAAAGGTGTGTGAGGGTTTATTTTTTGGTTGTTGGGCTTTTTGTGTTGTTTTTAGGTTTTTATTGTTGTTGTTGTTTTTTTTGTTGTTGTTGTTGTTTTTTTTTCCATTTTTTTCGACTGTACCACTTTCCTTCTTTTTCTATTATCTGGGAGTGAAGTTTAAGAACCCAGTATTTTTTTTCTGTTTGTTGCGGCGGGAGAAATGTGGCATCTTTAGATAAATTATGATGTAAGCATGATCAACAAGATGCATTAAAGGCTTTTTAAGCCGATTTATGTGATAGAAAATGTATACAAAATACACAATTTGAATGCATAATTTGAAGGTATTCATGATGAATAATATTTTTTAAATGTTAGTTTCAATAAATAATTTTCAGTGTCATCGTTAAATAGGGACTTTTAAATAAAAGACTCTTAGTGTTTTATGATATAAAGTTATAAACCTTAATCAAGAACGTAAAATTTATGTACCATCACCTAGTACCTGTTAAAAATTAAGATTAATATAAATCCCACGGAAAAGGATATCGGGAAGTTCTTTTGATTACCTAGTATATTGATGTGCTTTTTTAAAAAGAAAAGAACAATCTACTGGCATGATCGGATTTTCTGCTCTTGATTAAACATTAAATATGTACCTTCATTTTCGAATTAATACATGGGGATTAATAACTTCTAAAATCATGATTCATTTTAAATTAATCGAGTCGTTGTAAGAAGTTTCAAAATTATACATACTGGTAATTTAAACTCAAATAATATTTTACGAAATTATTTTACCTTCACAGGTTTATGGCAACGACTTCATGATGAATTCTGAATAATGAATCTGAGCGCAATATAACCCCGCCCCCATCTAATCCCATTTTAAGTGCTTTAGCCACAACGAGGAAGAGAGGTAACCATCACTAGAACTTCCTGATCCTGAAAATTTTCAGTTTAAATTTCTAGATAAAATGAAAATAGTAAAGTTAAACGTGCTTACCTCCCCCTCGTATCATGTCCAATGGGATTGTCTGGTGGGATTATCCATCTGGAAGCCAGGCTAATGAATTCCCACATTAATAATGATTAGAATTTTGTCCCTTGAGGAAAACGTAGTTGCCTAATTTTGAGCAATAAAATATATAGAGGGTCTTAAATAATTTTCAAATTTATAAGATATTTAAGGATCAGGCTGGTATAGCTTTACATCGCGTAGCTTTGCATGGCGAGGAGGTCAATATTTGAAAATGAATTTGATATTAAATACTAGTAGTAATATCATTTGTGATTATTTTTATTACACGATAAATTCAACATCTTACTTGATGGAAATAAGGTACTTATTTTGAAATTTCGACGTCATATCCGGCAAAGAATACGTCAACGTCTTCGTATCTGTTGTTACAATTAATTTCAATAAACTCTAATTACCTTTATTTTATTATTTTTTTTTTCTCTCACATGTATATACGTTCTCTTATTCCGCAATAAGGATTTATAATAATGGTAAAATCCCTCGTTTTGGAATTAAATCGTGGTTTGGTAATTTTTTCTTTGCCTTTTTAAAACGTCAAAGTAATTATGTAATTTCTATAAATACGAGCTTTTAAAGATGATGTGACAAGTTATTTTTAGGTGTGATGAAAACGATTAGATTCTGATTAACAATATGGAAGTGTTCCAACTCTATTCCTTTCGAAGAAAATATTAAATCCTCATCAGTGATGTTTCCATCCAAAGTGATTTTTAGACACAGCCAAAATTCATTAGGTTATAGTTTTTAAAATTAAATTTGTGCAATTTGCAGAGAATGCGCGGCTCCAAATTTCCTGTAGGGTCGATTCAGTGGCATATCGGAAAAAAAATATTGTTCATAATAGCATTGGAGGGATGGTGCTAAGATGTTAACCTCCTTCAATTTCGATATTTTTGAATGACCTTTTCATGCGCGGATCCAGGGGGGGGGGGGGTGGGCCCGGGGGTCTGGAACCCCCCCCCCCTAAGATTTTCGGAAATGGGGTCCAGCTTTGGCCCATTTCTAATTGAAATGGGTCTAAAATGCATGAAAGCTTTGAAACCTAAAATTTCGCTCGCCATTTACAAATACAAAACTATTTCTTCTCCAAAATTCCTTATTATTTTCAATTGTTCATACTAAGTAGTTTATATAATTGTCTTGGGTCTCAGGAACTAATTTTTTAATAGTCCCTTACTTCATAGGATGTAACCTCCTTCATCTTTTTCAATGTTTTGTCATTTTAAGATGTCTGATTATTTGGGAAAATTACATATCTCTTATCTTTTTATTCTCATGAAATATAGACAAAAAGTGAATTAATAAAATAAAATTGCGCTCGATCCGCTCGCCGATATAAGGAGTAAAATATTCAATGTTATAAATAATCATCATGATCGAATCAAGACAAATTAATACTTCGTACCAAAAAAATTTCAGGCTCGCTACGTTCGCTAATTCTTCATAAAAATAAACGTTAAAGGAAAGCTAACAATACCCCCCTCAGAATTGCCCCCTCCCCATCATGTGCACCGATGTATATGTACCTACATGATAGGTAGACTTCCTAAAATCTTGGACCCCCTCTGACCAAAAATGCTGGATTCGCGCATGCTTTTCTTCAACGTATTCGAAAATTTCTGTTATCAAAATTTCTTGAAATTTCTAAAACTTGGGTCCTGTAGCAACATATCCCATCCATACTGCTACGTCTTTCAATACATTTTTGGCCATATTACATTGTTTAGATTGAGGATCACTGACGAGCGTTAAGTACCCGAAACGTGGCTGCAAATTTATCTGTTCTTAAATGATGCTATTGAATTTGAAGACGTTAACATTGTGAGGATTTGCTTCAACCAGAAAAAATTATTACGTACTTAGATCAGCATTGCGTCGTAATTCGAATAAAAACTGATTGACGATCATTCTAGAATAAAGTGTTTCACGGTATTTATATGTATGCAAGTTGAATTTGATATTGAACCAAAATTTTGGTAAGATCGATCGATATGGATTTTGTGGAGCATGTTAAACGTCCTCACATTCAATAGCATCATTTGGATCAGCGAATTCTCTGTAAAGTAAATGCCCACATTAAATTTAAAAAATAAAACAAGAGGGCGCTACTGAAATGATTTTGGTGGCCTCTGCTAGAAGCATCACTGATGAGAATTTAATATTCGAAACACGTGTCTGGTGCATGAAAATTGGTTTGGAATTTTCTTCAAGAAGGTATAGAGTTGGAACCCTTCGACATTATCAAAATCAATTGGCTGCAAGCATCACTAATATCCAAAATACGTGCCTGGAGCATGAAAATCGGGTTGAAATTTTCTTCAAGAAGGTATAGAGATGAATTAAGGTCAGGGTGGCGACTTTTAATAGAAATGAGTTACAAGAAAGATGGATATGTCCACATGTAGAGGAACATATCCTCGAACTACTCAGACTAAAAAATCAAAGTCTGCCCGTCTCGTTTTTTTGGCTATAAACGTCAATTTTTGGCCTATCTTAACATTTTCGTCATTTTAGAGAATACCACATAACTTTACATACCTCTACAATGCATGAATTTTCAAAAAAAAACATATATACCCTTATTTTTCTGGATTCTTATAGCTTGTGTATGAATTAAAGCCTGTTTTGAAAAATTCTGATAAAATAAACAGTTTTAAGGAGTGTATTTTCTTATAAATACGATGGCAACAACTCGTTATTTTTATTAATAGCTAGAAGATCGCCAGGTACACAATTTTTTTTCTATGTATAGAGCAATGGTATTGCTTTATCCTAAAGCAGTCAAACCAATATGTACCCGAATTCGTTTTTGAGCAAAGTGACTGTTTCTATAAAAAGCGCAATAATCAACATTTTGACCCAATAACATAGAGATTCACTTGAAGTTCGAATTTGTAATTGAGTATAATGAATAGTATATATTCTGATGTCTGAATCTTTAGAAACAGAACTCATGCAAAAATGACAATTTTTTCCCTATTTTCGGCGATTTTTCATTGAAAGATATGCATTTTTCCCAAAATACCCATTCAGCAATGAAAATTTCAAGGAGTATTATTTTTTTCTGAAAAAATGCAACAAACTGATCGTCCATGTCGGTTTCAAATATTACGTGATATGAAAATACAGTTATTTCCCTGTAGTCGCAACCCTAACCTTAAGAACAGATAAAGCAGCATGGACCAGACATGCACATTTCGGGTACTTTATTCTCGTCAGTGATCCTCTCAACAATGTAATATGGCCAAAGAGTGTAAAGTTATTATGTCCAAACTGTACCAAAAGACGTTGCAGGATGGGTGGGATAAAATTCGAGAAATTTTGATAAGAGAAATTTTCGAATGCGTTGAAGAAACGATCTACGGAAGTTGATCGAACTTGGCTACATGTGCCATGGGTGACTCTTGGTCCAACAGCAGTGACACTCACTCTTACAGTGATAATGCTTTTATACACAACAATTGTGCGTTCTTCTTGATAATAACACCATTTTCTACGAACGCGATAGAAGACCGTCCTTATAGTCGGCACCTATTACCCATTGGTATCGTTGGTTTACATGTAGTTTTTTATGTTTTGTGTTTTGATATCGTATCTAGTGTTCCTTATCCCTTTGAGTCTCTTCTTGTGCTTGTTTGATTTGTGTTTTACATACTTGGGTGTTTTGATGCTTTGCTTTTGGTACTGCAACTGAGTCTTGTTTTAGATCCCCTTCCGCTTTCTTTGATTGAAAACAAGACAAATAAGTACTTCTTGTGAGTGATTTATTCTATTATTCAATGCTTCTGTTTTTATGATACCCTAGATGATACAACATGAGTGTTCCTTTTTCTTTTATAATGAATGTTAAATATGTATTTCTAGCATGCAATTTCTTCATAACAATTCTACGAAAAATTACAATGTATGAACATATTTAAGGGGTGCTACTTTTGCTTTAAATATGTGTGTGTAAACATAAGCACCATATTTGCTGCATTGCACAATTAAAAATAATTGGTATGTCGTGTCACACGTGATCTCAGTAGCCAGGGAAGTCATGAGTTGAGAGAAAACTCCTAGTAAGTACGATACTACTATTTGAGTATTTGGCTATGACGAACATCCGGTATGCGGACTTGGTCTTGTTTGTAAGTTTGGTCAATAAATCAGATTGACTTTTTTTTTCTTCATTTTTGGGATAAAATGAGATGATTATAGACGTTTATATATCCAAGTCTTCATTTAATGAAAAACTGCTGATCACCGTTCTTGTACGGACAGACCGCCATATGTTCGTTAAGTGCATGATTTAGTCGATCCCTCTCTGTCTGTAGTGTTTGTATTTCTCTCCGAAGTCTCAGATTTTCAGACAGAAGTTTCTGATTTTTCTGAAAAAAAATGAAAACAATTATTATCATATTATAAATAAAGATAAACACTCAATGTCCAAGAATATTCAGACTCTCGGTCTTTAACATGAATTAGACACGTGGACACGAACGATTTGTGTTTTTCCACATGTCGAGATGTCGAAAATTATAGACATCGAGTGTCTATTGTTATTTATTCTTATACATAACTTCTCTATGGAGGACTTATTTTCATTTTTTTCAATAAGGATTATGATTTGAATCGAGGGGCTGTACATATTTTTAGGAATAAAGGTACTTGCATGGACACAACGGCTTTTACAATTCTTATGTTCATTGCAAAAATAAACTTCGTTGATTTCTGCTACATAGTCATTGAACCCAAATATAATATATTAAAAAATAAAACATTAAATTCCTTTTATCAACAAATCAATGTCATGTTGCTTTACTTATAAGAGTTACTTCATTGTAAATAAATAAATAAATAAATAAATAAATAACTTAAAATCAAATCAATTAATAATGCATACACTGGACTTTGATAAATACCTTTTGTAGCTCGTCTCCCCTGGATTTTTGTCTCTGACGAAACCTCTGGGCAGCCTGTCTGTTCTGTTCTCGTCTCCTCACTACTTTCTCTACCTCGTCTGGTCGTAACTTAATTAATTGATAAGAAGATTATTATAATGAGATACAAAACTATCACATGACTTATTTCAAAAGTAATCGACGATTAATTTCTGACATTTTTATTATTCTTCTACACAGATTTTCTCGACATATAAATTTTGACTCGATCACTGCCATTTTTCCAAAAGATTTTCTAATATTCAGTTTTGTTTATCTCTTATAATCACAGGTTACAAGCGCGAGTCTAAATTTTTTCCATGGGAGAAGGGGGGAGGTATTTTAGCTATCCTATATATATTGGGTAAATTAGGTGTAAATTATCCGAATGATTAGAAATTTTGGCATATTCTAGGGAGGGGTAAGGATAATCAAATTCTACACGACCCCTCTGGAACCGTGGAGGGTTTCGTCAATATTGTTTATTTATTTCAACATATCTCCCTTAGATGAAAAAAAAAAGTGAATTGGAATCTCATTCTTACCTCTGAATTTATAGGGTTTTCAAACTGGACTTGTAATTCCTCTTTCCCCTCCGCCAGTCGCCTTGTCTGTATAGTATACTTTAATTCTTCTTTGACAAGGGGAGTTAATTCACCAGTTTCGAGGGCCATCTTCGTGGCTTCTAAAATTTTCTCGTTTTGTTTGAGAGTTGAAACGTCCATATCAGGGACTTCCTGATTCCTTGTTTCATCACATCCAATAGTAAAGATACCATCAATTGTTGTTGGTATGTTCGTTATATTTTTCTCCATCTCCGAAAACTTTGGTAATATCATGTAGTTAGACTTCGTTCCCGTCAGCATCTTTTCCTGAACCCTGTAAAATTACTTATTTTAGAATTCGGTACAAATTCGCTTTGAACACTGAGTTACTCGTCTGTTCTTTTATCTTTATAAAATTCATGAGGAACATTCAGTTTTTTTTTTTTAAATATGTTCGACATGTGTGGAAATAAGGTCACTGCAAATTGCCGAAATTTCAACTTTATTTCTGGCAAATAATGTGCAAACGTCGTCGTATCTATTGTGACAATTTATTTGAAGAATAAATTGTCTTGATTTATGAATAAACTCGCTTTTTTTCTCTCACACAAAGGCATTATAGATAAAGTACTTACATATATATATATATACGTTACTACATTTCCGCACCAAGGATTTATAATTATTTTAAAATTCCTTTTTCTCGGAAATAGTTTTAGTTTATTGTTTTTGGTTTTTTTTTTTTCGATGTCTTAAAAACATTGCTTATTTTATTAAAAAGTAACAAATTAGAAGCAGAAACTTGTTTCAGCATGCCAATATGCATTATATCAATTGCTCTGGTCTGTACAAATCGCATGTACTTTCAATTTCGAATTAATAACCTTTAAATCGTAATTTATTGTAGAATTAATTGATTCGCCGTAGGAAGTTTCAGAATGATAAGCAATATAAATCTACTTTAAATTCATGTATCATGAAATCATTTTACCCTCGTATGATTATGGCAGTGCATGGCTATGCTTGAGCGCAATGTTCAGTGGCTATATTTGAGCGCAATACCCCCTCCCCTTCTATTCCCACAAAGAAAACCAATATTTCAGCAGCAAGTCCTCACATAAAGGAAGAGAGATAACCATGACCTTGAAAATTTTCATTTTTGTTTTTAGACTCTAGATAAAATGAAAATAGTAAGGTTAAACATCCTCCACCTTGTATCATTGCCAATATAGGATCGTCTGTATTTTCGGAAAATAATATAATAATGAACTTCTCTACTGGGAAATCCGAAAACACATAAAATGTATGTATTTATCTGTTAGCCAGGTTAACGAGGTCACATATATTTATAATTATTAAGATTTTGTCTCTGGCGAAAAACATATTTTAGCGGCAAATAAATACATAGAGGATAACAAATGCATGCTTTTCAATTTCATATGGTATTTTATGGAACGACCTGTAGTGTTTTATGGAACGACCTGTGGTATTTTATGGAGCGACCTGTAGTATTTTATGGATTTATAATTATGGTAAAAATCCTTTTTCTCGAAAATAGTTTTAGATTTTTGTTTTGTTTTTGGTGTATTTTTTCGATGTCTTAATACGTCAAAGTCATTATGCGATTTGCAATTACTATAAATAAGATATTTTAGATTATGTACCAAGTTATTATTGGATATGATGAAAACTGGTAAATCAATTTGCTCGTGTTCAGAATCAAGAATGAGGTTAAATGACATGAAACATTTTCGTTTATTTTAAAAAACAAAATACTATCAATAATAAAATAAATCACTTACTACCTTCAACCACCTTTTCCTGTTTTCGTTATTCTTTTTTCTGTTCTTCTATCAAATACAATGTCACGAGAATGTTACCAACAGAGGAGGTACCAAAATTGCAGTGCTAAGCTGTCTTACTTCATGTGGAATATAACATGTCATTGGTGAAATAGTCAAATACGAAGATATTTTTAGATGCATTTCGGTATACCTCTAGAATCTACTTATAGATAGATATCTATAAAACAAAGAGAGACTACTCTCTGATTTCTTCGATTTAAAAACTACGATTTGTAAACACTCCAATATACACTACTTTTCGGCCCCTTGGCCTTTATCTAATGTAAAAAAAATAATAAAAAACGACGACTAGGTAAAATCCATCTTTGCTTCTCTGGCGTTCATTGAGCAAAATGAACAGCTCATTGCAAAATCAACACGATGAACGCCAGTGATAGCTATAGTCTTATTGTATACATTGTCGTTTTTACACTTGATAAAGACCAAGGGGCCGAAATGTAGTGTTTGTGTTTTTATTTGTATCATCTCTTGCCTCTGGAAGAAATATTTCAATCTTCTATAAAAATAATGATCATAGTTAAAAACACGCGAGACGGACAAAATATAATAGGCTTGTTTGCCGTGACGTCACGGATGGATCACATGACTAATTGGATGGCAAAAAACGATCAGCACTATGGATTTAACACCCGCCGTCAGCGAGTGCTAATAATATTTTATCAGTTTCTGTGTAAATATGATTCTTTTATTTCATTATTTTAATAAATATCCAAAACTTTTAATGAAGTTGAATGGGGTATATCGGCACTGCATGACTGTACAAGGTTCTCAAAGCGGGAGGGATGAATACACATTTATGTGTTTTAACAAAAATAATGATTGTTCGGCATGCTCAGATCTAAACGTAGCTTCCATTCCGTTTTTGTTTTTTAATCACCCGGTCGTTTGTAAATTGCTTACCTGGATGACGTAGGCTACGGAGACGTGATTTACCTCCGCGACGTCTAGAGCCTCAATAGACTTCTAAGCGGTGCGTGACATCAAAGGCAAAAAATTACATACCGACAGGTAGTCTTTATTATATAAAGATATACCCATGGGTTTGAAACTGTCAATCAAAAATTAAAGGATAAAAATTAATAAATTAACTCAAGGAATAAAGTGACCAATCAAAATTGCTGTCATAAAGAAAAAAAAAGCGCGGGAGGGGTGGGGTTGATCATGCATCATGTTTTAATTAAAGAGACCTCAGGAAAAGTGTTCCTTATTTTTCATAATTTATTTTGGACCAATTTATATGTATAATTTGGGCATTAGTTTATTGTAACATTCATAAACTATGATGTGCAATATATCATATGGAAAAGAAATAGGGTGATTATAAGGGCGGGGAATGGGGGGGGGGGGGTTTGAAATCGATTATGAACGATAAACATGTTTTATAGAGGTAAAAGTGGTGTCCTACGTACATTTTCACTTATTCCAAATAAGGGAGATGAATTTTTATTTTCTGAGATAGTTCATTAATTTCTTTTATCAGTAATTTCTAAATATTCCTAAACTATTATGAGTATAGAAATGATAAGTCCGAAATACCTGACCTAAACCCACAAGGTCCAAATAACTGTCAAAGGCTGGGTTTAGATAAGGTTTTTCGGACTAAGAAATGATGAAAGCCCCTACCTCCAAAAACGCGAAAAAGGTGTGTGTGGGTTTTTTTTTTTGTTGTTGTTGGGTTTTTTGTGTTGTTTTTAGGTTTTATTGTTGTTGGGTTTTTTTTTGTTGTTGGTGTTGTTGTTTTTGTTTTGTTTTTTTGTTTTTTCGTTTTTTTTTTTTTCGACTGTACCACTTTCCTTCTTTTTCTATTATCTGGGAGTGAAGTTTAAGAACCCAGTATTTTTTTCTGTTTGTTGCGGCGGGAGAAATGTGGCATCTTTACTGTATATATGTATATACCCAATTTAGATAAATTATGATGTAAGCATGATCAACAAGATGCATTAAAGGCTTTTTAAGCCGATTTATGTGATAAAAAATGTATACAAATTACACAATTTGAATGCATAATTTGAAGGTATTCATGATGAATAATATTTTTTAAATGTTAGTTTCAATAAATGATTTTCAGTGTCATCGTTAAATAGGGACTTTTAAATAAAAGACTCTTAGTGTTTTATGATATAAAGTTATAAACCTTAATCAAGAACGTAAAATTTATGTACCATCACCTAGTACCTGTTAAAAATTAAGATTAATATAAATCCCACGGAAAAGGATATCGGGAAGTTCTTTGATTATATTGATGTGCTTTTTTTAAAAAAAAAAAGGACAATCTACTGGCATGATCGGATTTTCTGCTCTTGATTAAACATAAAATATGTACCTTCATTTTCGAATTAATACAAGGGGATTAAAAACTTCTAAAATCATAATTAATTTTTAAATTAATCAAGTCGTTGTAAGAAGTTTCAAAATTATACATACTGGTAATTTAAACTCAAATAATATTTTACGAAATTATTTTACCTTCACAAGTTTATGGCAACAGCTTCATGATGAATTCTGAATAATGAATCTGAGCGCAATATAACCCCGCCCCCTTCTAATCCCATTTTAATGCTTTAGCCACAACGAGGAAGAGAGGTATCCATCACTAGAACTTCCTGATCCTGAAAATTTTCAGTTTAAATTTTTAGATAAAATGAAAATAGTAAAGTTAAACGTGCTTACCTCCCCCTTGTATCATGTCCAATGGGATTGTCTGGTGGGATTATCCACCTGTAAGCCAGGCTAATGAATTCACACATTAATAATGATTAGAATTTTGTCCCTTGAGGAAAACGTAGTTGCCTAATTTTGAGCAATAAAATATATAAAGAGTCTTAAATAATTTTCAAATTTATAAGATATTTAAGGATCAGACTGGTATAGTTTTACATCGCGTAGCTTTGCATGGCGAGGAGGTTAATATTTGAAAATGAATTTGATATTAAATAGTAGTAGTAATATCATTTGTGATTTCTTTTATTACATGATAAATTCAACATCTTACTTGATGGAAATAAGGTACTTATTTTGAAATTTCGACGTCTTATCCGGCAAAGAATACGTCAACGTCTTCGTATCTGTTGTTTCAATTTATTTCAATAAACTCTAATTACCTTTCTTTTATTATTTTTTTTCTCTCACATGTATATACGTTCCCTTATTCCGCAAATAAGGATTTATAATAATGGTAAAATCCCTCGTTTTGGAAGTAAATCGTGCGCATCGTTAATAAGTTTGGTAATTTTTTCTTTGCCTTTTTAAAACGTCAAAGTAATTATGTAATTTCTATAAATACGAGCTTTTAAAGATGATGTGACAAGTTATTTTTAGGTGTGATGAAAACGATTAGATTCTAATTAACAATATGGAAGTGTTCCAACTCTATTCCTTCCGAAGAAAATATTATGCACCAGACACTTGTTTCGGATATTAAATCCTCATCAGTGATGTTTCCATCCAAAGTGATTTTTAGACACAGCCAAAATTCACTAGGTTATATTTTTCAAAATTAAATTTGTGCAATTTGAAGAGAATGCGCGGCTCCAAATTTCCTGTAGGGTCGATTCAGTGGCATATCGGAATAAAATATATGTTTATGATAGCATAGGAGTGATGGTGCTAAGATGTTAACGTCCTTCAATTTCGATATTTTTGAATGACCTTTTCATGCGCTGATCCAGGGGGGGGGGGGGTCTGGAACCACCCCCCCCCTTGAGATTTTCGGAAATGGGGTCCAGCTTTGGCCCATTTCTAATTGAAATGGGTCTAAAATGCATGAAATCTTTGAATCCTAAAATTTCGCTCGCCATTTACAAATACAAAACTATTTCTTCTCCAAAATTCCTTAATTATTTTCAATTGTTCATACTAAGTAGTTTATATAATTGTCTTGGGTCTCAGGAACTAATTTTTTAATAGTCCCTTACTTCATAGGATGTAACCTCCTTAATCTTTTTCAAGGTTTTGTCATTTTAAGATGTCTGATTATTTGGGAAAATTACATATTTCTTATCTTTTTATTCTCATGAAATATAGACAAAAAGTGAATCAAAAAAAAAAAAAAAAAAAAAAAAAAAAAAATTGCGGCTCGATCCGCTCGCCGATATAGGGAGTAAAATATTCAATGTTATAAATAATCATCATGATCGAATCAAGACAAATTAATATTTCGTATACCAAAAAAAATTCAGGCTCGCTACGTTCGCCAATTCTTCATAAAAATAAACGTTAAAGGAAAGCTAACAATACCCCTCTCAGAATTGCCCCCTCTCCATCATGTGCACCGATATATATGTACCTACATGATAAGTAGACTCCCTAAAATCTTGGACCCCCTCTGACCAATAATGTTGGATTCGCGCATGCTTTTCTTCAACGTATTCGAAAATTTCTGTTATCAAAATTTCTTGAAATTTCTAAAACTTGGGTCCTGTAGCAACATATCCCATCCATACTGCTACGTCTTTCAATACATTTTTGGCAATATTACATTGTTTAGATTGAGGATCACTGACGAGCGTTAAGTATCCGAAACGTGTATATCTGGTCCATGCTGCAAATTTATCTGTTCTTAAATGATGCTTTTGAATTTGAAGACGTTAACATTGTGAGGATTTGCTTCAACCAGAAAAAAATATTACGGAAATACGGATGGATATTTAGATCAGCATTGCGTCGTAATTCGAATAAAAACTAATAGACGATCATTCTAGAATAAAGTGTTTCACGGTATTTATATGTATGCAAGTTGAATTTGATATTGAACCAAAATTTTGGTAAGATCGATCGATATGGATTTTGTGGAGCATATTAAACGTCCTCACATTCAATAGCATCATTTGGATCCGCGAATTCTCTGTAAAGTAAATGCCCACATTAAATTTAAAAAATAAAACAAGAGGGCGCTACCGAAATTATCACTGATGAGAATTTGATTTTCGAAACACGTGTCTGGTGCATGAAAATTGGTTTGGAATTTTCTTCAAGAAGGTATAGAGTTGTGTTGTATTGGAACCCTTCGACATTATCAAAATCAATTGGCTGCAAGCATCACTAATGTCCGAAATACGTGCCTGGAGCATGAAAATCGGCTTGAAATTTTCTTCAAGAAGGTATAGAGATGAATTAAGGTCAGGGTGGCGACTTTTAATAGAAATGAGTTACAAGAAAGATGGATATGTTCACATGTAGAGGAACATCTCCTCGAACTACTCAGACTAAAAAATCAAAATCTGCCCGTCTCGTTTTTTGGCTATAAACGTCAATTTTTGGCCTATTTTAACATTTTCGTCATTTTAGAGAATACCACATCATAACTTTACATACCTCTACAATGCATGAATTTTCAAAAAAACATATATACCCTTATTTTTCTGGATTCTTATAGCTTGTGTATGAATTAAAGCCTATTTTGAAAAATTCTGATAAAATAAACAGTTCTAAGGAGTGTATTTTCTTATAAATACGATGACAACAACTCGTTATTTTTATTAATAGCTAGAAGATCGCCAGGTACACAATTTTTTTTTCTATGTATAGAGCAATGGTATTGCTTTATCCTAAAGCAGTCAAACCAATATGTACCCGAATTCGTTTTTGAGGAAAATGACTGTTTCTATAAAAAGTGCAATAATTTGTGTAAAAAATCAACATTTTGACCCAATAACATAGAGATTCACTCGAAGTTCGAATTTGTAATTGTCTCGTTTTTAAAGAGTATAATGAATAGTATATATTCTGATGTCTGAATCTTTAGAAACAGAACTCATGCGAAAATGACAATTTTTTTCCTATTTTCGGCGATTTTTCATTGAAAGATATGCATTTTTCCCAAAATACCCATTCAGCAATGAAAATTTCAAGGAGTATTTTTTTTCTGAAAAAATGCAACAAACTGAGCTGATACCATTTATCGTCCATGTCGGTTTCAAATATTACGTGATATGAAAATACAGTTATTTCCCTGTAGTCGCAACCCTAACCTTAAGAACAGATAAAGCAGCATGGACCAGACATGCATATTTCGGGTACTTTATCCTCGTCAGTGATCCTCTCAACAATGTAATATGGCCAAAGAGTGTAAAGTTATTATGTCCAAACTGTACCAAAAGACGTTGCAGGATGGGTGGGATAAAATTCGAGAAATTTTGATAAGAGAAATTTTCGAATGCGTTGAAGAAACGATCTACCGAAGTTGATCGTACTTGGCTACATGTGTCATGGGGGACTCTTGGTCCAACAGCAGTGACACTCACTCTTACAATGATAATGCTTTTATACACAACAATTGTGGGTTCTTCTTGATAATAACACCATTTTATACAAACGCGATAGAAGACCGTCCTTATAGTCGGCACCTATTACCCATTGGTATCGTTGGTTTATGTGTAATCTTTTGTGTTTAGTGTTCCTTATCCCTTTGAGTCTCTTCTAGTGCTTGTTTGATTTGTGTTTTACATACTTGGGTGTTTTGATGCTTTGCTTTTGGTACGGCAACTGAGTCTTGTCTTAGATCCCCTTCCGCTTTCTTTGATTGAAAACAAGACAAATAAGTACTTCTTGTGAGTGATTTATTATATTATTCAATGCTTCTGTTTTTATGATACCCTAGATGATACAACATGAGTGTTCCTTTTTCTTTTATAATGAATGTTAAATATGTATTTCTAGCATGCAATTTCTTCATAACAATTCTACGAAAAATTACAATGTATGAACATATTTAAGGGGTGCTACTTTTGCTTTAAATATGTGTGTGTAAACATAAGCACCATATTTGCTGCATTGCACAATTAAAAATAATTGGTATGTCGATCGTGTCACACGTGATCTCGGTAGCCAGGGAAGTCATGAGTTGAGAGAAAACTCCTAGTAAGTACGAAATTACTATTTGAGTATTTGGCTATGACGAACATCCGGTATGCGGACTTCAGTGGTCTTGTTTTAAGTTTAGTCAATAAATGAGATTGACATTTTTTTCATTTTTGGGATAAAATGAGATGATTATAGACGTCTATCCAAATCTTCATTTAATGATAAACTGCTGACCACCATTCCTGTACGGACAGACCGCCATATGTTCGTTTAGTGCATGATTTAGTCGATCCCTCTCTGTCTGTAGTGTTTGTATTTCTCTCCGAAGTCTCAAATTTTCAGACAGAAGTTTCTGATTTTTCTGAAGAATAAAAACACAGAACAATTATTATTAGGTAATAAATAAGAATGAATATTAACGTACGTGCACAAATATTCGCGGCCTCTCGGCTCGTGTTTTTCCACTTGATAAAGGCTAAGAGGCCGAAAATTTGTGGACATTGAGTGTTTATTGTTATTAATTTGATTATATAAACTTCCCTATGGAGGACCTTACTTCATGAATATGTTTTAAATCGAGACGTTATACTAATATTTAGGAATAAAGATACTTGGACATAATGGCTTTTACAATTTTTATGTAAATTTTTATAAACTTCGTTCATTTCTGCTACAATTAAAGGCAATGAACCCAAATACAATATATTAGTAAATAAATATACATTAAATTCCTTTTATCAACAAATCAATTTTATGTTGCTTTACTCATAAAAGTGAGTCAGATAAATAACTAGAAAATTACATCATTTGATAATGGATGTATTGAGTTTTGATAAGTACCTCCTGTAACTCGTCTCCCCTGGATTTTTGTTTCTGACGAAACCTCTGGGCAGCCAGTCTGTTCTGTGTTCGTCTCCTCTCTACTTTTTCTACCTCATCTGGCCGTAACTAAATTTATTGATAAGAAGATTTTTAAACTAGACTCAAAACTAACAGACGTCTTATTTCGAAAGTATTCGACAATTGATATCTGACATCCTTAAGTCTTATTCAAGTTCTACTAGACCCCTTCTAGAACCGCTGAGGATTTCTTCAACATATAGTTAAAAAATACATCTCCCTTAGATGATAAAAAATGAATTTGAAATCTTTAAAATTTTAAAATATTAATCTTACCTCTAAATTTATAGGGTCTTCAAACTGGACTTGTAATTCCTCTTTGCCTTCCGCCAGCCGCCTTGTCTGTATAGTATACTTCAATTCTTCTTTAACAAGGGGAGTTAATTCACCAGTTTCGAGGGCCATCTTCGTGGCTTCTAGGATTTTTTCGTTTTGTTTAAGAGTTGTGTTATCCATATCAGGGACTTCCTGATTCCTTATTTCATCACTTCCAATAGTAAAGAAGTCATCAATAGTTGTTGCAATGTTCATTATATTTTTCTCCATCTCATGGAACTTTGGTAATGTCGTGTAGTTTGAAAATGTCCCCATCAGCATTTTTTCCTAAACCCTGTAATATTAGTGAATTGTTCTATTCAATCAATACGTTCAAAAATGGGACGAACTAAATCTTTGATTTCTTTTAATTGAAGTTTAATTATATACATAATTTAAAGGTTTGACATGTATTTGGCATGATACTTTTACTCTCAAATTCATTACCTCTCACTGCAACGTACGGCCTTCGTATGGTGAAATACCTGCATATCATATCTATTTATAGTTAACTTAGATCGGAAAGTTTCTGATTTTATCCATCTCATAGCGATTAATCTATTTTTAGACTAATGAGGTTTCCGATACCTAACCTGACTATTTACCATGTTTATGTTCAAAACTGTGTTTCTTTTCTGTTCGGTCTATTTAGTACCTACATGTATATACTCAAATTCATAAATCTAAATATATAAGTTATATAGTAGATGCATTTAAACTTTTTAAGCTGATTTAATAAGTTGATTTTGAATGCATACATTTGTATATGAATCGAATTGTATAATGTGAATTAAACTTAGAGGAATTATTTTTATTAAGTCCCTGTTGAATGGTTAGAATAAAGATGCTGAGCATAGTTTATGGCAGTGGATTTATATTAAATTCTATATTTGAACGAAATACCCCCCTCCCTCCATAATCCCACAAGAAAACCAGCATGCATGTCCGTCACTACATTTATACAGGAAGAGAGGTAACCATTACTAGATTTTCCTGATCCTGAACATTTTCGTTTTGTTTTTGGACTCTACGTAAAGTTACACATGCCTCCGCCTTGTATCATTGCCAATAGGATTGTCTGCATTTTCGGAAAATAAAATGAGAAACTTGGGGGCTCTACTTGGAAAATGTATACATCTGTTAGCAAGGCTACTGAGGTCACATATATATTTTATATAATGATGTCGATTAGAATTTTGTCTCTTGCGATTTTTTTTTTTAGCAAATTTTAAAAAATACAAAGAGGTTCTTCAATGATTTTCTATTTCACACGGTATTATGGACTGTCCGAACGGTATATTGTTTCACATCCCCTAGTCTTGCATGGCGTGGAGATTAAATTTAATATATAAAAAAAAAAATAAATTCCGTATAAAATTAATAAGGCATATTATAGATAAGCCTATACATATTACATTCGCACCAAGGAGTTAGTTACCTGATCCCACCTCTAGCTTGCTAAGGGTCCGAAGTACTGCTCAATTTGGTGCTCTATTGTCAGTGCTGTTGAGATTGTCGTCAGAATCTTTATGGTCTAATTCCTCTATCGTGGAACACATACGTACAGATCGTTTGTTTAATACCCAAGTTTCTATTTTTTTATGCCTCAAAATGTCAAAGTAATCATGTGATTTGTAATTTCTATAAATAAGAGATTTCAGATTTTGTGCCAAATTATTTTTAGGTATGATGAAAACGGTAAACTGAATTTGCTCGTGTTCAGAATCAAGAATTACGTTACATGACACGAAACATTTTTATTGTAAAAACACTTGGAATTAGTAATAAAATCAATCACTTGCTAACTCCAATCACATTTTCCTGCTCTCGTTGCTTGTTTCCGTTTACATCATACAAATCTACAGAGGAGTCTGGTGAATCAGAATAAAAAGAAATACTAAAGATCATCAGTGTTGAATTGCACGACAAAATGCAAAGCCAGATATATTTTCGGAATGTCTTTAGATTTTATGTAGTCTCATTCCCGAGACAGAGAGTAGGATATTTATAGATAGATATTTATAAACCAAAGAGAGACTACTCAGAGTTCGGATATAAATCAAAGCGACCATAAAAAATGGATATTCTTTTTTCATTTTAAAATTACGTTTCCTTAACAAGCTGTCCAAATCTAGCATACGTCTGATTCTGTAATAATTTTCTCGATGTAGCACCAATATACTGTTAAGTGGTTGAGTTATGTGCATATTATCCAGATAACCACCTTCATGCATTAATGTGTCATAATAAAAGCTTAAAAGCTCATATGGAAAAACGTCTCATATACTGTATACTGTGAAACAAGTTGCAATGCAATGGGGGCTTGGACAATTCTTCCTTTATATTCTACGTGCCGAGTTTCCAATCTTTTATTTAGTATATCACTTGATCTTTGATCTGTCATTGATAAACTAAGTCAATAATGGTCCTATATGCTTAAATCAATATATGACAAATAAAGAAACTTTAAGGTTAAATATTACCCTTTATTATCACCAGGTGATACTTTTTAATTATTAACTGACTGATGGGAAATGATGAAAGGTGCAATAGAAACTTTTGTATGAGCTGGAATCCTTTTTCTGATGCAGTCATCAAAATCTTATGACTGTGACCCCAAAATCAATACAGCATAACCATAACTAATATGGCATATCTCTTTGAAGATAGACACACTGTGTGATAATTAATAATAATCACACTATATTTTACATTGGAAATGATCAATGGTTTGTGGCCTTCACTTTGGTCCCAAAAAATTAAAAAGGGCACATCCTTGACTCACTGGGAATGAATAGATTAATTTTCATGATAACAGCTTCAATACACACTATTATAATTTTGGAAACCATGAAAATAATCACATCCCTGTGTTCTGGACGTTAGATACCAAATTCAACAGAAATATGACTCGATGGGAACAAATGCAAAGAAAATAATAATAATACATACTCCATTATAACCTTGATACCAATCTGGATATTTTGACCCAAAATATTTAGAGCACATCTTTGTCTTATGAATAGTATATGAAGTTTCATTTCTATATTTGTAAATGTATTTTACCTTTGGTCCAGAAACCATGTTGTTGACACAACCCGCCTGATCAACATGCCAACATCAAATTAAGAGCCGAGTCGAAGTTCAGCTAAATATAGTTTTTACACAAAAGTATAAAGGTAATTCTCTTCGATCAAATTCAAATGAATTAACACTGACCTAATGATTCCATTTGAACCATTTTGCAGGAAAACTAACAGTCAAGTAGTTGTGAAAGAAAAGTGTATTCACCAAATTTCAACACTGGATGCACCTTTGGTCAAACTTTCATAATTTTCTTTGACCTTTAACAAGAATGCTGACACAAGATACACAGTATATTTATAACTATTGTAGAGGTAGAGATTATTGTGCTTTACCTCTTTAAGATCATGTGTATTATACTGCATTACAAATGGAAAGTAATGTACGGAAAATACATTGTATACATTTTATTCAGAATTGCACCAATAGTGTAGCCTAATATTTTCCATCAGTATAGATCTGTTATACAACTAATAAGCTTGATAAAACAGAATATAGTGTAATTTGATTCATTATATTGTACAATGACTCTGCACATAGTAATGTTGTGATCCTCTGCTCATAAATATACAACAATTTTTTTCTATCATCAACATTTTGTATTAATTAACTTTAATAAACAAAGACTAATAGACCTAGATTTATTGCCCAATTATTACATGTAACCCAAGTATGTGTGAATAGGAGGTTTTAGACTATAATCCATGGTTTTGTATCAATAAACTATCAAAGTAAAACCCTGTTGAAACAAACCACAAGCCACTGATAAAAAATATATTGGTTTGTGATAAATATATTATTGATATATCCAAAAAAATTCATTATGAAAAGTCACCTTAAATAAATTCTCTTGTATGTAAAACAAACATGGAGTCAGGACTCAATATAAAACAAACATGGAGTCAGGACTCAATATAAAATAGTTTTATCACATGATCATGATGATAGACCCTTTATCGGTTAACATAAAGCCATCATAAATAAATTTTATAGGATAAACAGTTACATATCCATTTGACAGGTGATCATTGGATAGCGCTCAATCCTTTATGACTAAATAGAAAACGGCGACGTTGGCAAGATTTGCAAGAAAAATCCGAATTATAAATTTGAATTGTTTGATCAATTACGTCATATTCATGTGATAAATAGTCTCATAATGATGTCTAATCTACGATTTAGAAACGGTGTGTTTTTATCCCCCGCAAGTCGGGATGTAATTTCAATCTTTTATAAAAATGTTAAATAGAATAATTTGAGATCCTAATGTATATCTAATTGCTCAGAATAAAACATCACTTATACTTGTTTATGTGATTAAGAACTTACTGAAAATCTCTGTAAAATATTTCCATGTAGTAAAGGTAATAGTGCACAAAGCAATCAAATTCAAGATTTCAACTTAGACTGATGATGGATTATCTTACAAAATACTTCCAATGACCTATCAAGGAAAAATATCCAGCACCTTCAAAGTGAAGATAAAATATCACAGATAAGAAGATAGCCATCTCCAAAATGACAATGTAATGGTACACACTCCCCTTATACTTTAGTATGATTGAATTGAATGAAGATGTTTTATATGGATAGAAGAAGATCAGTCAATGCTACTGTTGCAAAATAAATGTAACTGAATGATAATAGTGAAATTAGGAGATCTGACTGATTGAACCATAGGTTGCTTTAACGGAGACATTTAAAACAACTACCACGGTGATGAAAGGCAGGTTTCATTAACTCTACAGAGAATGACCTTTGACAAAGTCAGGAGAGTGTGACCACAGCAAAGACATTATGGAAATGATTAAATAACAGTATGGTATTATACTGTACTTGTCCACCAACTTTTGAGTTGTGTATGAACTACCGATTTTTCCTGCGGACTGAACTGTAATATTGTGGTGATAGCATTTAACATCTGTTGTTTGGCTCGTGGATCAACACTGGTTAGAAACTTAAATGTCACATTTTTCAGGTACTCTAAGTTTGCCCCTTCACGAGCAATGTTTCTCTCCACTTTCCTCACTTCCTCCCTCATGTTCTCCACCTGCTCCTGGAGAGCCTCCTCTTTAGAGAAGCTCGTTAACTGTAGGTCTCTAAGAGCGGACTCTAACTCGTGTTTCTGTTTCCTTAACACATTTATCTCCACCTCTTTTCTCGCCTGTTCCTGACTGAAATACAGAAGATTAGCTTCCCCTTGACCCATCTTCAGAAGTCTGTGCACTGCCTGCTCCTCCTCTGACTTAGCCTGCATTTCCTCTGATGCCGCTGCGTCTGGAGGATTCCTGATGTGAGCTAGGTAGCCACCATCAAACACTGGAGTAGATGCTCTCAGCACTTCTATTTCACGGTCTTTCTCAGACAGTAATGACACAGTTCTCTCCCTTTGTTTTTTTATTTCTATTTCGAGCTGGCTGACTTGATGCTGATGTTCGGCCTGGTGATGTAGGAGATCTTGTTTGTGTTTTTCCTGTAGCGATATAACGGTCTTGGAGGCGCTATCAGCTCTCTGATTGGCTCGTTGTATAGCCTCCTCATGCTGTACATGGAAAGTCTTTATTTTCTCTCTCAGATCAGCCACCTGGGACTTTAATGATTCCATTTCTTTATTTGGTCCACTGTCCTAAATTTTAAAATTTATAGCAAAATAAGAATTCAAAGATTAAGTCTTCAAAATATGAGCATTTCCTTCATTTATAAAGTATGTATTAACATAAAGCGTCAAGTGTGAGGAATAGGGATAGGCCTTGATGGCTACAATATTAAGAACATTACATACATGTACATGTATATCTGCCATGATAAATGTAGCAGAATTTCTATTGTTTAGATCCTGTGTCTGGCAGCTTGTTTTTTTTCCCTTGTCTGTTATACAATTTACATCAAAGCATTAAAGACTCACTTACATGTTACATGTACCTTATTGTGTTGCCAGCTTTCATTAAAATCAATGTAATAAAACTCTAGAGACAGAAATTAACACGATATGAAAAGCATCTGTCTTACTAACTTTAGTGGCTTTATTTTTTAACACAGACTGAGCTCGGAGCTTGTATCTCTCAAATTCTTCCTTGGCGACTTCTAGTTCTTCTTTCAGTTTTTTACACATTGTGCACTGGTTATCCTCATCATATAACAGATCTGAACAATAAAAGATATGATTAATGTCATATACATGTATGTATTGTCATGTAGTGTTATAATGAATTCATTGTATAGAGCATAATATTTGAAATACGAAAGCCTTGTCATGTATCATTCCAAAGGTATGGCCAAAGTTAAAAGTCTTTGTAGACAAACAGGCTTAATAACTACACAACGTGCATAATACTACAAACTTTTGTTATTACTTAAGAACATGAAATGTCTCGGAAAATGAATTTCTTATAATTTCATAGTAAAATTCAGGTGTTATCTAAACATACATGTATTACCGATGCTTTATGCTTAGAACAAAATGGTAAATATTATTCAGTTTTATCAAATGAATTTTGTATGGGAGCATTTCTCTTTTATTCAGATAAATCACAAAGACCTTGAATCAGTACAGGGTGAGATGTTTTCTCTTTTATTCAGATAAATCACACAGACCTTGAATCAGTACAGGGTGAGATGTTTTCTTGTTTCCCTCTATCAGATGTTCCTTTAGCTTCACTATCTTGTCTGCTATACTCTGTACATCCATATTCTCCAGGCTGTCCTCGCTGTGAGAGGCCTGAGCTAGCGCGGTATTCTCCAGGTCTAGCTGAGAGACTCGGTCTTTAAGTTTCTGTATCATCTGCTGATCCTGGGTCTTCTGATGTTCATATGTTCCCACCTATAAATGAATAAACATAACTTAATACATGATTGAACAATGATGATGATCTCACATTTAAATGTTACATACATGTGAGTGATGGTGTATCCTGTATCAAACATACATATTAATATGAAGTACAAGTATAAAATTGTTGACATTTTCAATATCAGTTTAATGTATTTGGGTTATAAGAACAATATCATGGAAAAGCTAGAAATTATGTACTTCCATATCTGACATACATGTATTTAGATATTTGATTATTTTTTCCATGTTTCAGTTAACTCGTCATTAAAATGTATGGTCCCGAACATTGCCGAAGTCATTGCCTTCGGCCAACTTCATTGTATTTAGGTATACAGTATTATACCCCTAATGCCTTAAGTTATAAAAGCTGTTATAATTTTCGTTCTGATAAGATATAGGATATTTAACTGTCAAACACAAAAGTTAGTTTTTTCAATATACATTCCTGTGTATATTGAAAAGATATTTCACAATACCCAAAATGCAGTGAACAGTGAGTGAACAGTGGTAGTTTAGACTCTAGCTCTGCCACCCTCCCCTCACACTGTAGAGTGATTTATAAATACAATGTATAGGACAGTAATACCATTTCTGATAGTTGTGATAGTTTAGACTCTAGCTCTGCCACCCTCCCCTCACACTGTATAGTGATTTATAAATACAATGTATATGTCAGTAATACCATTTCTGATAGTTGTGATAGTTAAGACTCTAGCTCTGCCACCCTCCCCTCACACTGTATAGTGATTTATAAATACAATGTATAGGTCAGTATTACCATTTCTGATAGTTGTGATAGTTAAGACTCTAGCTCTGCCACCCTCCCCTCACACTGTATAGTGATTTATATATAAATACAATGTATAGGTCAGTAATACCATTTCTGATAGTTGTGATAGTTAATACTCTAGCTCTGCCACCCTCCCCTCACACTGTAGAGTGATTTATAAATACAAAGTATAGGACAGTAATACCATTTCTGACTAGTTGTGATAGTTTAGACTCTAGCTCTGCCACCCTCCCCTCACACTGTAAAGTGATTTATAAATACAACGTATAGGACAGTAATACCATTTCTGATAGTTGTGATAGTTTAGACTCTAGCTCTGCCACCCTCCCCTCACACTGTATAGTGATTTATAAATACAATGTATAGGTCAGTATTACCATTTCTGATAGTTGTAATAGTTAAGACTCTAGCTCTGCCACCCTCCCCTCACACTGTATAGTGATCTATAAATACAATGTAATAAGACAGTAATTACCATTTCTGATAGTTTTGATAGTTAAGGACTCTAACTCTGCCTCCCTCCCCTCACACTGTAGAGTGATTTATAAATACAATGTATAGGTCAGTAATACCATTTCTGATTGTTGTGATAGTTTAGACTCTAACTCTGCCACCCTCCCCTCACACTGTATAGTGATTTATAAATACAATGTATAGGACAGTAATGCCATTTCTGATAGTTGTGATAGTTTAGACTCTAGCTCTGCCACCCTCCCCTCACACTATAGAGTGATTTATACATGTAAATACAATGTACAGGACAGTAATACCATTTCTGATAGCTGTGATAGTTTAGACTCTAAGCTCCGCCAGCCTCCCCTAACACTGTATAGTGATTTATAAATACAATGTATAGGACAGTAATACCATTTCTGATAGTTGTGATAGTTTAGACTCTAGCTCTGCCACCCTCCCCTCACACTGTATAGTGATTTATAAATACAATGTATAGGTCAGTGATACCATTTCTGATAGTTGTGAGTTTAGACTCTAGCTCTGCCACCCTCACCTCACACTGTAGAGTGATTTATAAATACAATGTATAAGACAGTAATACCATTTCTGATAGTTGTGATAGTTTAGACTCTAGCTCTGCCACCCTCCCCTCACACTGTATAGTGATTTATAAATACAATGTATAGGTCAGTGATACCATTTCTGATAGTTGTGAGTTTAGACTCTAGCTCTGCCACCCTCCCCTCACACTGTATAGCGATTTATAAATACAATGTATAAGACAGTTATACCATTTCTGATAGTTGTGATAGTTTAGACTCTAGCTCTGCCACCCTCCCCTCACACTGCTGCCTGAGACCCTCCATCCTGTCCTCTGCTTCACTTGCCTGGGTCTGCTCCTGTTGGTGCTTTATATGACTTTGCTCCTGAATCAATACAAAGCCAAAATGAAACAAGAAGATCAAAGTAAAAGGAAATAAATAGCTCAACATTTTCCCTTCATCTAATCATCTATATGGGCATATTACCTGCATTTCTTCACATACATCTTTCACTTCTCATTTACATGTTTATGTTTATGAATAATTCAGAATCTGCCTTTTTGATGACATGTTAGAGGAGCCATAGAGAAAACAGCTATTTGAAATGAAAAACCAATGTTAACCAGCAGCAATAGTCAAATCAGTAAACGCTTCTTCCCATACTTAGACAACATCTATTAAGGGATCATCCTCTGGTGTATAACAAGTCAGTACAAACCTTGAGATCAGCTATTTCCCTCTGTGCTGCTATTAGCTCTGGTGTATAACAAGTCAGTACAAACCTTGAGATCTGCTATTTCCCTCTGTGCTGCTATTAGCTCTGGTGTATAACAAGTCAGTACAAACCTTGAGATCAGCTATTTCCCTCTGTGCTGCTATTAGCTCTGGTGTATAACAAGTCAGTACAAACCTTGAGATCAGCTTTTTCCTCTGTGCTGCTATTAGCTCTGGTGTATAACAAGTCAGTACAAACCTTGAGATCAGCTATTTCCCTCTGTGCTGCTATTAGCTCTGGTGTATAACAAGTCAGTACAAACCATGAGATCAGCTATTGCATTTCCCTCTGTGCTTCTATTAGCTCTAGTGCATAACAAGTCAGTACAAACCTTGAGATCAGCTATTTCCCTCTGTGCTGCTATTAGCTCTGGTGTAGGTAGTCTGGACTTCTCCCTCAGAGCTCTAGTTTCATTTTTACTTGCTTCTAACTTTGAATTCAGGTCCTTTATTCTTTTCTCATACACTCCTGACATACTTGGTACCAACTTTTCTTTCTCCTTTAGAACTTCACTGGTATCCTCCAGCTAAGATTGGAAGAGGGTCAATTATATAAACATGATTAACTATTAATCCCTTTCTAAGTAACAATTGTAACAGGTCAACTTTGCCACTATACAATGGTACAAAAAATGTACTTATGGATTACTAAGCTCATTACATATCATATACATGTATCTTATCCCTAAAATGTATGCTTTTCAAATTTTATGACTTTCAATAAGCAATTTAAAGTTTTAATTGGACAACATATGATTGAGGATCAATGACTCAAGGGTTAATACCCAAAATAAGCATGTCTATGCCGCAAAATCATCTGTTCTTACATAATGCTATGAATTTGAAGATGTAACATACATTAATTTGTAAGCTAGAGAGCTCCAAATTTTACCTGCGGCAATTTATCCAAAGAATGTTAAAGTATGTTTCACTGAGACTTCAACATCAATTCTACCAGGTTATTTTGATACCAATAGAATGAGAATTTTATACATGTATAACAATGGCAGTATGTACAACACTAACTGTACACATACCTGTCAACTTTTTTCAGACAAAAGAGGGTCAATGACCCTCTTTGGGAAATGAAAAAGAGGGTCATAGCGCACGAAACAAAATTTTGCTTGTGTCATTATGAATAAAATTAACCCCTCCCCCCAAAAAATACAGGTCAATAAAGTTCATTTCATTGTAAGACATGTAAGCATTTATTTGAATTGTAATACTGCATAATCATGATAATGTAGCACAATATGATGTGTAAAATTTTAGGACTTACATGTATTAATCAAGGCCTGAAGGTTCCTAGTTGAATTTGCTAGGCTAGATATATTTTTATTTAGTCATTGCTATACCATGATTAAGATTTTGTGTGAAATAAACTCTACATTTCACTGCTTCAATTGTTTTAAACACTATAAAAACATTTGTCCCTTTTCGTCTGCATAAATCTCCGTGTTTACGATCGTCTTTCCATAGACATCCGAATTAATAATCCAAGCCCAGGTCGTTAAAACAACATGAAAGTGGCTAATTACTTCCCATATCACTAAACAAACATCCCAATTTACCTGTAAATGCAGGTGTTTTAATTGGAAAGTCACAGCTGGAAATTTAAAGTCCCAAGTTATAGACGGAACCAAATCGGAATCGGGTGATTCCCGGGTCAGCAACGAAAAATCGGGTGAAAGACATGACCCGCGCGGGTGATGAAAAATAATCGGGTCAAAGAGTAAAAAAGCGGGACTGACCCGCGGAAATCGGGTCAGTTGACAGCTATGACTGTACAACCCACCTTATTCTCCAGTACTTCTACTTTAGTTCTCTCCTCCCCCAGTAATTTCTGTAACTCTGTACAACCCACCTTATTCTCCAGTATTTCTACTTTAGTCCTCTCCTCCCCCAGTAACTTCTGTAACTCCCTCAACATCAGGGCGTGGTCATTCTGCTCCTTCTCTCGCTCCTTTTGTTGTCCACGTACACGATTCTTCAGCTGTCAATAATTGTTTTCTGATAAATTTACAGTATTCACAAATTGTGAAGAGGACAATTTATCGTTTAAGAATTGCTCCATCCTAGTTATTGTATAAGATGTAGTTTGATGGATTTTTAGTGAAGCTATACCTAATTTTCTGTTATCAGAGGTCACATTGTCTGGTGATTTATCATCAATACCATGTACTTCATGTTTTATCCTCCTTGGTATCTTATAAAACTTAACTCATGACAAATTTATCGAAGTACATTAATTTTACACTGTTGTAAATGAGTTCTGATCACAATGTATGATATTGCTTAAAATTGGAGGGAGCTCAAATTGTGTGGGTTTATTTATTTTTGTACATAATTCACTACAAATAATAGCCCTGTGTCATGTACATGTATGTGGCAGTGTGAGTTTGAAGACTTGTGTTAAATCCTTAGTCAGTATTTGATTATTATACGCCTTATAAATTACTCCCGTTTTTATCCCATTTTCCAATTCATATTTCCCACTCTTTTTCCTGTCCGTCTTTGCCGGTCATGCGCATCATGACTTCCGTTCTCATGCCGCAATGCGTATGATACGTCACTATACTAATTAACCATAACTAACCAATTACCGACCTGTTTTAATGACACATGATAGAATGACACTGTTCTATTGGCTGAGAATGTTCTGGCGTTTTAGTCTTTGTTTCTTAGTTCCCACTCTGGTCAGATTTGCCGAGAGCGTTGTAAGGACCAGACGTGGTGATGATCTTGAAGTTATGTACATGTATTTGCGATCCAGTCGTATAGTTTGAGTTGAACATTTAATCCAATATACGTACATCATTATACTTACCTGAGCTCAGTACACGCACACACGTCATAGTGAGTTACTTTTTCACTTTTTCTCTTTATTTCATTTTCCTCTAAATTTCCCAGGTTAACGTTTTAACTTTAAGAATAAGAGACGAAAGAGAGAATTTAGTTAAGTAATTTAGAATAGAGTAATTCTGTTGAAAAATACGTATATTGTGAAGTTTTTGAATACTTACCTTTTTCTGATGTAATTGTATCGTCTCTCAGACTTTATGAATTATATTTTGAGCCGATCAGTTTACTATTATTTAGAAAGCTGTTTCATAGATTTTACCTTGTTTTTATGCCCCGAACGAATATTGTATCAAACCTTATATTATTTGTAGTTATTCGACCATCATGTAGTTCTTAGAGGTTTGGTCGACTGCAAGCTTATATCAGTGCCCAGTCTAGTTCCATAAACTGGTACGCATATATAATTATTGCTTATTTTCAATTCATATACTTACCTTGTTATTTGTGTAAAGATAAAATACGATCTCTATACTTACGATTTTCTTACTATGTTGAGTCAGAGTTATTTCCCTTAGAAATGTAACGCTCAGTCAAATCGATCTCTAATCAGATTAATGTTAATTGGTCATGTTTGAAATACATTACCGTACCAATTAATGTCGATAATTATTGTATATGCAGACTGTGATTTTTATATTGATATATGTATGAAATGTATGAAATACAAATGATATATTCTGTATTCTTATGATGATTTTTCATACGTTTCAGGACTGTACTATATTATGCCATTCGTTGATTACTATGCAATAAATGGTAAAACGTGAACCAGGTGTTATCAATATTGTGATGGTAACCACCCCGGTAACATGTACATGTATATATGCACCATTATCTGTGGGGTGATCACATCATAACACCGAAAAAGGATTTATTTGACTAGTACATCAGAAAATATTGTTACCTCTTGTATTTGTTTGTCCAGTGTTTTAATATGCTCTTCATTTTTCTGTATTTCTTCATCAAGTTTGGTCTGTAGTTCCTCCTTCTCTTGCTGATAAAGATTAAAGACATGATAAATAACACAAACCTGTAGTTCATAATACAACTACAAATGTATATTGTCAATGTTTTATGAGACTTTCTTAGAAAAGAAAAGGACTAGGTGCACTAATCCTCATTTCGGCCCTATAATTTCGATGAAAAATGATTTTGATAAACGAATTATCAATTATCACTTTTTGTAATATGAATGTTTGAGAAAATATCGCGTCATAATTCTGAGTCCTCGTAACATCATGTGCGTGATGTATGACGTCATGTTCTGACATCATTTGCCCTAAATGACGCAAAACAAAGGGAAATCATAGTATTTTACACACAAATCTTCAAAATTCATCTACGTTCCAGGCCTTGCCCATGATTTTTTTTATGCAAATTAAAAAGCCGATCAGAAATTCATTGATTGGTAGAAAAATATTCATGGGCAAGGCCTGGAGTACTACTTGATTTCTTAATTTTGTATCGGAATTTCGCTCATTTATTGGTATGTTCAATGATTTCAACATTTCTAGACGTTTTGAGCGATGTATTATTGATCAGTATAGGACTGTGAAATCAAAACAGGCTTTCCTGATTTTGATTCTCCATACATTTTACATGTATGAAGTAGAATATTAAGGATGTACGAACAACTTTGAAAATAGGATCAAAATGGCAGGTTACCGCACCTACTCCTTTGCTGGTATTTTGAGGCATAATTATACAGCCAATTGTGCCTCACATGAAATTCATATGAAATGAGCATCATGTAAATTTCACCTGAAAGTTCATGTGAAATTCATATAAATTTCACATAAACTGATAAAATTTATGTAAAAAAAAATTTCACATAAATTTAGGCCATGCAAAAAAAATTTTCTGGTTCTCAGATAATTGATCTAAAAAATATGGGTAGGTAGGTAGGGTTTTTATTTTTTGTTTTTATTTTCCGAAAACTACTTAAGCACAATTTTTTATTCAGATATTATAGAGACTGTGATCTATAGTGACTATATTTGTTGTAAATGTTCACCATACTCAACTCTTCTCATTTTTACAGTGCCAAGAATGCTTCAGCCCAGTCTGCAATTTTAAAATTCACCTTCAAGCTGACAATCACTCGTTCCTCCCCCCCCCCCCCGGTCGCCATTTTGCATCTTGTGTACAATAACAAAGTACAGTACCGTAATCGTCCGAAAAAAAGTCCGCAAGAGTAGATATCACGCAGGCAAAAAATTGCGCTGAAAATCGTGGAAAAAATTCTAATCTAGTAAATAATACGCATTAAAAAAATCGAAATTTCGCCGATGTTTTCTCCCAAATTAAAAATATCAAAGAAACGGCCCGCTCGGTAATTATTATTGTAATGACTTGAATTAGATACCGATTACAAAATAATCCATAGTACGATTGAAAGATTTAGGATTGACAGCCGTATTATGTATCAATTAACTGAACTGACCATTGAAATTTACCGTTAGAATAAACCTATTCGAGAAGATTTTACTTCCCCCTTCACCTGTCAAAAGTGACAGATCAATTTCATGCTTGACCGCAACGCTACCGGTGAAGGCTATTTGTCTCCGTTCAACACCCCTCGGGGTAGACAGGTGTTTACACATATACAGGTATTTAACGTACATGCGCTTGTACGATCTGACCTTAGATGACCAGGTACCGTAAATACTTGGACAAATGTTATTGTAACGCGATTGTTTACTTACGCACGGGCTGGTAGCGTGAATTAAAGTCAAATATACTTACAAAATTGATCTATTGACGAATTATCTGTTCAGAAAATTAATAGAAAATTATATTTATCAGCATGAGAAATCTGGCGGGCGGCGGCTATTTTTTTCCCTTCCTACGATAAAAACGTCTCGTCGGGAGGAATTTTGAGCGTGCGGCGGTGTCTGAGAACCAGGATTTTTTTTCTATATGGCCTTACTTCACATGAATTTTACATGAAATTTTCTTTGTAAGCTTCAATCAAAATGGAGTTTACATGCATTTGTTTCAAAAACTTCATATGAATTTTATGTGAAAATTTTTTATCAGCAATGTTGTGAGTAATACTATTAAAGATTTTTCTTAAGCAATGTTGTAAGTACTTAAGTGTTTTGAATATTTTTCCCTGACATTGTCGCCATAGCACTTTCTATATAGACATAACCTAAGGCAATGCATGTATTTTATAAATTGTTTCATTTTCGTGCGTGGACATCGATGACGGGTGCGGCTAGCCAACAGGGGATACTTACTCCTCCCGGGTAACTTGTCCCACCTCTGGCTTGCTGGGGGTCCGTCGATGCTCAATTTGGTGCTCTATTGTGAGTGCTGTTGAGATTATCGTCAGGATCTTCTTTAACTCATTTGTGTCACACTTCTGCCCTTTGCCGTGTGGAGCTCGTAAAAAAGTTCCCCGTGAGGGGTTTGACAGTAAGTGTTTTGAATATTTTTCCCTGACATTTTCCCCATAGCACTTTCTATATAGACATAACTTAAGGCAATGCATGTATTTTATAAATTGTTTCATTTTCGTGCGTGGACATCGACGGCGAGTGCGGCTAGCCAACAGGGGATACTTACTCCTCCCGGGCACCTGGTCCCACCTCTGGCTTGCTGGGGGTCCGTCAAAGCTCAATTTGGTGCTCTATTGTGAGTGCTGTTGAGAATATCGTCAGGGTCTTCTTTAACTCATTACTATTAGAGATTTTTTGTCAGAGTTGTTGTTAGTACTTACTGTACTATAAGAGATTTTTTATCAGCAATATGTTGTTAGTACTTACTATTAGAGATTTTTCTTCAGCGATGTTGTAAGTACTTACTATAAGAGATTTTTTATCAGCAATATAGCTGGCTTCTAGTTTAGATTTTTCCTCTGTCAGTGTGTACAGTGACTGTGACAATGTCTTCATCTGCTCCTCTTTATCGCTGTCATCTGACTTTGTCTGTAATGTTATATACATGTAGTAAATATAGGATCTCAAATGAATTTTCATTTCATACGATGGTATTATGAAACGAGTTGTGGGTTTTATATCCCCGAGCCTTGGCACAACAAGTTTTATAATACATCGTATGAAATGAAAATTCATTTGAGATTCTTTTTATCACATGATATTGCCTAAAAATGTGTATTTCTAACGTGAAATCAACGTTTCCGAGAACTGTAGAGGCGAATCACGCCGTGATCTAGAAGTCGTCTGCTACTCCATGAGAAGTAGTGTCCCCATCGTATAGATATTCTGTGCGTAAGAGAAAAGTATTTTAATACAAGAATTAATTTAACAACAACAATTTTAATCATTGACATTGACTCCGGGTCTGAATTTAACAGTTGACCGATATTTGAAAGGTCACATTTGTCAAGGTTTATGTGATTAGGTTCCAAACTTGACCAATTGCATTCAAGCAGAGTGATATGTAATGTGTTATCATATCATATATTTATGAAATGGCTTTATGAAACTGCATAACGGGTGTATCATGTAATAAAGTATAATATTTCCATTGCAGAGGAATCCCCATGTTAAGCGTCCGTTAGGCAAACGGATTTATAAACTATAATTCTGGTTGCCTACTATGACGTCACGCTTTAGTTTTGAAAGTGTGGAGAATTTACCAACGTTCAGATACTTTTGACGTTATAACATGCAATAGGCTCATTATTAATGCTAAACGTGGTGTCTGATATTTAGTACAAATGGAAATATAAGTAATGACTGTCTTACTTTGGGTGTTCATGGTAGTATAATTCTGGTTGGACACATGCAAATTTTCCGAGAATCGCTTCGCGATTCACGGAATTTGCACGTGACCAACCAGAATTATACTACCATGAACACCCAAAGTAAGACAGTCATTTCTTAAATAATACATGTTGGAGAGTATTTATATGGAGACAGAAATCTGAAGGTGAACTAGAACTAACAAAATCATAACATTCAAGTACAAAAGCTAAAAGATTAGACTTTAAGATAATAAAACACCGCTAAAGACGGTATGGCCGGATTGCAAAGTAAGTTTTTGTCACCAACTGGGTCAAGGTCACTAGGTCAAATATTACAGCATACATTGAGAGGTCTTGTCAGAGGCAACCTACATGTATAATATAAAGTTTCTACTGCATACAGTTCCTTAGATTTTGCTTAAACCAGGAACTTTAACCAAAATCTTTAACTAGGTCAAAGTCCAAGATCAAGGTCACTAGGTCCAATGTTACAGCATAAATTGAAAGGTCTCGTCATGGGCAACCTATATGTATAATATAAGGTTTCTACTGCATACAGTTCTTTAGATTTTGCTTAAACCAGAAACTTTAACCAAAATCTTTATCTAGGTTAAAGTACAAGGTCAAGGTCACTAGGTCAAATGTTACGGCATAAATTGAAAGGTCTCGTCATGGGCAACATACATGTATAATATAATATAAAGTTCCTACTGCATACAGTTCCATAGATTTTGCTTAAACCAGGAACTTTAACCAAAATCTTTAACTAGGTCAAAGTCCAAGGTCAAGGTCACTAGGTCAAATGTTACGGCATAAATTGAAAGGTCTTGTCATGGGCAACCTTCATGTATAATATAAAGTTTCTACTGCATACAGTTCCATAGATTTTGCTTAAACCAGGAACTTTAACCAAAATCTTTAACTAGGTCAAAGTCCAAGGTCAAGGTCACTAGGTCAAATGTTACGGCATAAATTGAAAGGTCTTGTCATGGGCAACCTTCATGTATAATATAAAGTTTCTACTGCATATAGTTCCTTACATTTTGCCTCAACCAGAAACTTTAACCAAAATGTTGACGGCAGACGGACAGACCAACGGACGGACGGATATCGTCAATCTATAGGCTGGAATTGCTTTGCAATCCAGCCCAAAACTATAACACTGGTCCACATTTAGTGACACAAGACATACATAAACAATAATCCCTTGAATAATATACCAGTAAATTACCTGTTCTTTATGTGCCTGAAGTGGATCAGTGAATTCTCCATTGTTAGAGTTTTGTGTTTCGTTGCTCGTGCCATCTTCAGAATCCCTTGTTTTCTCACTGTCTGTCGGTCTGTCATCTCTACCAGAGGCTGAGGTGGACAGTACTTTGAAACTATTTTCTATAGCTTCCTTCTCTTTTTGGAGACTTTTATAGGCTTGAACAAGATCTGCAATGTCGAGTCATAGTATTATTTTCTGAGACATACTGTAAATTACTTTATTTTCGTCTGTACCAATTTTCGTCATTTCGTTCAAAATGACCATTTCGTCAATACGTAAATTCATCATCCAAGGGTCCCTAAAATATAAATTTGTCTGTTCAAATGCCAACTAAATATTCAGGTATAGGTCGTATGCCTTTGTTTTCATTATTTGTTTAACAATTATTGGTAAACAAACAATAAGAAACATGTATACCACCTAGCTTGTTGTGAAAACATATCATTTGGTAATATTAATTAGATGTACATTATAAGATAAGATAAGATAAGATAAGATATGCTTTATTACCTAAAGAAGGGCCCGTAAGGGCATGATATGAACATTACAAGATACTATAGTAAAAATTAAGGAAATGAGTATTAAATAAATAATATTACAAGCAGTTGCACGCATTCAGATTTTCACTCTTTGGTACATGTGAATGTCACTGGTGTCTATAGAAATATATGATAAACGCAAGATAATGCTAGATACTGAGACAGTAATTAATGGAGTGAACACATTGTAAAAAGTAGTGGGAATGCAGGGGTCACCACGAGACGATGCTTCAGGACCAATTGTCCACATGTGACCACTGCATAACCACCAGATCAGTAACGGAGTGTACACATGGGATGAAATGGCAGGAATGCGGAAGTCACCACGAGGCGGTGCTAAAGAACAAGTGGTCCACATGTGACCACCGCACAACTACCAGATCAGTCCATGATGAGAAAAAATAAAAAATATATATATATATGACATGACATGAACATGACAAGATAAGAAGGAAACAAGTAATTATATTACAAGCAGTTGCAAGCATCTCAGATTTTCACTCTTTGGTAAATGTGAATGTAGTGTCACAATATCAAGATATATAGAAATACATGATAAAAGCAAGATAATGTTAGTTACTGAGTCAGTAATTAACGGAGTGAACACATTGTAAAACGTAGTGGGAATGCAGGGGTCACCACGAGACGATGCTACAGGACAAATTGTCCACATGTGACCACTGCATAATCACAAGATCAGTAATGGAGTGTTCACATGGGATGAAATGGCAGGAATGCGGAAGTCACCATGAGGCGGTGCTGGAGGACAAGTGGTCCACATGTGACCACCGCACAACTACCAGATCAGACCATGAAGGAAAAAAAAAAAAAAAAAAATCTATAATAAGTGATGTTTAGCAATGAACAAATAGTCGAAGATTAAAATGATATTGTGAGTAATACCATTGAGTGAAGTGCTTTAGTTCAGTTCACATGTAACAAGGATTCATTCAATAATTTTGACAGTAATAACATGAGTAATGAAGTACTGGAGTTCAATTCACATGTAAAAAAAAAAAAAAAAAAAAAAAAAAAAAAAAAAAAAAAAAAAAAAAAAAGATTCATTCAATAATTTTTGACAGACTGTAGCACTGATAAAGTTAGCAATACATGCATTTAATTTTTTTGGCAGTGAAAATTCGAAAGACTTAATTATTCACATAGTTTTATAAATTCAGAAATAGCTAAGAGTACATCAACATGTTCACAACTTAATGCCCAAATTAGTTGATTAGTGCTATTTAAAGTAATAAAATTTGGACAAGACTTGCATATAATATCCATAAGTTGAATTCTTTGAAGGCTGAACTTATGACATTTAAAAAGAAAGTGACATTCATCTTCTACCTCACCTAGCATACACTTATCACAAATTCTCTCATTTCTGGGAATACCTTTGTACCTTCCAGTTTCAATTAAAAGCTTATGAGCAGATAGTCGAAATTTTGTAACTCTTCGTCTCTGATCAAAATTATGAAGTGTCTGGAGATACTTTTCAAAACCAAAATTTGTCTTAAAAGTTATGTATGTACAAAGCTTGCCATCTTGATTAGACCTCATTGATTCCCAAGACTGGAGGAATTGTTTTTTCAAAATTTGTTTGCAGGATTGGGTGAAGGAGTTTAGAGATTTTGAGCTTGCATTGTTCATCCCACTTACTTTGCTTTTTAAGAAAGTAAGAGATCCATACCATGAGGGTTTATTTGCAAGGTAGTTTGAATAGGAGGAATTAAATGCTGCTTTTAGTAAGGGGAAAGAACTCCCTAGTGAGTTTAATCTATGGAAATACACAAAACTTTGCTTCAAAATATCATAATGTAGTGGGTGCCTACCAAGTTCTGACAAAACTGCAAAATTGGAACTCTTCTGATGCACTCCTAGAATGCTTTTGCAGAATTTTAAATGAAGTTTATTACACAGTAATTTTGAGAATATCTCATCTAAAGTAATACATGCATTTCTCTTAATTCGTGTTGATAATTGATTAATTGGTCCCCAAATTTCGCTGCAGTACAAAAGTATTGGCTTAATTGTGTGATCAAATACATGAAGAGAAGATTTAACACTTGGATGAAAAGATAAAAAGTCCTTTTTGAGTTTAAAAAGTGCTCTTAAAGCTTTGTTATAAAGTTCACTCTGGGCAAGGGCAAATGAGCCTGAGACAGAGAAATGAATGCCTAGATATTTATACGATTTGACACATTCTAATGGATTATTATCAAACATAAATTTTCGAGTGATAAGTTTGCCAGCTTTGTTAAAAATCATTATCTTAGTCTTAGATGTATTCACAGTTAAGCACCAATCCTTACAGTATTCATGAAGTTTATTTAGTTTCTCCTGTAGGCCAACTTCAGATTTTGAAAATAAAACAATATCATCAGCAAACATTAAACAATGAACATCTTTCTCATCAAGTTTGATTGGATCTGGAGTACTCTGTAAGTAAGTTGGAAGATCATTGATGAAAATTTTAAAAAGGGAAGGACTAAGATTATCTCCTTGTCTTACTCCTACTCGCACTGGGAATGAGTTGGTTACTCCAGTTTTCAACCGAATACAAGAGGTGCATGTACTGTACATGTTTTTAATAATGTTGTAAAACTTAAGCCCTACACCAATTTGCAATAATTTCAATTGAATCCCTGCATGAATAACTGTGTCGAAGGCTTTACGAAAATCTACAAAGCAAGCATACACTCTGCCGTTCTTATCATTACAATAGGTTTCAAAAATACTTCTAAGAATAAACATGTGATCTGAAGTCCTTGCCTTTTTAGTAAAACCTATTTGGCTATCATCTATGATACTGTTCTTCATAAGGAACTTGTCAAGTCTCTCATTAAGTATTGTATTGAGAAGTTTGCCAAGAGTACTTGTAATTGTGATTCCACGATAGTTATTAGGATCAGAATAGCTCCCTGCCTTATGTATTATTCTTATAGCACCCCTGACCCATGAAATTGGATAATGTCCTGTATTAAGGCATGCATTAAATATTTTGCTTAAAATGGGCGTTAAAATACTCTGTCCATGTTTGATCATGTGATTGGAAATATTATCCAGACCAGGGGCCTTATTGCCATGTATTTTGGAAATTGCTTTTGTAACTTCAGAATGTGAGATTTCATAATCTAATTCATTGAAGCAAGGAACAGATTCAAGGGAGGCAATTTTGGCCTTTATCAGATCAGTACGTGTCTTGAAAGATTTATCTTCATTATTTAACAAGGATTTAAAGTGTGAGACCCAAGTAGAAGGTGAGACTGAGTCGCTGACATCATTTTTACCATCATTGTTCTTTAATTCATCTATTATCTGCCAGTATAGTTTTGGGTTATCATTATGAAGTGAATCCAACTTCTCTAACAGAGACTGTTTATATTGTTTGAATTTCAATTTCCTCAACTTGGAGTACTCTCTTCTAAGCTTAAAGAAGTGCCCACTTACAAGGGGATCCTTGGGGTATTTGGAAAAAATATTTGCATAATGAAGTAATTGCTTCCTTTTTTTAAATAGATCATGATCAAACCACTTTTTGTTTCTTTTTCTTTTTTTATGAGAAATTCTCTTGCGTTTCAGTGACTGCATTGCTGCAGCTGTAAGGGCAATTTCAATTTCCTTAGAGGCAGTTTCAATTTCATCACTGCAAGAAAGGTTCATATTAAGGACGCTGTTTAAACTATTTTGTATTTCAGTGGAAAATAGTGCATTCGTAAAGAGGGTAGCAGAATCATCATTCCAAATAAAATTGGGTGGAACAGGAAGTATTGGAACATCTGATGGCTTATTGTCTTCAGTAAAGCTTGCCGAAATTTCCCATTCTAATAAGGAATGACAGTCAGAGATAGTTGGGTCAAAGTCTGCAACATGGAAATATAAGATTTGGTCTAACAGATTATCAGAAGCCAACACATAATCCACCGTACTAGCACCATGAGGTTTAAAGCAAGTGTATTTTCCAAAACAGTCCCCAAATGTTCTACCATTTAAAATTCTTATTTGATTGCCAATACAAAAATCCAGCAAATTCTTACCTCTAGTATCAAGTATTTTGTCATAGCTTAGGCGAGGTAGGATATCTCTATCTGGTAGATAGTTTTTATACATTGGAATAAACTTATTATTATCAAACACTATAGAATCATTGTCACATGAAGTTCTGGCATTGAGATCACCACAAAGCATTACATCACCTTGACTCATATATAACAACATATCTTTTTCCACACAATCAAGAATGTCATAATCAAGCCCTTGTGAGTATGATGAAGAGGCTGGTGGATCATATATTGTACATATGAATAGGTCATTGTTTAAGCCAAAAAAGTGTTTCTCCAGCTTGATCCACAGAAAGTCACTGCTTGGTGAATTAAGTATTTTTACATGTGATTTCAGATAAGTTTTTGTTAAAATTGCTAAACCACCAAAATGTCGATTTATCTTTTTTGTAATTGGTCTACAAACCAAGTGTACATGAAAATTGTCTAATGCTGGTGGTTCAAAGCTGTAACCTACATGAGTTTCAGCCAAAAATGCAATATCATATTTGTCAATAATATTCATAAAAAAATCATCTTCAAGCTTATTGCTGGTTTTGTTCACAAGCCCTCCAACATTGACAAAGCACATCTTAATGAATGGGTGTTGCTTAACAGTAACCATAACACAATAACTCTTTACACAGCTTGTGTAAGAACAAGTAACAAATATAGGCTAAGAGCCTTAAAATGAGCCTAATGACTAGATAAGTATAGTATTTATAAGAGAGTGACTAGAATATAATTGAGTATAATATGACCAAATATAATTTTTAGGGTTTAAGCAAAATATCCAATAAGTTACGGTGAGGCAGTCATATAATGCCAAACATCCGACAACATAAGGTGGGGCAGTATGCCAATCAACATTATAATCATGATGAAAAAAAAAAAAAAAAAAAAAAAAAATCAGCATCATAACATAATGACAACATGATAAAACAGAAGAAACTATAGTTAAGTATGTCAATCTTAACATAGATAATAATAGTGCACAAGGTTTAAGGACTATAGCTAGTATCCCACAGTATTGAGTACATTTTTATGCCATCAATATCAAATTAAAAAACATAGTAAGGTACATATACAATGTTAATAAAGGACAAATTTAGCAAGTACCCTGCAACAGTATAGATGCAATTTACTGATACTATATATACATGTGTTTATCGCCTATATCCGCCTCTAACCCTTGAGCCAGAACGATAACTGAAGGATCGCTCTCTTCTGAGAGGGTGATCCCTACCTGGGCCTCTTCCCCGCACAACAGGTATGTTCAAAACGTCATGTATTGCTGCTTTAAAGTCAGCAGCTAGTATGGAAACACCCTTGACAACAAGATGAACACCATCACGCTCTACTAGCAGTTCAGGGTCAGCTGCTCCATTCTTATACAAGGACGGATGTTCGATTAGCTTCGTATACTTAAAGACTGGATCAGTGAGTTTCTTCTTTAGCATTGCATTTATGATTTGCCCATTAAAGTGGTGAATTGCATCATCGAGGCGAGGTGTAGCTGTAGACACCAGTATTATTACCTTCGGCCATCTCAGGTGAATGCCCTCAATTATGTTGATAAACTCATTACAACACACCTCAGGAGCTTTGTGTTTTAGATCATTTGTTAAGACGTGAAGGATAAGCATTTGCGGATCTGAGCCATTGAAGTTATCAATGCACTGCTTGGCTTGCTCTAGAGTATACGTTATGTGTTTTTCAATGAGGGCAGCTTTTGTTACCTTGTCTTCCCGAATATCTTTAATATTTGAAGTTCCGAGCAATAGTACGAATGGAGCTTCCTTTGATTCTGATTTGTTGGGCTCTGTATCATCCTGCCTATTTTTTGACAGAAGGCTGGATAGGTTTGATGCACCTATGTTACCAATGTGCTCTTTGAGAGATATGATTTCCGATTCTGCATCAGACAGTTTACTCTTAAGTTCGGTCACAGTTGTTTCAAGTGCTTCTATTTCGCCATTTTTTGCTTCAAGTCTTTTGTAGGCAAATTCAACCTCTTTACTTGATTGTTTTACAACATTTTGCAAATCCTCATAATGAGCCTTGGTGAGTGAAGCTTTGTTTTTTTCAATGTGCAGGTCAGCTTTCAGTTTCCTATTTTCTTCCTGCAATTCTTTGGATTTTTGTTCTGACTGCAGGTCTACATGCACTGGTTTTTCAGCTTTTGAGAGATTGTTGATGGCAGTTAGAATGTTTTGTGTTTCTCTCGCATCAGTATCACTAATAGCATCAATAATTTTTTGTGTGTCTTTAGCACGACTCACTTCCATTTTACTTATGGCATCTAATAAGACAACTTGAAGTCTATCTGCATCTGTTGAGACTGCAGACAAGTGAGGCACTAGTGTACATGGTGTATAGGTTTCCTTTTCAGATGTTCGGTCTGACATATCAGATGACAGTGGTGTATGAATATCAGGAACCAGAGGATTCATCATAGTAGTATCCAATTCATTGTCACTCAGATCCGACACACCATGCTCGATATTACTGTCAGATTCCGACATTTCATTTTCATTTTCAAGCACCCTCTCCAAGATTTGCAACAGAATGGGAAAATGGTAGTCAGCAAACAAGGTATAATGTTGGCCCTGTGCTCTAATGGTGCCTGTGGTAACAAAGAATGTAATGCCATAGAGAAGCACATTATTTTCATCCTTCAGCTCAAATACGACAGAGTTTGCATTGCTATTTGGATCAGTCCAGTGATCAGGGGAGTCAAACCAGTGGATATTCACATCTTTCCTTTTCCCAAAGTTATCATAATAAAGGACACTCAATGCTTTGATCCATGGTTGTAACCTTTCCACCAGTTTACAATTATATGCGACATTGTGTGCGTATTCCGTTTTCAATGATTTATCATTTGCCTGTCGTATTAACTCTTATCATTCAATTTTTATTTTCTACACTATATTTTGTCAGGAGTATTTATATTGGTCGATACGTAATTTCGTCAAGGGAGGCACTGACGAAAATGACGAAAATTGGTACCTGACGAATTAAAACCAATTTACAGTAGTATTATTTTTGTTTAAATGTACATACATGTAAGAACTACATCGGAAACTATCCGAGGAGTACAATCGATAGCACTATCGGAATAATCACACTTTTTTCTTGTTTAAAAATGTTGTATGTTTTGCATCTCTTCAGAAGGAGAACACTCAATGCTTGTGATTTAAGAATCTGATTTTTATTTAAAATCGTGGAAATAAATTAAATGTTGAACATTCCATGTTCTTTATAACAAAATCTCGAGGTTTGCTGTAGAAGGATGGCCTTCCCTTTACTTTCTAATGCCAAAATGGTCCCACACAGCGGACCTAGTACACCCGGAATATGCTCCTCCTCAACCGTTATCCGCCACATCGCGAGTACGTCTAGTTTCGTTTAGAATTATATCTAAGACGATTTTCACTGAGATCATTGCACATCAAATTAAATTCAACAGCGACAATCAATTTTCAAAACCATCATCAATAGTCGGCGAATTTGACCAAGATCAGTTGATAAATGACACATCTAGAGCCTATTCAAGAATTTTGACCAATTCCAACCAGTGACCTTGACCTTTGTCCTATGACCTTGAAAATCAATAGGTTTCTTCCTTCTGCCAAAAGCAGTAAGTTTACAAAGATTGACCAAGATCATTAGAAAAATGTGACCTCTAAAGTGTATACAATCTGTGACCTTGACCTTTGACCTAAAAACTTGAATAAGCAATAAGTGTATGAAGTTACCCTTACTTATACAAGATGGTGGCGTGACTATATCCCCCCCCCCCTTGCACCTTCGTTGAATGGGGATAATAAGTGAGTATGTACATATTTATAAGTAACATTATGAAAATACATGAACTGCCGATTTGACAAAGACATACTTGGAAGTTTTTTCTCATATCTTTCTATCTTCTCTCTTTGACTTTCAATGGTCTTCAACAATTCATTCCTTGATGCTCTGTCCATGATTCACTAAAAAGGAGCACATTAATATACTTATTCATTTAATTGTTTTCTACACATATATTGGCTGTATGTGGAGTTTTAATTAAAAATTAACTGACTGTCAGACATATGCTTTGTAAATGCTGTTAAATGATGTTTTTAAAACAAACCAAGTTTAACTTATGACCTTGAACTTACATCTTTTGACCCTCCTTATGTCATTAGCGATCTACGTGTATGTGTCCAGTTTTATTACATCAGGCTAAGAATTACTTGAGTTATCTTTGGGGATATTTTGTAAAGGACGTCACAAGGTTTTTATTTAGGACAAAACCCCCCAAAACTTCAAACCTTGGTCAAACATAAAAATGCAGAGCATTATTTGATCATTGAACTTCTCAAAATCCAATTAAGTTTTTCCTCAAACCACCAGGGAAATCAACAAAATACCCTGTCTATATCAATTCCTGTACACATTGACTGTGTTAATGTGATAAAATCTTGCTAAAAATTTCTTCTACTGGTGTTTGGCCAGTTTTCAGACAGGGCTAGTTTCAGTAGTCTTTTTCAAGTACTTTGAAGAAGGTTAACGTTATTTCCAATATTTTTTTTATTTTTTGGACAATTCAGTCCATAGATTCTTAAATGGAAAATTCCAAACATGGATTATTGTTATTACCAGTATAATAAGTTTGTGCATCTAACTTGCTTTGTATCCTTTAACTGCACCAGCTGGAGGAAGCCATAAAGAACTATTCCTTTTCAGAAGATACACTCTCACAGACGGTGCCTTTAACCTGTAAAAAGTTAAAACTGCTAAATTCTTGAGATTATTTTTTTGCCAGATAAGCACAAGATAATTCTTGCCACGACTAACCAATAGGCCACAACCACTATACTGAATATTCCATTTCCTGCCAAAACAATGATCGGTTGCCTATATCTGCCTATATAAAACAGTTAGGTTTAAGTTAGGATTAGGCAAACGGGCATCATATTATGCCTATAGCAAGCATGATCAGATTCAATGATCATGAGGAAATGGCCTGACATGTCCAAGTTCTTTAGGTAACCATATCACATATGGGATATCGTATTGTATAAACATGTGACACCTTGATGGATATGAGTGGAGGTTGTTTAAGCTGTACAGAAACAACCTTGCATATGACACGCGTTTGACCTGAAGCATAAGTGCAGACTGTACCAGTACAACATGGCGCTTAAATTCTAAGAGACAAAGCGGAGACAAGTTGAATTCCCAGCAATTGTATCATCGAAAGTCATTGCAAGGTTAACAAATTGTCAAATATGATTGCCGATCATTTAGTTTAGCTTTATTTGAGTCAGACATAGTCAGTAATTCCCAGGAAAACTTGCCGATTTGTGCTGGTCATATCCTGAATTCTGGTCAAGGATTTATCAATCTTTGATCTGCGGCCAGTTACACATCCCAACAAAGCAAATAGCCAAGTGTCATTGGCTGTCTCTGAGGCAAATGAAGAATTAAACCAAATTCATGCAGTTATATTGAAAAGGTGGATAGGGAACAATGTCAAAAGAATTTCTCAAAGGACGCACTGCAGAACAGAACATGTAAGAGTTATCGCTCTTTGTGGGTGAAAGATTTTATTTGGTCTTCAGGAGCAATCTCCTATGCAGAGTTACGTTCCTTGAATCTCATCTCACGGTTGCCAAAGGTTTCGGACAAAAACTTGTTCAGACTCCGGTATTTTAGACAAATGGAGTATTGGCCCTCTATATAGACATAACCTAAGACAGTGCATGCTTTGTGGATATTTTGTATTTATTTTCGTGCATGAACATCGACGGCGGGTGCAGGATGCTTACTCCTCCAGGGCACCTGGTCCCACCTCTAGCATGTTAGGGGTTCGTCCATGCTCAATTTGGTGCTCTATTGTGAGTGCTAGCTGTTGAGATTGTCATCAGGATCTTTGTTATCTCATTCATAGTCAATCGGAGGTTTCTGACAAAAACTTGTTCAGATTGGAGTGGTTTCTGACAAAATCTGGTACGGCTCTCAATATTATAAGGGCATGGCTGACTATTATCAAGTCTTTTTTCTGTTGAATTTGAAAGAGTTATGCGGCGTAAATTTAACATGTTTAAATTAAGGGCCAAATTTTGACCCCCCCCCCCTCCTCCATTAAAAAAACAAACAGAGGACAAAAATATGTTGATAACTATATCAATTTGGTGTCAATGATCATTGGTAATTACTCTACATACCCATAAAAAATGATTTACCCCAGATATCTGCCACAAAATTGAAGGACACTTTTTTTTTCTTTAATTCAAGGATTTTTTTATTTGAGAGACAGAACAGAATATAGTCTAAATTATGGTGGCATACTTCTGCCTCCTACATGCAAGATATTTTTATAGATATTATTTCAACATGCATATTAATATGTTGACATGCAAGTTAAATATGTTGACATGCAACATAATTATGTCGACATGCAACATAATTATGTTGACATGCAACTTATTTTGTCAACATGCAAGATAAATATGTCAACATGCAAGATAATTATATTGACATGCAAGATAGTTAAGATGCATGTCGACATAAATAAGTTGCATGTCGACATAAATAAGTTGTATGTTGACATAAATAACTTGTATGTTGACACAATCTGAAGAAAAATATCTCGCAAGTAGGGGGCAGAAGTATGCCACCATACTAAATGGATGTTTTACATTAAGAAGTTTTCTTAGCTGGTTGACAATGTTTTAAATCAAATTATATTGGCATATGCTCTGATGTATTCTATCAAAATTGAGAAAATCATATCAAAATGTCTGAGTATTGGTGCGTTCAGCCTGTCACTTTTTGTCTGAAACCACCTTCACCTGGAATCAACAAAGGAGTTTAAGGACTGAACTTGGATTTGTCAGATCTTGTCTGAAACCTATGGAGTCCCAATAAGTTTTTGTTCGAAACCTCTGGCTTCCAGCATAGCTCAGTCAGTAGAGCACCGGATTTTCAATCTGAAGATCCCTGCTTCAAATGCCGTTGAGGACGGACTTTCTCAGAGGTGATTTATCATCTTGCCCCCACCTGTTCTCTGACTCGGAGGGAACTAAAACGGTCTGCATGGCCCCTCGGCAGCTGCGGCTGAGGAGATTGCCTTGTGTAATGGCACGTTAAAGGCCGTTGGAAATACAGACCATCCAGTGCAGTACATAAATCACACCTTCCCCGTATACACTGCATACACTTGCATACATAGCGGAAGGTACCTTGTACAGAGCACAAACTGTAAACAAGTAGTGAGTTGTGAGCATTGAGGAGTAAGAGAAGAATCTGATATGCATGTTGTCTAGATATATAATCTGCAGGGGGTTGCAAAGGGGCGTTTGCCCCCCCCCCCCCCTTCCCGGCACTGACCTAACATTTTCCCACAAACCCTGTATTTTGGCCCATTTTCAGTAAAAATAGCCAAAATTTACCTCTTGACCCTCCCGGCGCTGGATCTGCCACTGATTATGTCATGTTTAATAATATGTGATCGATTAACTTAGATTAAATTAAAGTTTGAAAATAGATCTCGACTAAGCGAGATCTATTAATAATATAGATTTTATCTTATTATTTGAATGACAAAGTTATCAAAATCATGTTTATTCAGTTTCCGAAGTGAACCACGCGGACAGTAGTCCGCTTGCAGGCCTACAATGGTGTTATCTGTTTTTTCGTCTTCAAAAACCAAAAAAAAACAAAAAAAAAACAGATAACACCGTTGTAGGTCTTCAAGTTGGACTAATTTCAAGAAAGAACAACCTTCATTCACACAGCGAAACAAATCCACAAGAAAGTGGATGAAGAGGTGAAGGTCATCTTCGTGTAATGGAGGGCTCTTTTAGCTGCTGATTGAAACGTTATTTTCTCAAGAAGTAGGAGTTCCCAGACACCAGGAATCACACAGAATTCAGATTTAATACCACTTAATCAACTGAATAATTTTTCATGACAATCGAAATTGATTATAGATTGATAAATTTTTAAATCCATCAACAAAGGAAATCGACTTCCTGTTTCACTTTCACTTTGTAACTAATGTAAACAATCATCGACGAACATGAACTGGAGACTGTGCTTTATAATTCTACATATGCTTTTAACATTATCTTGCCATCGTTATGAAAAGGACCAGATCCTAGAAACCCCATCAACAACCTGGGAAAATATCAGAATCCCTTCAAGCGTATTGTGTTTTAAACATAATGATGAATTGAAACACCAGTATCTTACAACTAGGAAATCCACAGTCAACGGAAAAAGTCACTTCCTATACTTATTCACGTTATTACTCCTCAACTCATGTGACTCCCATCCTAACCCAGGTCCCACTGCGCTCAAGTACCCTTGTGGGGTGTGTAAAAAGGCAGTCACATGGTCAAAAACAGTGCGATCAATAGCATGTAACACCTGCAACGTGTGGTTTCACACGGAATGTATTGGTATGAGTTCTGCTGTGTACCAACCTCTAGCAGACAATGTAGATTATAGTTGGCACTGTTGTAACTGCGGCCTGCCAAACTTTAACAGCAGTCTCTTCACAGATTTTGAAGAACCACATGATGATTCATCACACCAATCAGCCATGAGTAACTCGGATATATCATTTGATAACCCAATATCAACATCGTCACCAATAAAAAATAATCCGACAGGCTCATCATCAACTAAACAAGCTGATCACCATAACAACCTACGAATACTGGGTATAAATTTTCAAAGTATGAAGTCAAAACTTAAAGAGTTCTGGAGCGTCTTACACCAAACAGAACCTGACGTAATCATCGCTAGTGAAACATGGCTCAATCCATCCATAACAGAGGGCGAATTACTACCACCGACTTATAAGTTTATCGCTCGCAGAGATCGTCCCGGAAGCTCACATGGAGGTGTTGCAATTATCACTAAATCCACACTTGATGCCTCAGAAATAACAATTGACACCGACACTGAACTAGTAGCCATTTCATTACCATCAAAGCAGGTAAAGCCCATAATAATCTGCGGCTTATATAGACCACCAAACACCAACATAGAGTACATGCAAAGTATGTGTAATACCATCATGGATATCCAAAATAGATTCAAGGACAGCATCGTATGGATCGGTGGTGACATCAATCTACCGGATATTAACTGGAAGGATGAAAGTATATGCGGTCACCAATATTCAAGTTCTATAAACAACACTTTTATCAATTTACTAAGAGATATAGGATCGCAACAGATGATCGACTTTCCCACTTGCGGAGAGAACATCCTGGACATTTTTGCCTCAAATAGGCCTTCTCTAGTTAACAAGTGCTCTGGGCTACCAGGACTTAGCGATCATGACATCATATTGGTCGACACTATGGTCATGCCCAAATTTAGACGTCCAATTAAACGTCAAGTTTACCTTTGGTCTAAAGCTGACTTACCTGGTATGGAGAAGGAACTAGAGTCATATGTTACCAGTCTTCGTGAACGGAGAGCTGATGATACACTACCTCACATCAGTGTAGTGTGGGAAGACTTTAAGAGCACCTGTGTAGCAACCATTGATAAGTATGTACCATCTAAATTGACATCTTCAAGGTATAGTCAGCCATGGTGCAATCGGAAAATTAAAAAACTTAGCAGACAAAAGAAGCGAGCCAATCAAAAAGCAAGGCGTACCAACAAGTTGCGTGACTGGAGGAGATACCATGCCCTTCAGAAGGCAAATAAAGATGAATGTAAGTCTGCTTATCATGATTATGTAAACAACATGATCTCAGATGACAAAACCAACAAAAAGCTGTTCACTTTTGTCAAAAATAAGAAGTCTGATGGCTCAGGTGTCTCTTCACTCCGAGACAATGGCAGTCTACACTCCTCACCATCTAGCAAAGCTGAAATTCTTAATAACCAATTTTCATCTGTTTTCACAACTGAAGACCCACACAAGTGTCCCAATCTTGGGCAATCACCCTACAAAGCCGTTCCAAGCTTCAAGATAACATCTAAAGGAGTAGAGAAACTACTGAATAATCTCAACCCCCATAAAGCGAGTGGACCTGACAAAATATCAACTCGATTTCTGAAGTCCATGTCTTCTGTACTAGCACCGGCACTCGCCATTATCTTTCAAACATCTTTAGACTCTGGAGAGGTGCCGGCCGATTGGAAATCTGCCTACGTCACACCCTTATTTAAAAAAGGAGACAAAGCGAAAGCATCTAATTATAGACCTGTTAGCCTAACATCAGTTTGCTGCAAGGTTATGGAGCACATCATCCATAGTCAGGTCATAAACCACCTGGAGGCCAATAACATACTTACAGATGTGCAGCACGGCTTCAGAAAAAGGAGATCATGCGAAAGTCAGCTGATAACAACCATAAATGATCTCGCTAAAGGACTAGATGACAAATTACAGATAGATGCCATCACTCTTGATTTTAGTAAGGCCTTTGATAAGGTACCACATCACAGACTGGCCATAAAACTTCATCATTATGGAGTCCGTGGTAACATTCTGCAGTGGATTAAGAGCTTCCTCGCAGACAGAAAACAACAAGTGGTGGTAGATGGGGAATCATCGCAGCCGGCATCGGTTACGTCCGGGGTTCCTCAGGGGACGGTGCTCGGGCCGTTATTGTTCCTTATCTACATTAACGACCTACCACAGAGAGTCAATTCAACATCTCGGCTCTTTGCAGATGACTGCCTCCTCTACAGAACCATCAGATGTAGAGCAGACACTGAGGCCTTACAGAATGACCTAGACAAGCTACAGGAATGGGAAAAGGACTGGTTGATGAGTTTTAATCCAGATAAATGTGAGGTCATCAGAATAACCAACAAAAGAAACATCATTCATGCTTCCTATTCCATCCATGGACAGAATTTACAGATGACAAACAAGGCCAAGTACCTTGGGGTGACCATTGATGAAAAGATCTCATGGGGTCTGCACATTAGTAACACCACTAGGAAAGCAAATAACACCATCGCCTTTCTCAAGAGGAACCTAGGTAGATGCCCTAGAAATATCAAAGCGGCAAGCTACAAGTCTCTCGTGCGACCCCAAGTAGAATATGCGTCAACAGTGTGGGATAATTCCAACAAGACCCAGATTACAGCTGTTGAGATGGTTCAGCGTAGAGCAGCACGTTACATCATGAATGACTATAGGAGGGAAAGTAGTGTCACATCCATGCTACAACAGCTTCAGCTTGACAGCCTTAGAGCTCGCCGGCTTCGTGCGAGAGCCACCATGATGTATCGTGTGGTCAATAACCTGATCGATTTACCACATGACCAACTACAAGCCGCCCGTATTACCACCAGGGGCCACAGTCAAAGGTTCATCCAACCATCCTGCAACATCAGATGCTACAAGGATTCTTTCTATCCTGCTGGAGTGGTGATCTGGAACTCCTTACCTCAGTACCTGGTCATTGCTGACTCCCTAGAAGCCTTCAAGTCGGGAATCAGCACCTACACCATGGAGTAGAGACCCTGCCAGTTTTTATCCTGTTTTTAAAGAGCCTTTCATTACATGTTTTTAACCTTTTAAACCATTGTGCGAAAATGCTCCATGAGCCCTGCACAGTATAGGAAGAAGAAGAAGAAGAAAGTGACAGACACATTTTAAAATAAAGAGATTGCCTTGATCAGAAAAAATTCGAAATACAGCCTTCTTTCTACATCAAGATGGAAATAGTTTCTGATGCAGAATAAATGAAATTAAGATGAATAAATTTCCTATATGTCATAAATATATTATCTAACCGTCCCTCTACCGTTTCGACTGTTTCCAATCTCGCCCGGATATGTGGACGTAGCCGACACCGTGTACGATCTAAATATTATTCGATTTCCGTTAAAATTTTATGCAAAACATAAACACGTGTGAGTTGTGAAACGGTACAGTACTCTCTTTTTTGATGACAAAAAGTCTTCAAATAATTTACATGGCAACTCATTTCAGTCTTCACAGGGGCCAAATGAGTTTCAGTGATCTGAAAATGGGAGGAAAACTAAGTTCTGACATTGACAGGCCCTTTTCTCCAGCTCTGTTGGCTGCTGTTACAAGAGACTGAATCCCACTATCAACAAACCCTTTCCTCAATCCAAATCCTTTCTTCTACATGTCTATATGTAAAACCCCATGGGCGGACACTCTCTTTGTATTCGATTGAGGCTTCCTCTTTTTTCCTTCCTACAGGCTAAACCCACAGTCCATTTGATACGATTTTTGGTTTTGTTATCTTAAGATGAATGAATAAAACATATCCAAATTGAAAATTCATCCTGAAAGATGCAAAGGTCGAATACAGATCGATAGAATTAAGTGGAAGCCACGATCGAGTACAGAAAAGTTATATAGGAAGTGTCCTCCCTTAGGGTTTTTAATATAGACATATAAAAGAAAGGGTTTGTGACCAAGCAATGATACTTCACCCCTGTGATTCAACTAAGAGTCACTACCCACCTTGCCTTTTTTTTTTTCTTGCTTAGCTTCATTATTGCATTTTTTGGTGAATTTTTAACTCTCTACCTCACCAAACAAACTGAAGGTTCGAAGAACCAACCAATCAAAAGCGAGAAATAATGTTAGCAAATACGAATATCAAAAGTAGCGTTGTGCTGATTATCGCTGACATCGTCCAGACTCGATCTGCCAATTACGATAATGGATTATTATTTTGATAATCAATTATAATCTGGAAATTTAAAGATTATAAGAATGAAATATTTGCATCATTAAACCATATTTTTATGCCCCCGGAATCAAAGATTCGGGGGCATATAGTTTTTGGCCTGTCCGTCTGTTTGTCTGTTTATCTGTTTGTCTGTTTGTCCGAAAAACTTTAACATTGGGCATAACTTTTGAATGGGAAGTGATAGGGCTTTCATATTTCACATGTGTATTCCTTGTGACAAGACCTTTCCATTGATACCAAAATTTTGACCTCGTGACCTTGACCTTTGACCTTTTAACCCAGTGACCTCACATACATGTACTTAACAGAAAATAGTGTTCATACTAACAAAGATGCCACCGGGGGCATTCGTGTTTCACAAACACAGGTTTTATTTTCTTGAGAAACAGTTCATACGTCATACATTTGTACTGCAGTGTATTGTAAGAATCTGATTATAATCGATAATCAATCGAAAGGCTTATCCGATTTATCGATTTTGATTACTCCATCTGATTACCAACACTGATCAAAAGGAACCAATATTGATCTTAGGAATATACAATGTACATGTAAGGCACCTGAACTGCCTCCCTGGCAGATTAGCTTTATCATGTTTATTGGAAATGTGGTCAAGAGCACTTGACTTAAGACCCCTTCATCAGACTTGTCCCCTTGCTTCAGGTTACAGCTCCATGAAGGATATATTTACTGAGTTCATTATCATGATTATCGAGAAAGAGTTGAAAAAAATGTGTATATACAATTTCCGTTTCATATGCTTCAAAAGCCATCCACCTCCTCTAAAAACAGAAATAATAAGCATATTCTATCAGACAAGATGAAGTGTGTTTGATCAGTGTACTATATTTTTGCCTTTATCTTCGTGCTCAAGTCAAGGAAAGATGTATTAAAAACATTTTCAACAATTGGATTTAGATTGGAATGTTGAATAAAGTAGACTCAGCTTCTTGTAGCTAAGACAGTGCCTTTTTAAACATGTTAAAGTCACATTTATGATCACAATAAATCGAATAATATCTATATTTCAGTGGATTGTGATACACAGACAGAATGGATGGGGTTACAAAGGACAAACGATTCTCTCACATTGCCAAGGATCCAAGGTTTCGACATATGCCAAAACATGAACGGAAAGTTAAAATAGACAAACGCTTCAAAGATATGTTCAGTGATAAAAGATTCAAATTAAAATACTCAGTGGATAAACGAGGGAAACCTCTGAAATCAACCACAAATGAAAATCTGAAAAAGTATTACGAACTCTCTGATAGTGAAGATGACTCATCTAATGATGATGATGATGATGATAATGAGAATGAGGATGACTCATGTGACAATGATGATAGTGAAGAAAAGGTAACAAAAGATGAAGAGGAGGAAAAAACAGTTCAGAGTAAAATTAAGACTAAATCATCAAAGAAGAATATTACTGAAATGGCAGCACAGGAAAAGTCTAAAAATAAATCTAAACCTAGTGATAAAACTAAACCTAGTGATAAAACTAAACCTTGTGATAAAACTAAACCTTGTGATAAAACTAAAGGAAAACAAAGAAAAACTGAAGTCATCACTAAGAAAAAGGAAATCAAGAAAAAGACAAATGTTCCTAGTGAAGATAACAGGAGAACAAGGGATAAAGATGTTACAGGTTTGATGTACTTTTTAGTATCAATTTCACATAGAGGAAATACATGTATGATTTATTTTCACTTTATTGTTTTATTGACAATGAAATTGAGAAGGAGCTGAGGTTTTATCATGATTATGACCCTGCAGTATTTGTATCTATTTGTCTCTGTAAATTATCATATATTTAGTATTACTTTACCTATTAATGCCATATTGTATAGTTGAGTATTGTCTCTAAAAGTGTGTGATATGTTATTCTAGCAAAACTTCAGTTAGAGGATAAAGAAGAAGAAGAACCTGAGAATGATGTACATGATGAAGATGAGAGTGACAGTGAATCAGGTATTTTACTACAAATTGAATTATTTTGAATATCATGATAGTAGATATGAAAGCTTGAAATTCTTTAAAAAAAGGAAAAATTGATTGGCTTACCGGTATATATCATGGTATATATTACAATATGTAGGACTGATCATTTGACTTATGAATCCTATTTGTACAATTCCTGTTGTTACAGGATGAATCCTATTTGTATATGATTGCTGTTGTTACAGGATGAATCCTATTTGTATATGATTGCTGTTGTTATAGGATGAATCCTATTTGTACAATTGCTGTTGTTACAGGATGAATCCTATTTGTATATGATTGCTGTTTTTATAGGATGAATCCTATTTGTATATGATTGCTGTTGTTACAGGATGAATCCTATTTGTATATGATTGCTGTTGTTACAGGATGAATCCTATTTGTATATGATTGCTGTTGTTACAGGATGAATCCTATTTGTATATGATTGCTTTTGTTACAGGATGAATCCTATTTGTATATGATTGTTGTTGTTACAGGATGAATCCTATTTGTATATGATTGCTGTTGTTACAGGATGAATCCTATTTGTATATGATTGCTGTTGTTACAGGATGAATCCTATTTGTATATGATTGCTGTTGTTACAGGATGAATCCTATTTGTATACGATTGCTGTTGTTACAGGATGAATCCTATTTGTATATGATTTCTGTTGTTACAAGATCAATTCTATTGGTATATGATTGCTGTTGTTACAGGATGAATCCTATTTGTATACGATTGCTGTTGTTACAGGATGAATCCTATTTGTATATGATTGCTGTTGTTACAGGAATAGGAAGTGGACCAGACTTGGCGAGAGGAGAAGGAAATATAGAAAGTTCATCGTCATCAGAAGAGGAAGAAGAAGAAGATGATAATGGTGAAGGTAAGATATGACAAAGTAAGCAATCTGGTAGCTTTTCAAAAGAGGACTGGGAATTTCTAACTGTGAATATGATTGGTATGCTACATTGACATGCTACAATATCTCATAGAGCTGCAAAAAGATCTGAAGTTCTTGTTTTCAAAACCCTTAATCAACAAAAAGAAAGTCTTGCCAACAGGGGGCATTGGAGTTGATTATTTAATCTAAATAAATAATCAGACCTTCCTACTTTTACAATTTTGTCATAAAAAATCGTAAAAATTACCACAATATTGCAATTAGTGGTTCATATTACCGGTTTCTTGAGCAAAATATTACACCTTTAACAATAATGGGGTAGCCTAGGCAGTTCTGATTAAACCTCACAAAAATTAGAATAAGAATAACATTGAACTTTAACGTCAAAGGTTTGAATATATTGAACTTGACATGTATAAGCACTCAGAATAAAGTTCATCAGAGATCTGGTCAGACTATGTAAGAGGTCATGTTTGGGGTCAACTAGCACCCATCAACTAGCACCCATAACTTTTCTTTGTGACACACATTTTAGATTTTTCATACTGCAGCATTTTCTTTGACTGAATCGAATTTTTCTTTGTAGGTTAAGGTAACATATAATGAGAACTTGATTTTAATCAGATTGATGTAAAAGATATATGTATGTGATGATTGTTTTAAACAGATGGAGAAGATAATGATGTAGTCCATGAGTGGGCGGAGTTAGACAGAAACGTGCCGGAGGCCCAGGAGCTGGGACGGCGACTGGCTGTGTGTAACATGGACTGGGATAGGATCAAAGCCAGGGATATATTTGTACTGTTACAGTCATTCCTACCAACAGGTGGGGTCCTCAGATCTGTCAAGGTGAGTATGTGTGTAACATATACTGGGATAGGATCAAAGCCAGGGATATATTTGTACTGTTACAGTCATTCCTACCAACAGGTGGGGTCCTCAGATCTGTCAAGGTGAGTACAGCTTTTAAGTTAAAGAATGTCAGGTCATCATATACATGTAGGCCATTTTATTGAGAGACTTGATCATCCGTGGTGATTGGATGACTATGGATTCCAAATCCAAATACGCCTTAAAAATTGGACTAAGACTTGTTGTCATGGACACGTAAATAAGTTATTAGATTCTTCCTTATCCTTGAGTATAAATAGGATGCTTTTATTTGGTAATGTAGACACCCCTTTATATGTACTATGTTAGTCAAGAAGATTATCTCATTACTTTGAAAATATATTTAGATGTATATTGTATGTACATGTATATGACATTGTATGTATTCATTTGTAAAGACAGCATACTAGTACATGTAGTATTAAGTTTATATTCATGTTTTAAAGATCTATCCATCTGAATATGGAGTTCAGAGAATGAAAGAAGAGGAAATGAAGGGCCCAATAGAGCTGGTACAACTCAAGTCAAAAAGTGAAGAAAGTGCTGGAAAGAAGAAACAACAGGATGCTGACGCTGAAGATCAAGAGGGTACGTATGATAAAATATACAGTACAGTATAGTAAGTAATAAACAGTATACTCTCTGCTACACTGTGTAGTTCTTGTATTCTGATACATGCACAAGAAGTTTCAGCCACAGATAATCACTGTGTAGCATCACGTGACTTATGTTGGTGAAACCACGAACACAAAATGGAGGCATACCGCTAGTTTGAAGGAAAGAAAACAGGTACTGTGATGGTTGATTTGATTCAATTCAATTTTTTTTCATAGCCAATGTCCTTGTAAAAAATAATATTTTGATGATTCTGTCTTCGTCAATCAAGAAATCATTGTAGTTTTTACAAACATTCTGACAAAAGGAACCTCGTGGTCGAAATAGGTTAAATACATTGTTGTGGTGGTTTCCACGAAAATATCTACAGCTTTTGTCACAATGCTTGTAAAAACAATTGCGTTTTACTTACTAACGAGTCCATGATTGTAAAAGTATCAGTTTAGAGAAAGATTTTGGCAATGAAAAGATGATGCTATACAGTGATAATAGGTGTTCCAAAATACTGTGTTTGTCAATCTGTATATCTGTCTGTCTGGCCACCATTACAAGCTCATACATGTATATCAAAATAAAATGTTTTACAGGATGTGAGCTTGTGGACAAAGAGCACTCAAGATCATTTATAAAAGTTAAAAATAACTAACATTTGTAAAGATACAAAAAACCCCTGATAGATTTAATATTTACTCCTTTTCAGCAGATTGATCAAACTTCACAAAATGTCTTTCAGGATTGAGGATTTTATTCAAAGATTTTCAAGGTCATATAATGGTTAAAGGACAAGATTATTGATATGAACAACAGATTTACAGACAATGGCCATTCATGATCATGTCTTAAAGGTCAAAGCCACAAAGAAAATAGAATTTCAGGTACAAATATGACTGTATTCTGGATGATTCCATTTGTTTTACTGATTTCATAGGAGGCACTTACCATCGTGAGAAGTTACGACAATACCAGCTAAACAGACTCAAATATTTCTACGCAGTCGTTGAGACAGACAGTATAGAGACAGCTAATAAGATATATGAAGAATGTGACGGGATGGAGTATGAGAGCAGTGCTACAAAACTGGATCTCAGGTACTCTGTCTTATGTAACCTCAGGTACTCTGTCTTATGTTACCTCAGGTACTCTGTCTTATGTTACCTCAGGTACTCTGTCTTATGTTACCTCAGGTACTCTGTCTTATGTAACCTCAGGTACTCTGTCTTATGTTACCTCAGGTACTCTGTCTTATGTAACCTCAGGTACTCTGTCTTATGTTACCTCAGGTACTCTGTCTTATGTTACCTCAGGTACTCTGTCTTATGTAACCTCAGGTACTCTGTCTTATGTTACCTCAGGTACTCTGTCTTATGTTACCTCAGGTACTCTGTCTTATGTTACCTCAGGTACTCTGTCTTATGTAACCTCATGTACTCTGTCTTATGTAACCTCAGGTACTCTGTCTTATGTTACCTCAGGTACTCTGTCTTATGTAACCTCAGGTACTCTGTCTTATGTTACCTCAGGTACTCTGTCTTATGTTACCTCAGGTACTCTGTCTTATGTTACCTCAGGTACTCTGTCTTATGTTACCTCAGGTACTCTGTCTTATGTTACCTCAGGTACTCTGTCTTATGTTACCTCAGGTACTCTGTCTTATGTTACCTCAGGTACTCTGTCTTATGTTAATCAGTGATGAAACTACTATCCATACAAAAATAAGACATTAATGTTCTAACACTGTGCCATAGTTATTACATGTATTATCATGTTTGCCTGTTAGTCTGCTTACAATGTCTGTGTCACTCTAAATTGTTGATTATTCTGCTGTCACAGTGGAATGTGCCTTTAAACATGTTAAATATGCGCATAAGTAAACTGTTATTGTAACAACTGAATAGAGCTGTTTTCAATTTGTGAATATGTATTCACATAATATGTAAATGAGTATGTATGGTTTATATAGTAAAGTGGCCCTCTAAAATCGACTTCTCCAAAATTAAATTTTGTTGTCATTTTTTGAAAGTTAAATATCTATATTTTGATAAACCAGGTTACAAAAACTAATCCTCGATTTGTAACTCATTGTAAATTTTGCATAAATATCATGAAAACCGTGATTTTGTCAATTTTCACGAAAAAATAGCATAATTCTTGACTTTTTTCATTGAGATAACATCGAGCGGGGTCGTGAACAACTTTTTCCTTTTGCATGCACTTAAAGACGTACAAAAGTAACAACATATTAAAATATAAAAGTTGTTCAGAAGCCCGCTCGATACTAACTATTAGGAAGTTTGTCGAAAATGAGCCCCAAAATGACGTTTTTCCAGAAATTTGGCAAAATATATGATTTTTTAAGCCCAAATTCTATGAAACTAAGAATGGAAATTAAAGATTATGCATCATTTCATAAGTAGCCTACATTGTAGAATAAATATTGATACAAATTCATTACTTCATGAAAACTTCAGATTTCGCCCTGAAAGGGGGCCACTTTACAATATAAACCATATATAGTCCTTTGTATCATTGTTGAATATATTGCATACAACATTACGCCATATTATCTATTGTGGACAAAGGAAGATAACTCTTAGTTTGAAATGTTTTAAATCTGCTTTAAGTTTCAGTTTAAGCTTCGTTGTAAATTACATATCTCACATATGACTGATTATAACTGGTTATAACGTGATACCTTATTACAGATTTATTCCTGATGACATGACGTTTGACCAGGAAGTGAAGTCTGAATGTACAGAGCTACCAGGATCTTACAAACCTAATCTGTTCTGTAGTACAGCTTTGGCCCAGTCTAAGGTAAAAAAACCTACATGGTTTAATTTTAGAAATGAAAATATTTATAACTACAATAGAAAGATTCAACTGGACACCATGTTTGGTGATTCTACCATATTTGAATCATAAGATATGATTGATATAAGAATTAAACACTGAAAGAGAACATGGAGAAAGGATAATTCAGTGTGCTATTTAAATATTTTGCTGCTGCTACATCAGAGGATTTTCTTTACAGATATGATATACATGTATGACAAATGAAATGCTATTATATAGAGAATAAGTATCTTAATTTGTGTTTTGTTAAGGGTATGCAACACACAGCAAGTGCATTTATCGTACATGTAATGCAGGTTAGCGCATTTCATGAGATAAATGCAATTGCTGTATGTTGCATACCCGTAACGAAACACAAATTATGACATTTATTCTATATACATGTATATGCACCATAGTTGTCTGTTTCATTCTTGTTTTCTGAAATCGCATTTTCTAGGTAAAAGGGTGATGTTAAAATTCAGATCACAGAAGGTTCAGTTTGCATGTTAGAACTGCCATTGCGGCATGTTTCCTAAGATCTTATGAATTGTGACGTCACAAGTGTAAACAAACGAAATGCAGAACGTTCCTTTTAATAGTTGCATCTCGGGGAATTACATTGGTTGTGCATATATATATATTTATGAATTTTTGGCTGGATTGCGAAGCAAAATCCGGTCTATGAAATGGCGAAGTCCATCTGTCCGTCAGTGCGTCAACATTTTGGTTAAAGTGTTGTGTTTAAGTCCGTTGAGAGAAAACTGTTTGGAGTAGCAACTTGAAACTTGACATGGTGATAGACCATGATGAAACGAATCAAACACAGCAACAAAATTTGACCTAGTGACCTTGACCTTGGAGTTTGACCTACTTTTGAAAAACTTTAACCTTGGCCATAGCTTTTGAATGGTAAGTGATAGGGCTTTCATATTTCACTTGTGTATTTCTTGTGTCAAGGCCTTTCCATGGATACCAAAAAATTTTTACCTTGTGGCCTTGACCTTGGAGTTTGACCTTTTTTTGAAAAACTTTCAACTTGGCCATAACTTTTGAATGGTAAATGATAGGGCTTTTATATTTCACATATGTGTTCCTTGTCACAAGACCTCACCATGGATACCAATAATTTTGACCTTGTGACCTTGACCTTGGAGATTGACCTACTTTTAAAAATCTGGGCTATATCTCATGAACTATAGAGGCTATGACTTTGAAATTCTACATGCAGAATCTTTATGACCAGACCTTTCATTTGATATCACGAGTTTTGACCTAGTGACCTTGACCTACTTTTGAACTATAAGAGGTAGGGTTTTGACATTTCACATATAGATTCCTCATGCCCAGAACTTTCATTTGATATCATGACATATATATTCCTTATGACAAGATCTATCATTTGATATTATGACTTTTGATCTAGTGACGTTGACATTGACCTTTAACCTACTTTTAAATTATAAGAGGTAGGATTTTGATATTTCAGTTGTAGAATGCTCATGACCACACCTTTCATTTGATAACTTGACTTTTAATCAAATGACCTTGATGTTGACATTTGACCTTCTTTTGAACTATAAGGGGTAGGTCTTTGATATTTCACAATTAGATACCATATGACCATAACTTTTTTTCATTTAATGACCTTTGACCTTTCTGTCTGTGCAAAAATGTATACGTCATCTAATAAAAACACTTCGCAATCCGGCCTTACCACCTTTAGCGGTTTATGGTTTATTGATATTTGCAAGAGATATTGAACATTTTGTAGGTTGACTTGACATGGGATGAAACAGACAGGGACCGTCTCAAAGTAACAATGCACAATCCTAATGTTAAAAAGGGAAAGAAAGGGAAGAACAAAGATGATGTAGAGGAAGAGGATATGAAGGCTTACCTGGCCTCAAGCTCAGATGAAGATGGTAACATTAAATTATGCTCTGATTAATTAAGTTTGACAGATTTGAGGATATGAAGGTTTACCTGGCCTCAAGCTCAGATGAAGATGGTAACATCAAATTATACTCTGATTAATTAAGTTTGACAGATTTGAGGACTTGAAGGCTTATTATTAAGTTACTTGATTTCAAGTTTATTATTGCTTTGTTTTACAGTAAAGGATATCACATGAAAATGCAATGGCATCATCATTTTGATTAACTGTGATTTGCATTGACCGTTCTATTCACTATCTATGTTTACAGTGTATACATACATGTACATATATACTGTATTTGGATTCACTTGGAAAACAAACTAACACCATTTATAAAGTTTTCTTTATGTCACCAGGGAGGTAATCTCAAATATACAACTAGAAGATTCCTGGAGTTCTCTTTCAGACTTTATTACTAAGAAATTAGGTGTCCTAAAAGAATAATAAACAGATATCAATAGTATTTACATGATGTATATAATAATTCTGATAGTCAAATCATTGATAAGGCATATCAAATAATAAATGAATTGCATAATTGAAACTAACTTATCAGTGTGACCACTTCTTAAAGTTGTTACATTGTGAAAACTACAGGTGATGTGTTCAAGAACTAATAAGTGAGAATACTATAAATCGCGGGGAAACGGATATATGGTAATTGTGGATACATGCGCAAGAATGTAGGATGACCATTGGCCAGTCAGTGAAGAACTACATTGTGTCTCGCATTCATCGTATTCATACACTCTCTCAGAACTATCTTAATTAGTATGAGTTGTCTATTTTTGATATTAGAGAAGTGCAAATTTCTGATTATACAAGTATCAATTTGGTGAATCCTCAATACTTCTCTTGACTCTGATTTTATTTCTTTGCCAAGGAATCAAAGAGCTGTAATAGGAATCGTATTGTAACTTAATATTATTATACGTATTGTATCAGAAGTATTGTGTATTGTAACAGCCCTATTATATTTATGCTGAGATAAGAGTTCTGTGTTTCAGAGGGAGGTCCTGTAGATTTTTCTGGTGAGGTTGAGGAGGAGGAGGAAGACAAGGATGAGGAGGCACAGATAAACAAGTACAGACAACTCTTACAGTCCCTAAATGACGATCAGGAAGAAAAGAAAAACAGAGATGTACAAATGGAGATTTCATGGGAGCCAGGTAACTTGTATATGTACAGACATGCATATTTTAACAATTAACTTAAGGAAGATAAGAAAAGTATGAAGAAAGAATTAATCTGAAGAAAGTAGGTCAAAAATGATATCTAAATTGCTTTTAATGTCAGAATGTTCATTGATAATTACTCACTTGTGTGTTTCATTCTTTGAACTAAGATTAAGAAACTTTAATTAATGACATAATTCATATTTTTATCATTATAGGGCTGAGAGAGGCAACAGAGAAAATAGTGAAAAAGAAGGAAAAACATAAAGACAAAACACCTTGGGAAGAATATCTTATAAAGAAGAGAGAAAAGAAGAAAGAAAAGAAAGAAGAAAGACAGAGGGAAAGAATGGAGGCCAAAGCTGCAAAACCTGATGTTTTACAAAAAGTATGATTCCTTTACAATCATGTCTTGTGATGCATTTGATGAATAATTCAGCAGTATATGGTTTTAAATTCACAAACAGACATGTACGTTTCATCAATGGTTAGGATGCTAAGTGTATAACTTCTTCCCATTCTGAATGTTTGATATGCCGTCAGAATCCAGGTATACTGCATGCAGATCAGCTCATATGTTTTAATGTTGAAATCTGTGAAATTGTAAAATAAAAATATAAAACTTAAATAGTACATTTTTATGTTGCTTTCGAAGCATAGCGACACTTGGGGATCACTTTATCCGTTGTCCGTCTGTCCCTCCGTCTTTCTGTCACACTTTGGGTGTCACACCCTGTAAGTTTTTATTGGTAAATAGTAGTGCTTTGATATTTCACATGTGTGTTCCCTGTGACAAGACTTCTCAACACATACCATAATTTTTGACCCAGTGACCTTGACCTAGATATTTGACCTACTTTTTGATTGACCATCCTTTAAAATGGGTACTAGCATTGCTAGAGAATTAACCTGCGATGGATCAGCGTTCCATCTAGGGGAAGGATTAACACCCTCTCATCTGCATGTGCTATTGATTACAGGTATTAAGCACAGGCCTGATGTACATTAAGCCACTGGAAGAATTTACTAAAACTTTAATTATATATGGCACTTGTCTGTGATGATAGAAACTGTAAATGCACATATAAATGTTTAGTAAATTGATCTTGATATTTTTTATCTGTTCATTGACAGAGATCAATGGAAGATCCAGGATGTAGTGGTGATGATGATGATGATGAGGAGGAGGTAGCATTTAGTGATGATGAGGAGGAGGTAGCATTTAGTGATGATGAGGAGGAGGTAGCATTTAGTGATGACGAGTTACCAGGGGGTGTAGATAAAGATGATCCTTTCTTCTCACAGCTCAGTGATGAGGAGAAAAACAGTAAAAATAAACCTAAAGGTGAACAAGGCAGTGTGGCTACACTCATCACAGAATTTACCAGATTAAAAAAACATATATAATTATACATTGTTATGCCCCCGGAATCAAAGATTCGGGGGCATATAGTTTTTGGCCTGTCCGTCTGTTTGTCTGTTTATCTGTTTGTCTGTCTGTTTGTCCGAGAAACTTTAACATGGGACATAACTTTTGAATGGGAAGTGATAGGGCTTTCATATTTCACATGTGTATTCCTTGTAACAAGACCTTTCCATTGATACCAAAATTTTTGACCTCATGACCTTGACCTTGACCTTTGACCTACTTTTCAAAAACTTTAACATTGGGCATAACTTTTGAATGGGAAGTGATAGGGCTTTCAAACTTCACATGCGTATTCCTTGTGACAAGACCTTTCCATTGATACCAAAATTTTTCACCTCATGACCTTGACCTTGACCTTTGACCTACTTTTCAAAAAGTGTAACATTGGGCATAACTTTTGAATGGGAAGTGATAGGGCTTTCATATTTCACATGTGTATTCCTTGTGACAAGACCTTTCCATTGATACCAAAATTTTTGACCTCGTGACCTTGACCTTTACCTTTGACCTACTTTTCAAAAACTTTAACATTGGGCATAACTTTTGAATGGGAAGTGATAGGGCTTTCATATTTCACATGTGTATTCCTTGTGACAAGACCTTTCCATTGATACCAAAATTTTTGACCTCGTGACCTTGACTTTGACATTTGACCTACTTTTCAAAAACTTTAACATTGGGCATAACTTTTGAATGGGAAGTGATAGGGCTTTCATATTTCACATGTGTATTCCTTGTGACAAGACCTTTCCATTGATACCAAAATTTTTGACCTCGTGACCTTGAACTTGACCTTTGACCTACTTTTCAAAAACTTTAACATTGGGCATAACTTTTGAATGGGAAGTGATAGGGCTTTCATATTTCACATGTGTATTCCTTGTGACAAGACCTTTCCATTGATACCAAAATTTTTGACCTCGTGACCTTGACCTTGACCTTTGACCTACTTTTCAAAAACTTTAACATTGGTCATAACTTTTGAATGGGAAGTGATAGGGCTTTCATATTTCACATGTGTATTCCTTGTGACAAGACCTTTCCATTGATACCAAAATTTTTGACCTCGTGACCTTGACCTTGACCTTTGACCTACTTTTCAAAAACTTTAACGTTGGGCATAACTTTTGAATGGGGAGTGATAGGGCTTTCATACTTCACATGTGTATTCCTTGTGACAAGACCTTTCCATTGATACCAAAATTTTTGACCTCATGACCTTGACCTTTACCTTTGACCTACTTTTCAAAAACTTTAACATTGTGCATAACTTTTGAATGGGAAGTGATAGGGCTTTCATATTTCACATGAGTATTCCTTGTGACAAGACCTTTCCATTGATACCAAAATTTTTGACCTCGTGACCTTGACCTTTGACCTTTTAACCCAGTGACCTCATGTACTCAACAGAAAATAGTGTTCATATTAACAAAGATGCCACCGGGGGCATTCGTGTTTCACAAACACAGGCTTTATTTTAACATGTACATCTACACACATGTAGTACATGTACATGCTATGTTTAGAAATAATATTGAAAGTCTGTTTATTTTTAAGAACTCTTTGGTTTAAGATGATCTTAAATGACTTGGGAGATAGATTAAAGTACATGTATTTTAAAGACCATTGATAATTGGGCAATGAAAGTGTAGAAGGACAAACTTGTTACTTGGTCCTTTTCTCCATGAGTTAGGCCAAAATTAAAATTTTGTTTGACGGGCACCGCCGCATTGCCTAAAAACCCGGCGCATTTCCAATTTGTATAGCGTGTTTTACCATAATTTTAAAGTAGTCAATTGAACATCGTCGTGCTAATACAAATTGTTTGTTTACATATTCTTTACTTCACTAAATATATAAATTGTAAAGCTGTAACTCAATACTTGTTTACATAAAATAGTATTATTTACCCGAGCTACCGTATTCAATTGTTGTTAGTACGGTAATCGCGACCACGCGTATATTCCATATCACGGACGAGGTAACGTAACATAAAATGATACTTGACTCTGTCGTAATAATATGCAAGAACATTATTCTTTATTAGTTAAATTATCTAATTTATTAGAAATTTGAAAACGTTATTGTTTAGAACTCACAGTTTACGTCAGATTGATCAGCCGGGAACGCCGGTGACGGGATCGAGGGGAGGGGCAGAAATACTACGCGATCCTAATTTTCGATTCGGATAAACTGGTCAATTAAACCCTAAGCACATTTGAGATACTTCAAAATTTCCGTGGGATAGAAATTCAAATTTGCAGACAACTTGCTCAAGTCCGACAGTGAAAAGGGATGTCTAATCGATTAGGGTACCATTGTGTAATCGTTGTTAAAATTCCAAATAAATTGTCAGACATGCAGTGATCGAAAAGGCAAATGGGACGATGGCCCCTTCCACTTGGACTTCAATGGGTCATTCTCAAAAACAATGGGCCATCTTGACTTTCCTCACGAAAGGGCCATTCCAAAAATGATCAATTTTCGAAAAGCTATGCATATGCATGCATTATGCATCAGACGTTAGCACATTTTTTTTGTCGCGAGATTCCCAATTTTACCATTTCCAATGGATAATTTACAGTACATTTTTTTTGCATTGATCACAGAACAGCCAAGACCAAACTTTCAGCCACCTTTCCTGAATTTTTCGTGTCCACATATGGGCAGCTTCATTTTCAGCATTGTTGATATTAGGGAAGACATTTCTGTACACATTTTATTACTTCAGTTTGTACCCATTGACTGACCACTTTTAAAAAAATGACATGATAATTTTATGGACGAACGCATACAAAAGTACCTTTACGTAGACAAGATACTTACATTGTATAAGTGGACGTTGGAGATTTAAATCTCAGGCTTAGATGTCAGAGAAAAATCAATATTTTATCAAAATAGCAAAGGACCTTTCAAAGACAATTGTCAGTGAACAGAGGAAGTTTGTGCCTTAGAGTTCTGACTGGCCATGTACAGAAAGCTGCGATCTCTGTATTACTGCTCCTGGTGTAGATCTACGTTACAACGTAAATACGAGAACAGAACTTTTAGATAGATTTAAAAAACAAAAATGGGCGCTGTAGAATAATGGCACCAGGGCACAGCGAGTTGCCGATTTAATGGACCATTTTCTATCAGAATGGGCCATCCCAATCCCTGGACATGTTTCTTTGTATTTTCACTACTCTTTTGCCGACGCCAAGGGTCAAATTTTCGGTCTAAGCACTGAGCAACAGTTACGAGTTTCACTCACTTAGTTCCACCTAAAAGAAGTAGTTCACAAAATGTTAACGTCATTTGAAGTTTTAACCTTACACAGGGCAACGGTTAGAGATTGGTATTAATCCTTTTTAGTGTAGTAGTGGACGAGTGGTGGTGCGTTTAAATCAGACAAAACAAATATAATTTTCTATTTTTATTCCCAAGTATATTCTTTATTAAACAAAACCAATAAACAGAAACAAAAGTCGTCGTGAAATTAAATACCAAATCTTATCTTTCAAACCAAATACAATCTAACTTAATTCCTTTTCAAATTCAAAATAGCTTCAAATCATCAAATAAATCGTAACCACATATAACAAATCAAATATCAAAATCAAATATAAAGCCAGACCAAATCAAAGATACAAAATGATTCTATTTCTTGTTCTAAGTCAGAAGTCGACTAGAGAGGCTTTTCAAGCCAGAAAGTCTGGCAGAACACTGCACTGAGTTCGCTGAACGCTCGCTTTATATACTGCTTGATCACATGGCAGTTACCGAACTGTGAGTTATAACGATTGATATGATTGGATAAAGATAACAGTTCTTATCTATGTATCTATAAATAGCGTATAGGTAAAAAGTAAGGATAAAAATAGATCAATATCGATTACATAGACCCGCCCTGCTACATTAGCATAAATTAGATGTACAACATACATGTATTTAGTCTACATCTTCATACTGGTCTGTCATAGGACATTGTCTGTCATATGATTCATATGATAAGTGTGCCCAAATCACAGAAAATCTAGCAAACTTCAGATTTGGAAATGCAATAAGTATATAACAGGAAGACGTTGGGTTATCTGGTTAATCAATGCACTCAACATTACCACTTCATACTATATTTAAGTTTTAATGTATTTTCAGCATCAAAACACTTGAATTAGAAATTTGGTTAAAGATAAATTACATTCATCAAATTTCACGTTTGCAAAAAAATACCTGCCTCCCTCACTTTTTTTATCAAAAAGTGCCCGTCAAACTAAACATTAATTTTGTATGGCCTTACATGTATATTGTTTAAGATGTTCACTAACACTGAAAAGCAAAATTGCTATACTTTCCAAATGTTTTTTGTTTACAATGTTTAGTCATGTCCAATTTAAACAAAGCACATCCATATGTAGAAGCTGTTAAAGAGTTTCTGTATTTTCTTTTCCGTTTAGAAAGAATTTAGTTAATGTATTTCTCGTGTATAAAGGATTTTATGAAATGAAAAACAAGTAATTTATTACGCATGTACTTTATGACATACATGTATTTAAGATCTTAAACTTAACTTACATGTATAAGCTAAAATCTTTTGATTGGTAATTTATTTCAGCTCTCATGAAAAAGAAGAATAAGAAAAAAGACAGAAGGAAAGAAAAATCAGACGAAATGCCGGATGATAGTAATAAAGTAAGATTCTAAAGTTTTCATCAATTACAAATAGGTAAATAAGATTGCCACATAAGTTTTTGTATGCTGATGGTCTATGATCATGCCTGGAAACACTACAGCACCATGTGATTAACATTGGGATTTCAGGGTCTATGAAAAATTAAAGAATGAAAAAAATATGTAATTGTAACCCTGTATAAAAATATGTAATTGTAACCCTGTATAAAAATATGTAATTGTAACCCTCTATAAAAATATGTAAATGTAACCCTCTATAAAAATATGTAATTGTAACCCTCTATAAAAATATGTAATTGTAACCCTCTATAAAAATATGTAATTGTAACCCTCTATAAAAATATGTAAATGTAACCCTCTATGAAAATATGTAATTGTAACCCTCTATAAAAATATGTAAATGTAATTCTCTATGAAAATATGTAATTGTAACCCTCTATAAAAATATGTTATTGTAACCCTCTATAAAAATATGTCATTGTAACCCTCTATAAAAATATGTAATTGTTACCCTCTATAAAAATATGTAAATATAATTCTCTATGAAAATATGTTATTGTAACCCTCTATAAAAATATGTTATTGTAACCCTCTATAAAAATATGTCATTGTAAACCTCTATAAAAATATGTAATTGTTACCCTCTGTAAAAATATGTAAATGTAATTCTCTATGAAAATATGTAATTGTAACCCTCTATAAAAATATGTAATTATAACCCTCTATAAAAGTATGTAATTGTTACCCTCTATAAAAATATGTTATTGTAACCCTCTATAAAAATATGTCATTGTGACCCTCTATAAAAATATGTTATTGTAACCCTCTATAAAAATATGTCATTGTGACCCTCTATAAAAATATGTTATTGTAACCCTCTATAAAAATATGTCATTGTGACCCTCTATAAAAATATGTCATTGTAACCCTCTATAAAAATATGTCATTGTAACCCTCTATAAAAATATGTCATTGTAACCCTCTATAAAAATATGTAATTGTAACCCTCTATAAAAATATGTCATTGTGACCCTCTATAAAAATATGTTATTGTAACCCTCTATAAAAATATGTCATTGTAACCCTCTATAAAAATATGTAATTGTAACCCTCTATAAAAATATGTTATTGTAACCCTCTATAAAAATATGTTATTGTAACCCTCTATAAAAATATGTCATTGTAACCCTCTATAAAAATATGTAATTGTAACCCTCTATAAAAATATGTAACTGTAACCCTCTATAAAAATATGTCATTGTAACCCTCTATAAAAATATGTAATTGTAACCCTCTATAAAAATATGTTATTGTAACCCTCTATAAAAATATGTCATTGTAATCCTCTATAAAAATATGTCATTGTAACCCTCTATAAAAATATGTTATTGTAATCCTCTATAAAAATATGTCATTGTAACCCTCTATAAAAATATGTCATTGTAATCCTCTATAAAAATATGTCATTGTAACCCTCTATAAAAATATGTTATTGTAACCCTCTATAAAAATATGTTATTGTAATCCTCTATAAAAATATGTTATTATAACCCTCTATAAAAATATGTCATTTTAATCCTCTATAAAAATATGTTATTGTAATCCTCTATAAAAATATGTTATTGTAACCCTCTATAAAAATATGTCATTTTAATCCTCTATAAAAATATGTTATTGTAATCCTCTATAAAAATATGTTATTATAACCCTCTATAAAAATATGTCATTTTAATCCTCTATAAAAATATGTTATTGTAATCCTCTATAAAAATATGTCATTGTAACCCTCTATAAAAATATGTTATTGTAATCCTCTATAAAAATATGTTATTGTAATCCTCTATAAAAATATGTCATTGTAACCCTCTATAAAAATATGTCATTGTAATCCTCTATAAAAATATGTCATTGTAACCCTCTATAAAAATATGTTATTGTAACCCTCTATAAAAATATGTTATTGTAATCCTCTATAAAAATATGTTATTATAACCCTCTATAAAAATATGTCATTGTAACCCTCTATAAAAATATGTTATTATAACCCTCTATAAAAATATGTCATTGTAACCCTCTATAAAAATATGTTATTGTAACCCTCTATAAAAATATGTTATTGTAACCCTCTATAAAAATATGTTATTATAACCCTCTATAAAAATATGTCATTTTAATCCTCTATAAAAATATGTTATTGTAATCCTCTATAAAAATATGTAATTATAACCCTCTATAAAAATATGTAATTGTAACCCTCTATAAAAATATGTTATTATAACCCTCTATAAAAATATGTCATTGTAGCCCTCTATAAAAATATGTAATTGCAATCCTTGGTAAAGAATCCAATGAGATACAGATAAGACAGGGTTATTTATTTAGTAGCACATATATATAGATTATCCTTTCTTGAATATAATGTATACATAAATACACATTTTTTGTCCAAAATTATTCAAGAATCACATATGCTTCTTATAATCCCCTAGTTTTTTAGTTACATTCTTGAAATTTTGTTTTAAATTTTAAATATGTATATTGCTTCATCATGTTCATTGTTAAAAAAAACTTTACTGTATCTAATTAAGTCTGAATATGCAGACTCATTTTACAACATAACATACATGTATATCGATAAACATACCCACCACAGAAAATTCTTATTTATCGTATGTACATGTATTTACCTGTGCAGGCAGAGTTGGCATTGTTGATGATGGATGAAGAGGGGGAGGAGGATAAGAAACGGCACTTTAACCTAAAGTCACTAATGGTCAAAGATGATGGCAAAAAAACTAAAAAGAAAATTAAAGGGAGAGCAGATAGTAAAGGGGATAAAGACGATTTCAAGGTAAGGAAAATTTGTAATGCAAAATTCTCATCAAAATTTACAGAGTGAACTTTTAACATTTTTGACATCTCCTCTGCAACTGCTTCACAGAATTTAAACAAAACGGGAGGCAGGCAGTCAAGGTCCTCTACCAAGTTTGTGTTTTTTTTAGCCGATCGATCAACAAAAAGGACTCTGAGCAGCTGTCACATTTTCAACATATTCTCTGCAACTACTTCACAGAATTTCACAAAAAAACTTGCAGGATGCAGGTACAAGTACCTCTACCAAGTCTTTGTTTTGAGTCAACTGGTCAACAAATATGACTGCCAAGTTCTTTGATTGGCTAACACATTTTGGATATCTCCACAACTGCTGCACAGAATTTCACAAAACATTACAGGACACAAGTATTCAAAGTCCAATACCAAGTTTGCGTTTTTTCCAGCTGATCCCATAACAAATATGGCTGCCAAGGGCTCTGATTGGCTGATGCAATTTCAACATCTCCTCTGTAACTGCTGCACAGAATTTCATGAAACCCTACAGGAAGCAAGTACTCGGAGTCCTCTGCAAAGTTTGTTTCTGAGCCGATTGGTCAACCAATTTGGCCATGAAGGGCTCAGCTTGATCGGTTCCAAGGGCTCTGATCGGCTGACACATTTATGACCTATCCTTCTTTGCACAGAATCTCATGAAACCTTACTGGAAGCAAGTGCTCAAGGGCATCTACCAAACTGGCCATTATCAGCCATTTTGTCTGAAACTCAGGTGAGCAATATGGCCCCTTTTGGTCTCTTGTTTAGCTTATCCTTCCAAAAATCAGATTGTTAGGGCTCTGTTGGGTTGATGGATTTCTATCTTCTCTTCTGTAACCACTGCACAAAATTTCACTAAAAGTAATAGGACACCAGTACTCAAGTTCCTCTACTAATGTTGTGATTTTTGATCCAAGCAGTCAACACTGATGGCTGCCCAGGGCTCTATTTGGCTGATGCAAGTTTGACTTTCTTCTGCAAGTGCTGTATGTTGTATAACTAACAAACTCGAGCCAATCCATCATCAAATATGGCTGCATAAGGCTTTCATTGGTTAATGCAGTTTCAACTTTTCTTCTGCAAGACTTAGTGCTGCTTACTGTAGAAAGGAGAGAATCTCCAACAACATTTGGTTGCAACACCCACAGCAAAACCCCAAAACACCAAATGCTAAAAAACACAGAGCGAACACGCATAGAAAGAGATGCAAAAGGTACAAGGAAGGCCAAAATCACATAGAAACATCAAACACAATGGACTTCACATCAGTGCCGACTTTGGACCACCATCTGCCATGCTAGTAGCGGACCGTGTAGTATTCCGGACCACGTGCGCACAGCCCTCCCACTTTTCCAGTTACCCAGAGGTCTCGAGGAATGTGCACAATTGTGATGTAAAATAATCTCCTCCTGTAAGATGAACATACAATCAGACAGCATAACGTAGGGGCCCAAGAAACACTTAGATGGATATGTAAATGGATATAAAAATAGAAGGCATACAAAATACAGTCGTTGCTCTGCTGGCTGTAGCGAGCTCATCCAAGGAGTCCAACTAAAATTCATAGAGGACAGGCGGTCAGGGTCCTGTCCTGTCTAAAGAGGTTTGGACAGGGCCTGTCATGGAGTCCTGTCGCCATAGTCAGTCAGAGTGCAAATCTTAAGAATGCGCTGGTACATGGCTGTAGATTGGTCCAGAACCAAGCCAAGTGTCCATCTGGTGACAGAAGGATCATATCCACGATATAAAAGATGTTTGACTGTGTAACTGAAAACTTGAGCCAGCTCATCATCAAGCATGACTGCCATGTTATTGACTAATGCATTTTCAACTTTCGCGAAACTTTACAGGAAGAAAGTACTGAAGGTCTTCTATAAAGTTGTGTTTTTTTAGAAGCTAGCAGCCAAGAGTCTTATTTGCTGACATATTTCAGACTTCTCAATATAACCTTCTGCTTGGAATTCCATGAACTCCTCTAGAAGCATATTATATGTCTTATATGAAGCTGTGAAGGGTATGCTTTGTTCATGAAAAGCATATTTGGTACATTATGTTATCTAATTAATAGTATGTTGACCCATTTGACCTCTTGTTGGTTGAGAAATCAGGCTTAGATACCCTAATACAAGTAGATTAAGGACCTTAAGTATTTACTTCCATTAAGGTTTGTTCGAATTTCATATAGAGGTTGGAGAGGAAAGATCTAATTGCATAAAATCTGTATACCCTCAGTCTTTACGAAAACTGTAGAAAAAAAATAGAGAAAAGAGGTGACAGAAATTTACTGATAAAATACAGATGACAGAGAAATTTACTGATCTTAATTTGGTAAAAGCCTTGTTTATATGTTAAAAAATATTACATCAAGGTTTCAGTTATCGTTTAGCTTAACCTTGCCACAATAAGACAATGGGCACAGTGATCATTTATTGATCCTACTCGCTCTAACGTTATATTTTTTAAATTGCACTAATCTATTCACCCAATACACAAATTTTATGTTGCCTTTTTAAGTTTTGTGTCGTTTCCCCCAAAACTTGCAATATTTCTAACCCATGACGACAATAAATGATCCAAGGATCTGTAGGACATATAAATATCTCATTAAGATAGACTCCAGGTTCACGTCCGTGACATGCATTGAAATTTCAAAAAATGAAAAATTTATGGTTATGTCAGCAAACATTATGTTGAATATTGATTTTTATCAGTTTATTTCATTAGCAATCAATAATGTAAAGAAACGTGATGTGGTAATGTTTGTTAGTCGTGGCTAGGGAACAATAATACGTATCTTGTATAGAGTATGAATAAATATGTTCTGTAAATAGTTCAAAATGTAGGCTAACATTTATTATTATATAAACTTACATGTCCAACTTCAGAATTGTCCAGACAATATTGTATATCGTACATTAAGATTTAAGTTGGCAGGTTCATGGACTTCAAAACAGTGGTATTATGTACTATTTGAATTCATACCGAATTGATATTTAATTTAACAGATTTTAGTATCAGAGATTCAGTTGATTTTGCTCAGTCGACGTTGTATTGTATATTTTGCCGTTTCTCGTATAATCGGATGTTGGCATCTTATAATTATTGGGTTATTGCCCGTGACCATGGTGACATGAATTTATTTTTTTCAAATGGCGTTGTTTTTCTTATATTCGTTGAATCCTGAAATTACCATTTTGAAAAAAAAATCTACATGAATGTACCTCTTTAAGAATTACTCTTAACCTCAAATCGTATCCAATTGTCAGTCTGACGATACAATACTTCTTACTCTAAAGATGTAAAAAACGAAAGAGGTAATTATATATTGAATATTTGTATATCAGAGAGCAGAAGAGAGCTTGCTGGAATGAATTAAAAAAAGATAATTAAGATTTATTTTTACAGACTCCCTTATCGTTAAAGAACAATAGAAGTACACTTTGAAAAAAGTACTCAGATCGATGTAGTTGTCAACGCTTCAACGTAAATCAAAGGCAGCCAAAATCGTTACACTGAAACACTAATGACAACACGGACACTGCTTATGATGGCTATCTCATAAGAGTTAATTGCGCAATTTTTCGAAAAAAGGCAAATTTTCCCTACATCTCCGACGATTCTGACCATCGTGAAGGAATATTTCAAATGTACCATATGTCAAGAGCATATTTGATGTTAAGTCAAACAGTCACCAAAGTTTTGCTAATATCTCCGTCTTTATTATAATAATAATGACTTAGTTATGTTGTATTTTTCAGATTGATGTATCAGATCCCAGATTTAAGGCCGTCTATAACTCCCATCTATATAACATAGACCCGTCTGCCAAGGAGTTCAAGAAAACCAAGGGAATGGAGGCCATTATACAGGAAAAACTAAAGAGAAGGGTTACAGATTCACAAACTGTGGACGAGGAAACACGTGTTAAGAAGAAGAAAAGGACAGGAAAATCAGAGACTGTTCAGGGAGAACGTTCTGTGATGTCAGGGGAGGTTACTGAGGATAAACACGTCATGGACTCGTCATTAGCTAATCTGATCAGCTCTGTCAAAACAAAAACCAAAAACTATCAACACAAAATTAAAAGATGATCATTACATTTATGATACGGGAATTTGTTTGTTGTTATTAAATATTTCTCTTTATGAAAATCGGTTATAAGAATGGTTACTCACTTAAACTGTGACATGATACATTAATTTAAGGCTAACTTGCAAATCATACAATAGGAAGAAAATGCAATCAAATGTAATAGGAGCATGTATAAAAATTGCAAAGCCACTTTCTCAACATGCTCAAGTAAGGTAAAGAAGGACATTAGAGCTAGCCATTGCTTAAAAACATCAAGAAAATATTACAGTATTTATCTTCAGTTTAAGAGAGGCATTTGTCACCCAAATGTCACATTAAGAACATTTGTAATGACATAAAAAAATATACTTTTCTCAAATTTAATGCGATACAAGACAAGAAATCACAAAAAAAAAAATAATAAGAAAATGGGAGAATGGATAGTGACTGGAACTGTTGAAGAGCCCTATCCTAACATTTTACGATCGTTAATGTCAACTTGCGGGCCTATAGAGTTTGCCTTCTCCGTTATTCCGTCCCACTTTCAGTTTTCAGATGAACCTAAACATCCCTATCACTTATCTCACTCTTTGGATAATTGGTAACTTACCAGAAGTAGAAGATGTATATTGATTTTGTGGTTAATGGTTCAAAGGTCAAGGTCACTGATAGAGAAAAAATGAAATACATATTGTACGTTTAAATCTTGGTTTCCAGATGATAACGATCCTTTCATCTATTGAATGGATATTTTGGAGCGCTAACGGAGATACAAAATGTACCAGGCGTGATGGAGGCAGTTAAAAAAAGTCAAAATGTGTTCTCTACAATTTCCATTAAACTGATCCCTTCTATTGTCACTGAGGGTTTTGAAAAAAATCTAAAATATGAAAAATGGTTCTTTATTAAATCGTATGGAGAAATTATCTTGCCAAGAGAACATGCTCGATATATAATGATTAATAACCATGTAATGACAATCGGATAACAGCATTGGTGACATTTGTGAAAAAGAGGTATATAATGCTACAGATAATAAAAGCTTGTGTGTATTTGTACACAGATAGAAATTATATGATCTGCAACATTTTGATATTAATTGCGCTTTCTGAAGCTGGATTTTTCGACCATCAATTTCAATAGTAACAAAATACTGGCTTGCTTACTTTGGCGAAATGGGTATTTACATTTCGTTAGCCCCGACCTCCGTTAACAAAAGTCTTATTGATTGATTCTTTTAGTTTGAAAGCATTATGCAAATAGATGTAGAGCATAGGTATATTGATCCCGGGTGTAGGTATGTCACCGATATGATGGGTCACGGATCATTGATCACCATGGACCTGTGATCGTACCTAGGAGTCAGACGGAGACCGGGTACAGACAGGAAGGATGGTGGCTCTCCTCTGCTATCGGGCTGTTATAGGTATTTACATGATATACATGTAATTATACATAACTTTGTCTCTGATGCCAGATTTAGATTTTTTTAAATTTATTTTTTACTCAAAATTTTATATTTTACTATTTAGTCATCTTAAGAAACAGAGGGAAAATAATTTTATGAAAGCATACCAATGCGCACAACTTTCTGTGACTATTATTTTGCAGAATTTCAAACGTTCACATATATGAGATGATTCTGAATGAATTCATTTCAATGAGTAAGGCACGGTCCATTTGATATTCTGGGGGAGGGGGGGGGGGGGGGGCTTGGGTTTTTTTCCAAAAAAAATATTTTTGCTCTGAATTTTGAAGAAAAAAGTTAATTTGCTTATGGTGTGACAGAAAAAAAATAATCTTGCTCTTACAAGTAATCTGAATTTGAAGAATAACCATAAAATTCCTGAACATTTTTAGGCTCGCTTCGCTCGCAACAGTTTCACTTTATATAAAAAATTTTGGCTCGCTTCGCTCGCCATTCTTTTCTTCTTTAATGGCAAGCTCATATTTAAAAATATCAAAAGTATACATGTGACTGAAAAAGGGGCTTCCTTAAATGCTTAAATACATTATCAATATCATTTATTACTATTAATATAGATACATGTATCACAACAGAGTCTAAAATTTATATACAATCTTGGAAGGAGAATTTAATTAAGTTTTTCACTAGTTTACATTTCTAAATTAATTTTTTTTTCTAAAAGACCCTCCCCTCAGGCCCTCTTACATGTTACATGACCCTATATACATTTTGTTTACTGAAAATTATATTGTAAAAATCTTTGATCTCTCTCAGTTTAGAAGTAAATACAAGTTTTACATAAAAATTTAGTAAATATAAATGTTTAGAGCAATTTAAGTTAAAATAAAGAATTTCTGTTGAAATAACTCAAACATTCTTCATATACACATCAATTGTTAGAAATTGCGAGGAAAAAATAATTTTGCCCCAGTCCGGGGCGAAAAAAATAATCTTGCTCCGACAAAAAACCCAAGCTCCCCCCCCCCCCCCCCCAGAATATCAAATGGACCGTGCCTTATAATGAATACGAGATTTTATAAGTGGTGAGGTCACTTCTAAAATCACTGTGGTACAGAATACTGTTTTGCGTAAGAACGAAAACCAATTGAAAAATTGGATACTGTCAGAGACATATTTTACAACGCTCTCCAACGCATGTAATTACTAAAGGTCCTGGATAATATTAATAAATTGGTACAATGTAGTGGACTTGAAATATTTCATGAATACATGTTTCACCAAAGATCTCTCAGCAGTTTTTGAAATGCCGAAAATATGCAACTTGACGGTGTTAGGGCGGACAAAAGTAGGAATATTGACTGAAGCCAGAAGTGTTGCAATGCTATTTAGACATAATTTGATTGGTTCATGCGCCGAAGGGAATGACAATAAACAACAAATAGGTAGTTATTACTTCTATGTTAATATATACTGACTCCCAAATGAAACTTTACATTTAAATAAATTGAAATAAATTTACCACATACAAACGCACATTTATACATTTTTGGATGATTTAAATTCAGATCATCATGAACAGATCATTTCATGGAATAAATGTTCATTTCATCACATGATCATTATGCAATACCTCTAGATCTGCTAAAAGCAAGGATTTCATTCAGAAAACCACAAATCTATCCCTACTTGATGGATCTGACACCTTAATTGCAGGAACACCGCGGCTTGATTCCGTTTTCTGCAGGTCTCCTACCGGTACCACTCCCATTTACTCTGTTGTTGGTGTGTTTACGCTACTGTTGAGTGAGCCGATTTGCGTTCCTCGGAATTAAGCGGCAATATGAGAATTACACCGACCTTCTTCTAACATTCCAACTAGCATCTTCTCGAGACAAGTGTACGTAATACCTTACTCACTGAAGTAAATCATCCTCCTCCATCTCCACCACGACCACCTCCACCACCACCAACACCACGACGACCAACACCACGACGACCATCTTCACCACCACCGCCTCCACCACGACCACCTCCAATACCACGACGACCACCCCACGTCCACCAACACAACGACGACCATCTCCACCACCACCGCCTCCAACACCACCACCTCCAACACCACGACGACCATCTCCACCGCCTCCACCACCATCACCTCCAACACCACGACGACCAACCCCACGACCACCTCCACCACCACCAACACCACGACGACAATCTCCACCACCACCGCCTCCACCACGACCACCTCCAACACCACGACGACCACCCCACGACCACCAACACCACGACGACCATCACCACCACCGCCTCCACCACGACCACCTCCAACACGACGAACACCAACACCACGACGACCATCTCCACCACCACCGCCTCCACCACGACCACCCCCACGACCACCTCCAACACCACCAACACCACGACGACCATCTCCACCTCCACCGCCTCCACCACGACCACCTCCAACACCTCGACGACCACCCCCACGACAACCTCCATCACCACCAACACCCCGTCGACCACCTCCACCACCTCCAACACCACGACGACCACCCCCACGACCACCACCACCATCTTTCCCTTCTTGAAATATTGCTGGTGATGAAGGTGGTGGTGGCGGTGGTGGTGGAGGTGGTAATGGTGGGGGTGGGGGTGGTGATGGAGGGGGGTGGTGATGGTGGTGGTGGTGGTGGTGGTGGTGGTTGAGGAGGAGGAGGATATACTTCAGTAACCCCAAACCTTTTCAGACTATTCTAGTAGTCGAGATCTTTCATTTGATATGTCACACGGTTTACTTGCGATAACTTTGCACCGATGACCCCGAACTACACCCGGGCTGCACTCAACTCGTCGAAACCTTTCATTTGATATATCACATTGTATACTTCCGATAGCTTGGTTATTTTGCACCCAGTGACCCCGAACTACCCCGGGCTGCATTCTACTCGTTGATACCTTTCACCCGTCACACAGTTTATTTACAATACCTTGGTAATTTTACACTCAATGACCCCGAACCACCCCGGGCTGTATTGTAATCCTCTAGACGTTTCATTTGATATGTCACACAGTATATTTACAATACCTTGGTTATTTTGCACCCAATGACCCCGAACCTAACCCGGGCTGTATTGTACTCCTCGAGACCTTTCATTTGATATATACCAAGGTATATTTGCAATACCTTGGTTATTTTGCACCCAATGACCCCGAACCAAACCCGGGCTGTATTGTGCTCCTCGAGACCTTTCATTTGATATGTCACACGGTATATTTGCAATACCTTGGTAATTTTGCACCCAATGACCCCGAATCACCCCGGGCTATATTCTACTCCTCGAGACCTTTCATTTGATATGTCACACGGTATATTTACAATACCTTTGTTATTTTGCACCCCGAATCACCCCGGGCTATATTCTACCCCTCGAGACCTTTCATTTGATATGTCACACGGTATAATTATGATAACTTTGTTATTTTGCACCTTGTGACTCCGAACCACCCCTGGCTGTATTATTCGGGTAGACATGGTCATTCCCTGGGGGTAGGGATGGGGAGGGGAGGGATGGGGAGAAGATGGGGAGAAGATGGGGGATTAATTAATAGAACTACTCGAAGGTCATGACTGGTCAGTGCAGGGGTCAGATCATTGCGCCTCATGTACGCCACAGAGAAAGTGTGGCGTCCCATGTTACATGTAGGTATCTGTTCCAGATTTTTGGTTTTTTACCTACTGCATCGCTTGATCAGAAAATGGGAACATTATATTTGATCTACATTAATATTTAATAAATATTTATGCAAAGAGTGTGAATATTCAGGAAACTATAGAGTGTTACGCACCTAAATATTTTTTTAATGCATAAGTAATATCCAGATATCAATATTTTTTAGTTTTGCAATGACTTGGGAAGATAGGTATTTTAAAAGAAATTGACGCCATTCCAGAACAACGGAATGGCATTAATTTCTTTTCAAGTACCTATCGTTACCAAAGGTTGCAATTGAAGAAGCCGCATGTATAAGCCTATATAGTGAGTACAAGAAAAATTGACGCAAGCGTCAAAATTTCTGGCCGTACAAATGTGCTATATTCAATACTTGGGGATATGTTTGCAGATGTCTTGTGTCTTGTGGACATTATATGAAATACGTTCCGTTTTATTTGTCAAATTGTTGAAAATCCATGAGAATAGATAATTTTACATCATTTTTGTAGGTCATAAGAGAAGTTAATTGTCAAATCTGGTAAAAGAAATATCTCGATGAGTAATTTAAACCATATGTACTAGTATGACAGGTCTAGAATGACAAAAATGGGTATTTTCTGATATTATAAATTCATTTCTAGTATAAGGAATTCTTTTATTTTATATAAGAAATTAATTTCTTACATTAGAAATTCACTGGAAGTTTACACCAGGCGAATTCTATGGTACATATAGGTAGAAAATTTCAAGTCATATTAGAATTATAGACACGCATTAGCTGTATAACAACACTCTGCCGAGTCTTTACAAACTGTATGCCAAAAATAGAGCATCGGCTGCATATGCGTACACATTAGATAAAATACAGTAAACTTTCTTTACTTAGTGATCATTTTTATTTCTAAATGAAAGAATCAAACTTATTATTTCTCTGTAGCATGTTTCTCACAGAAACTTAAATATTAATTATGTAAAAATATCAATGACTATCCCGCAGAATTACATTGCAAAAACCTAAAACCATTTCAGTTGACGGACCGCCTCCTGGCGGCCCGGATTGAGTTCGTTCCAAGTACACATCGAACGCTTGGTGATATCTAGGATTTTGGCTTTAGTGTAGCATCTCTTTGAACATCGCATTCAAAATTTTCCGGTACTAAAATTCTCGAAATTTCTAAAACGTGGGTCCTGTACGTGGCATCATACCCCACCAATCCTGCTACATCTTTCGGTACACTTTTTGACATAATAATTTTCACCCTATTTGGCCATATTACATACGTTGTTTAGATTGAGGATCACTGACGAGGGTTGCGTACCCTAAATGTGCATGTCTGGTCCATGCTGCAAACTTATCTGTTTATAAATGATGCTATTGAATTTGAAGTTACGTATCTTGTCAAGGGGACTTTTTTCTTATCAATATAATGACAATGATATGTCTAAAATAGCTATGTCTGCTTGACAGAATTTGATTCTATAGCAACAGAACATTGACGGGATCCTGTAAGAGGCCACAAATCTCACGACGGGGTTTTTGCTAATACCTATTTGAAAAGGTGTTAGATTTCTCTTGTTTCATTTAATTGAGTGTACACGTTAGAAAGAAGCGGTTTGAATAAAAGGAAGACTATTAAATACCTTAGGATAATACATGATTAAAATGAGAAGCTTCTCAATTAGGTCGGCCAACTTCAAACGCAAGAGAAATTATAGACGTTTGCGCATGTCTACCATGCAGTCTTGTTACATACTTGTTTTTTTAATTGTAGGATTTATGAGCAATGTTTTATATGTTTCCAGTAGCAAAAGTTCTTTTTTATTTAAGAGTTCAGTCCAATAGGGAGAATTTAGGTCAATATCTTATAATTTTAATAACTGTTATTTGCCTTTGTAGTTTTGATTGGCTCAGTCATTTTACACCAAAGTGTTGGAGCATCCTCACTAGGTAATCATTATATTATGCTTAATATTATTGTTAATTGTAGTTATTATGTCATAAAACATTTTCATTTCTATTAAAATAATAAAAGGTAGTTTGTAAAGTTGTAAAGAGTCGTTATATGTTATGAAAAAGAGGATTTACAAATAAAGCTTGTAAAGACATTCATTGCTTTTTGAAAATTGAATCAATGAAAAGAAAAACAAAAAACAAATGCAGCGATAAATAATATATCATAATGTATGGGGAAAAAGGTAACACGAGGTCAGAATCACGTGAGGAGTAAGCATATCCTGTTGACCAGAAACGCCAGTGACCGTTTTATATAAAACTTTCTGCACAGATGTATTTTCTATTTTACTTGTATTCACTTTCCATTTCTTTTATCGAAAATTCAAATGAATCGCTATATTTTCCTGGAGGTCTCCTGAGTTGTCCACAGATACGTCCAGGTCACGTGGGCACATGTGTGAACGAATGCAAAGAAGACATTGACTGCCGGAATAGCACACAGAAATGCTGCACTAATGGATGTGGACTTACATGTCAAGTCGCAGGTAAAAAGAATTAAAACAAACCCGTGGGGAGCATTGAATGCGTGTTTTGGTAGAGATGATATATAGGCGACCTAAAGCTATTTACTTGCATTGTAACATTCGGGAAAAAAGAACTTATATTGGTAATAATACAAAAGATCCAAATATAATGAAACAAAGTTGATAAAACTTGGTCAGATCAGGGTGATATCTTTGACATGCAATGCAGTTTTTGAACCGATCTCGGTTGCGTCTTTGCTCGATCAACAGGCGCTTGAAGCCCATGATATAATCAGGACCTAGAAAAAAATTCTTACAGTTGTTCTAAGTTTTAAATAGGCATTCTTTGACGGCAAATCTGATAATGATTATAGATAAGAGTGAGATCATTGAAGTGCAATGCAGTTTATGAACAGAGCTCGGTTGCTTCAAAGAGGGTCTAATACTGCTCCTTTTTAGAAATTGAATGTTTCTTATTTTATATCCAGAGGAAAAGAAGTCAACACATAGCTATTTTGCACATCATAGAAACCATGCAAGGAACGTTATTTTAAGTATCTGATTGTTTGTGCTCACATGTTCGAATTATTTTCGAATAATCGAAGTGATTGTAATTCCAATATAGAGGTTCATCTCTGAATGTTAGTCGGACTCCTTGGGTGATAATATGCATGGGCTCGCTACAGCCGGTAGAACACGGACTGTATTTCGCACACCGTCTGTTTTTATATTCATTTACATAGTTACCAATCCGTGTGTTTCTTGGGGCCCCTGCGTCATTCTGTCTGTTTGTATGGTCATCATATTTTATACCATAATTATCTTGCGTTCTTCGAGACCTCCGAGTAATCGGAAAAGAGTGTGGAGGGGGGAGAAATCCAGATAACCACACCGTCTGCTACTGACGTGGCAGATAGCCGTCCTAAGTCGGCACCGATTGCCGATTGTGATTTGGTGTTCCCTGTACCGTTTGCGTCTCTTTCTATGGGTGTCTGCTCTCTGCTTTTGCATTGTGTGTTTCGGGGTTTTGCTGTGGGTGCTGCAACCGAGCGTTGTTAGAGAACCCCTCCTTTCTTTCATTGATTATTTATTTTTATGTTTTATGATTTAAACAGACTGAAGTCTTATTGTTCAAAGTAATTGATCTTAAGTGTTAACCATACAGTGAGACCATGCCGTGTTGCCTTTTGTGAGCCTTGTCCCTTTGATGATACCGGTACGTTCAGTGATGCTTTTCTGAGCACAGTCATAAAGAATGACAGAGATCAAACCCTAACAACGAAGACAAAGGAAAACTTCAAAAGTCTCCAGACTGCTGATGGTAAGCAAACAGATCAGATATGTATGAGATTCATACTTTGAAAAGAGAAGTATGTAGTTAAAGTGATTTGAAGTGTTAAACGTCTTCAAATTCAAAAGTCATTAAATTTGGTCTTAGACTTCAAATTCAAAAGTCATTTGATCTTAGAAAACATTTTGGTTGTATGATAAGATTAAGATTTAGCAAAATAGTAACTAAAGGTAAAATCAACTTATTAATTCGTAAATATATAATGACACATCACAAAAAATATATCTTAAAATCAATCAATCAATAACTCGTTTCAAAATAAAAACGTTAATGACTAAAATACGTCATCAAAGTTTTGGACCTGGCGAAGTTTACTTGTAAGCTGGCGGTGGTAGTTGCCTCCAGATTGTCTAGGGCTACGTCTACAGATGTCCAGGATTGGGTGGATGCATTGAAGACTAGAGTAGACATCACAAAGATAAAGGAAACTCCTACGGATGTGTTTGGACTCTTTAAGGTTGAATCTGTTTTACAAACTTAACAATATTTTAATTTCTATAAAAAAGAAAACAATATCATAGTTTTAAAACCTTGGGTTTGCTCAGGTTTCTTGTATGACAAGGTTTATCGTTTAAACATTAAAAAATACCAGCATCTGATTCCTTTTTCATCTCCTTATGGTCTTCATTCGTCTATTTGTTCTAGAAAAGCTTAGTTTTGGACATGATACAGAGAATGACTTCAGACCAGAAGGCCTGTATGTGTAAATATGTACTCCGTACCGACACGGTCACCAAGGCGTACCTTATAACGATAGTCTGTGATCAGTCTAAAGTTAAACTATGTGGAGTCAACGGCGACACCACGGTATTTAATATGCATAATCATTAGCTACAATTGCTTAAACCATGTCTTTAACTATGTACTAGTATTTTACAGAATTTTAGCTCATTTTAGTATAAATTATCCGCAATTTATATAAAGGACTATCCCGCAATATGAATTATACGAATTGTTTTGTTTTACATACCAAATTTTGGAAATATTTTAATAATGTGTTTTCAGGCATCTGTATGTGCATTTAATGACAAATTGTTGTCTGAATATTGTGTGGACGCCACATCACCTTCACAGTGGACAGTTGATGATTTAAATGAAGCTCTGAACGACGGCGACCGTTTCAAGGCTCTCTGTAAGAGATCAGAGACGATGATTGGTCAAATACCTGATGACGTCATCATACAAAGGTAATGGATAATGTATAAACATATGTTTATTATTGATAGAAATAAAGCATGTACTAGCAGCACTTCAAATAGCTTGCAAAGGCATTTATACATGTGTACTAGTTAGAGAAAAAACTACCCTATACTGAACACCTGTATGTAAAGACTACGTCAAAAACATCAGTGAGATAAATGAGATAAAGATGATCCTGACGACAATATCAACAACACTCACAGTAGAGCACCAAATTGATCATCGACGGACACTAGCAAGTTAGAGGCGGGACCAGGTGCCCGGGAGGAGTAAGCATTCCCTGTTTGGTTAGCCCCACCCGCCGTCGATGTTGAAAACAATATCTAAAAAACAAACACTGTTTGAGATTTTTTCTATATAGAAAGTGCTATAGCGACCATGTCAGGGAGAAATATCTAAAACACACATCAGTACATATAGAGAAGGGTCCAACAAACAATCAAACACCAGAACACACAAATGACCATACATACATTAGTAAGACCAATGTTTCAAAAGAAGCATTCGATTTTTCTGAGTCTCTTAGACGCAATTCAAAAGTTGATAGGCAATGTATGAACGCTGCAATTGCTGATGACAAGACGTATATTATTACTAGGAATTGAGAATTTATTACTGGTTACTAAATGTGTACTTATTTTAGCCGGATTCATATTTTAGCGGAGTTAGCGCTACAAAGACTGCGCTAATTCAAGACTACGCTAAATTATTTAACTTCTATAGATTGTAAAGGAAGGAAAGTAAAGTGCGCTAATTCATTATTACGCTATATGTCATTTGGCCCATTTTCGTCCTGGTTGCGCTAAAATTTGGTTGCACTAAAATAAGCACAGAAATCTGCATCAAAATAGACACAGACAAAAGTTAAAAAAAAACATGAACAGAAATTACATGATATGTCTGATATTTGTATAATTTGTTTTGAAATTGATAATGGCAGTGTGGATTCATTGTCGGATAAATGCCAAGCCTTAAAAGACATGAAATGTAAAAGATACCTCAAGAAGAAGGCGAAGAAGATAACAACAAAGGCAGCCTACACAAAATACAAAATCAAGCTGACAAAGCTGATGTGTGCTTGTGGAGGAACCAGTAGGGATATAGAAAGTCTTCAGCTTACCGACTCGGAGGTATGTTTCTGGATATCAATCTGTCTGAAAAAAGTGCCGAAATCTGTTATACATCGTGATGTTTTTCTTGCTCTTTTTATATTTCTTCCATATATAATCTAGATATCCGTCAATATCACGATCCATATGGTAGGAATGTATGTTTATAATAACTACTCCTCCTCATGTTTTGTACAGAAGGAAAATATGTCCTACAAACATTCACAAATTGAAATTATGACTGTGATCGATAGATTGTTTTTCATTTACATGTATCTTCAAGAAATTAATATAATTTTGTTCACAAGTTCATGGAAAATTTTTGTGGCACTGCTGAGAAAGATCCGAAAGAAAAGATAAAGATAAAGAAAATGGTACCAGACGTGTCTCGCCTCAAAAGATCGGATTTAACCCGGTATGTTTAAAGTTATTCTATTGCATGATAGCAAAAGGATTGGGAACAAGATATCACAACTTACTTGTCTTTCTTCTATAAACATTTTATCATAAAAGATAAATTGTTGATTTTTCATGCACAGAAACTGATTTGTACGTCAAATTTAATAATGCAAAGTTTATAAAAATGCAGCCCTCTACAACTTTCTTATTGCCGATGTCTACGATTTTCTGGGACAACCCTCGTATACACATTTATCATATTCATATATTTGTCTATAATTCAGCTTGCTTCCTTTTGTTGCCGACGATGAAAAGGAAGTTGATAAGTTAAACGAGACGACCCTACTCGATGTTTTACCTGATATACCACCAGGGTCTCTGAAGGGACGAAAGGTAAGTTTTCAAGTAAAGAGAATTTTCTTGTCTTACTCATTTATATTTCCAACGAATTTTGAAAACATCAAAAGAAAATATCAATTTAAGATTAGAAGAGCATTTCCATTCTATATATTTCAAAATATATAAAACTGAAAAATATAAGTGAGCTGATTTTTTTTTCATTTCTTATTAATCAGATGTATGTTTGTATAAACAGGCAAAAAATATTTTCAATGTGTTGAAAAAGTCATCGAAATATAGTGATTTCCCAAGCTACACTGCAGCTGATATTGCGAATCTTGGCCCTAATATTATGGCGGTGATAAATCAACAATCTCTTTCGCAAATTCCCTCGGATTCCATTGGAAAAGCGGTAGAAAGCAAAACACTTAAAGAATCGGAATTCTTAAAAGGATCCGTAAGAAAATTATTTTTCAAGAAATATTTTATTTAAATCATTTTTCCTAGAAAAAACACATTCAAATATTGTGCTTTCTGAAATATAGCAACAAATCCGATAAAAAACATAGTTTGCCCAAAAATTATTTAAAAGATTTAGAAAGATTGATAACATAACTTTTGCAGAGAAAGATCATTTTTTTTTAATTCGCCAAATTAGAATTAAGCTATCTTTATTCTGTAAACTACATGTACATAGAGGTTACAGAAAAGAATAATTTCAATAAGATCAAATCTTTTATCTAGAATTGTATATCGTTAAGAAATAAGTCTGTAAGTATACATAAAACAAAATAAAAAAGGAGGAGGGAAGTTGCATTTTTCAATCATTCTAGAAATGATTTTATTTGGCGATTTTCTTATTTCTTGCAACAGGACCGCATAGTCGTTGACAAATACAAGGAATACCTGGGCAAACAAGGTGTTATACAAAATGTAAGTCAATTGACCCTTCCGAACGCGGGAAAAAATTGAGAAATTCCATGACGTCACAATGCAATTTCGATGTTTGACCGAGGTTCGGAGCTTGTTTGTCCGAGGTAAACACATGGTAAAAGCATTGTGACGTCACGAAATTTTGCATTTTTTTCCCGCGCTCGGAAGGGTCAATTATTAATGATGTTCTTATTTTTTGTTACGTTAAAGTTTCAGATGATAATAATAATACGGAGGTGTTCCAACTCTGTACCTTCATGAAGAAAATTTCAAACACATTTTTCCTGCACCAGACACGTGTTTCGAATATTAAATTCTCATCAGTGAGCCGCCAAAATTCATTTCAGTAGCGCCCTCTTTAATGTTTTGAATTTAGATTTGTACATTTACTTTACAGAGAGTGCGCAGCTCCAAATTTCCTGTAGGGTCGATTCAGTAGCATATCCAAATAAAATATATGTTCAAAAAAGCATAGGAGGTGATGGTGCTAATATGTTAACTCCTTTAATTTCGATGATAAGTTTCCGAAATAGCAAAATGATATATGTGATGTCAAATTTAAACATCAGGTCACGGGGAAAGATTTTAACTGTTCCACACTGCAACATGAAATAAGTGTTTATAATAATAATGCGGAAGTGTTACAACTCTGTACCTCCATGAAGAAAATTCCAAACCAATTTTTCCTGCACCTGACACGTGTTTCGAATATTACATTCTCATCAGTGATGCTTCCAGCGGAGCCACAAAAATTCATTTTAGTAGCGCCCTCTTTAATGTTTTAATTTAGATTTGTACAGTTACTTTACAGAGAGTGCGCGGCTCCAGACTTCTGTAGGGTCGATTCAGTAGCATATCCAAATAAATTATATTTAATAACCCATTTAAAGGAAAAAGTCTGCTACAACAGCTAATTTATGATTTCCGTTAGAATCTGGAGTGGTTATTTGTTGATTGTCTTCAGCTTTATGTGCTTTTGGTTTTATGATGATCTATTTTATTATACTCTAGGTTGTCATTATATTTATTTCAGAATGACAAGGAATTGTGAAGATCATATATTTCTTTTTGTATATGGAGATAGGAAGTCATTATATGATATCGATTATCATTTGAACGCCTTAATTTACGACAATTGTGAAAACTTCAATTTCAGCATTACCACATTCTTTCCATTTAGGAAACCAATATTTCACTTAATCGGCGTTTTGTTGAGTGGATCTCCAGCATTAATGTAGTGTTTGACAGCATGTCTTATTTTGCTATTTTTGAAACTTCTCACTTCATCCTAATATATCATCGAAATCAAAAGAGGTTTACATCTTAGCACCAGTCAAATCTGCTTTTTTGGTTATACATTTTATTTACTATGCTACTGAATCGACCCTACGGAAAGTGTGGAGACGGATACTCTTTAAAGAAGAATTATAAAAATTTAGAGGCCGCTAATCAAAGAGATTTTGATGTGTCTGAAAATCACTTCTGCTTAGAGTACCACTAATGAGGATCGATTATGCTAATCACGTGTCTTGTGCATTAAAATTACATGGTTTGAAATCTTAAATGACTTGGGATGGTTGTTGGGATGATCTCGACGGTGTTTACGGAATAAACAAAGTTGATATCTAACAAAATACGGAAATGTTTCAACTCTTTACCTTCTTGAAGAAAATTTTCAACCAATTTTTATGCACCGGACACGTGTTTGGGATTGTATAATCCTCATCAGTGATGCTTCCAGCCAAAACGATTTTCAGACACAGATAAAATTCATTTCCGTTTTATTATTTTTTTTTAATTTAAATCTGTGCACGATCGGTTCGATTTAGTAGCAAAGTTAAATAAAATTCATGACCAAAAAAATAGCATCGAAAATTTCTGTTATCAAAATCTCTTGAAATTTCTAAAATGTGGGTTCTGTAGCATTGCCAATATTGAAATATGTTCTATAGTACCAATTTTATTGTACTAGACAAGTGTTTCGGATATTGAATCCTCGTCAGTAGTACTTCATGTCAAACAGTTTAAATAAAGAAACAGTGAATTTACTTGGCGCCATCTACAATACAGACTTTAAATTTCCTCTTGCCAAAATGATCGGCTCCTAATTAGTCCCCTACCGGCAACGCCGAAGGGGACTCTTAGTTTCCTCTCGGTCTGTCTGTCTGTCTGTCTGTCTGTCTGTCTGTCTGTCCGTCCGTCTGTCCGTCTGTCACATTTTCAGTTTTCCGGACTTTTTTTTCGCTGTTGTTGCATATATTGAACTCATTTTTGGTATGTGGATATATCTCAATGTGATACAGATCAAGTTTGAGTTTGCTTTCGATTGACCTAATTTTACAAGAGTTATGACCCTTGGACTTAGCAAATTTTATGAAAGTTTCAGTTTTCCGGACTTTTTTCCGCTGTTGTTGCATATATTGAACTCATTTTTGGTATGTGGATATATCTCAATGTGATACAGATCAAGTTTGAGTTTGCTTTTGATTGACCTAATTTTACAAGAGTTATGACCCTTGGACTTAGCAAATTTTATGAAAATTTAGGTTTTCCGGACTTTTTTCCACTGTTGTTGGATAAATTGAACTCATTTTTGGTATGTGGATAAATCTCAATGGGATACAGATCAAGTTTGAGTTTGCTTTAGATTCACCTATTTCTACAAGAGTTATGGCCCTTGGACTTAGCAAATTTTATGAAAATTTCAGTTTTCCGGACTTTTCTTCAGTTCTATTGCAAATAATGCACTGATTTTTTGGTAAATGAATACATCTCAGTGTGATACAGACCATGTTTGAGTTTGGTTTTCATTGGCCTATTTTTATAAGAGTTATGGCGTTTGACTTAGCAAATTTCATGAAATTTTCAGATTTCCGGACTTTTTCATGCCTGTTATTGCAGATAATGAGCTGATTTTTTGTATGTGAATACATTATAGTGTGATGCAGATTTGAGTTTAATTTAGATTGACTAATTTTCACAAGTGTTATGGCCCTTGGACTTAGCAAATTTCGTGAATTCAGTTTCCAAGACCTTTCTTGGCTGTTGTTGAAGAAGATGAACTGATGAACAGAGATGCAAGTCATAAATTTATGCCGCTGGTAGGGGACTTATATCGCACAGCGATCATTGCATTTTATTTTGTGTAGGGTTTATGCAGAAACGTATTTAAGTGAAAAATATGGAAAAAATCGTTGGAGGGAATGCGCAAGGAGCTTTATTAAATTCTAAACATAACCGAAAAATATGCCGAAACCCGAGCTAAGGACAAAGCTATGCAATCATATCACACCTATCCTGCTGTCTTTTGGTACATTTTTGCGCATAATAACTTTATGGACCATTTTTGCACATAATAACTTCATGTGACCATCAGTGTCCTACGACACTGATGGTCACATGATTACCTCACTCTATGACAAACGTGACGACTTCAATTTCAGCATTACAAACTTTCCTATGGTGGCATACTTCTGCCTCCTACATGCAAGATATTTTAATAGATATTATATCAACATGCAAGTTAAATATGTTGATATTCAACTTAATTATGTTGACATGCAACTTATTTTGTCAACATGCAAGATAATTATGTCAACATGCAAGATAGATATGTCTACATGCAAGAAAACATGTATACATGCAAGTTTATTAAGTTGCATGTTTCAATAAATAAGTTGCATGTCGACATAAATAAGTCGCATGTTGACATAAATAAGTCGCATGTTGACATAATCTGAAGGAAAAGATCTTGCATGAAGGAGGCAGAAGTATGCCACCAAACTTTCCTTTCTGAGTAGCAGCATCCCTTCATCGCCAGCTTATGGCGTGTTCATATATCAGTTGATACGCTATGCCAGAGCAAGTACCAAATATACGGATTTTGTTCTGAGAGCTAGACGTCTTTCAGATAAGCTTCTCAGTCAGGGATATGTTTTGTGACCGACTAACATCGTCACTGAGGAAGTTCTACGGTCGATATGGGGAACTCGTCATACACTATGATGTCCCACTCTCCAGAATGGTGGATGATATTCTGTCATAGACCATTTGAACCATCCAACCAAAGATTGTACTCTATGTCTTCCGAAATTGCAGAAACCGGATGTGACAGTTCTACCGAATTGAAGCGGCGGGTGTTGCATGCAAGCAGGAGATGCTTACTCTTCCTGGGCACCTGGTCTCACTCCCATATCGGGAGTTCGCTTCTTTTCATATGGTGGAGATTTTTGTTTGTTTGCTTTGGTTCCTGTTTTATCCTGATTTTGTATGCCTTCGGTTTCTGATTTTCTGAATTATCGATTTTGTGCTGTATACAGGGATATGGTCATTATCCATATTTGTCATTTCACACTCTTTGGCCATGTTACATTGTTAAGATTGAGGATCACTTACGAGGGTTAAGTACCCGAAACGTGTATGTCTGGTCTATGCTACAAATTTATCTGTTCTTAAATAATGCTATCGAGTTTGAAGACGTTTAATAACATTTGTACCACCTGGTGAGTGTCACTGTTGTTGGACCAGGAATCCCCGAGGGCACATGAAGCCAAGTTCGATCATCTTCGGTTGATCATTTCTTCAATGCTTTCGACAATTTCTGTCCTCAAAATCTCTTTAAATTTCTAAACGTGGGTCCTGTAGCGTGATATTCTTACCTGTCCTGCTACGTCTTTTGGTACATTTTTGCACATAATAACTTTCACACTCCTTGGTCATATTACATTGTTTAGACTGAGGATTACTGACGAGGTTTAAATACCCGAAACGTGCATGTCTGGTCCATGTTACAAATTTATATGTTTATAAATGATGCTATTGAATTTGAAGACGTTTAACATTGGAGAAGGTGCTCAGATGTTAACCTTCTTTAACTTCGATGTTATTTTTTTATGAAAAGTTTTCGAAATAGTCAAATTGTTGTTGGAATATTTTTAATTGGATAATGATGTCAACTTCGTCCTGACCAGTGAAAAAATATCTTAAATTGTAATCATGAGAACTATTAAACTTATTTTCAATTGTCATATTTTGATATGGAAATATTTAATAACAATACTTTTAGGTTCACAAATTATTCTGATTTCAGGGTTGCTTGAAACCTACGCAGATGTTAAATCTTGGTAAGCTCATGACCTCTTTGAAACCAGATGACTTTGAGTGCATGTCTGGTCCTGAAGTAAAGAGTCTCCTTGGAAACTCAGAATTCAAAGGAATGTTACAAGAAATTGGTTCAAAAGCAGAAATAAGGAAATCTATAGCTAAAAAGGTTCGTAAGACGTTCATTCAATTATATTCATATCATACGGCTGATAATTAAATTATAGTCACGAAGGGATTACGCAATGAATTATCTATATTTGTCATTAATTAAATAGAAGGAGTCTTTCAAAACTAGGTGGTTTCAACAATCACATACATTAACTCGCTACCAAGATATGCTACATGTGTAAATTATTGTTTTTACGATTGGTACCATAATATAACATAGTTTTCTCCTTAGAAGAGCGAATGTGAACAAGTGCAAGCTCCTTTTGGCATAAGGGTAGTACTAACATGGCGAACTCATAACACGCCGTCCATTCAAGAGTCGAACGCACTGTTTATCATTTGAGAATGTTCGATTTTCCACATTTCTTTTGCAAGAGAGTTTGATTGTGATGTTTGGATTCTGATTTTCCATATTTATTTTATAATTCAACCGAGTGTACATGTGATGTATTTCTAAATATTGTATATGCAATTCCCCAAGTACACCGAAATCGTGTGTACCAGGGAATACAACTATTAAACAATAATTTGAGAGATAATTTATGCAAGTAATATACATGTATTTATATTCAACTTGAAGGATTCCGCGATAATCAATAATCCCTGCGTGATCACATGTAAGCTTAAACTTTAGACCCTTGCTTCAAGAATTATGTTCAGACTTGTCATTTGAATGACAAATACGTGTATGTGTGTTATGGGTATGAACAAATAAAGAAAAGCATAATATTTGCATGCACTGACAATCGCGGGAGCTAAAACATGTTATGCATTCTGGATGACATTACGATATAGAGGTGTAAATAGAAATAAAGAATGAATGGGATAACGTAAGCCGATTAAGATAAGAAGGAAATAAAAAAAGAAAAGTAGAAGACACCTGATATGAACATGCACAACTTCAAAATGACTCAAGTACAATTTGAACTATTACTAGGTTAAGGCAGAATCAGGTGGCCTTAACATTCTGATGGAGCTCGAGACTTTCAAAGATGACGTTGGTGATGTTGATGACACCAAGGTTACAGAGATCGTTACTAAGATACGGAACGGTGAAAAAGTTGACATAAGATGTTCAAAGAGTAAAGTAAGTAAACTATACTGATCCCAAATAGGCTCAAGACTTGGCGATCTAAATCTACAACAAAACAATGAACAGAGCGGAATATACACGTATGAGATGAAGGGGCGGTATATGACGTAAACCTATAGTGACGTCATAAATTCTATGGAATCAACCGTTAAATTCATGGAAAGTACGCTTCAAGACCGATGTTTCTATAAACATTTTATTACGTTATAATGCTTTTACGTCAAATAACGCCCCAAATAGAACATACACCAACGAGAAGACGGAATACATGAAAGGGAAGGAAATCTTAACTTGTATGGGCTGGTTGTGACGAAAAGAAATTGTAGATGACGCGGTAAGAAAAATGTATGTCTTTCAATTCTTTTGGACATATTTGAAATGAAGATTTTTTTTGAAAATTTAATAATTGTTAATCATGTTTTGAAATTGCATTGCTAATCGCTATTTGTGTATATTTGTTCGCCCTGAATGCCCATGCATAAAATCATGTCAAACTATGTTTTTCTTGCCAAATGTTTTGCAAAATCCAATACAACCGGAAAATATGATACACGATTCTCACTATTATCATACTCAACATAAATGACATGTTTTAACAGTGTAAGAAGTTCTTAGATGGACTGGGCAAACCGAAAACATGGGATAGGGAAACCTTACAGAACTTAGAGGGATCTGAAGTATTATCAGCTCTATCATCAGAAGACATAGACGACGATTCAGTTGATCTCATACTTTATCTACCAAAATCTGGAATAAGAGAAAAGACGGTAAGAAACAGAAACTAACATTAGAGAAAAACAATCGAAAGGCGTAGGAATTTGGAAAAATAAAACGAAATAGAACTTTCTCATGCGAAAAAACAAACAAACGGACAAACAGACGAAGACAATGATAAGCGAAAGGCAACTTATGAACTATCTCCAATGCAAGTGAAAGACGCACCCACCAGTTATCATAAGAAATTCAGTTCTAATGCAACGTCGCTAAAACGTCGATTTTCATTGGTTGTTTGCTCCTTCGTTACGGCTGTAAAACAAAAACATACTAGGCTTTGACGTTGCTAAAGTCACATTTCGACTTATATTCACAAAAATATAGATTGCTTTAGAATAGGAATAACTAGATTCTGACTTTACTGATTTTACGGTGCGCGAACGCGTCGCAAGAAAAATTCAGTTTGCGACCGTAAAATCAGCAGCATTTACCGTTCGCAAACATAACGTAAGAAACTAGTTAATCCCTAATTGGAACAGTTGTAGGCTTTTCAGAAACTTACTATGAAATATAAAAATACTCAAATCATTTTATTTTTATTCTAAACGATGCATTAATGGTTTCAAATGTTAGCCATATATTGTTAAAACTGAATTTGATTACCATTTATAATTTGATCACCAGTTTTTTTTATTTAACAGAAACAAGAACAGGTAGCACTTTTCTTTGTTTTAGGACAAAAAGTTTGCAGAGATACTAGAAAAATTTCTTAACGCGGCATCGGGTGACGATATTCTTAGATATAAAAATATCTTGAAGAGTTATCCCAAACTACTTCATATGATATCGTAAGTTACAATCTCGTCATGCTTTCTTTTATCAATGTATTTGATAAAGTTTGGAATCACGACAGCCTTCCTTTTCTACTTCTGTAAATTGATAGGAAATATATATCTTGCAAATAATTCCAATGTATTCGTAGACTCGTCATTTTTGTTCACATGTCTTTTCTATTACATTGTGTGAATTACATTATAAAATACCCTCTAACATTTCAGTTTTTCTTTCTCTATGAAGATAACATTGCTGCAAGTAAATTCGTCTTTTCCATTTAATAATTGAAACTGATATGTTGCATTAGCATGCTGCAACGTCATATTTCAGGAAATCAGTGTTACAAAAACTTGGAGTTTGCATGATTGAAGAAATGGAAAACGACGATCTAACGTCTACTTCATCCTATTATCTGAAGGATACGTTCGATTACTTTTTAAAATGTATGGTAAGTCACTTTTAAAAAAAAAAGTATTTGAAATTGAAGATCACTCATAAACTCAAAAATGCATTATTCATGCCTCATTGGCTTGTAACGCGATGAATGTGGGTTGCTTTTCCTAAGAAATCATTGCACGTTTGTTGGTGGATGGAGGCAGCACTATTTAGATAAGAAGCAAAACCATCCAACTTATCTTGGAACAAATATATTAAGCAATATCAACATGACTTGATTTGTTTACCGGTGCTCCTCTATCCTGTTTAAGAAGCTTGTGTTTAAACAATTGTCATAATGTTGACATTTTCCATGATATCCTTATGACTTGTCATTGAATTCCAACTAATTTTTTCTTTACTTTGCTTCAAGGGATTGGAGTCGTCATCCACTATCAATGATACTGTACTAGAAGCGGCCGGTAATTTGATATGCGCTATGCAGGAATCACAATACAAACGTCTGACAAAAGAAGCTTTAGAGGAATTTAATCCACATATCGCTAGATGTCCTTCACAGAACCTAAAGGAAATCAAGACAAGGAATAAAGCACTACGCGACACAGGGAGCATGTAAATACTATCAATACCTTACAAAAATTAAGAATTGAAAAGTGATGAAACTTATAACAATATCACGGTCGCATATCACGTAATAAGAAAATAATTTGTTCCACGGGAATCCCAATAGAATAAACCAATACGGTCTAAATCTACTTTATATGAATTTATTTTAGGCCTATCATATGAACATCATTATCAATTATATGATGACAATCTATTCTGATCAAAAAGAGACTTGTATGTTTTGGTGTTTTGCTGTTGGTGCTGCAATAGGGTCTTGTTGGAGATTCCCTCCCTTCTTTTGCGTTCAGAAAATACTTCAGCAGAAAATTGTCTTTGCTCTACATATGTTATGATATGGAGCACGGACATATACAAAAAATTCTGTTTATGTGTACTCTGAATACACGTCTATTCTTGACCAGAATATATTCCCATCATATCATTGATACTGATGGCCATATGATAGACCTTAAATAAATTCATATCAAGTAGATGTAGATATTTAGATTAAGTATTCACGTGGTTTAATCACAGGGAATTCCGGTGGAACATATCATTTGCGATTGCGACCGTGAGTATGATTGACGATAACTAGTATTTTTTTTTCTTTCTTTGGTTATAGATATACACCATAACTTTCGTTTAAGATGATAATACATTTCATTTCTCATAGTGTCGTCAAAAAGACAGCACTAGGTGTTGCTTTAAATCATTTAACCTCGCTAACTCGAATGATGTAATGCTAAATTCCATAGCACAACCTATAGCCACTAATAGTACGGTGACCAAAGAGCTAAATTTTACAGTTTAGTCGACAGATAAATACATGGGTAAATTATATGTCAAATGAAACTAGAAGTAATGTACTTTCAAAATATCAATGTCGTCAACAGGTTTGAATGTACAAACATTCCATTTTCAGGGGTCAGAGGTCAAAGGGGTCATTCAACATAGATTAAGTATTTCTGGTCTTTTTCACAAAGAAAAGAAATATTGATGAAATCAAAATTGAATTTTCTGTACAAATTACATCAACAGAATAATATTCCAATCTTATCCTGAATATAAGTAAATCGCGATGACAAAAAAATCTGTATTGATGACGTCATTGGTAGCTATTTTTAGAACAAATTAAAAATGTGAACATTATAATTCCTTAAAATTGAAATATTCCTCTCCGTGTACAAACATGGAGGACAAATGTTTGTCAATTTTCTCTTCCATCATAGAAAACAAATGTTTGCTAATTATCCCCCGGAGCATAATTGCAGGGGGTATAATGCGACCGTTGGTGAGGGTGCGTACGAGAGTGTGTGGGAGAGGGAGGGTGTGTTTGTGCACGTCACGCTCTTTTATACAGCCTAGGAGGCACAATTTTGATTGGATCTTGACCAAACTTCATACACTTATTGCTTATGACAAGAGGAAAAACCCTATTGATTTTCAAAGTCATGGGTCAAAGGTCAAGGTCACCGGTTGAAAATGTTATAAATCCTTTTATACAGCCCAGGAGGCACAGTTTTTATTGGGTATTGACCAAATTTCATACACTTATTGCTTATGACAAGAGAAAGAATCCTATAGATTTTCAAGGTCATTGGTAAAAGGTCAAGGTCACAAGTTGGAAATGTTTTAAATCATTTTTCTTAGCCTAGAGGGCACATATTTGATTGGATCTTTACTAAACTCCATACATTTATTTCTAATGACAAGTGAAAGAACTTTATTGTTTTTCAAATATAAGGTCAAGGTGACAGACTGGAAATGTTTAAAACCATTTCAAATAGCCTAGAGGGTGCAGTTTGAAGTTGATTTTCACCAAACTCAATACACTTGTTGCTTATGATAGGAGAAAGAACTCTTGACTATTGGTTTTCAAGGTAATGCATCAAAGGTCAAGCTCACAGATTAGAATTTTTAAAATCTTTTAATACAGCCCGATGATACATTGGAGTTTACCAAACTCCTTACACTTATTGTTTATAACAAGAAGAAGAACCCTTTTGATTTTCTGAGGTCAAAGATCAAGGTCACTGAAGGAAAATGTTTAAAATCTTTATATACAAACTCAGAGGGCACAACTTTGATTGGATCTTTCCAATGCCCATACACTTGTTGCTAATAACAATAGGAAGAAACCCATTAATATTATAGGTCAAAGTCGCTGGATTGAATTCGTCAAAATCATTGAAGATCCTCTGTGTCATTCACCAACAGATCTTGGTCAAGCTCTTTAAAGTATACATTTAATATAAATGAAACAAAGAACACTTTTTCGATTACCAAGGTCAAAGATCAAGATCACAGATATAGAGGAGGCAACTTAAAAATGGGACTTCATCAATGTTAACACATATTTGCATATGTTGTGAATAATTTCAAGTTCAATTTTAAGATTACCTACGAAGTGGTTTATATCCTTGTCACGCCTTAACTTTTTTTTTTGGCCAACACACGAGTAACGACCTTCAATACGCTGGCAAACGTCTGGGTTTGGTCTGAAAATCATATAAGAAGCAACGTTCTCAACGTGCGCGTAGCGACCTTGTTGCGTATGGGGAGCGTTAGCCCAACGACCTCAGCGTCTTCCAATATCCAGTAGATTTCAAAATGAAGAAAAGCGGAACTGAAATTGGACTCATGCGTAGGAAATTAGAGTGTGGCTGTGTACGCGTTAGACTTGTGCTCCTCTGTCGTTACGCATTCGTTGCAATTATCGGCGCCCTCTCAACGTTTTGAGCAACGACTGCACAGCGTACGGGAACGCATTCCCAGCGACCTCCTAATGACTCCATAACTTACAATTGGACGCTGGACAGTCGTCTGCGATTTCGTGCATACACAAAATTTTCCGACGACCACAGCGCACACCAACGTCCTGCAGCGACCACACAACGACAAGCCAGCGACCAAACAACGACCTCAACGTTTTGCGACGTGTTGGCAAATTTACTTGGTCGTTACTCGTGCGTTGACCAAAAAAGTGAAAATGTGACAGGGCCATAAAGGTCATTCCCTACTAGTGTGTGACTGTTAGTACATTGGTATTGATGCCGTGCGAGGGTGCTACGCTTTTCGTTGCTTAGTTTTTACTCTGTACCAAAATTTATCGCAGAAAGATATCTATCGTTATGATTAATTCAGCTAGGGTGTACGTACATATACAGCGTTATCCATAAAATAATGTCGATGATTAGAAAGCCCTCTCTCCCCGATAAACCATCACCAATCTCATGAAAAAATGCTTTTTAATGTAAAAATCACAGGAAAAGGTAAACAGTTTACCGTGTATCTCTTCTAGACATACGCAGTTATAACATAGATTTATACAATTTTCAATGTACTTTCAAGTGAAATAATTTTATGTTCAAAATGTTAAGATAAAATGTGTGTACTGTCAGGCAAAAAAATTATTTTTTGCTGAAAAAAATCATATAAAATTGTGAAAATTAATTACAAGAGCCGGAATGTTCATTCATAAGCTATTTACGTACTCGTCCCTATTCTGTATCTCTCCCTTTCACATTGAGATTCATACATATCAAGATTATTATATCTGATCATAAACAGAGAAAGGATTAATTCTTTTAGAAGCAATTCAACTGAGTCATCCTTCTTATCATTTGTAATGATTTTGGGTTTTTTAAAATATATATATTTATTATGCTTTGGTTCTGATCACAGGGATTTATCAGGCTTCCCTGTTGATAAATGTACTATATAGGTTATAAACCATAGTACATAAAGCAACCGAGAAGCGCGACAAATCCCTTTGATTATGAAGTTTATCACAAAAAAAGTATATATATCCTGTGACCACTTTTTGCCTGTGCATAATAGGTTACACTATATTTCCTTTTTTATTGAAAAAGAAGTGCGTTTTGATTGGTACATACCTTCATTTTAAGGTAACGCGAAAGGAATGTCATATATTTTATTTATCATGAAGAAGGTTTAAAATACATGTAGTTTGATGATTAATATTATCCAGTTGGTATCTATTATCAATAAATGTTCAAATCTCGATATCCCCTCCCCCCAAAAACAGAAAAATGCTCGCATATGTCATAAAATATTTGTGAATTGTAAATCAAAAATATTAATATTTTTTTTTGTATTTATTTTAAGTCAAAATAAATATTTTTGATTTACAATTCACAAATATTTTATGCCTACACATACTAAGAGAAATAAATATGTCCATCATTTAAAATTCAAAATAAGCAGCCCCCCCCCCCCCCCGTCGTACCCGGAAATTATACTAAAAATAGGGCAACGGTTAAGCTGCAACATACGCCTGTCATGTGATTAATGATGTCAAATGACCTTGAACTTCTTTGACCCGTACCCTAACAATCAAGTAGGTCCTTTGTCTGGGTCTACTCAATCTTCATGGTAAGCCTGAAGTTCCTAAGCTTTGATACCATCATGCATTTCCCTATTATACAACGAAAAATATTTAACATACAAATTGGAAATTCCTATTGGTCACCATATCTTGTTACAGCATGTATGCATGCAACCACCTCCTCTTCCGCATAATTTCTCAAATGTGCAAAAGGAGGAGATAAAATATTCTTATTTCTCAAATAATCAAAAGGAGGAGATAAAACCCCTAAAACATAAAAGATCAATTATATTTTATTTATCATGAAGATGATTTAAAATATTTTGACCCAAAATAGATTTAAATGACTTTTTTGATAAATCTAACCAAAAATCTATATTTAGCCACACAATGACCTTGACCCTGACCTTCAAAATCAATAAGGTTTTCTGTCTTTTTAAAGTCAATGTTCATGGTAAAAGAGTCCTAGCTCAAATGACATTGTATCAATCTTGTTTGCAATTCCTATAGTTTTATAGATAAATGTGAGTATGTACTAATGTAACCCCCCTTCCCTTCCCTTAAATGTACGCATACACGTAATTTCTCTGTTGATGGAACAAAATATATAGAAAGTCCGTTATATATGTGAAAGATCAATAATTTTCCTTTAAGTATGAATAATTCCAAAACATACTGAACCAAAAAGAGAACAACAACAATTATTTCAATGAAATTTTAATGTATTTCTCATAAAAATCTATCTTTAGCCTCAAAATGACCTTGAACTTTCACGCACGACCTTGAAAATAAAATCCTCTTACGTTCGTTAAGTTAAATCTACGTGGTAAATATGATGTTACTAGCTTAAACGGTTTTGTCTCTATGTTTTCTAAAAGGTGCAGGACGCACCGGTGCTGCAATACCGATATCCGTACCCCCCCCCCCCCTCCTTTCATAGGCTAAAAGACAGGCATACACGAACAACCATAAAAATCCTAATCTTACCCCAGTTTAGAGAATAAAAATAAAATTTTTGCTTGAATTTTGTAACACGATAGAAAAACTACGTTATAACTACTAAAGATTGTATTTTTACTGCAATGATATAATTCTGTGAATTACATAGAAAATATCCAGAAATCAGTAATTTTTGAATGAAAAATACAGTTTTCCCCCAAAAAACTGAAAATACAAATAATGTGTTTAAAACGTAAGTTATTATGCGAAATAGTATAAAAGATCAGAATGGAATACATCCTTCAATTATCAAATTCATAAGTGATAAAGATGTAATGATTGATGTATAGAAATAATCTTAATAGAAATTATGCAGATTCTATAGAAAAACAGCAGTTTTGAAGTTTTTGCATTAAAATGATTCAATATATTTGATCTCAATTGGAAGAGGAAAATGTTTAGATTTTATTTCTTGAAGAACGATCAGAATTCATTCAGTGGATCTAAGAGACGGGAAAAAATAAAATAGAATTTTCTCAAAGAAATGCAGTTTTTTTAGCAAAATAAACTTTTTTTAACCCAAAAACACAAATTTTATGAGAAATTTGAATTAAAACTTATCATATTCGAAAAAGTATTAAATATGTTAGTAATTTTCACCTTTCAATTTTTGATGTTACTTTCCACAGAAAAAATATTCATCGATTCCCTTTTTTCAGTGATTTTTCGGTATTTTTTTTAAACGCTGATGACGTCATTTCAACGTCATTTTTGAAAACGTTCTACAATGAAAATAATTTGACGACATCTTGATTCATTAACCACAGATAAAGAGCTTTCATTTGATACCAATATTTGCCGTGTACTATGCGTGTCGACTAAACTCCTAAAATAAGCCACTTTTGGCGACTTGGTCACCCTACTATAAGTATTTAAAACGCTCAGTCTACATATATTTGTTACAAGTATCAACCATATCAGCACGGTGCGTTTTGACAGGGCCAACTACAATTTATTCTGTAATTGCAGTGGAATTTGGAGGGTATACATGCCTTACATTTGGTGGTCATGGATGTATAATTCTGGTTGGTCATGTTCATTTGATTGCCTTACTTTTGGTGTTCATGGGTGTATATTTCTGGTTGGTCATGTTCATTTAACTGCCTTACTTTTGATGTTCATGGGTGTATAATTCTAGTTGGTCATGTTCATTTGACTGCCTAACTTTTGGTGTTCATGGGTGTATATTTCTGGTTGGTCATGTTCATTTGATTGCCTTACTTTTGGTGTTCATGGACGTATAATTCTAATTGGTCGTGTTCATTTGACTGCCTAACTTTTGGTGTTCATGGATGTATAATTCTTGCTAGTCATATTCATTTGACTGCCTTTCTTTTGGTGTTCATGTGTGTATAATTATGGTTGGTCATGTTCATCTGACTGCCTTTCTCTTGGTGTTCATGTGTGTATAATTCTGGTTGGTCACCTGCAAATTCCAAGAATCGCAAAATGTATTTACATTTATTCTAATCATCGGTTATTCTTATTTGCATGCGCATCGCACATTCTGCATGTGTCAAATGTATTTTGATGTTGGCAAATTCCCCCTACAATAGCAACGCAAGTTATTGGAATATAATTCTAGTTGCCTAATGGGCGTTTAGCATGGGGAATCTACTAGTAATGTAAATATTCGATAATAAAGTTGTCCTTCGTGTTTCTATGGATATATAAACTATGACCTTCATTCCATTTCGTTCTCTGTCAGTCGGACATCTCGGGTGATAACATATGTGAGCTCGTTACAGCCGGCAGAGCATGGACTGTATTACGCACGCCCTCTTTTTATATCAATTTACATATTCATCTGTGTTGCTTGGACCCCTGCGTTTTATGGTCTGGTTTGTGTGTGGTCATCTAACAGTGAGGAGGTTGTTTTACACCATAGTTGTGCGCTCTTCGAGACCTCTGGGAAATCGGAAAATGGGAGGGTTGTGCGCACGTAATCCAGGATAACAAAACCATCTGCTATTAACGTGGCAGATGGCCGTACTACGTCGACACCGGTTGCCCATTGGCCTCGTTGCTTTATATGTGGTCTTTTATGTTTAATGTTTCAATGATGTGAGTTGGTGTTCCTTGTCCCTTTTGCGACTCTTTCTGTGGGTATCTGTTCAGTGTTTTTTGCATTGGGTGTTTTGGGGTTTTGCTGTGGGTGCTGCAACCTAGTGTTGTTGGAGATCCCCTCCTTTCTATGGAGCTGTCTTATTGTCTCCGTCTGTTTGTCCTTCGTGTTTCTATGAAGCTGTCTTATTGTCTCCGTCTGTTTGTCCGATTTTTCTTTTCTTGCGAGGAAGTTCTGTTTTATGTATTTTATTTATTGATTTATATTTATTTCCTTTATTTATACAGGATAGCACATTTTTCGTCAAAATGAACTAGTTTACAATGTGGTCCTGTCTTAAAAATATGTACATATGAAGAAAATTAAGTCCATTATATCACCTTAATGAAATAAAACCTAAATATCACATTTCATTTACAAAAATACGTACCTGTAAAACAACATCAATATAGTAATTCAAGTGTCAAAGTAATGCTTCAGATACTTTTCTAGAATTTGTAAGCCATTTGATTGTTTTTTTTAGAAATCTGATTTCGGGTTTTGTGCTACTTTCATACACTGATTGGCTAAAGCATGGGTAGATAGAAATAAGTAAACAATTACTTTATCTTTTGTCCAATTTTCTTTATTTTATGACTTCTTCAGTGTTTCCTCTTCATCCTATTAAACCTATATCTCTTAGACCTACAGCTTCCTCCGCCTTTACTGGTGATGACTTGGCAATACTCGATGCAGATGTCTCTACCCAGGAAATAAGTGTTATCCAAAATATTCCCGATGTAAGTTCACCGATATATCTGTAAAGACGAAATGAATGTTCAATTTGAAGAAATATGCATTGGATTCAAATCGTTAATATGGTAGTATATCATAATTATTGATTGAAGTAACTGAATATTTGTCAGGATATATTTGCTGAATTGATGGAGGACCTACTTAGTGCAGCGAGTGAAAGAGAAGTAAACAGCAGACAAAGAACTAAACATGGCTTTACTGTTGATAACTCAGACCAAGAACAAAGTGATATTAATGAAAGAGAAAATGAATTCTTTAAAAGGGCTGTGAATTTAGTAGGATCTAGGTCAACATCAGGAAGAACAAGGCGAAGAACTCGTTAGTATAAAGTCTTTTAAAATGCATAATGAAGCAAAGTGAATACTCGCTTGGTTGGGTTTTTGTCTTTTTCGTTTTTCCATCTTTTTGTTCCTTATCGTGCGTTTCTTAAAAGATCAATGCTTTAAGTGTCTCTTATGACGTGTATTACCCTATTTGTAGTAGTTGTATTTTGATTTTCTTTACTTACACAGCATCTTTGTCATGTGATGACATAAGGGAGCTAGGAGACGCTGTTAGGGGAATTACTGTGGATCAAGTCAACATTATGCAAAATGATCAATTCAAGGAATGCGCTGGTGTGTTAGGTGGAGTTATCAATTTTAGACCAGACATAACGCTAGCCTTGACAAATAAAGCAAAATTGGTGAGTATCTTATCAATGATGAACATCAAAGAAGCTTGGATCAGTTATTCATTGTCAAGGTCGAGAAGGTAAGGCAAAATTCAATTCTGTAATTGTGTCGATGTACATATCAGGTAAATATTTTTTAAATATTTTTTGTTTGGTGATAATGACAGCCATTCAATCACAATTCAGAATTTCACTGATAGGCTTTCATATAAGATCCCCGTAGCGACCGATGAACTTCCTAAGTGATAATTTCAACCGTTATATAACCCAGAACAATCTATTTTTTTAAATCAATAATCAATATACCGTTTATCGGGAATTGTTCGCGAACAACCTGCATAGCGAAAAAGACACAGATCTAAACCCTTGATTTTTGTGTCGCCTGCGAAGCATAGGGATACTATTGTGAGTGCTGTTGAGATTATCGTCAGGATCTTCTTTAACTCATTAGGGATCACTGTGTCCGTTGTCCGTCTGTCTATGGGTGTCACAGCCCATAACTATTGATTGGTAAGTGATATGACTTTGAAATTTCATACGCGTATTCCTCGTGACAAGGCCTTTCTACACATACCATAATTTTAACCTAGTGACCTTGACCTAGATATTTGACCTTGTTTGAAAAAAAGAAGATTTGTTATATCAGTTGATTGGTATATGTTATCCGAAACGTTTAACATTTGTGGTGCACTATCCGAATAAGGGAACAATTACGTCTTGAAATTTCGATCTATTTTTATTTTTCTTTTCTAGGCATATGGACAAGCTTCTACTTGGACAACTAAAGTTATTGACCAGTTGGGAAGGATTATAATGGGTCTTGGACACTCTGATCTTAACGTATTGCAGCTCACGAAGGGGGATATAATTAGATTTGGCACATACCATGGATGGAGTCAAAATCAGGTAGTAATTTTCTGTTTATCGGAAATACAGATAAATACATAAAAATTGAACAAAATATCAATTCATTGGAATTAAAACAACAAAACATATCCCAAATATCAATGATGGCGTAAGAAAAAAAAACCCTTAAGCAAGCAGAGAAACGACAAACTATAAACAAACAGGTGAACAGCCAAATCTCACATACTTGCAAAGAAAGCGAGCCAATCGAAGTGTGAATAACAACACATTCGTGAGGAAAACATATATGGGGACAATGTTAACGTTGTGGAATGTTCTGTTCATCCAGAGTACACAGTTGCCTTCCCTTCTCTTTTATCCGGATACACAGGTGCTTCAAAGCTCTTAAATGTCGTCAATGACTTTGAAATTCTAAAACGTGGGTCCTGAAGCATCATATCCCACCCATCCTGCTACGTCTTTCAGTTGATTTTGATTTTGAAGACGTTTAACATTCGACATTAATACTTTCACACTCTTTGGCCATATTACATTGTTTAGATTGAGGATCACTGTTGAGGGTTTAGTACATGAAACGTGCATGTCTGGTCCATGCTGCAGATTTATCTGTTCTTAAATGATGCTATTGAATTTGAAGACGTTTAATATGACACAAAAAACTATGTAAATGAATATCAGAAGTAGAAGATATTCGAAAGGCAGTCTGTGTTCTGCTGGCTGAAACGGCATTATGATCTGTCATACAAAATGTTAGACACCTTGCAGCACCCAGAGCAAATCGAATCTTTTAAGAAATAATAATTGTTCTGTGTCTTTACTGTCCAGTGGTTTCAGCCATATTGAACATTCGACCCCTTTGATCCATGACGTCATAATGTCAGTAAAAGATTTTCAACAATGATTAATTGAAAAAGTAATGAATAGTAATCAACATAAAGAATAAATAGTATTAATTATACGATTTCATTTTCAGTTGACAGCTCTCTTCTCAAAGTTTCTTACCATTGAAGGAAAAGATATTAGCGCGGTAGCACCTAGTGCATTAGGTGATATAGGAAACATACTCTGTGGAGCGACACCTAATCAGATTGCATCAATTACAACGGATACATATAGGTAAACATTCTGCTTATAGTTTTTCATTTTGTTCGAAAGCCAATGATCTGACTGCAGAGTTGAGACATCAGTTTGCTTGGGGTACTTTTGGGGGTTTTTGTTTTTTGCATTTGGTCTTTTTCTTCATGAACGAAATGAAAATAACACCATATACATAATCAAAACACTAAAGACAAAAGAATTCACATAAACTAACGAGAGACTAATGGTATAGTTATAATGCAGCATGGATTCAACTCTTATATACCTTTACTTCTTGAAGAAGATTTCAAACCAATTTTCATGCACAAGACACGTGTTTCGAATATTAAATTCTCATCAGTGATGTTTCCAGCCAAAGTCCTTTTCATAAGCAGTCCAAATTAATTTTACTAGCACCCTCTTGCGTTATTTTTAGAATTCAAATTTCTGCATTTTCTTTACCAGGTCTCACTTTGGAATTTTGTTCATTCCGAGGCTCGCAACCGTTCCTGTGGATAATCTAATGATTTTGCCTTGCCTTCTCGACTATGAGACTGAATAACTGATGGGTACTTCTGTAATGTTTATTACAGAGAGTGCGCGGCTTCAAAATTCCTGTAGGGTCGATTCAGTGGCATATCCAAATAAAATCTATGTTCAAAATAGCATCGGAGGGATGGTGCTAAAGTGTTAACGTCCTTGAATCTCGATGATATTTTTCGATAAAATGGCAAGTTTCCGAAATAGCAAAAAATATAGATATGATGTGTCGCATTGATAAAGGGCCAAAACGAAGCTTCGTTCATGCGACAGGGCTTGAAAGAAGTAATTAATACACTTAACAAACATCAGGTCATGGGGAACGATTTTAACTGCTCCACACTGCAACATGAAATGTGTGTTTATATTAATAATGCGGAAGGGTTCCAACTCTATACCTTCTTGAAGAAAATTTCAAACCAATTTTCATGCACCAGACACATGTTTCAAATATTAAATTCTCATCAGTGATGCTTCCAGCTAAAGTCCTTTTCATTAGCAGTCCAAATTAACTTCACTAGCGCCCTCTTGCGTTATTTTTAGAATTTAAATTTCTACATTTACTTTACAGAGAGTGCGCGGCTCCAAAGTTCCTGTAGGGTCGATTTAGTAGCATATCCAAATAAAATCCATATTCAAAATAGCATCGGAGGGATGGTGCTAAGATGTTAACCTCCTTTAATTTCGATGATATTTTTCGATGAAATGGCAAGTCATAAGTGGACCATATATTTCATGCAGTCGTCGTTTGACAATGTGTTATAGGATCCCTCGGATTTGTCTTGATTTAGCGAACTGTGTTCAAATTAATATCAAAGAATCACTTCTAAGCCACTCAGTACCAAAGCCGAGAAGGCACAGCAAAAGACCAAAATTCTAACTTGAATATTGTTTTTTTTTTAACTCAGGCAATCTGCGGAAAGCATTGGGCAGATAACGAACTGTTCTGAGATAGCACTCACTGCTCTTGCCAATAAAGCAAGGGAAACATTCGGGAATGACATCACTCAGTGGTCTACACTTACTATTACACAGATCGGATCAGTATTCGGTAACAATGTTTGATTTTATTTTTAGTACATTTAACTTATTTATCATGAAACACATCAGTTTTAATTACAAAGATATCCAATAGTAATACAACACACCCAGTTAACACTTATTACAAATATGATATTATCGCGACTGCTTCATTCATTGATACTGTCATTTACTTATTTTTTTTCTAGGTGGACTTGGATCTGCTATTGCTACATTGTCAGATGCACAGATCGAGGCGATAGATGAAATTCATTTTCGGTACATTCCTTCAACATCTCTTGCAGTAAGTACCAGCTGAATCATAAACTTAACTATGTTGAAGGATTCCTTGAAATAAAAAAAAATAAGCAAACCGAAAGATCGAAGGAGTTAAGTACATGTAAACTATGAACAGCCAGTTTATAAGGTTGATACAAAAACAAGCTGTCTTGTATTTTGTTAGTCATTATCTTCGAAAGTTATCCAGATTAAGATACATGGCCTATTGAATTAACATAGTGAATTCATGTGAACAATAAGACATTTCCTGGATTGTGGAATCTTCTTAAAGTGGCGGTTTCTTACAGAGACATTAAAGATATTTCATTAGCCGTATTGATTAGCATATAACGTTCTCAATCACTATCACATAATTTTTTTTTTCTGAAGATGTGATTAACTTGTAATCGACCTTTCAACATATAAAATTAATAAAGGGGAAAATATTATTTCATTAACGAACTGATAATGATAATCTTACAAACAACGTTTCTCTATGACACGAGCGTTGTTGTTCTTCAATCAGTAAAAAAATCCTAACTTACCACAGTTTAAAGGTTTTAGTGTATGATATACTGTCTGTTCAATTAGATTTTTACGTTGTACAATTTTCATGGCTTTATTGCGTGTTATCTTTTGTTTGTTTAATTAAAACGCATATGCGGAAAAGAAATACTAATCAATATGCACAGTTTGTGTTCTAAAATACAATGCTTTTTTCAGACTTATCATGTATATTTCTTTGATGGCTTATTAGGAATTCGAGTTAGCCCAGTTGTCAAGTTTTAGCCGTGTACAAGCAGAGGCCAGTCTACGACAAAGCTGTGATTTGCCAAATGATAAACGACAAAAGTTACTTTCGGTGTCAGGATTGACAAATGATCCATGTCCCGGTACTTTCATTATTATAAAGCATTATTCCATTTTATCTTATTATCAAATTACAAGATTCATTATCAAGACAAAGAATATTACTAAATGTAATATGAGAAAAGTTTGATTTCATACTTTGTTATTCATCTTTCATTGTTTCTAGAAATTTCACAAAAATACTGCCAGCTTTTTTGTTAAAAGTCGGACCTATATAAGCAACAGAGTATATTACTTTGGCTATTTCACAACCTGATTTTATGGAGACATAACAAACAATATTAGAAGATATCAGGTAGACAGCATAATCATCGAAAATTATTATACCGTGGATATGATACTCATGTCACAAGACGTGCAATCGGCATGGTACTGACCAATCTACAGGCTTGTACCAGCGCATTCTTAAGGATTGCACCCTGACTGACGTCAGGACTTCATGGCGGACCCAGTCAAACCTCGTTAGAGAAGACAGGGCCACGACCATCTGTTCTCTGTGAATGTCGGTTGGACTCTTTGGGGGATAACATGCATGAGCTCGCTGCAGCCGGCAAAGCACGAACCGTATTTCGTACAACATCCTTTTTACATATATGTGTGCTTGGGCCCCTGCGTTTTGCTGTCTTGTTTGTGTTGTATTCTGACAGTGAGGAGGTTATTTTTCACTACAATTCTGCGTTCTTCGAAATTTTTGGATAATCGGGAAAATGGAAGGGTTGGCCGCACACACGGCATCCGAATTACCATAACATTTGCCACTTGCGTGGCAGATGGCCGTCCCAAGTCGACACCGATTGCCTATTGGTCTCGTTGCTTTATATAGAGTCTTTTGTGTTTCATCTATCTATCTATGTAGTATGTCTCTTTTATATGTCTTTCTGTGCTACTCTAATGTTTTTTAACATAAAGTATTTTGGTGCTTTGATATGGGTATTATAACTGATTCTAGTTGGAGATCCCCTCCTTTCTGTCAGAATTTCATCTTTGACAATTTTATGAAGCGGCATAAGCTCTTTCTCATAAAATCAAATCGAATGAAATGTGATTGCCAATTTCTTATTTGATTTTTCAGAGAAAACATTCACTACTGTAGCACAAAGTTCAACGACAGTTCCAACCTCTTTACCACCCTCCAGACCAAGACAAGAGGACAGCAAAACGACAGTTCCAACCACTTTACCGCCCTCCACACCAAGACAAGAGGATAGCACAACAGAAACTAGCCAAGTTTCCAGCACAACAACTACCCCTGATAAAACAAGTAGAGGTTCAACATCAGAAAGAACATCAACCATACAAACACCAGGTGACTGATTTCTTAACTTACTCAGTTAATTGCATAATCTAGCGACAAGTTATTTTGTATGATCAAACTACACAATTACGAAAGATATAAATGATGTATTTTATAATCATGACTTTTCAAGATTATCGATTTTTCAACTTTTTTCATTCTATTCATCGATTTTTCATTCTAAAGTTCTTAGAATGACGTAGATATTTCATGTACGTAAATGCATGGTTTATGTTAACCTAGCCTGTTTCGGGTAATAAATCCTGAACAATGGTACCTTAAGTCATATTGGTTCATAATGGAAAAATAATTAAGTGAAGTGTTTAATAGATTTTTTTTAAATTGGAACTGGATAATTGTATCTATCACCTTGAGTTTTGATTGATTTCACCTTCCACATATCTATAATTCCCTATCATGATGAAACGGAAGAAGGGAGGAGATCTCCAACAAGACCCCGTTGCAGCATCAACAGCAAAACACCCGATGCAAAAACACAAAAGACGAGTTCAGCACGAGACGAAAAGAGACACACGACATGTAAACATCAAACACAAAAGACTACACATAAACCGACGAAACCAATGGTCAACCGGTGCCGACTTTGGACGGCCATTTGTCACGCAAGTAGCAAATGGTGTGCTTATCCTGGATTACGTGTGCACAACCCTCCCACTTTTCCGATTACCCAGAGGTCTCGAAGAACGTACAATTGTGGCGTAAAACAACCTCCTCACTGTAAGATGACTACACACAAACAAGACCTCAAAACGTAGGGGCCCAAGCAACACAGATGAATATAAATGGATATAAAAAAGGGGGGGCGTATCCCAAGTGTTGGGAAGTATCCCAACACTTAACCATATTTAAGGTAATTTCAAAACAATTTTAATGCACCAGATATTTGTTTCCTAATCAGTAGTACTTAATTGAATGTCGAATCGATTTTTGGATGAAATAATAAGTTTCCGAAATAGCAGTATCATATATGGTGTTAAATCATTTAAAAAGGGGCATACTCCAATGGAAATTCTAATTTTTTGGTGTACATTCCCGACTTTAACCGGTGGGTTCTTTGATATTTATTGAACTTTTCATATTGAATATTTTCTATTATTTCAGAGACTTGTCCACAACGTGAATGTCCATTGGAGTGCCAAAGAAGTGCAAGGGTTTGTTCTAGGATGTTTGATAGCAATAACAATTTAAATGACAGCTCTTTGTCAGAAATTATTCGTGGTAGCAATGTATTAAAGCAACAGACGAAGCAGAAGTTTGACATGTTGAAGCCAAGTAAGTTAATAGCAATTCCTGATAACGACATATAGCTTGAGTTGTATGGAAATATATAATTAGAAACTTAACTTTTAACTTTTGGAGGTCTTTGTTTTGCTTTGGTTCCTGTTTGATCCTGATTTTGTATGCCTTCGGTTTCTGATTTTCTGAATTATCGATTTTGTGATGTATACCGGGATACGGTCATTATTCATATTTGTCATTTTAACTTTGAAAGAATAAAAAAGACAATAAAACCTACCATGTTTAATCACAAATTACTTTGTTTGCCTCATCTGGTTCATCCTGTTTTCTCAATAGATACACCATATAATAAAATCAGTTATATTGTCATATGTATTCACTGCTCATTGCTAAGATAACGAACTATTTCTCTTGTGGTTTTCAGTTAAAATTTATTCTTTATCTTTCGTATCTTATTAAAATATATAACAAAATGAAAATGAATAAATCATTAAAGGATAAAAAGATGTAAGCGTGAATAGTTTTCGTCGAATTAATTGTAACAGGACCATTATTTCTTTTATAAAAAATAAAACGAAAAATGTAAGCTTATATTCAAAGGCAGAATAATTTATTTTTTGTTCACCAAATTAGTGATTATTTTGGTCTATTATGAATAATATTACCGACAAAGTCCTTGGAATTAATTCCTTTCAGCTGAATTCTTTTTAATACATCTTAGCAAGTATAGTAATGCTTTCAATGTGTTGTTTTTCAGTGTTATCAGAGCCCAAGCTGACGTGTGATTGGATGTTTGTCCTTATAAGATTGCTAACTCGTATAGATCTGAATGAAATCCAGGAGATAACCTCCCTAAACATAGGACAAACGGTGGATATAGGCAAGATACTGAGGATACATCCAGATATCATGAAAATGCTTAAGGTCAGCATTGCAAAAATGATAATTCTACTCCTTCACATTGACAATTTGCTTATTTTTCTACTTTCTGGACATTGTATATGCTCATCGCGACGATTTTATAGTATATGTGTTGTTTTTAGCAAAATAAATCTGATGGACAAAGGTTAGAATTAAACCTGAAAAACTTAAAAGTTCAGTAAAACAATGCTTACAACGAATTCCAAGGGTCATCATATGCTTCAGTTCATTATAAACATATTTCGTATTAACTATGCATATAACGAATTTTAATTATTCTATAGAAAACTTTGTTCTATTCGTATTTTTTAGAGATTATGTAGGCAGCTTTGATAGGAAAAAACTTCAAACGCATTTATAATCTATTTTCGGTACTGTTGAAATAAAATGTGTCCATTTTCACAGTTGATATAGGTTAAACAGCAAAGGAATTTATGATTTTCTCTTGGCTCAATCAGGCTTTGTCCCTTTACATTTTGAACAAATAAATGAACTGTGGCAAGAGAGTTTTAAAATATTTTATAAGACGCCAAGTCTCGGGATTTCATAAATTGTTCAATATTACTTAAACGGGTGTACATCTCATTCACACTTGGAAAGGGGTCGGGGTTGTATGAATCATTGTTGCCGTCGTTAAAATCCCTATCAGTTTTTTTCAACTGTTAGTAATCGTATAATTTCATAATAAGTTACGGTAAAAATCGCTTTTCTTTTACATTTCGACATCGTTCACAAATGGTTATCTCATTCAAAAACCTTTAGTGGTCACAATCATCGACATGTACTTGAATTGTTATCAAAACAGAGCGAGCTTGGTTATGATTATTTAATTTGATAACTATTGTTTGTTCAGCGTTTACCTACTTAATGAAAGCGGTTTATAAAAAGTGTGCACCACCTCAAACCATATTATATCTCAATAAATTGCGAAATTGTTAAGGTTAATCCAATCATATAATTTAATCAAGTACTAGAAAAACTTCAATTAGCTTCTGTTCATATTTAATTAACATCTTTAAAGTACAACAAAATTGTAAAAACAAAAGCGGAGGAAAATATCATGAGTATCTGCTCAGATGGTTGATTTTAGCAACCGCCTACGTCAGTGTCCTGGTCAGAAAAATGACAATTTTATATATTCCTAACTTAGTCCCATTTCTTTATCCAACTGTCTTGAGTTGCAGACCCTCCGAAAAGAGGGACGGCTTTCATATAATAGGGGACATATGGGTTGTAACTCAATGGAAACAGGCCGCCATTTTGTTTTGAATTTGACCGTCATTTTGCACGAAAATATTGACGTCACAATGGGTTTTACGTCACGTCAACGTCAGATTGTGCGGGAAATTAGTGCAACTACAACTACCAAAAGATGGTATTTTTAAGTCGAAGTAGTTCCGGCAAGCATTTCTGGAAGTGGGAGTATCCAATTTGAAAGCAAAGGAATTTATGTAGGTAAAATATGCTTCCGACGATAAATCAAAGTCCTTGATGACAAATATGGATAATGACCATATCCCTGTATACAGCAAAAAAATCGATAATTCAGAAAATCAGAAACCGAAGGCATACAAAATCAGGATAAAACAGGAACCAAAGCAAACAAACAAAAACCTCCACTACATGAAAAGAAGCGAACCCCCGATATGGGAATGAGACCAGGTGCCCAGGAAGAGTACGCATCTCCTGCTTGCATGCAACACCCGCCGCTTCAATTCGGTAGAACTGTCCCATCCGGCTACTTCCATTTCGGAAGACATAGAGTACAATCCTTGGTTGGATGGTTCAAATGGTCAATGACAGAATATCATCCACCATTCTGGAGAGAGGGACATCATAGTGTATGACGAGTTCCCCATATCGACCGTAGAACTTCCTCAGTGACGATGTTAGTCGGTCACAAACATATCCCTGACTGAGAAGCTTATCTGAAGAAAGACGCCTAGCTCTCAGAACAAAATCCGTATATTTGGTACTTGCTCTGGCATAGCGTATCAACTGAGACATAAACACGCCATAAGCAGGCGATAAAGGGATGTTGCTACTCAGAAAAGGAAAGTTTGCAATGCTGAAATTGAAGTCGTCACGTTTGTCATAGAGTGAGGAGCTCAAGTGACCATCAGTGTCGTAGGACAACATTATGTCCAAATAGGATGCTGAATTATTTGTCTCTTTAGTTTCTTTGACTTCAAGCTCCGAAGGATAGATACTGCTCAGGTAATCCGCGAATTTTGGATTATTGATGGACAACAAATCGTCTATGTATCTGTAAGTGAAGTTGAAGTCAGAAGCTAAGTATCTTTTCCCTTATTCTAGTAAAATGAAATCATTTCGCTATAATTGTCTTGTGTATTTTATACATGGGAACCTCATAATGGATTCGAAATACCCGTGTTGGCATCATCCCTCAAATATTGCTGTCTTTACTAAGAGAATATGCTGGGGATTTCAAAATAGTTCGTTAAAAGCGTGAAAGCTTTACTGTATATTTTGTATATTTGTTGTTGTGTATTCCCCGTTGATCGAAAATAATGTAGACACCAGTTTAGTTTAAACATATATGTATTGAGTTCGTCACAATTATATACGTGAGGATCAAATGGCTGTATAAGCTAATCAAATTTATAACACACCTCAGGACACAGAAAAAGACGTGATAGCTACAACTTGTTTACCATGAAATATTGACAATGACAAGCATTATAGACATTAATTTGATATCATTATAATCTTTGAGGATCGACAAAGATATTTCAGAAACTGATACATAATATTATGTAAAGTTATCATATTTATTAAAATCGAAGCGATTCTGACGATTGGGGTCCTAGCAGGCAGCCATGTACGCATGTACGTGAACGAAGGGCAATGCACATCGTGTGCAATTATTTTTCGATTAATTAACACAAGGTATACATTTTTTTTGTTAATTTAAAGAGTAAAGACCAGATTTCAACACTAGGAAAGTATCCACATTTTGTTATCAGGAAGAAATGTCACTAATACTTTGGTCGAAAACTGCATGAAATCTTGTACAGTCTTCACACCTGAAGTCATATGAAAGTACAAGTATGTGGGATCAGACAATAATCTTTAAGCGAATATCATTTTTTTTCTCCAAGTCCACATGTATATATCAATATTTTACTTTGCAGACTTCGGTGTTGAATAGTTTCATTCGACGGCTCAGTTCTAACCTGGATAAAGCGTGCTTCTGTAAAATGAGTTTTAAGCTTGACTGTATCACACGTTCAACAATTAAATCAGGAACTTGTGGAGAGCTGGACTGCACAGAAGCTGATTTAACAAATGTAGGACTTATTTGATTTTTTGCCTAAAGAGAATCCTTTAAAAAATCTTATGTATGCATTTTTTTTCCATGTATGAAAACAATACTCGGGGCACTTATGGGGGATTTGGAAAATTATGGATACATACAAATACCATATCAAATATCATATTGTTAGAGACAACTGAATACCCCCACATGATATACATGTATTATAAAACAATGCAAACCATTTTCTTTTTTTACAGACAAAAGCAAAACCAATATGAATGGAGTTTAGATATATTTTAATGTTTTGTTTTAGTTTTCTTGGTTTCATCTTCCCATTGATTTTGATATTTGAAATTTTTGTTGTGTTTTGCATCATATTTTCATTCACTCAACTCTGATTACAGAATTTGAGATGCAGTGTTACAAAAGAGGTGGCGACACAGGTGAAAAAGAAATGTTTAGATGATAAGACAGTAGTTACAGCACTTGGCGGTTGGACGAGGAATGACTATAAAAGTTACTTAACAGACCAAGAAGCTGCAGAGGTTCTTGCTGAGAAACCAAATGCTCTGGATCAAATAGATGAAAATGCATTATTGACAAAGTAAGTAGAAATGACGATAAAGATGGGGATGTCAAAAACGAGTAAAGCTTTAGCATTTCCTAACTGCACAGTTAGTAGAATGACAAAGAAAACAGAGCTTTATCATCCCAGTGAAATGATTGTATAAATTGATGTCTAGATGAAGATTCTCCAATACAAAAATAAATAGATAGAAACATTTATATTATAATGTTGCCAAAGTAATCAAACAAAGTGAAATTCAAAAAATAAAATTAAAGGGCACATTTGGTTGTGTCTGAAAATCACTTTGGCATTTAATTAATTACCACTGATGAGGATTGACTATCCAAAAACTCGTGTGTGGTTCATTAAGATTGGTTTGAACTTTTCTTGAAGAAGGTAAAGAGTTGAAACACCTCCTTATAATTATTATAAATGCTTGAAAGTTTTTGTTGCAGTGTGGAGTAGTTAAAGCTCGTTGCCCATGACTAGATGTTTTAAGTGTTATTATTACTGAAAGAGTCTTTGTTTTGGCTCTTTATCAGTTTGACATCATATATTATTTTGCTAATTCGGAAACTTGTAATTTCATCCAAAAGTATCACCGAAATTAAAGGAGATTATTTTCCTAGGACCATCCCTTCAATGTTATTTTGGACATAGATTTTTATTAATGATACTACTGAATCGACCCCACAGGAAGTTTGGAGCCTCGCACACTTTGCAAAATACACGAATTGGAATTCAAAAATAAAACTAGGGGCGCTACTAAGATAATTTGTTAATGGTGAATTCTCACGATTTTGCCTTGCCTTCTCGACTTTGGGACTGGATGGCGGTTGGGTACTTCTTTGATGTTTATCATTATTATTAGTCTGTACGGCATTCAATGAATTACACGTTTCTGGTGCATTAAATTGGTTTGAGATTCTCTCGAAGATGGGGAAAAGTTGGAATATTTCCGTATTATTTAAATGATAATTGATCATATGAAGTTTAAATTCTATAGGAAGGATATCGTGAAGAGGACGTGTGCTGACACAACACATAATGTGAAGAACCAGTACAAGGTGGCAGCACTACGTCTTGGTGAGAGGACTACAGACAACGCTGCTAGGGACTCCTTAATAGACCTCGCTAAAGTCTGTGGTGCAAAACCAAATGATTTGACTTTTGGCTCGGACACTCAGGTTGGTACTTAATAAAGCTTAGCTTCAAATTCTGCTTTTTTTCTAATTTGGTCTAACTAATATGATCTATATTCAATCATCTGATAAGATTGAATTCACATACAGTGTGGAGTAGTTAATCTCGTTCCCCGTGACTGAATCTTTTTGAGAGTGTAATTATTCATTCTTTCTGTCGCCTGAAAGAAGCTGTTTCGATCCTTTATAAATTTGACATCATATATTGCTTTGCTTTTTTAAAACTTAATCGTCATTTCATCCAAAATATCAAAGGAAATAATGAGTGTTCACATTCTAGCACCCTCCCTCAAAATCCGATTTTTATCCTAGATTTTATTTGACTAAACTCAATCGACCTTACAGGAAACTCTTTGCAAAGTTAATGCAGAAATTTGAATTTAAAAAATGTAAGTAAAAGGTGTCACAATGATACATTTTGGCTGTGTCCGAAAATCACTTTGGCTGAAAGTCCCACTGATGAGTCAAGAAGGTTAAGACTTAGAACACTTTACTATTATTATTAAAATCATTATATATGGTTTTGCAAATAAATCTCCAAAGATTTATCTTTCTGTATTGGTGTAAACTTAATAATGTCTTTTAAGACTTTGTCAGAAATGTTTTTTTTAATTTCTGTTCACCTTCGTCTCTTAGAAACTGAGCGTCTTTGATGATAGCCAAGTTGAAGATCCAGCCGAAAAGTTGAAAATTGGGAAAATATTCGATCAAACATATCAGATGCCCCAGCTGGACAAAGCAAATGCTGTCAGGTAATGTTTTCAGTTGAGATTGATTAAGAGGAGGATCTCAATGTTTCCTGCAAAAATATTTTTTGATTCGTCATTGCAAGGTCCTCTGCAAAAAATAATTTAACATCGTCACTGAGGAAGTTCTAAGGCCGATAAGGAGAACTCGTCATACACTATGATGTCCCATTTTCCAGAATGGTGAATGATATTTTGTCTAAGACCATTTGAACCATCCAACCACAGACTATTCTTGAATCTTCCGAAATGGAAGTAACCGGATGTGATATTTCTGCCGATGCGACGGTTGTTGTATGCAAGCTGGAAATGCTGACTCTTTCTGGGCACCTGGTCTTACTCCTAGTTGGGAGTTCGCTTCTTTTCATGTGATGGAGGTTTTTGTTCGTTTGCTTTGGTTCCTGTTTTATCCTGATGTGCATGTCTGGTCCATGCTGTAAATCTATCTGCCCTGAAATAATGCTAATGAATTTGAAGAAGTTAAACAATCGTACATGTATGCCTTCGGTTTGTGATTTCCTGAATTATCGATCTAGTACTGTGTATTGGGATATGGTCATTGTCCATATTTGTCATTAGTACTGTGTATTGGGATATGGTCATTGTCCATATTTGGCATCAATATAGTTGTCGGTGTTTTCTGATGTGATCTTGATCTGATAGGAACACTAGCTGCTTCTACCTAGGCAGATAGTGTTGTAATCCGGATCAAGAACATATCGGAAAACTTTATTATGACAATGGCCGAGGCAGATATCGACACGGGTGGTTGCTAATGGATCTTGTAGGTTTCTGTTTAGTCTTTTGTATTTAATGCTTTGATGACCTCTCCGAGTTTTACGTCTACTTGTTCCTATGGTATCTTTTGTGCTTGTCAATTTTGTGTTTCCATATTTTGATGTTTCGGTATTTTCCTTTGTTACTGCTGACTATTCTTGGAGATCCCCTTCCTTTCTTGTAGAATTATTCTACCTGAGTAACCTTTTCATAAAATGAAGGAAAATGTACAATATCATGACGTGTTGTTTGCAGTCAGAGGACGCTTACTCCTCTCGGTAGTTCGGCATTTCCTTGGAGACTTATACAATTACGTCATATTTCCCTGGGTCTTTGACTACTGAACTACAATTGCTACTTCTTCTCTGTTATCCCATAATTTAGGTTGAGTTTGTATAGATAAGAGCTTATTAGTTTGTATAGATAAGAGCTTATTAGTTTGTATAGATAAGAGCTTATTAGTTTGTATAGATAAGAGCTTATTAGTTTGTATTGATACGAGCTTATTAGGCTTATTAGTTTGTATAGATAAGAGCTTATTAGTTTGTATAGATAAGAGCTTATTAGTTTGTATAGATAAGAGCTTATTAGTTTGTATAGATCAGAGCTTATTAGTTTGTATAGATCAGAGCTTATTAGTTTGTATAGATCAGAGCTTATTAGCCACTTGTATCCGTCTTGAACATCCGCCAAAAGAATGATAGCAAACATTTGGTATATTATGGAAAACTACAACTTTAATTCAAAGTGACAATTAAATTATCGGCTCGTATTTTGGTTCTTATATATGCTTTGTAGGTTTTTCCCATTATTCGCTGAGAATAAACAAAAAATTGAACAACTTAGTAATGATGTGTTCTTGGATGCCTTGTCCAATATAACAAAGAAGAATATGAGCATGCAGGCGGTATGTATCTATTTATATATACATTTATTTGATAAGACAAGATGGAGTATGATAGATATAGGTATGACTTAAGGATTCTTGGACGCTATTATGGTCTGTTATGAATGCTTTCTTGTTCTCCTGAGTAAAATGGGGAATATTCTGATCAGCAACTGACAATATTACATTTGTATGATTAATGTCTACCCTTTTACGACAAATATAAGAATCGGACAATACTGAGTCTTTGCACTGAATAAGGTTAAGATTAAAGTTTCGGAAACTCAATTTAAAGACATAGATATCAAAGTTAGGTTCAATTACAATTACAAATTATGAGTTCTTCGAAACAGTGGGTAACCAATCAAGTTTGAGGATTATGTGTAAGTAATGTATCTATGAAGCAATGAGTGTGCGACTCCAAATTTTCTGTAGCGTCGATTCAGTAGCATTGTTAAATAAGATAAAAAGATAAATGCTAGAAATGTTAATGACTACTAGTATCAAACCTTAGAATGTTGATTTCTTTGTCATTTCCAAATATATAGGCACAAAATGTGGTAAAGAAGTTCCAGTCAACAAGACAATCTACCAGTTTGACCTCAATAACAAATGACGACGTAGTATCTCTTGGTTCTGCAATGAAAGCGTTCAAGAAGTCGGAAATAAAACAAATACCTGACTTGGCTGTTGCAGTACCTTTATTTAACGGAGATTTAGCGAAAGTAGAATGGACAAAAGCACAGGTAAAACCTTTATATAATATAGTGTTCGTACAATACTTTGCGGCATACAAGCTAAACAGTACATCATAATTAGTTTCTAGAATTTATTTGACTAATTAATATAAAGATTTTTTTAAAATCTGCTTTTCCCATACAGTCAACAGAAATGTATGAAAAGGCAATGAGACATCGTTCATTATCCAATGTGAGTACTATTTAGCCTTTAATTATATAATATATTAACAAGACTAATACAGAAGTAAAAAAAATCTGAAGAAAAAATTGGATTGGATTAGTTTTTCATGCATCACCGGTAACCTTAGGTATTTACTAAGTAATCAATCTAAGTGCGTCTTATGCTGTGAGGTAGTAGCTTGTTTTCCGACACGAGGTATATTTATAGGAAATCAGTATATCTTAGCTTCTGATTGTTTTTAACAAACATTGCCCCAAGGATTTCTGTGCAAAATTATTTATCCCGGACATCAATCAAACTGCAAAAAATCCTCATCGAGACACTAATATTTCATTGATTCATCATATTTGAAGGATTTGGTAATGTAGATACTGTCAGTGTTACATTTTCATTTGTTCTAAGTATTCAAATTTGTTAAGAAATATATATGGCATAATCTGAGTGTACGCATCTCTATTATAAAGACGGATTTAACATCAACACATCTAGAAAACTTCGGTGTTAGCTTTGTGCTGAATAATCTAAGAGAAGTTACCCTCGCAAGCATTGAAAACGTTGCTAGAGAACGACGATGTGGCACAAAAATACATAGAGAAATTGGACGATATCGATGCTTCAACGATTAGAGTTTTCAGAAAAAAGGTATGCTGTATTTATTTAAAAAAAAAACAAGTGAATTTTGAAAACTGAGAGTATTGATATTCGGAGATTATTCATTAGAAAAGAGATAGATTGACCATGCTTAGGATAGAAATAGTTTTGCCTTTATGATAATTAAAATGAAAGGAGGGCTATCAGTAATTTCATCATGTTGTATATATATGCTTTTATTAATCAATGTAATAATATTTAAAAGTGTAGTTCTCAATATTTTTTCCTACGGGGAGATAACCATCATTATTTGACATGTATTTCTATATGTTATAATTCTGGGGAAATGAATTTCTCACTTAGTGCTAAGATATCAAGATTCGCGTGAATTGCACATCTGACCGATAGTTTTAGTTGATTACTCGGTAATTCTATTACATAAGATACCTAAAAGAAGTGAAAGATTCATTTTGACTGTATGGTCAATACGTCAAAATTAAAATCTATTCTTATGAAAACATATACATCGATATGAGATGTTGGTTTTCAATTAATAGATAAAGAAATCCTTTTCAAATCCAAAGCAACTTTGTACATGTCTGGTCTATGCTGTAAATCAATCCGTTCTTAAATTATGCTATCTAATTTGAAGACGTTTAACATTTCATTGATACAAAATAATTGAATGAAATGGTATTTCATTGATGGCTGATTCAACAGTTATACTGTTACAGATAGGGATTTGGATGGTTATACTGTTACAGATAGGGTTTGGGATGTTTATACTGTTACAGATAGGGTTTGGGATGGTTATACTGTTACAGATAGGGTTTGGGATGGTTATACTGTTACAGATAGGATTTGGGATGGTATCGAGTTTGCAAAGATTCTTTTTTCAGAATGAAATTGGCATTAAGTATTTGTAAAATTTCATTTATCCCATTCTCGTTAACTCAGCTTAGTTCTGTATCTGGAGGTAAAGATGTTTTGTTGAAACTTGGTGGAGGCTTTGTTAAATCCGTGACCCTGGATGATTCGGATAGAGAGCAAGTAGCAACAGATTTACAAAACGGTCAACGGATTTTAAAGACTTTCTCAAAGTCTGAGGTACCTAATAAAATTAAAATTCAGTATTGCATTCTTGCTTTTAATTTGTATTGTTTTAATTTTATGAGATGGAATTATGAATGGACATAAAACATCAGAATTACAACTGTTATTTGTTTCTTTTCACATATGTCATCGGTTGTACTCACATCAAAAATACGTATGTAATGTCAGATTGTGGATCTATAATCTAATGATTACTACTATATTCTTATTACAGGGAAAAAAAGTTCTCAAGAAATTAAACAAACCAGACAAACTTTCATCTGAGGACTTTCAGAACTTAGAGGATAGTAATCTACTTGGTTTGGTTCCTCTATCAGATGCTAAAAAGATATTTGAGACAGACTTAAGGAAAGGGTTGGATTATCTTAAATCCCTTGGTAAAAGCAAAAGCATTCCAAGTGAGAAATTGGTTAGTAAAGAACGATTGATGTATTTAGTGTCACAAAGAATAAACTGGACAAAGAAGTATGAAATCTAGGAACTTCAATTAAAACACATCACATTTTAAAGATTTCCAAGAATAATAGGCTTTTTTTAAATATTTTTTTTCCCCTAAATTTTATTTGAATGTATGAAAAATATATTGTCCTACATTCATATAAATTATCTTCATTAGAATCCTTTTGTTAATGTGTGTTCTATATAGACATAACCTCAGACAGTGCATGTATTTTAGATATTGTTTTCATTTACGTGTATGATCATCGACGGCAGGTGCGGCTATCCAAACAGGGGATGCTTACTCCTCCCGGGTACCTGGTTCCACCTCTTGCTTGTAGGGTTCAGTCGATGCTCAATTTTGTGCTCTATTATGAGTACTGTTGAGATTATCGTCAGGATCTTCTTTCACTCATTTGATGTTTCCTAAGTCGGCACCAGTTGCCCATTGGTCTCGTTGGTTTATGTGTAGTCTTTTGTGTTCATGTTTCTATGGTATGAGTTAGTGTTCCTTGTCCCTTTTGTTTTGCGTATCTTTCTGTGGGTGTCTGCTCTGTGTGTTTACATGGGATGTTTTGGAGATCTTCTCTGGGTGCTGCAACCGGATGTTATTGGAGATCATATCCTTTCCTTGATGTTGTATTTTGTGTTTTTGCTTCTCTTGCAGCGTATGCCTGCTCTGTTGTTTTTATTCTTACTTGGGTGGTTCGGTATTTTGCGTTGGATGAAGCAATCTTATTGGGGATCCTCCCCTTTCTTTTATCCTCCCTTTTAGATTGAAGAATGTACAAAGAGGATGGAAAATGAGGTCGTCACAGCAAACACAGGGGAGCTATCTGCTATTGAAGATAGCATTCAGTACAATACAGACATTCTCTGGAGACTATCGTAAGAACTTATTTCCTATAAAAGTGTACCTTTAGATGCAATGATCTTTAGAGGAAAATAAAGGAAAAAAATATAAAAAACCCTTCAATTTTTATGTAACAAAAGTTTTAAACAAGTATATATGCTGTGGCATCATTGTGTTAAAAGGAAACAGATTCGATATCCCCGAAGAATTTAGCTTTGATGCCTGCTACTTTATATCATTCATCATATATATATTCGTTTGTTTCTACTGCATCTACTACTGCTTTTATTAGCTCACATGAGGGGAGCTTAAGTGAGCTACTGTCACACCGCACCGTCCATAGGAAACTTTTCAACATTTTCGACTTCTTCTCCAGAGCCACGGACGGGATTTTGATAAAACTTGGTAGGAATGAAGTACTTATGGTTTCCTACAAGTGTTGTTGTTCTTAGTTCGGACCCGTCAATAGGTGACGCCACAACAGGCAAAATTAGGTCATGGGGGTACCCTCCTTTGACAAACTTCTTCTTCAGAACGGAAGCACGTATCGACAAATTGAAATCATCAGAATGATTTAGAGACCTTAGAAGTCTTATTATTTTTGGTTCCACTCCAAATTCAAATTTTTGACGCGTTTTTGAAGTTTTTTTCGGACTTTGTCAGAAATGCACATTTTTGCACTATTTCTTTACTATTTCTTAACTCAATAAGTATTTGATTTTACACACTTATTAACTGCATATTTATCATATTTCAGTTACTCTATGCTTTGAAATGTATTTTGTAATGAAATTTTATTGGTTTTTTTATGAAATTGTTTCTTATGTAAAAAGGAAGAGGGTGATTTTCATACATATGCAACTTCTTCTCCAAATCCACTGAACAGGTTTTCATGAAACTAAATAGGAATGAAGTACCAATAGTCCCCTACAAGTGTTGTTGTTTTTCTTCCGGATCCATCAACAGGTGGCGCCACTACAGGCAAAAGTAGGTCACGGGCGTACCTTCCTTTGACACACCTTTTATTCAGAACAGAAGCACGTATCGACAAACCGAAAGCATCAGGATGATCTAGAGATATGTCTTAAGAAGTGTTGTTGATTTTTGTTCCACTCTTAAGTAAAGGTTTTTCCTTTTACAAACTTCGTGCTGTTTGATGTGCTTAGTTCACGTAGTTCTCATGTAAGCGATTGTGGTCCTCTTGGACCTCTCATTCATTTATTATTCACTTTTTAGCCTTGACGCTCTGCGTAAAATGAACAATCCTGAGACGCTTATCACACGAATGAAGGATGCAGATATATCATTAATACCCAGTCAAAAAATGAGAGGAAAGTTTACGTTCTATCTTGAAACAAAGGTAATGCATCTTGTGCTTTTTTTCATATTTTCAGAATCCGCCTATTCATAAATATGAAAACAGCAAATGCTTCGAAACCAATTGTGATTCATTTGTCGCCCGGCTTATGGAAAATGTATCATAATTCAAAAGTTGAAATTATAAACGATTTCGATTTCATCTGTGTATTAATGTCTTGTTTGAGATATAACATATACACAAGCTGTGCCTCGTTTGTGATATAACATATACACTAGCTGTACCTGTTTTGTGATATAACATATACACTAGCTGTACCTCGTTTGTGATATTACATATACACTAGCTGTACCTCGTTTGTGATATTACATATACACTAGCTGTACCTTGATTGCGATATTACATATACACAAGCTGTACCTCGATTGTGATATAACATAAACACTAGCTGTACCTCGATTATGAAATAAAATTTACATTAACTGTACCTCCTTTCTGATATAACATATACTCTAGCTGTACATGGTTTGTGATATTACATATACACCAGCTGTACCTCGTTTGTGATATTTCATTTACATTAACTGTACGTGGTTTGTGAAATTACATATATACTAGCTGAACCTCGTTTATGATATTACATAAACACTACAAATGTAGCTGTACCTCGTTTGTGATATTACATAAACACTAGCTGTACCTCGTTTGTGATATTACATATGCACTAGCTGTACCTCGTTTCTGATATTACATAAACACTAGCTATACCTCGTTTGTGATATTACATATACACCAGCTGTACCTCGTTTGTGATATTACATATGCACTAGCTGTACCTCGTTTCTGATATTACATATACACCAGCTGTACCTCGTTTGTGATAATACATTTACACTTCCTGTACCTCGTTTGTGATATTACATATACACTAGCTGTACCTCGTTTGTGATATTACATATGCACTAGCTGTACCTCGTTTGTGATATTACATAAACACTAGCTATACCTCGTTTGTGATATAACATATACACCAGCTGTACCTCGTTTGTGATATTACATATATCCAGCTGTACCTCGTTTGTGATATTACATATACACTAGCTGTACCTCGTTTGTGATATTACATATGCACTAGCTGTACCTCGTTTGTGATATAACATAAACACTAGCTATACCTCGTTTGTGATATTACATATACACCAGCTGTACCTCGTTTGTGATATTACATATACATTTGCTGTACCTCGTTTGTGATATTACATATGTACTAGCTGTACCTCATTTGTGATATTACATATACACGAGCTGTACCTCGTTTGTCATATTACATATACACTAGCTGTACCTCGTTTGTGATATTACATTTACACTACCTGTACCTGGTTTGTGATATTACATATACACTAGCTGTACCTTGTTCAGGATTAACACATTATGTTTAAAACTGTTTTATTTCTGTGTTGATGCGATACTTTTTCATTTCAGGACTTATTATCAGCAAATGAGATAACTGCAAACGATTGCAAGGATGCTGGAAGTCTGATTTGTAGTGCGACACCTTCAGAATACAAAATGCTCAGTGTGGAGGCTTATAAAGAGTGCAATTCTCTCTATTCAAAATGCCCAATTCGACAAACCTCAACGATTGAGAGAGAGAAGATTCAAGCAGAAAAGTCAATGTAAGATTTGCTAATATTTTTTTCATTTTCATCTAGAAGCAAACAATAGTCTTAAATTTATCGAACAACAACCGTATCTCTGAATTATTTAACCAAATGACGTAAACTATTTTTGCATTATTCTTCCATTCATTCTTCGTGAAATTTTCAATGTTTAGAAACTATAAGAAGTTTCCTTGCAGAAGATTGTCATAGAAACTCATTGAAATATACAGGTAGAAAAAGCTAATATCTTCTTCTTTCGAAACCATTTTCTACCATATGCTAATAACGTGATAGATGGCTGTTCTACGTCAGCACCGCTTGACAATTGATTTTCGTTCTTTTGCATTTACTGCCGCTGTACCAGTGGCCAGCTAGGGCAAGTGGCCGGTCAATGCATTTCAAGCACCGATAAGAGTGATATGATGTCAGCAATATTGCACTTATTAGTTCATCTTCATTACAAAGACTTTTATTTGGTCGCTTCATGTTTCTGCACGACAATGGATACTAATTTTAACATGAATGTAGAGGTTGAAAAAGGATAAAACAGCTATTGTGATCTTTAGAATAGTTGATTTTTCATAAATTATATATCAAAATATTTGGGAAACATTCATTAATGTGAAGGATATGAAACAAAATATTTTTCTTTAGAATAATAAGAGCAATTTAACCTGTACTTTAAGGTCAGGTTTGCGACTTTTAGTAGAAATAAGGTAGAAGAAAGATGTATATAATCACATGTAGAGCAACATCTCCTCGAAATATTCAGACCAAAGCACGTCTGTCTTTTTTTTTCTTCTTTTTACTATAAAGTCCATTTTTGGTCTATTTTATCATTTTCATCTTTTTTTGAGAACGCCACATCATAGCTTTACATACCCCTGCAATGCAAGAAATTTGAAAAAAAAAATCATATATATCCTCAATTTTCGGGATTCTTATAGCTTGTGAATGAATTCAAGGCTATTTTCAGACATTCTGAGAAAATAAACAGTTCTAAATATTAAATGTCTTCAAATTCGATAGCATCAATAAAAAACAGATAAATTTGCAGACATGCACGTTTCGGGTACATAAATCTTATAAATACAATTTTACTTGTTGCCATGGCAAATATCTCGTAATTTTTATTAATAGCTAGAAGGTCTACAGTTGCACAATTTTTTGGTACGTATAGAGCTCAAACCAATATGTACCCGAATAAGTTTTTGAGCAAAATTATTGCTTCTATAAATAGCACACAAAATTATGCAAAAGAATCAATATTTTCACCCCAAAACAAGGAGTTTAACTCGAATTTCTAATTATCTAACTTTTAAAGGGTATAATTAATACTATTTATTCTGATGTTTGAATGTTTGGTAGCAGAACTCATGCGAAAATGAATTTTTGTCCCTATGTTCGCCGATTTTTCACTAAAAAATATGCATTCCCCCTCAAATACCCATTCAGCAATTAAAATTTCAAGGGTATTTTTTCTTATCTAAAAATAATTGAACAAACTGAGGTTATACCATTTATCGTTTATCGTTTATATCGGTTTTAAATATTTCGTGATATGAAAGTAGCGTCACCTCCCTGTAGTCGCAACCCTAAACTTAAATCAAGTACGCTATACACTGGGAAAACATTAGGTAGGAGACAAACATTACCCATGCCAAATTTCAATGAAATATTTTGTTAAATGCAAAAAAACCCTAAAATTTAGCCGGCCACTTGTGCAGCAACAATAGAGTTTTAATGTCATTTGTGGTTTTCTTAGTCCCTTTTGTGTCCCTGAATGTGTTTGTCTGCTCGTATGCTTTACGATGTGTGTTGTGTCCCTGTATGTGCTTGTCTGCTCGTATGCTTTACGATGTGTGTTTTGTCCCTGAATGTGCTTGTCTGCTCGTATGCTTTACGATGTGTGTTTTGTCCCTGAATGTGTTTGTCTGCTCGTATGCTTTACGGTGTGTGTTGTGTCCCTGTATGTGCTTGTCTGCTCGTATGCTTTACGGTGTGTGTTGTGTCCCTGTATGTGCTTGTCTGCTCGTATGCTTTACGGTGTGTGTTGTGTCCCTGTATGTGCTTGTCTGCTCGTATGCTTAACGGTGCGTGTTGTGTCCCTGTATGTGCTTGTCTGCTCGTATGCTTTACGGTGTGTGTTGTGTCCCTGTATGTGCTTGTCTGCTCGTATGCTTTACGGTGTGTGTTGTGTCCCTGTATGTTCTTGTCTGCTCGTATGCTTTACGTTGTGTGTTGTGTCCCTGCTCGTATGCTTTACGGTGTTGTGTCCATGCTCGTATGCTTTACGGTGTGTGTTGTGTCCCTGTATGTGTTTGTCTGCTCGTATGCTTTACGGCGTGTGTTGTGTCTCTGCTCGTATGCTTTACGTAGTGTGTTGTGTCCCTGCTCGTATGCTTTACGGTGTGTGTTGTGTCCCTGTATGTTCTTGTCTGCTCGTATGCTTTACGGTGTGTGTTGTGTCCCAGCTCGTATGCTTTACGATGTGTGTTGTGTCCCTGTATGTGTTTGTCTGCTCGTATGCTTTACGGTGTGTGTTGTGTCCCTGTATGTTCTTGTCTGCTCGTATGCTTTACGGTGTTTGTTGTGTCCCTGTATGTGCTTGTCTGCTCGTATGCTTTACGGTGTGTGTTGTGTCACTGTATGTGATTGTCTGCTCGTATGCTTTACGGTGTGTGTTGTGTCCCTGTATGTGATTGTCTGCTGGGTTGCTTTACGGTGTGTGTTGTGTCCCTGTATGTGATTGTCTGCTCGTATGCTTTACGGTGTTTGTTGTGTCCCTGTATGTGATTGTCTACATAGAAATGGCCTCAGTCAGTGCAGAACATGTTTTTTATATGTTTTCATTGTTAAGCATGATCATCGACGGCGGGTGCGGCTAGCCAACAGGGGATGCTTACTCCTCCCGGGCACCTGGTCCCACCTCTAGCTTGCTAGGGGTCCGTCGATGCTCAATTTGGTGCTCTATTGTGAGTGCTGTTGAGATTATCGTCAGGATCTTCTTTAACTCATTTGTGTCACACTTATGCCCTTTGCCGTGTGGAGCTCGTGAAAAAGTTCTCCGCGAGGGGTTTGACAGTAAGTGTTTTGAATTCTTTCCCTGACGTGGTCGCCATAGTACTTTCTACATAGAAATGGCCTCAGTCAGTGCAGTTCATGTTTTTTATATGTTTTCATTGTTAAGCATGATCATCGACGGCGGGTGCGGCTAGCCAACAGGGGATGCTTACTCCTCCCGGGCACCTGGTCCCACCTCTAGCTTGCTAGGGGTCCGTCGATGCTCAATTTGGTGCTCTATTGTGAGTGCTGTTGAGATTATCGTCAGGATCTTCTTTAACTCATTTGTGTCAACTTTATGCCCTTTGACGTGTGGAGCTCGTGAAAATGTTCCCCGCGAGGGGTTTGACAGTAAGTGTTTTGAATCCTTTCCCTGACGTGGTCGTCATAGCACTTTCTACATAGAAATGGCCTCAGTCAGTGCAGTTCATGTTTTTTATATGTTTTCGTTGTTAAGCATGATCATCGACGGCGGGTGCGGCTAGCCAACAGGGGATGCTTACTCCTCCCGGGCACCTGGTCCCACCTCTAGCTTAATAGGGGTCCGTCGATGCTCAATTTGGTGCTCTATTGTGAGTGCTGTTGAGATTATCGTCAGGATCCTCTTTAACTCATGTATGTGATTGTCTGCTCGTATGCTTTACGGTGTGTGTTGTGTCCCTGTATGTGCTTGTCTGCTCGTATGCTTTACGGTGTGTTGATATCGAGTCTTCTTAGAGATCCTTGTTTGATTGATGAACCTGTTTTGAAAGTAAAATTGGCTTCCCTATGGACCGCGTGGCAGATAATCGCCTTGAAAGTCACCTCTATACCTCTTATTACTATTATAAGGGTCGTTCTGTTAAAAGAAGGCCCTTACGTTTAATTGTCTGGTTAGTTACTCAATCTTTTCACAAGAAAAACAATTATTTAAAGATTGAGTTTACGGCTTTTGCGAACTTTTTTCCCTGATCAAAGAAAATGTTTTCATTCTATTCTTATAAACTGATGCTCTTTTTGTGACATGCTGCCAGTGTAATGAATACTTAGCATTGATATTTTTTTCAAGTCCATCGAATGGAGCGCAGTATACAGAGGACACTATCGCGACTCTTGGAGCTGACCTTCTAACACAACCCGAAGATACCATCCATGCTATCCAAGAGGTAAAATAATGTCTTGTAAAATTCGACTATAAACTTATAAAATTTCAGAAATATTGGTTATGTATATTACCTATATTAATTTTCCCAAGATCTTCAAAGTACTTCAAAACAACAAATGTAATACCGGTAACACAGAAGAAGCTAGTATGATGACAAATATGGATAATGACCATATCCCTGTATACAGCACAAAATCGATAATTCAAAAATCAGAAACCGAAGGCATACAAAATCAGGACAAAACAGGAACCAAAGCAAACAAACAAAAACCTCCACCATATGAAAAGAAGCGAACTCCCGATAGGGGAGTGAGACCAGGTGCCCAGGAAGAGTAAGCATCTCCTGCTTGCATGCAACACCCGTCGCTTCAATTCGGTAGAACTGTCACATCCGGTTACTTCCATTTGGAAGATATAGAGTACAATCTTTGGTTGGATGGTTCAAATGGTCTATGACAGAATATCATCCACCATTCTTGAGAGTGGAACATCATAGTGTATGACGAGTTCCCCATATCGACCGTAGAACTTCCTCAGTGACGATGTTAGTCGGTCACAAACATATCCCTGACTGAGAAGCTTATCTGAAAGACGCCTAGCTCTCAGAACAAAATCCGTATATTTGGTACTTGCTCTGGCATAGCGTATCAACTGAGATATGAACACGCCATAAGCAGGCGATGAAGGGATGTTGCTACTCAGAAAAGGAAAGTTTGTAATGCTGAAATTGAAGTCGTCACGTTTGTCATAGAGTGAGGTGTTCATGTGACCATCAGTGTCGTAGGACAACATTATGTCCAAATAGGATGCTGAATTATTTGTCTCTGTGGTTTCTTTGACTTCAAGCTCCGAAGGATAGATACTGCTCAGGTAATCCGCGAATTTTGGATTATTGATGGACAACACATCGTCTATGTATCTGTAAGTGAAGTTAAAGTCAGAAGCTAAGTATCTTTTCCCTTCAGAGACCAGAGATTGAATGAATTCAGCTTCGTACGAGTAAAGGAAAATGTCGGCAAGGAGTGGGGCACAATTGGTCCCCATTGGAATTCCGACAATTTGCTGGAAGACCTTTCCTCCAAACACCACAAAAATGTTGTCGATCAGAAAGTTTAACATCTGAATAATGTCTGTTTCAGTGTACTTATTTTCAGAATCTGACTTTTCTTTTACAAAGTAGGTTTTGTCATAGTTAACAACAATAAATTTGTATTTGCGATTACCGTTCTTACTTGTAAACGCATTACTTATAATTTTTGCGAGTCTTTCTTTCAATTTAGAATGTGGAATTGTAGTGTAAAGTGTCGAAAAATCAAAGGCTTTGATCGAATGGACTCTACTAAAATGAGAGGATTTCAGATGTTCTAAAAGTTCCTTCGAATTCTTTAAAATCCACATCTGGTTGATACCACTGCGAGAATACACTGTCGAACAATATTTTTGAAGCCCAGATTTGATTTCAGATAAAACTTTGGTGAGTAAGATCGATACAGATTTGATAAAATATCATTTAACCGATTTTTTTTTCAGAATGTGTTGAAAAACTCATTACAAGGTATATTAAGCAATGGTAAAGAAAGAGAAACAACCAGGAAAAGGCGTAAAAGAAAAGGCTTCCAGAATGACGTACCGTCGTCAGAGGAAAAACTAAATCAAAAACGAAGGAAGGTGTTTGATGAAAAGAGCATCCAGACAATTTTAAGCACACGATCATCGCAATCTGGACGCCGACGTCGTTCTACTTGTAAGAACTAAGACATAACATTTATTTCATTTTATTTTCATTTTCTGTATCCTGCAGCCAATGCAAACTTCCAAAAGTACCATATAGGCAGTATTTATCTGTCGTCATAAACATTTCATGATGTGTACCTCTAATATCTCGAGAACCACTTATTTTATGGGTGAAAAGGAGTGCCTTAATTTTACATATTTTTTTTTTCGAATATAATGAAGCAATACCCAGGTAACATAAAACATTTTCAAAATATTTTCGAGTGGTTTCAAACTGGTTTCTATTGCAACATTTCTGACAGAACGTTCCAAGAACATTTTCAAATCACTGTGCAGTTGTATATAATGTTTACTGTAGACTGCTGAATAAAATGAAATGTTTCAAAAAATGTTTATTGATATTTCTGGAACCGTACAAAATCACGTTTTCTATAACATTTACTGAAATAGTTTTGACATGTTTTTTAAAACATGCTGGTATTAAATGGGTATGTCTATATTTATCTTTTTTGTCTTGTATAGATCTATTGTTTTTTAACTTTTTTTTGTGTGTGTTTTTCCTCTCTTTTGAATACACTCATTTACCTTTTTTCATTTTATTGGGATAAGTGTAAAATTGCAGGTGCATATAAGGTATTATATTCAATAAGAACAAATGGCAACTGCTATGTACATATTATGATTTACCTCATCAAATACTGAGTCTGGATATTCGGTAAGCCTGTCGTCCGTTCGTCGTCTGTCAAAAAGTGTTCATATTGTCTACGTCAAAATTCCCCACCGCTGAGGAATTTTTATTGAATTGTTAGTGAGAAACAACTCAGTCTGATAGTTGTTTTTGTTTACATTTTGTATTAAGACATTAGATGTTTGATGTGACAAATGTTCGGAAGTTGCAATTTCGTCATAGTATTCCTTCTATTTCACAGCAACCTTAACATGCGATGAGATGAGGAGCATACCAACGGCGCTGTCCGCACTTACACTTGAACAAATTGCTGCCATAACAACCAACGATTTTGGTGATTGTGCTGATATTCTTGGCCAGACAGATTCTTTCAGCACAGTGCAAGAAGAAGCGTTGGCTCTTAAAGCTAAAGAGGTATGCTAAGAGCGCAAGATACCAACATGAAAAATAGTTTAATAGAAAACAAATGTTTGTTAGTTAGGGGATATTAAATGAGTTGATATAATCCTTTAAAGTTTGATATTCCATGATTCAGTTTCATGCCAATTTTTTCTATGCCATGATTCAGTTTCATGTCAATTCTTCCTGTTATCAAATTTCTTGAAATGTCTTTAACGTGGGTCCTGTATGATCAATTGATCTTATGCTACTCATCCTGTAACGTCTTTCGGTACATTTTTGGACCATTATACATCGTTTAGATGAGGATCACTGACTAGGCTTACATGTAAGTACATTAACATGCATGTCGGGTCCATGCTGCAAGTATCTGTTCTTGAATGATGCTATCGAATTTGAAGAGGTTTAACATTTCTATTCTCATATTGGAGGATATACTCTGATTCATAATTTGATCCTTTGTATTAGTATATCCGGCGGTAGAATAAGCACGTACATTGTGTCTTCTTATATTCGAAATAGACATGGGGACCTACAAATGGATGGAATTCTTCTAACATTGACAATGCTGGTCGTATCCTACAAGGTTTGTCCGTGAACGACCTAAACACGCTTACACTGTCTGAGGACCAGATCTTTACAATGGGAACATATGAAGACTGGGAAGAATCAAAGGTATATTATGGCTACAGAGTACAGGAAATTCCTAGTGATAGGTAGTTTTTATGAAATTGATGGTTTTTGTTGTTTTTATGGCTACAGAGCACAGTACAGGAAATTCCTAGTGTAAGGAAGTTTTTTTTTATGAAATAAATGGTTTCACAACGGCATTTTTAGAGATTTTTTTATTCTTGTTTCCGTTGGAAATTCTCATGATTTCACCTCACCTTCTCGACTAAACTAATAGGTATTTTTCATCTTTATTCAGTGTATAATTCTTTGATTGCTTGTATGTCTATTATATTAACAACAACGACAGTAAATCCGTGTAATGATAATTTTGAAGCGATTTCCAGCAAGACCATGTTGTATTAACTAATTAGAACATTAACACACGAGCGTAACAAACAGTGGACATAACAAAACACAACGACATGGTCGTAATAAACAGTGGACATAACAAAACACGACGACATGGTCGTAACAAACAGTGGACATAACAAAACACGACGACATGGTCGTAACAAACAGTGGACATAACAAAACACAACGACATGATTGTAAAAGAAAGGAGGGGATCTCCAACAACACCTAGCTGCAGCATCAACAGCAACCTCCCAAAACACCCACTGTAAAACACAAAAATGACACGCACAGAAAGAGACGCAGTAGTACAATGAACGTCAAATCACAGAAAAACATAAAACACAAAAACTGTAACAAACAGTAGACATAACAAAACACAACGACATGGTTGTAACAAACAGTGGTCATAACAAAACACAACGACATAATTGTAACAAACAGTGGACAAAACAAAACCCAACGACATGGTCGTAACAAACAGTGGACATAACAAAACCCAACGACATGGTCGTGACGAACCATGGACATAAGACACAACACAACGACAGGATCGTAACAAACAGTGGACATAGCAAAACACAACGACAGGATCGTAACAAACAGTGGACATGAAAAAACACAACGACAGGATCGTAACACACAATGGACATAACAAAACACAACGAAATGGTCATAACAAACAGTGGACATATGACACAACACAACGAAATGGTCATAACACACAATGGACATACGGCACAACACAACGAAATGGTCATAACACACAATGGACATAAGGCCCAACACACCGACCGGATCGTAACGAACAGTGGACACATGATACAACAGTTACATAAGACACAATATAACGAGAGGATAATAACAAACAGTCGACATAAAACACAATACAACGACAGGATCGTAACAAGTTTTGGACATAAGACATAACACAATACGACAGGCTTGTTACAAATAGAGGACATAAGACACAACACAATGGCAGGATATAAACGAACAGTGGACATATGACACAACACAACTACAGGATCGTAACAAACAGTGGACATGAGACACAACACAACGACAAAAGACATGTAGTAACAAACAGTGGACATGAACGTGGACAACGGCCGGGTTAGCGCAGTGGTAGCGCGCTCGCTTCTCACCTCCAAGATCCCGGGATCGAATCTCAGATTCGGCAAAGGATCTTATGTGGGAGGGTAGGTGGTCCCCCACCCAGGCCTCTGCAGGGGGGTTTTCTCCGGGTACTTCGGTTTCCTCCTGCTCCTTGGACCCCTCACGCCACATATGTGCCAACGTGAGACATTTATATAAGTTATGTAACTTGTTTGTTAAACGTTGTAAAATAAATAAAGTATAAAAACAGTGGACGTGAGACATAACACAACGACAAATTACATGTAGTACCAAACAGTGGACATGAGACGTAACACAACGACAAAATACATGTAGTAACAAACAGTGGACATGAGACGTAACACAACGACAAAATACATGTAGTAACAAACAGTGGACATGAGACGTAACACAACGACAAAATACATGTAGTAACAAACAGTGGACAGAGACACAACACAACAAAATACATGTAGTAACAAACAGTGGACATGAAACACAACACAACGACAAAATACATGTAGTAACAAACAGTGGACATGAGACACAACGACAAAATACATGTAGTAACAAACAGTGGACATGAAACACAACACAACGACAAAATACATGTAGTAACAAACAGTGGACAGAGACACAATACAACAAAATACATGTAGTAACAAACAGTGGACATGAGACACAACACAACGACAAAATACATGTAGTAACAAACAGTGGACAGAGACACAACACAACAAAATACATGTAGTAACAAACAGTGGACATGAAACACAACACAACAACAAATTACATGTAGTAACAAACAGTGGACAGAGACACAACACAACAAAATACATGTAGTAACAAACAGTGGACATGAAACACAACACAACGACAAAATACATGTAGTAACAAACAGTGGACATGAGACACAACGACAAAATATATGTAGTAACAAACAGTGGACATGAAACACAACACAACGACAAAATACATGTAGTAACAAACAGTGGACAGAGACACAATACAACAAAATACATGTAGTAACAAACAGTGGACATGAGACACAACACAACGACAAAATACATGTAGTAACAAACAGTGGACATGAAACACAACACAACGACAAAATACATGTAGTAACAAACAGTGGGCAGAGACACAATACAACAAAATACATGTAGTAACAAACAGAGGACATGAGACACAACACAACGACAAAATACATGTAGTAACAAACAGTGGACAGAGACACAACACAACAAAATACATGTAGTAACAAACAGTGGACATGAAACACAACACAACAACAAATTACATGTAGTAACAAACAGTGGACAGAGACACAACACAACAAAATACATGTAGTAACAAACTGTGGACATGAAACACAACGACAAAATACATGTAGTAACAAACAGTGGACATGAGACATAACACAACGACAGAATAGTAAAAATCAGAGAACATACGACAACAACACAATAGAAGGATCGTTACAAACAGTGGACCACAACTCAACGCAAGATAACGAGGCATTAACAAAAAATGATCCACGAATAACAGCACATAATTTTATGGAAGGAAGACTTACACATATTCATGTGAGAACTTATCCAGATAACTCACACGAACCATTGCCTTTTTATCACTATAAATGGAGGTCTTCACACAGCTCATGTATAAACAAAAAGACTTCTCTCTACTGTTAGATGATATAAAAACATGACAGTAGAATGTAGAATTCCTAGGTAACAATCGTAAATGGGTATAAGATACATCAGTTATACAAAACATTGTCCTTAATCTGCCCATTGAAGCGAGCTTATGATTATGTCGAAAAGTGCGGCAAAATTTTAAATAGGGTGTAAGTCATTGCTCCTTTTATGTTCTGTCCGTTATATTTCTATGGAAGTCTATGAAATCTTATTGACAGTCATAAATTTGTAAAAATCTTTTGAATTGAATCTGCTTTAAGTCCCGCTGATATTGACAGACATATTACAACTTAGCAGATTAATCATGGTGCTTGTCATCCACTTACTATTATCTCATGTTGTTTGGTTACATGCTGGTCTCATTTTCTTGTTATTTCAAGTTGTATGTGATTTTGTTTTACTTGCAGTCTTGTAAGTATGTGTCCCAACTGCGTATAGAATCACATCATCACGCTTTTGTTTGAGATGATTTTTCTTATATTATCCATTTGCAGAAGAAGGCATTATTCACTAACTACCTTACTTTAGCCGGTCACAGTGATGCCTCGACTATAACAGGTTCCCAGCTTCAGTCACTTAGCCACATTGTTTGTGGGGCAGAAACAAGTCAACTCTCACAGATATCACCTACAAACTATGGGTATGTATAACATCATTATTACAGGAATATTATTTTTTACATTCAAAGAAAAAAAAAAGAGATCTTGAAGTATTAGATGTTCAATACATGTACAACTAAGATGAATTTCAATTTTACTTTTTTTTTTAGCATAAGAAGATGCTAAATGCTTACTGTAACGTGCTTTTTGATAATATCTTCATGTTTTTGTGATAAATAATACTGCCAGAGTAAAAGTTGTCACATAATAACGAAGATGTTTCAGACATTGTCATTTAAGTATAAAAAGTTCATAAGAGTGGATATCTGCTAGATTGGAATAACAAGAAGACAGCTTAGCGAGTTGACATAGAAGAATGGATATCTGTTAGATTGAAATAACAATGACACAACTTAGCGAGATGACATAGAAGAGTGGATATCTGATAGATTGCATTAAAATATAAATGATATTGTCTTTCACTCGTAGTTTTGATGACTCCAATTCAGATTATTAATGGCTTTATTGTTTTATCAAATATTGTCGATTACTTTCCTAGTGCTGCTGCAGACTCCATAGGTGATCTAACAAGCTGTTCTGAACAACAACTTACTGAACTAGCTACGTTAGCAAAGACCTACTATAGCAGTGATATCACGGCATGGACAGATGCCACTATCACAGAATTAGGAATCGTTATTGGTAACGTCATGTTCATCTCAATTATCATTTAATCATCCAATAAAATTAATGAAGTGCTATGACAAATATGGATAATGACCATATCCCTGTATACAGCACAAAATCGATAATTCAGAAAATCAGAAACCGAAGGCATACAAAATCAGGATAAAACAGGAACCAAAGCAAACAAACAAAAACCTCCAGCATATGAAAAGAAGCGAACTCCCGATATGGGAGTGAAATCAGGTGCCCAGTAAGAGTAAGCATCTCCTGCTTGCATGCAACACCCGCCGCTTAATTAGATTATTCATTTGAATAAGAGAATTGAAAAGTCATTAAAGTATTAAAGAATGTACAGAACTGGTTAGGCCATTTCTTTGTTATTGTCTTTTTTGCGTCCTCGTGCTTGTAGGTTTTGAGGCCATAGTCATAAAACAAAACAAAATTAATTGATAAAATCTTTGCAAATTTAATGTACAAACATGTACTTTGTACAAAAATTATAGAAAAATTGTTTAATTCTTTATATGACATGTTGAAATGTAAAAATACTTCAATGATTCAAGATTGTGATTGTGTTGTCTAAATTCTGTTCATATTCAAATGAAACAAGTTTCTGTCAGATTTCTCATGGTACCTATAGTACTTAACATATTATGAAATAAAATGCAAATTTGTTTTATGTGCTTGTTTGTTTTTTCTCCTGACTGGCTGGTAAGTTTTCCAATTTCAAAAGGGTGCAAAACAGAATAAAAACAAGAAATGGCCTCACTGAAAACAATACCACGCATATAGATATAATAAATAGAATAATTAAAAGAAAACCTTGTATCCTAAAATGCTAAAGTTTTTGTTCACGATTTCTAATCCAGGTGGCCTACCAAGTACAGATATAGCACAACTAACTGAATCACACATAGACGCCATTGAAAGCGGAGACATATACTACTTACCGCCAACCACTCTTTCCGTGAGTGATATCTGAATTCTTGGTTTTTCTATTTTGGCAAATACTTTTAATCATTTTCAATAAGCAGTTGAATTTGAAGACGTTTAACATTTAATTAATTTTTATAAGCAGTTACATGGGAGGATCATTCATGAATACTACTTTCATTTGCAGTACTTCAGCACCACACAATTTGGATACTTCAGCTCGGCGCAGGCACAGGCTGTGAGTGAAGGACAGAGAAACGCCCTGTCGTCTGAGCAAATATCTGCTCTAGAAAGTGCTGCTGGTATCAGTTTCTCAACCACCCATTCTAGTGAGTAAAACATTTCTAACTTTAAGAATAAGTTCTCATTGCAGACCCGATACTGATATACTGTATGTGTAATTATTTTAGCGCAACCAAATATTAGCGAGACAGAGCAGCACTGGTTAAATTGACATACGCCAGGACATGTTCCAAACCTGGTACGTCAGGGCCAAATATAAAGATTTCATCGTTAGAGCTAGACGGCTTTCAAGTAAGCTCCTTGATCAGGGTTATGTTACACAATGGCAGAAATCATCTTTGAGGATGTTTTCTTCGATCGCTACGGGATATAATAAAAGAATATGAGATCCCCCTTTCCAGAATGATTAGTGACATTCTGGATTACGATTGAATGGCTGTCAGCATTACCAAACAAGAAACATTTACCTGATATGTAAATCAATATGTACATCGAGATGTCATCGGATTTGATGAATTTTCATGGAACTGTTGCGATGGGTTGCGACGGGTGTTACATGCAACCAGGAGACACTGAATGTTATTCATTCTGAGGTTCGCAACCGTTCCAGTGTAAATTCTGATAGGTACTTCTTTGATGTTTATATGAATTAAAAAGAAGGTAGGAGATCTCCAACAAGACCCCGTTGCAGCATCAACAGTAAAACACCAATTCACCCGATGCAAAAACACAAAAGACGAGTACAGCACGAGACGGAAAAGAGACACACGACATGTAAACATCAAACACAAAAGACTACACATAAACCGACGAGACCAATAGGTAACCGGTGCCGACTTTGGACGGCCATCTGTCACGCAAGTAGCAAATGGTGTGGTTATCCTGGATTACGTGCGCACAACCCTCTCACTTCTCCAATTACCCAGAGGTCTCGAAGAACGTACAATTGTGGTGTAAAACAACCTCCTCACTGTAAGATGACATCACACAAACAAGACCGCGAAACGCAGAGGCCCCATAGAGGACAGGTGGTCGGGGCCCTGTCTTCTCTAAAGAGGTTTGGACAGGGCCCGTCATGGAGTCCCGTCGTCACAGTCAGTCAGAGTGCAAGTCTCAAGGATGCGCTTGTACAAGACTGTAGATTGGTCAAGTACCAAGCCTAGTGTCCGTCTGGTGACATTAGGATCATACCCACGGTATAAAAGGCGTTTGATGATTCTGACGCATTTTCGATGGTTATGCTGCCTACCTTTGATCCTTTTTATTTTGTTTATCATATCACCATAAAAGACAGGTTGTGTAATACCCATAGTAATGTACTCTGTTGCATGTATAGATCCGAATTTTAAAAGAAGTTGACTGTAATTTTTGTAAAATTTCCAGAAAGTCTTAACTAGTTTATGAAAGCGGAAACCTTGACCTAAAAGTTTTTTGGTAATTTGTAAATTTCTACTGTGAAAATCCAAAATATCAGTACATGCTCTAGCGTACCGGATGAGCTGTGATATGTAAATGCCGTATGACGGTAATCTTGGAACATCACCGTCAAGCCAAGGGAAATTTACTATGTTGAATCCAAAATCATCCCTTTTGTCATATACACTTGTATGAATCTTTCCGTTTACAATTTTGATATTTAGGTCCAAAAAGGGTGTTTCTGTATTTGAAAGGTTTGCCTTGTTAAGGGTTAATTCTTGTGGATAAATTTCATTCTTATATAATTCAAAAGCAGGATTGTCAATGGTTAGAATATCATCCAGATACCTAGAAGTATTATTGAAACATTTCAGCTCATCAAATTTTCTTTGCTTTTGAAGATTTTGGATAAATTCTTTTTCGTACGTGTATAAAAATAAATCTGCAACAAGAGGCGCACAGTTAGTACCCAAAGGAATTCCTACAACCTGCTTGTATAGATCCTCACCAAATCTAACATAAATATTGTCCAAGAGGAAGGACAAGGCATTACACAGGTCACTATATGTCCATGATTTGTATGATTTGTAGTCTGTCGAGGAAAAGAAACCCTTCGATTCAGATGTACAAATGTAAGTTTTTCGCTCTCGATCAAAACACCATTTAATGAGATTAGATAATCGATCATTAATTTTGTCATGAGGAAGTGTGGTGTACATATTAGAGAAGTCGTATGAAGAAATCGTATTGGCTTGGAAATTTCCAGATTTCATTTTTTCAATCACATCCCCTGAATTCTTAATAGACCAAAATAAATTTACATCGTTCCTGTTTAGAACCGTTTCACAATATCTAGTTATGTGTTCTTTAATAGCAGTTAGTGCTGACGTCAGATTTCTAGACAAAATTGTAGTGGAGCAGTTACTAGAATTAGCAATAAATCGAAATTTGTAAGGAGACTTGTGCAGTTTCGGTATGCAATATAGTGTTGGGAGATCCAATTTAGAAATAGAGATATTGAATGAAGACAGTTCACTGTTATGCTTTCCTAAAATGTTAGATGCACTTTCATTGCTTTTGATATATGTATTGGTAGACGAAAGTTCCGAAATCAAAGTTGATATGTAGTAACGTTTTCAAATGATAATGGTGTTGTTGGCTGCTTTATCAGCTGGTGCAAAGACATATTTTTCATGCAATTTACTTAGTTTGGATTTGAAATATCTTTCTGATTTGGAACGGGGATTTTGAAAAAGATGAGGGTTTTTATGGAAGTTATCTATTCGAATATCCGTTATATCTAAAATGAGGTTTTTCCAGTCATTCAGAGCATGCGGTTCGACTCTTTCTGATTTACACCATCTTTTCGTATAATTATCTAAGGCTTCCGTAAGCACTTCACGGCATTTGACAAAATCTATCTTGGATGGGATTCTATACTTAGGTCCTTTTTTAAGAAGACCACGGAGCTGTCTGTCTTGGATAATTGAAAAGAAAGGAGGGGATCTCCAACAACACTAGGTTGCAGCACCCACAGCAAAATCCCAAAACACCCATGCAAAAAACACAGAACAGATACCCACAGAAAGAGACGCAAAAGGGACAAGGAACACCAACTCACAACATAGAAACATAAAAGACTACACATAAACCAACGAGACCAATGGGCAACCGGTGCCGACTTAGGACGGCCATCTGCCAAGTAAATAGCAGACGGTGTGGTTATCCTGGATTACGTGCGCACAACCCTCTCACTTCTCCAGTTACCTAGAGGTCTCGAAGAACGTACAACAAATGTGGTGTAAAACAACCTCCTCACTGTAAGATGACGTCACACAAACAAGACCGCGAAACGCAGAGGCCCCAGAGACACAGATGAATATGTAAATGGATATAAAAAGAGGGCATGCGTAATACAGTCCGTGCTCTGCCGGCTGTAGCGAGCTCATGTATGTAATCACCCGAGGAGTCCGACTGACATTCAGAGAGGACAGGTGGTCGGGGCCCTGTCTTCTCTAAAGAGGTTTGGACAGGGCCCGTCATGGAGTCCCGTCGTCACAGTCAGTCAGAGTGCAAGTCTTAAGAATGCGCTCGTACAAGACTGTATATTGGTCAAGTACCAAGCTTAGTGTCCGTCTGGTGACATTAGGATCATATCCACGGTATAAAAGGCGTTTGATGACTCTGACACATTTTCTATACATATGGTGTCTACCTTTGATCCTTCTTATTTTGTTAATTATGTCACCATAAAATGCAGGTTGTGAAATACCTAAAGTAATATACTCCGTTGCTTTTATGGGTCCGAATTTCAAAAGAAGTTGATCATAATTTTTGTAAAATTTCCAGAAAGTCTTTACTAGTTTGTGAAAGCGAAAACCTTGACCTAAAAGTTTCTTTGTAATTTGTAGATTTCTATTATGAAAATCCAAAACATCAGTACATGCTCTAGCATACCGGATGAGCTGTGAAATATAGATACCGTATGACGGTAATCTAGGGACATCACCGTCAAGTCAGGGGAAATTTACTATGTTGAATCCAAAATCATCTCGTTTGTCATATACACTTGTATGAATTTCTCCATTGACAATTTTGATATTTAGGTCCAAAAATGGTGTTTCAGTGTCTGTAAAGTTTGCCTTGTTAAGAGTCAATTCTTGTGGATAAATAACATCTTTATACTTTTCAAAAACAGGATTATCGATAGTAAGAATATCATCCAGGTAAGGATGAAGTATAAAGTCACCTGTAATAATATCATCCAGGTAAGGATGAAGGATAAAGTCACCTGTAACAACATGGCCAGCTGGTTTGTAGAGATATTTAGAAGTTGCACATTCTCAAGAAGCAGGACACGATTCAAGTATGTCAGGATCCGTTGTAACTTTATTATAGTTAAAAACAAAGTTTCGAATAGGTTTCTTGTACTTATAACAAATAAGAGGTGGCTTTAAATTTTCAAAATATTGAGGAATGGTACTTTGTACGCGATGATCCCGAAAAATATTAGAGATGTTTAGAAGATCAAAACCTTTGTTAATAAACGGGATTTTTATGAATCGTCTTTTCGGTGAGGTGTTTTTCACAATAGGAAAAAGTTTATACTGTGCGAATGAGACAATGATATTAAGTCTGAATCAGTCAGTGTTTCTTAAGAATGCAACCTCTGCTTCATCCAAGATAGATTTCAAGTGCATAACTGGTATTGACGACAGAGCATGTAACAGCTCATGTCTTCCGCCATTGCGTGCTATTGTAAGTAAATCGTTGAGAGAGCGGTATATTCTGGATCGTTTTCTTTTTTGTCTGTTTCGTCTTTTCCCGTGTGACCTGTATTTCCTTTTAGTGTTTTGGCGAATTTAAAAGATGTTGATATTGGTAGAAGCTGAGGAAATGTTTCCTTGTCCATAAATTTGATCGTTTAAACCAAGAGGGTACGCAGTCTGAAGTTTGGTGATCCAGGCAAGTTCAGCTTGTAGTCGGCGTTTTTTAATTTCGGTCTTACTTTCATTTTTACGTTTTGGAAAAGTCTGAACTGGGGTAATGGTGATATCCGAAATAGAATGATTATATTTAACAAAGTGATTATAAAGAAAGTTTCTGTGTTTTTGTTGACGTGAGGTTCTGATCTTATAAGAATGGTTCCTAAAACGAGATTTTAAAGGTTGGCCTGTCTCACCTACATATTGTGCGCCACATCCCCTGGCATTTCAAGTCATTACGTAAATAAGATCTTGAGACGATCAATCGATGTCTTGGTCTACCTCGATTTTGAATTTCTGCCCATTTACACTAGATGTTATTATGGAGTCGCGGCACTTTGACTTTTTTTCAATAATAATTCATGATTTAGCATATTCTTGAATTAGTGAAGTCTTAGCAAGGCTAACTCCGCTAAAATATGAATCCCGCTTAGATAAGTACACATACAGTATGTGTTTATATATAATTTTAGTATGAATATTGTTTACAAATATATTTGCATTTCATATGCCATGTTTATCAAGAGGACACTAACTCATTTTCAGATAATGATTTAGGTCGTATTTGCATGATTATCTGGCATTCTGTCAAAATAACCTTTCTTTTCAAATTTTAAACAAAACTTAGACAGAATTGGGATAAGTTTATATATAACAGGATATTACTTATTCCATATACGTTCTTGAAGAAAATTTCAAACAATTTTAATGCACCAGAAACATGTTTCGGATAATAAATCCGCATCAGTGGTACTTAAGTTAATGAGAAACAATTTCAAAACACAGCCAAATGTAATTTAGTAGCGCCGTCTGGTTTTAATTTTTGAATTTCAATACATGTATTTAGCAAAGAGTGCATCGCTGCAAATTTTGTGAAAGGTTGATTAAGAAACACAGTTTAATAAAATTTATTTTATCAAAAATGTATTGGAGGGATGATGCTAGAATGTAAACCTCCTTTAATTTCGAAATAGCAAAATAATATATGATTTCAAATTAATAAAGGGTCAAAACAAAGCTTCTTTTGGGTGACAGAGCTGGGAAAAAGATATGATTACACTCTAAACATCCAGTCATGGGAAACAACTGTTCCACACTGCGAAAGGAAATAAATGTTTATGATAATGATATGCAATTGTTTTTCAATTGATGCAAGTATCATTCCATTCCAGACTGCCGCAACCTGACCATGAGCTGGGTCTTGCTCCTGACAGTAGTTGTGTTCGCTCTCACTGAAGGGACTCTGATTTGAAAAACTCTCTCCAGCAATTTATACTGAAAGTTTTAATAATTGTTTTCGTCTAATTATTATACGACCGAAGGTAATTTCTACCTTTAAAATATTTTTTTTTAATTTTTGTATCTTTGTAAAAAACATTGTTGTCAATGATGTAAATAAATATGTTGCATAGATGTATTCTTTAACAAAATGATAGAAAGCAGATTAATATCCAGGGGAAAAGCCACTAAATAGCCATTTTCCGGGAGGAAAGATGTCTAGGGAGAAGACTACTATATAGCACCGGAACATGTATGTCACATGTTTGTGAACGAATGAAGGGCTATGACTCGGAGGAATAGGTAACTGCAAAATCGAAACCAAGAAGACAAAAGAATGATAATGCAATTGTACTGTTTGCTCTAAAGGCAACAATCCCAAACAAACTTATCCGTTTATTTTTGCCAACACCATCGACTACTAGATCAAAAGAGACCAATCAAATGAAAGTCAAAACAAACATTTTTGCCAGCACCATCGACTACTCGATCAACGGAGACCAATTCATTGACAAAACAAGCAGTCGTGCAGTCCGTTTTACAACATTAAGGGAGTACTTTCGGTTAGGCAGTATCCTAAGAACAACGAGCGATTGATAAAGATTGATCTTGCCGATAAATATTCTTATTGTAATTATCATTTAGAAATGAACGCATTTCGTCTTTTTCATTCAACTTATCAAATATCAAGTGCAATATTGTCATACATGTAACACATCGTACTTTGTCTATCCGCCGTCTGTCTGTCGACATCTACACAGAATTTCACCAAACCTTACAAAAAGCAAATGCTCAATATCTTGTACCAAGTGTATGTTCATTTATATTAGATATCTTATCTCAATTTAAATCCAAGATGACTGTCACAGGCTCATATTGGTTGAGACATTTTCGAATTCTTTGAAAGTTTTCACCGTAACTGACTGGACGTAATATATGATGTAATCTATCAAAAGTTCGGGCTCATCTACATCAACATGATATCTACGTAACGGTTTTGTTTACGCTCATTTTTTCCATTAGCGTTGACTAGATCCGAATACATTCAATTAATATTTTCAGATATAGGTCAAATATGTATTTTGTAAACTTGGTTCATCGTCTACTTTGTCGTTTGTTTGATTTTACTACTTGATAAGCAATCATTACTTTTGAACAAATATTATGGCCTGAAACAGCGTTATCTTCTCTTTTCCCCATAATAAATATTTTAAGGACAAAAGCTTTCTTTATGACTTTTTTGTTTAGCAAGCATATCAATGAAAATATATGAAAAAGTTAATTAAGTATCCTAGTATTACAATTCGCAAAATGAAGTGTACAGTTGGTACATAGGAAAACGTCATGTAAGTATCAATTATTACAACAGCTTCTTAATTTTAGAAATACTTGCAACTTTTGAGTTTGTTTGTCAACTCTGACTGCACTTGACAGTGCCGATGACGGTGAAACACAAAAAATAGCATATTATGCTCATAATCAATATTTTACTCAATGGTGAAAACTGTTACGTATGTATCATTTTATTCGCTATTATCATATTTGCTGGTCGAAAACATCTCTACTTAATTTCGTACATGATTCTTAAATGCAAAAATTGTCTTTTATTCTCCTATATTGCATTTCTAGAGGATCATTGGTACTTTACACATTTCAAGCCTAATCAATTTTAAGCAAGAGAAGTCGAAATAGTGTGAAATTTACATCTGATGCCGTATGTATATGCTAGATATTACAAAATCTTTAAATCATTTGAACCAAAATCTTAGACTAGTTCTCTCTATCTCTCTTTATGGCATTTCTAAATAATTCTCTGTCTTTTGACTACTGTAAAAAGCATTTAAAATTAATGAAAGAGCATAAGAACTGATCGATACATACGTAACGTGCGTTACAATCAACTACCCAGGATTTGGTAAGATATTTGAAAGCTATCTTCAACCACGTTTAAAATAATGCATCTACGGATTTGTCTGTCACATTCTACTTTATTTTCATCATGACATTTAAAAACTCTGTTAGCTACATATCGATTTAAAAAAAAATCATGTTTAAAAAAAACATTAGTTGTAATTCAGTAATAGATATATCTATATTTCAAGTGAATTAGGGAAATTAAAAAAGAAATGGCGCGGTATCAATTATGCAGTCTGTAAAATTATATATACCTTCGAAAAAAAGAGACAAATTGTTTTTCTATTGAATGCAACTCGACTAAAACTTGAGCTGAGCCAAATTAGATACATACGTAACGGCATGTTACGTAGGTATCATGATGTTTTATCATATTTTGTGATTACTTATTAATGTGAGTATGTATACATTATGTTTACCTTTACAGGTATGAATATGTATTATAGGATGACATACTATTCGATGAAATATCGTATAGAAATAAACATAAGCCAGCTCCCTTTTAGAGCACAATCTACAAAACAGCCATTGAATCAGTACAACAGCTGTAGTCTTTGAATCTTCCCTGCAATCAGCTTCTAAGGTCATAATCCAATGTGTACTAACAAATGATACCCATAATTGGGTATGGCGAACATTAAATCATTAAATCTATGACATTCGCGTTATGTATGTATCCGTTACGTAGGTATTATTCAAGTATTTGATCAAGCAGTATATACTTGTAAAGAAACAAAGCCATTATATATTCGGTAATATCAAGTCTTCTATTGTAAAGCAACGATATGTTAAAGGCACTATTTCATGATGTCTGCACTGAATGATTTAAGTAAACGTAACGTAAGTATCGCCTAAAAAGTAACCGACCACTGTTATGAATGAAAATGCGACTTTTCTTTACAAAACATGAAAAATTATAAAAAGTTTCAGAATAATATGTAATTGTACCCTTTCCCCTTATTTTAAATGTATACACGTCATGTTTATGTCCAACTATGTGCTATATAAAACGGTTATTGTATTGTTGTTACGTAGGTATCAATTAATACATCGGCGACATGCTATTTTATGAATAAAAAAGAACAAAAACCAACTTGAGTGCTATAATGTCGTCGATAATTTGGAGGACGGTGCTGCAATGAAGACATATGAATGCACATTGTAGACTAACTTAACATATATGTAAAGATAATTTATGTACTTCACATTGGTAATTGCCGGCGACAGTAACGTATGTATCGTTTTTGCTATTTTGGAGCTTAGTATCTCATTATGTTATATGTCTTTCGCAAATGATGGTAACAGATATTGATACATCTAGGTAGGCTTTTGAAACAATGATAGTAATATTGTACTTCTTTCTTTTATTTTTTTTTTAAATCACACGGCGACATGTTATTTATCGAATTGCACATTATTCCTGAGAATCAGTGTGGAATATTATTTAGAAATTTATACACAACATGAAGAATAGGATATTTTCATGATTTATTTAACTAAATTAGGAGAATTAAAGTAACTTAATTAATAATATAAAACAATCCGCTGTACACATCATATAATATTATACTCTAAATACAACATTGACTATACCAAGCTTAAAAAAAAAATACAAAATATAAAAAAAGAGAAATATCTATATATAAAAATAAAAAAAAAATCTTTGGCGTTCTTTGGGGCCACTCATGTATCAAAACCTTATCATGAATTAAAAACTTTTTATTTTTATTATTTTGAAGCCGAGCTGATCTCAGCAAATCTACTATATTTAAATCTACCTAAAACCGACCCCGGGATGATCCCTGCGGGCAAGAAACATAAATTAAACAAGTGGCCTGGGGTTGATCCCGGCATGCATATGTACTTAAACCGATGACCTTGGGCTGATCCCTGCAGGCATACTTGAAACAAATGGCCCAGGGCTGATCCCTGCGGGCATCTAATTAGAATTGCAGAATATTATAAGACCTATACATATACAAACAAATAAAAAAAATGAACCTACTACACAATGAATTGGGGGCAAATAATTCGCCAGAATTACAACATACTACAGATAGAATAATATTAAAAGAAAAAAAAAGAAAGAATGTTTAATGATAATACATGAGCAGCCCCAATTATGCATAGTGACTGCAATATGAAAAAACATTGTAAGTAAGACCGGGATAAGCAAAAAATGGTGCAAATATACAATTAAAAAATAGGCACATTAATAAAGGCATAGAATAAAGTCTAATTAACTCTCAGCTATGTAGCAGATTCGTGTATATACGTATGCAACCCATATAATCAGCAAGCCAAGGATATTTTACTGCGTGATTAAATGAAATTTTTGAGTCCCTGAGTGTAATTATGAAGCTAAAAGCCAGGAATAAGACAAAGAAGAAAAAAATACGACTGTTTATACAGGGGGAGGGGATGAAGCGGAAATCAAGAAAACTGTAACATAATTGACAAATGGATGGCGATGGTGGGGAAGGCGGGTGGTAATAAGAAAAACAACTTTTGATACAAAGTACGTAAACCACGCCGAATTTCTAAAATTACATTAAAACAATGAGCTGTTTTCTGCTTGGCCACACCACCTGACTATGACATATAACGATTCTTAAAATAACAAAACGAATAAATGAACGAGTGGGGAATGTAACGTATTATCATATGTTTAAGTGTTTCCCACGATTTACAAATCTTGGTATGCAGAGTTCTGATAATATCTCTTTCTCACATCCATAGTACCGATCCCCAGAACTTAGATGTTATCTCTATATTATATGTCTCTGTAGCATATGGTCAGTATATAGTTATTACCTCGATGTAGAAGAATAAACACGTAGAAATATACCACGCTCTTATCTTTTGTTTCTTCTTAATGAAACATAGTGGATCATAACAGGGAAGATAAAAAAAAAAAACATTGTGTATAAACTACAATTTAACAAGTTAAATACACATTTATACACAACATGAAGAATAGGATATTTTCATGATTTATTTAACTAAATTAGGAGAATTAAAGTAACTTAATTAATAATATAAAACAATCCGCTGTACACATCATATAATATTATACTCTAAATACAACATTGACTATACCAAGCTTAAAAAAAAATACAAAATATAAAAAAAGAGAAATATCTATATATAAAAATAAAAAAAAAATCTTTGGCGTTCTTGGGGGCCACTCATGTATCAAAACCTTATCATGAATTAAAAACTTTTTATTTTTATTATTTTGAAGCCGAGCTGATCTCAGCAAATCTACTATATTTAAATCTACCTAAAACCGACCCCGGGATGATCCCTGCGGGCAAGAAACATAAATTAAACAAGTGGCCTGGGGTTGATCCCGGCAGGCATATGTACTTAAACCGATGACCTGGGGCTGATCCCTGCAGGCATACTTGAAACAAATGGCCCAGGGCTGATCCCTGCGGGCATCTAATTAGAATTGCAGAATATTATAAGACCTATACATATACAAACAAATAAAAAAAATGAACCTACTACACAATGAATTGGGGGCAAATAATTCGCCAGAATTACAACGCCAATTGAGCGATTTTAATGAGTGAAAGCCCCCAAGAAATAAGTGTATATAAAACCTTATGTAATACATTGTACGTAAATAATTGTGAGAAATAAAAAATAGCTTGACAGTAATGATAGTAATACCGTACATGTACGTAAGTTTATCAATATGACTAAATTGGAGGTGGAAAACATAATTATGTAAACACCTAATACCTGCAAAATTGTTATATATTTATAATTGATAGGGAAAAGAAAATCAAATTAACATGAGTCAAACAAAGTCATTAGATCGCATGATATCAAGACAGGCACATCTTTGATTGAGCATCCCTCATTATTTCCTTATCAGTGCGTATGTATCGTATATAGCATTCTGATTGCCATCTACCTAGGGTTCTAATCACGTGGTCTTCAACACCTGCAGCTGCTGCAGAAGTAGCAGCTCCTATTCTAAAAGAATGACCCGAAAACTCATAATCATTAAAACCTAATCTCAGCAGAATGTGTCTTAAATATGAGATAAAAGTTTGTCTAGTTAACGGTACAAGGTGAAATTCACTATTAACGAATAACGGAGACAAAGCAGATGCTCCTTGCGAAATTCTTTTATCTAAATACTCGAGCATTGTCTGAATAGGTTGAAGTTCGTTCTCATAAACAAAAATCTTTACACCTTTCTTGAATGGGTCTGTTTTAGATGATTGTAAGAAGAGTGAAAATGATTTCTTATCAGATGCAATTTCGACATTTTCAATTTTTATGTACTGTTTACTACTGTCTGAGATAACTGTATATTCTCCACATCGTAAAAAGGCAAAAAATGCAACTTTGAAAACACACTGCAGCATTAAATCTGTAAAGGGGGCAAAATCCCCTGTAGTGAGACAAATACACGTAGCTTTCAAGATGAAAGCAGTAATAGGTAAGCGAGCTATTGATATATTTGACTGAGACTTCTTAATTCCTCTCAATATGTATTGCAGTCTAGCATCATCCAGAGATGGAAATATTATATTGTATCTTAAATAGAAAAATCGAATACCAGACAAATACAATTTGATAGTTTCAAATTTCAAATTGAGAACGCTTTGACAATGAGTAACAAAATATATCAAAATATTTATGTCTACATCAGGCAATGCACCACTATGACTAAAGATAGAAATTCTCCTCATCTGAAGGAGAGTGAGGAAACATTGTAATGCCGAAGAGTAAGTCCTTCTAGTTGATTGGCTTATTGATCCCTCCCACATCTTGTCAACCGAAGTAATTAAGTCATCAACAGCTGATTGTGCGGTACACATGGTGTAGGATTAGCGTCTGCTCTTGGTGCTAACTGACGAAATCTGGTCATCTTTAATGTATAGGTAGATAGCGAAGGAGGTGAAATGACGAGACTTGAACGCTTACTGTTGACAAGAGAAAGGTACATGTGAGGGTCCAAGGTCGTAGAGAAGGTCTCCAGTTGAAATGATATGAAATACAAAGACGTATGCTATTGTTAGGAGTTTCTTCGAAAGTCAACATTAATAAATCCATCACCAAATTCAAGAAACCATGAAAAATCGATGGTAAAATAGATACATGTATCGTACCTGAATCTGTATAACGCAAAGTATGCATCATGAAAGATCATTGTCTGAAAATACTGAGAGAAAATCCTACAACATCGCTAGATTATGAAATTAATTGAAGGAATTGAGATCCAAAACATATTCTTAAATATTTTATGAATCATTCTTAAAAGATTTGATGTAAAGATGTAATTCTAAATGTGCATATTCAAATATTTCCTAGCTTAAATTTTCAATAGGTCTGTTACCTTTAGCTGAATTCCAGAAAGAGGTCGCTCAAGGACCCGTATGTAAAACATGTGCTTTGTGACGTGTACTGATGACGTAGTACATAGGGGTTCAAGCTTGGAGGTCGATGTATGAAAAGCGAGGTAACTCGCACAGCCACGTACGAAAGGCCACATATAAAGAAATCTATTTGCGAACTAGCGTCTTAATAGATTTTATTAAAAGCGTCGGTTATATCGGTCTTCATTAGCCAAGCCCCTTTTCCGAGACTTTTGATGATCTTGATCGCGTCGTCAATGGTAACATAATTTAAAGAAAAATCTTGCTTATCGATTAAGTCGTTTAAACTGGGATTACTTTCATTGTCATGTGGCATTGACAAATCGACGATAAGTCGTTTTTTTCCCGAGTATTTTCCCTCAGCTACACCAATAGGGTTGATACGAAACAGACTGTATGGATTTTTTGAAAAAGGGCCGATAAGAAAGCCTTTCTGAAGTTCTGACTCCACCAACTCATCTACTATTTGCTTTTGAGAATTTGCAGAACGGAGATTACGACACTCGTATGATTGCGATGGAATGTGACGTATACCTGTATGAAATCCACTACGTAAACCGTTGATAAGGTAATTAGTGAATATTTTATCTGGGTGTTCACTCAGAAATATTTCCAATATGTCTGTGTTTATGGGAGTTTTAATACCGACATGATAGTCTATTTCCTCAGAGCATTGGTCCCACTGCTCTGAGTCATTGATCCGTTTTTTGAATTGGGACACGTGTATTTAGGGTGTTCCCCTTTACAGTCGAGGCACACATGGGAGTTGTTGCAACGCCAAAGTTTACAACCTTTGTCGCCATTATAATTGTTACATATCTCCTTACCCGCGCAGAAAACCCGTTTCCTACCATATGTATCTCTCACCGAGTCCTGGTTCTTTTTCGCAAATTTATCATTGTCCTTAGTCAAAGGACAAAATCCAGTGGTATGCAAAGTGCTATTGCACAAAGAACAGGATGCGGCTCTCGTATTAGCAAAAATGTTACAGAATAATGAATTGTTCCGAATTGACCAGTCAACTAAAATATTATTGTACCTTAGATGCGCTGCAGCGGTGAGGCTAAACTGCTTATGGTATTCATAAAACCCTTTCCCTGGGTACCTTGTTGCCATTTCTACGATATCCCGTTCATAACTGTCCAGCTCGGCCCTTCTGGAGGGATACACCGAGCACATAACCGCTTTGTAGGTGCCAAAGGCTTGAATGAATTCCCCAATGGAAAGCATTTTATTCAAGCGAGGATCAGATTTAAAATTTTGACATGTCTGAGTTGACGGATTCGGATCCAGAGTATCAACAAAAGGGCCTGCATAATAGGGAATAAGCAATGATGCCAAATTTACATCCCTACCTTGGATGATTTGTTGCCGTAGTTGTGGTGAGACTGTTTCAACTGCGGGCAGGGATTCCATGCTATACCCAAATGGGCCTCTGGCATACTGTCCGACGTTTGAATTCGACGGGGGTTGCGCTGTCTGATGCTCACTTCCAGCAACCGCTGGTATCTGGTTCCTAAAGGCCGAAAATGCACTTGCAATGGTGAAGGAACCAGAGCCCGAACCTGTGAAACTACGAGACTCGACACTCGGGGCTGTAGGGGCACTATGACAAATCTGGGTCCTCCAAAATTTCTATTTTCCAAAGTATGTACCTTCGTACTGAGGGACGTTACGGTTTCTTGTAGATTGGAAACTGTATTTGATAATCTTGTCACTATATCAATGAGCGTGCCAGTTCGGTTGTCTTGCATGGCGCCACTGTAATTTAAGTTTTCCACGACGCCATTGTTATTGTCGTTTGAGGAATTGTGGGTCGTAACACCAGCTCTGGTTTCCTCCAAAAGTCGCACTAATGTCATCCTGCGGGTATTTGACGGTGGCACCACACCATGTTTTTGTAATTCTCCTCTTAATCGCACTATTGACCAATGACCGGCAGTTCTGGATCGTGATCCACAGTCGGTCTCACTCTGGAACGTCTCATGGGTGGCATTTTTTTTTTCTTTCTTTTTTTTTTTTTATATTTCAAATATTATTTCTTTCAACAGCGACAGTTCCAGTTTAAAAGTAATTCCCAAAGAACTAAATAGAACTCTTAAAGTGTTCCTTTCTTGAATTTGTTATTGTAAATATGTCCGAGTAATAATAAGAAAAACAACTTTTGATACAAAGTACGTAAACCACGCCGAATTTCTAAAATTACATTAAAACAATGAGCTGTTTTCTGCTTGGCCACACCACCTGACTATGACATATAACGATTCTTAAAATAACAAAACGAATAAATGAACGAGTGGGGAATGTAACGTATTATCATATGTTTAAGTGTTTCCCACGATTTACAAATCTTGGTATGCAGAGTTCTGATAATATCTCTTTCTCACATCCATAGTACCGATCCCCAGAACTTAGATGTTATCTCTATATTATATGTCTCTGTAGCATATGGTCAGTATATAGTTATTACCTCAATGTAGAAGAATAAACACGTAGAAATATACCACGCTCTTATCTTTTGTTTCTTCTTAATGAAACATAGTGGATCATAACAGGGAAGATAAAAAAAAAAAAACATTGTGTATAAACTACAATTTAACAAGTTAAATACACACAAAATGGTCATCAGAAACAGTTATTGATACTTTAATTTTTATTGATTTCGCTCCTACAAACTAGTTTTTTTGCACAATTCATTCCTATAATTCCGACTCTGAACTATGTATTTACATAATATTTGTTTGCAAAGGATTCGTAATAGTTTATAATGTGACTTTTTATTTATGATGTCTTCGAAGATCTTATGTAATTGAGAACAAATCGACCTTCAAGTTATATTTCTTTCAGTTTTATGTGCTTACTGAAAACAAAAATACAAAAAAATGAAAGTAGAGGATAATTTAAGGTAATAGATGTAAAATGAACGAAACATGTCAAAAATATTGAAAGTATGTGTATAAATTATTTCATATTTCTCCATCGCTTTTGATGTTGCCTAATCTTTTGTAGCATGATGGTTGTTATCAGAAAAAGGATTTTTTCCTTAGGGTCGATTATAGGAGTTATCTCCCCTTGATAGAGAAAACTTTGAAATTAATTGCGGATTATCTAAACGGTGAACTTGAGGTTTTTCTGTGAAATTTAATAGACATTATTTTTTATATTTTTTCATCCATCCACATTTGGACCCCTAGCATTTTCATGGAAAATATGGCTCAAATATTAGTTTTTTCGTAGACTCTATTGTAAACTTTGAGGGCGGATAACTCATAAAGGAATGATTTTTTTCAAAAACGAATTGGTGAAACTTTTTCAATAATTATTCTTATTATAAACACGTCATTAGTAACAAAGTGAACCAAGTATCCCTCATTATATATCTAATGCCTTAATCAAATCAAAATATCATGGAATCGTCGAGTGAATCTAAATATGAGAATGTCACCATATAATGCTGCATGAAACAGGAAAATAAATTCCGGAAAAGTTACACTTTGTTGTCCCCCGCTTTCGCGAAAGCGCGGGGACATTAAAACCGGTTCGTCCGTCCGTCTGTCCGTCTGTCCGTCTGTCCGTCCGTCCGTCTGTCCGTCTGTCAGTCGGTCACAAAAACTTTAACCTTGTGCATAACTTTTGAATGGTATGTGATAGGGCTTTGATATTTCACATGTATATTCCTTGTGACAAGACCTTTTCATGGATACCAAAATTTTTGACCTTGTGACCTTGACCTTGGACTTTGACCTACTTATTAAAAACTTTAACCTTGACCATAACTTTTGAATGGTAAGTGATAGGGCTTTGATATTTCACATGTGTATTCCTTGTGACAAGACCTTTCCATGGATACCAAAATTTTTGACCTTGTTACCTTGACCTTGGACTTTGACCTACTTATTAAAAACTTTAACCTTGACCATAACTTTTGAATGGTAAGTGATAGGGCTTTGATATTTCACATGTGTATTCCTTGTGACAAGACCTTTCCATGGATACCAACATTTTTGACCTTGTGACCTTGACCTTGGACTTTGACCTACTTATTAAAAACTTTAACCTTGACCAGAACTTTTGAATGGAAAGTGATAGGGCTTTGATATTTCACATGTGTATTCCTTGAGACAAGACCTTTCCATGGATACCAAAATTTTTGACCTTGTGACCTTGACCTTGGACTTTGACCTACTTATTAAAAACTTTAACCTTGACCATAACTTTTGAATGGTAAGTGATAGGGCTTTGATATTTCACATGTGTATTCCTTGTGACAAGACCTTTCCATGGATACCAAAATTTTTGACCTTGTGACCTTGACCTTGGACTTTGACCTACTTATTAAAAACTTTAACCTTGACCATTACTTTTGAATGGTAAGTGATAGGGCTTTGATATTTCACATGTGTATTTCTTGTGACAAGACCTTTCCATGGATACCAACATTTTTGACCTTGTGACCTTGACCTTTGAGTTCGACCTACTTATTAAAAACTTTAACCTTGACCATAACTTTTGAATGGAAAGTGATAGGGCTTTGATATTTCACATGTGTATTCCTTGTGACAAGACCTTTGCATGGATACCGAAATTTTTGACCTTGACCTTTGAGTTCGACCTTCTTTTCAAAAAACTATAACCTTGTCCATAACTTTTTAATGGAAAATGATAGCCTAAGGGCTTTCACATTTCACATGTGTATTCCTTGTGATGAGACCTTTCTGTTTGTAATAACATTCTGACCTTGTGACCTTGTCCATGGAGGTTGACCCACATTTAAAAACTTCAACCTCGACCATAAGTTTTTGATGGTAATTTAAATCATAGGTCTTAAATATTTCACATGTGCATACCTTTTCATAAGCCCTGTCCCTTGGAAACAAAACACAAGTTTGGACCTTTTGACCTTTTCTTGGAGTTAATCTTTCATATTTAGAATGTTGATAAAATATGAGATATATTATTAAAACCTAAGAATGGGGGGATGTCTGTAAGCATTTCTTTAAAGACAGACACCCAAAAGCGGGGGACCACAATTCCTTGAATTTGATTTTTCATGTTATAATGAAGATTTCCGAGATGAGACAAAATGAGGAGTACTTTTTGAAGAATTATTTCATGTATCGAAGATAAAATGTATGTGAACTTGATTCAAACAGAAAGGGTCAAATAAGAGTTCAACATTCTGCTGTGCATAAAATTAAAGATGAAATTCATGGTGAATGTGATGGGTACAAATAAAAAAGTCTTTAAGCATTTGAGAAATATTTACAGTTCATTGAAATGATGTTTGTCTTTATAAATCATACATAGTTTTCATTTATAAAAGTTTAATGCAATACGGTATAGTCTACTGTTTTTTTCCTCTTAATGTGTTATCGTTGAAATAACATTTTCAGATATTCTAGTATGTTACTACACAATTAATCAGTTTGATGAACTACACTAGGCAAGGTTTATTTAGAATTTACAAATGATTATGAAAAAAAAAGAACAGGTAAGATTCTTCAATGCGACACAAGTGCTCATGCAGCTGTTTGTCATAAAAGAACACATTCAAGTCCAAAAACAAAACATTCATTGCGACCATTATCGAGCTGTACCTATATTTCATTTGTATCTCCCATTGATATTTGTGTATTCCATATATCCTTAAGGTGCAGCAACCCCTCCCACAAAAACAGTAAAACAAAGGAGAGGATCTCCAACAACAACAGGCTGCAGCACCCACAGCAAAACCAAAAAAAAAAAACACCCAATGCAAAAATACAAAGCAGACCAGCACATAAAGAGACGCATAAGGGACAAGGAACGTCAACGCACAACACAGAAACATCAAACACAAAGGACCACACATGAACCAACGAGACCAATGGGCAACCGGTGCCGACTTAGGACGGCCATCTGCCTCGGAAATAGCTGAAGGTGTGGTTATCCTGGATTACGTGCGCACAACCATCCCGCTTTTCCGATTACTCAGAGGTCTCGAAGAACGTACAATTGTGGTGTAAAACAACCTCCTCACTGTCAGATGACCACACACAAACAAGACCGCAAAACGCAGGGGCCCAAGCAACACAGATGAATATGTAAAATGGATATCCAAAGAAGGCGTACGTAATACAGTCCGTGCTCTGCCGGCTGTAGTGAGCTCATGTATGTTATCACCCGAGGAGTCCGACTGACATTGAGAGAGGACAGGTGGTCGGGACCCTGTCTTCTCTAAAGAGGTTTGGACAGGGCCCGTCATGGAGTCCCGTCGTCACAGTCAGTCAGAGTGCAAGTTTTAAGAATGCGCTGGTACAAGACTAGATTGGTCAAGTACCAAGCTTAGTGTCCGTCTGGTGACATTAGTATCATATCCACGGTATAAAAGGGGTTTGATGATTCTGACGCATTTCGATAGTGATGTTGTCTATCTTTGATCCTTCTTATCTTGTTCATTATGTCACCATAAAATGCAGGTTGTGAAATACCCAAAGTAATATACTCTGTTGCCTGTATTTCAGAAGAAGTTGACAATAATTTTTGTAAAATTTCCAGAAAGTCTGTACTAGTTTGTGAGAGCGAAAACCTTGTCCCAAAAGTTTCTTGGTAATATGGAAATCCAAAACATCAGTACATGCTCTAGCATACCGGATGAGCTGTGAAATATAGATTCCATAGGACGGTAATCTAGGAACATCACCGTCAAGCAAGGGGAAATTTACTATTTTAATCCAAAATCATCTCTTTTGTCAAACACACTTGTTTGGATTTCTCCATTAACAATGTTGATATTTAGGTCCAAAAATAGTGTTTCTGTCTTTGAAACGTTTGCCTTGTTTAGAATCAATTCTTGTGGATAAATAACATTATATACTTTTCAAAAACAGGATTGTTGATAGTAAGAATATCATCCAGGTACCTAAAGTTTCAATGAAACATTTCACATTATCATCATTTTTTCTTTGCTTTGAAGATTTAGGATAAATTCCTTTTCATACGTATACAAAAATGAATCTGCAACAAGAGGCGCACAATTAGTGCCCATAGGAATCTCTACAGCCTGCTTGTAGAGTTTCTCACCAAATCTTACATAAATATTGTTCAAAAGGAAGGACAAGGCAATACACAGGTTACCACATGTCCATTGAATGTCACTTTAATAACTTCTAAAAATGGTCATGGTTATACCCCACGCATATTTGACCTTTCTAGTATTACACAATGAAACATATGTATAACAAATATCAAATCGTCAGAGGGAAGTACCATGTAAAATGGAAGGATGATATACTGCGACAATATATGCCCCTAAATACAATAAATAGACACAAAAGATGAAAACCAAAAACAATTCAAGACATTAGTGCGGTTTACAGGCTAGCTCTAGAAAAAGTATTGACATCAAGCTTCAATATTATAAGCATAAAATTATCCATCTTTTACTGATGTAATTATCTGATGCCAAAACAGTTCTTGGCCACAATCGTCCTCCGTCCACTTTGCATAAGTTGTCGTTTTAACCAATGCACGGATTTCCCTCTTGATCCATGAATTATCCACCTCCTGTCGCATGATGATCAGAGGTACACTCGCCTCGTTGTTCAGCCATCGATCCTGTGCTATAAGCAATTCAAAATTACACCACTTACTTTGGTTGAAATTTTGAGAAATTACGGCGAACACTCGCTTACTGTTTGCTATACATTCCACTATGTTTTCGATTATTGATTTTCCTGGTTGAAAATCACGTGGGTGAATACAAACCCTCAGATTATTCTCATTTTCTAGTTTCGGAAGCAATATATCATGAACAAAGTCACTATCTTCCTCCGGGTATATCACAAAAGCATCGTAGGTAAAATCTTCTCTGTCTCTGTTTATTTGTCTTGGTTCTTTATAACGCCATAAATAGATGAAATATCGTATTTGCCATCGAAATCTATATAGAGTTAGAACCACAAGGAAGACGAAAACGAGGCTCAAGGTAAACGAGATCATAGCAATTGCTATAACAGACTTTTCTTTGCAGTCTTCGATACTCAAGTCAAATTGAGAGAGCAGCTGTCCTTTCCGTTTATCTGGTGACCGACACACGTACTTTTGAGGGTATTCATGAAAAACTATGTGACTCTGTCTTAAAGTATCCCTAAACCAGAGTAGATCACACGTACAAGCAAATGGATTTCCTGTCAAGTCTAGAATATGAACTGTTCTCCAAAAGAATTCTGGAAATGTGTTTGGTCCTACATATGTAATTCCATTTGCGTCAAGTTGTAACAGTTTTATTTGTAATGCGTTTGAAAATTGACCATCTTTTAATTGAGCAATGCTATTGTGAGATAGTGATAATTCTTCTAATATTGGAAACAATTTCAAAAATGAGTTTGGAACCTTATACCATCCAACATTTATCAAACGAAGAATTCTTAGCTTTGATAAACCACCCAAAAGTACCTTGATTGCAACTTCCGACACGGGAATTTTATTTTTGGACAAATCTAGGATTTCTAGATTTGTACTGTTCTTTACAGAAGCTTTTCTGGCTTTTGGAAGTGGCCTAAAATTATAGCTATTGCCTTGGAAAAGAAATTTGGTCAAATTTGGCAATGAGAATGCTCCTTCGTTGATAGAAATAACATCTTCTTTTAAGTCATTTAAATGTAAATTTGAAGGCCTTGAAGTGCTTTAAAAACAAACTGCGAAAAGCGCCGTATTTTATTACCACTCAGTTTCAAATAATTCAAAGTATTTAAACAATAAAAAGAAGACTGTTCGATATATCCTATTTCATTTTGGTCAAGATGAAGGGACCTTAACATTGGTACTCTGGTTTTATTTAATGACGAGCAAAATTTTGGAACTCTTTCTAATTTATTTCTATTCATTTTAAGCTTCTTTATCTTATTTGGCAGATTTAATGTGTCACAGATTCGTATCTTGTTGTTTTCCATATCCAAGAAATCAACGTGCTGTAATTCTAGGAAAGCCGTATAACATTCTTCAAGTATATTATAGGATATAGTGAACTTTCTTACATTATTCAATCCTCGAAGTGATCCTTTTGAAAGATCTTTGATATGATTATTTCGTAACGAAACTTCATTAACTGGTATACCATTGATCCCTGCAAATATCTCCAAGGACATTTCTTTGCTGACCAAACCTGTTTTACTTAAGTTTATGAACGAAAGATTCCCTCTTCCTAAACTCGAAAAAGAAGATTTTAATGAAGTATAATTCATGCGTCGGTTTGCCTCTAAATCCAAGGATTTCAAGTTTTCTAGGTCGACAAACGTGTCATTATCAAAATTGATAATTTCGGAACCTCTCATTCTAAGTTCGGACAGATACGTTGATGATATATTACAAAAGGTACTTCTTCTCAAGCGGGGAAAGAAATTATTGTCTAACGTTAGTTTTCGGACGTAACTCGGGATTGCCGGAATATATGATAATTTCTTTCCTTTATTTGAACAAACCATAGTTTCCTTTTTCTTACTGCATTTGCAAAGATTTGGACAAACGTCATATTTTCCATTGTTGTGTACAATTCCTAAGAGAAGACACTTGCAGTATCAATGGGAAAACGCTGATAAGGGACATGACACGCATATTGGTGTAAATGCAATGCAATATACCTGAAAGAAGATGATTATAAATTATAATAAAGTAAGTGCTGTGTTCCTCGGATCACTATGGCACTAAACACTGGTATAGAAATAATCCTAAAATATCTGAAATAAATCTACACCGAATTTCATTAAGTGAATGTTGAACATAAAACTTAACATCAGAATCCATGAATCATGATAAGTGGACATACAGAACAATGGATAATAAACATCTATACATATATACTAATTAATAAAGATACATTCAGTAGAATTTGACATAAACACAGCAGGAAACCGCATCATCCAAATGCAAAACACAGAGTAGAAAAGCACAACAATAACACAGAAGTGATCCAACTCTTTACCTTCATGAAGAATTTTTTAAACCAATTTTCAATGCACCAGACACATGTTTCGGTAAGTAAGTCCTCCTTGAAACAAAAGGATAAAGCAGACAAAACAAAAAAGTCCACACCAAAACCCTATATATTGAACTACATTTTTGTATTATTCTATGAAAAGAAAGTCAAGATAATACACTTCATCCATGATCCTAACGAATTGTCTCTCTGTCTGTCTGTCAGTCTGTCTGTCTGTGTCAGGGTGTGTCCGTGAGGGTGTGTCTCTATGTGTGTGTGTGTGAGGGAGGGTGTGTTTGTGTGTGTGTGTTTGTCTGTCTGTCTCTCCGTCCGTGTGTGTGTGTCCATACCTCCTGTATCCTATTTCAGAATATTATCATATTATGCACGGATATTCACTCAGACTTATCCTTCGGAACATAAGGTCATTCATAAAAGAAAAAGGTCATTTAGGAGCTAAACATTGCCTTTTGTATTAGCTTTTGAAGAAATTCATTGAAAATCGGATTGCTTGGAATTAGTCCAAAAGATACATAGATAGTTAGAAATCCACTGTACATGTAAATATGATGACAAAAGAATTACGCATGTTTTGCCCAAGTTAGAGAAGCACGTTCTGTCAGGGGCTATACAAATTTGTTATACTCTCAGTCCCTTAAATTACAATTGTAATGCAATCTCAAATACTCAGTAACATGCCTGAAATTTAAATGACCCAATTTCAATAGGTGAACACGTTTGAACTACTTGGCGAGTGTCACTGCTGGTGGACCAAGAGTCCCCGAGGGCACATGTAGCCAAGTTCGATCAACTTCGGTTGATCGTCTGTCTCTTCAACGCATTTGAAATTTTCTGTTCCAAAATTTCTTGAAATTTCTCAAACGTGGGTCCTGTAGCATCATATCCCACCCATTCTGCTACGTCTTTTTGGTACATTTTTGGACATAATAATTTTCATACTTTTTGGCCGTATTACATTGTTTAGACTGAGGATCACTGATGAGGGTTTAGTACCCGAAACGTGCATGTCTGGTCCATGCTGTAAATTTATCAGATTTTAAATGATGCTATTGAATTTAAAGACGTTTAACGTACTGATAATCAATCAAAGCAATATGGCGGATATCGAAATCGCCGAGGTAAACTTGGATCGACATGCCCTTTCAAAATACAGAAGGGCTTTACACTTCATTAGAATCAATTAGAAGTATAAAAGAATATAACAAATTAAAAATCGCCTTGGTTTTTTTTCAAGTAATCCTATTGTATACCATTATAGCACAGATGAAAATATGTTCTTGAAGTCCCATGAGTAATAAGAATTATCTGGTAAAATTAGTCTCAGACTGGAAATTAAATGACACATGTGGTCTATCGCACATTGAAGCCTACCTGCATAGGCATGAATGATTTTAAATTATAACGATTCGTTGTTGTTATGAATAATATGAATTTGCACTTTATGCAAAGACACAAAGAATGAAAATAAAGAGATAAGACCATTTGGCCCATCCTTTTTTGAAATCCTACATCCCCCACTGGTGCCAGAGGCATAGTATGCTTAAATAAATGATAAATTTCCGCCAAATTTACATTGCACAATTGTATTATGTCTGTAACACAGCGTACGGTATACAACGCAGATATTATTAGTCAAGTTTCCTTCCTATCTGTGTTGCAGTAATCTATACTGCAAATGAGTACATATAGGTTACGCAGCAATGACAAGGGATATATTTTGTTCTATATCTGAAAATATGTGGTTAATTCATACTTGGACAAGTTTATTCCCCCTCATGTATTCTTTATTTTCTTAATTATCAAGATTAATTCCTTAATAGATTCCTGGTTTGATCGAGTATGGTGTGAACATCACATTTGAGTTCTCAAAGCGCAGTCATCCAGAGCGTCGTGTATTCATGTCGAATGTACTTGGTTCGACTTGAATTCCAGCTCAAGGAGGGGAACATGCATGTAACCTATATTTATTCTGAAATCTGCTGCAAATTCATCTTATCTTAAATGACAAATATGGATAATGACCATATCCCAGTATACAGCACAAAATCGATAATTCAGAAAATCAGAAACCGAAGGCATACAAAATCCGAATAAAACAGGAACCAAAGCAAACAAACAAAAACATCCACCATATGAAAAGATGCGAACTGCCGATATGGGAGTGAGACCAGGTGCCCAGAAAGAGTAAGCATCTCCTGCTTAAATTGCATGCAACACCCGCCGCTTCGTTTCGGTAGAACTGTCACATCCGGTTACTTCAATTTCGGAAGACATAGAGTACAATTTTTGGTTGGATGGTTCAAATGGTCTATGACAGAATAGCATCCACCATTCTGAAGAGTGGGACATCATAGTGTATGACGAGTTCCCCATATCGACCGTAGAACTTCCTCAGTGACGATGTTAGTCGGTCACAAACATATCCCTGAATGAGAAGCTTATCTGAAAGACGCCTAGCTCTTAGAACAAAATCCGTATATTTGGTACTTGCTCTAGCATAGCGTATCAACTGAGATGTTGCTACTCAGAAAATGAAAGTTTGTTATGCTGAAATTGAAGTCGTCACTTTCGTCATAGAGTGAGATGTTCATGTGACCATCAGTGTCGTAGGACAACATTATGTCCAAATAGGATGCTGAATTATTTGTCTCTGTAGTTTATTTGACTTCAAGCTCCGAAGGATATATATTGCTGAGGTAATCCGCGAATTTGGATTATTGATGGACAACGCATCGTCTATGTATCTGTAAGTGAAGTTGAAGTCAGAAGCTAAGTTTCTTTTCCCTTCAGAGACCAAAGATTGAATGAATCGGCTTCGTACGAGTAAAGGAAAATGTCGACAAGGAGTATGATGATATTGGATTTGAAGACGTTTTACATACGTATGTGAAAATTAAGGACGATTATGACAACATGCAGATTTTTCTACATGCTAGATATGCATGGCATACGGTTTTGCATGTTGATATTATTTTTTTGCATGTTACCCTAACATGAAAGTTGTTGTAATTATTTTCCACGTTACCGAAATAATCTCCATTATGACATACCGGGTAGTAATGTGCATCTTAGCAAAATAATACGTCCCTGATTAGAGTACACTTAAACATGCGGGTATAATGATTAATGTTACAAGCTATTTCCCTTTTCTCAATTTATTTGATCATGCAAACCTAGGAATGAATAGCATTCGAAGTGAGATCAGGTGCCCGGGGAGAGTCAGCGTCTCCTGATTGCAAGCAACACCCGTCGCAATAGCTCCAAAGAAACTTGTCTAATTCGGTGATTGTCTCGATGTACATATTGATGTACATATCAGGTAAATAGAGAGGTTGAGCAAACCCAACTTGTACGTGTACGTGAACTTGTACGTGTATTTACACGTTATTTATTTACACGTTGACGTAATGCTGTTGAGCAGATGTCACAACGCGTACTGGTACGTGTAAATCGTACATCTGTTTTTGTGACGTAATTTATCTTTTGTTTACAACTGCGTATTCGTCAAGAACTTGGCGTCTAGATTCTAAAGGTAAGAGGCATTCAGCAAAGACGGTGAATTAATTTTTCTATTCAAAGTAATCGGATGTATATAACATAAAAATTAAACTTCAAGAATAAAATTTTTGGACAACTTTGAGGGTTCTTTTTAAAAATATGATACATTTTATTTGCAATTCCTTCTAATATTCAGAAAGTACATACGTTCCCGAATAAATTAAATATAGGTTTTCATAGGTTATCTGCATTCAGTTGCTTATAAAATCTACAAGTAATGATTAACGTGTACTTACCGCTTTACACGTTTTACCGAACGTGTAACGTGTAACACAGGTGCGTGGAACGCAAAATGTGATGACGTCATAAACAACTTTTTGACGTACGCGTACACGTACACGTACAAGTTCGGTTTGCTCAACCTCTCTAATATTTCTTGTTTGATGAAGATGACAGCCACTCAATTGCGATCAAGAATGTCATTGATCATTCTTGAAAGGGGGATCTGTTATGCTTTTACTATATCCCCGTAGCGACCACAGAACTTCCTAAATCGTGATTTCAGCTGTTGTGCAATATGACCATGAACAAATAGCTCACTTGCAAGCTGTCTGGCTCTATCGACGAAATCTTCATATTTAAAACATGCCCTATCAGACGCCATAAGCAGGAGAAGACGGAATGTTGCTACTCATGAGGCTACTGATCAAACTAAGAAGAGATATAGACCTTCGATTAAAATAAAATGTATATGTTTAAGTAAATAAAACAATCATACTGACCTGCTAATATATCTTGCGAAATAATGTGCAAGTATAGAGGGTCGGTGTCTGATTTATTATCTCTGGTGTATAAATTTGATAGAAAGGATACCAAGAGGAAGGAAATAAAGCTCATGAAATGCTATGTGCACTTTTGCAGGAAAGGAAATAAAAATGAAACTCATTCAATTGTCTTTTCATCCCTACATAAGGCCTATTTTAGATGATACACGTGAACATCATTTGAATACAACCCCCCCCCCCCCACTTCAAAAATGAAATTAATTCATTGCACACTATGTAACTTTAAATCAATCATTATCTGTTAATTTGTAGTCATTACAGTTATGGTTAGGGTTAGGGGTTATATTGCCTTCTTGTAATATTTTTCTTATTTACGCATAGCCAGTACGTGTAATGTAAATAATCACTGTCCTGTTCACTAAATCCAGAGCACCCTGTTTTCCCGGTTTTCTCTAAAATATGATACTCTCATCTTCCAAAAAGATATCAAATTTATAGTACTCCTTTAGTCGTTACAGAAAATACCATTGTTTTGGCTGTACGTCAATTAAGTTAGAAATATGACTATAAATAAAATGTCTACGGGGATTTTCTGTAGTAAAATCGCTGAAAATGCGTGACGTCGGGAGCTTTGACGTTACTGTTTACTATTGTTGACACGGAGAACAATATTGCGGCGGATTGAAATTGACATGGAAATTTCCCGTAGACAGTCTATCTTTCATTTTGCGGTTTTAAGGCAGCTGATAGGGTAAGATGAAGTTAATTTCCAGTTACGACTAAAGGGGGTCAATTTTCGGAAAACATGATCTTTTTCGAAAATTCTTCAGATGACAGAAAAAATCGCCAAAACAGGGTTCTCTGGATTTAGTGAACAGGGCAGTAGTATTCGTTCGTTTTAGTGTGTTCCTTCTTGATTGGAAAATGCTTTGCATTGGTTAATGTTCACTTTTCTTTTAAACTATGTTGAGGAGATAATGTAGCATCGATGTACTTGTGCTTGTGCATTTGTGTGTTTTGTGTGTCTGCTTGTTTGTCATAATCTCATGTACAGTATGAAGAAGATGAAATCATCATCAACAACATGTCTCACAAGGAGAAACGGTTAAATCCTACTGATTTTCAATGTTAAATGTAAAACTTTAATGTCACTTTTGTTTTATCAACATTATGAACATTGAGAAAATGAAGCACTATCATAGGATCACCATGCCTTGCACAAAATTCCAAATTAAAACTAAATGGAGGCTTGCATTTTAAATCTCAAAGTTCAAGGCAATTGTGCCTTATGCTGGTTTAGGTGCAGGGTGGTTATGCTGGAGATCATTCCCTTTTCTTTAGATTTAAAGAACATAGTGGACGAATTAAAATCAATTAACCTTCGCCCTCCCCCAAACGGATAAAACAGTCAACAACACCGAAATCATTTGAAAACGTTACTATATCAACTATCAACTTCATTTTCGGAACTTTCGTCTACAAATACTTATATCAAAAGCAATGAAAGTCTCCCTAACATTTGGAGCAAACATAACTGTGACATTTTTTTTTTCATTCAACATCCCAATTCTGAATTGGATCTACCAACAATATACTGCATACCAAAACTGCAAAAGTCTCCATACAAATTTCGATACATTGCTAATTCTAGCAACTGCTCAACTAAGATTGTGTCTAAACATTTGACGTCAGTACTCACGACGATAAAGGAACACGCTAGCAAAATATTGTGAAACTGTTCTAAACAGAAATGATGTAATCTTATTTTGCTCTTTCATGGGATGTGAATGACAAAATGAAATCTAGAAATTGTCAAGACAATACGATTTCTTCATACGACTTTTCAAATATGTACACCACGCTTTCTCGCGACAAAATTAAAGATCATTTGTCCAAAGTCATTTATTAAACTGTGCTTTAATCGAGAGGGGAACACTTATATTTGTTCATCTGAATCAAAGGTTTCTTTTCCGCCACAGAATCACCGTAGCGCATCATGTGATATGAAAAAAATCTCTTGCATGGGAATCCCCTTTGGTAAACAAGGTAAATGCTGTCTAAATTTACATTATATGAATTTATGTTAGGCCTCTCAAACGATCATCGTTATAAATTATATGATGGTTATCTATTCTGGTCAAGAATAGAGGTATGTCCAGAGAACACTTGAACAGAAAGTTTTGTTTATTGACGTGCACCATATCATAACATGTAAACAAAATAGAAAATTTTCTCTTTAAGTGTTCTCTAAATATTCCTCTGTTCTTGACCAGAAAAGATTACTATCATATTCATAATAATGATGCTCATATGATAGGCCTAAACTAGTTTCATATGAAGTAGATTTAGACAGTATTTACCTTGTTTAATCGAAGGGGATTCTCGTGTAAGAGATTATATGCACATCACGTGATACGCCACGGTGGAATACAGATCATAAAAATCAAGGACAAGTAGTGACTTGTGTATTGCCTTATCCTTCCTAATGGACAACATTTATGTAAGATTTGATTAGAATCTCTACATGCAGGTTTAAATTTAAATGAAGAAATCGTATTGTCTTGACAATTTCTAGATTTCATTTTGTCAATCACATCCCATGAAAGCTTTAAATTTATCTGCTCTTAAATGATGCTAATGAATTTGAAGACGTTAAACATTGTAGGGATCCATATGAGTACTAATTGTGCGCCTCTTTTTTCAGATTTATTTATTTTCACGTATGTAAAAGAATTTATCCAAAATCTTCATAAACTAAGAAAACATGATGATTTGAAACGTTTCATTGTTACTTCTAGGTACCTGGATGATAGTCTAACTTTTGACAATCCTATTATTGAAAAGTATAAAAATGTTATTCACCCAAAAGAATTGACTCTAAGCAAGGCAAAACGTAACAAACACAGAAAAACATTTAAGGACCTAAATATCAAAATTGTTTATGGAGGGATTCACACAACTGTGTATGACAAAAGAGATGATTTTGGATTCAACATAGTAAATTGTCCTTGGCTTGATGTTTATGATGTTAATATTGAAATGTATGTTCTATAGTACCAATTTCACTGTACTAGACACGTGTTTCGGATATTTTAATCCTCGTCAGTAGTACTTCATGCCAAACAGTTCTTTTTAAATAAAGCCATAGTGAATTTTCCTGGCGCCATCTACAATACAAAGCTTAATTTCCTCTTGCCAAAATGGGTGGCTCCAAATTGTGTGTAAGGTTTATTCAGAAGCGTATTTAAGTGAAAAACATGGTCATAAATCGTTGGAGGGTAGGCACAAGGCGCTTTATTCTAAACAATACCGAAAAAAATTATGCCGAAACCCAGCTAAGGACATAGCTATGTAATGAGGGAGATATCCCTTCTTTTAGAAATTAAGGTGTAATTTGATGACAGAATTTTTATAATATATTTCGATGCAGTGCGTAAAAACTAGGTGAGCGATCTACATTTAACTGCTCATCCGATATGCTAGAGCATCTACTGATGTTTTGGATTGTAGTAGACATTTTCAAATTACGGAGAAACGTTTAGGTCAATGTTTTCGCTTTTACAAAGTAGTAAAGACGAACAACCTTGAAATTTGCACTTGATCTTGAATAATCTTCTACTGAACAACATATTGGCTGATAGATTTGAAGGACAAACTCAGATTTATCACGGATAGGCTAATTCAACTATTCATCAACGATTTCACGACTTTATTCAGTTGTCTGGATTACATACATATCAAAGCTCATCCGGTACGCTAGCATGTACTGATATTTTGGATTTTCACAGTAGAAATTTACAAGGTTTCCGCTTTCATAAGCTAGTTAAGACTTTCTGGAAATTTTACAAAAATTACAGTCAACTTCTTTTAAAATTCGGATCCATACACACAACAGAGTACATTACTTTGGGTATTACACAACCTGTCTTTTATGGTGATATGATAAACAAAATTAGAAGGATCAAAGGTAGGCAGCATAACCAGCGAAAATGCGTAAGAATCACCAAACGCCTTCTATACCGTGGATATGATCGTAATGTCACCAGACGGACACTAGGCTTGGTACTTGACCAATATATAGTCTTGTACAAGCGCATTCTTGAGACTTGCACTCTGACTGTCTGTGACGACGGGACTCCATGACGGGCCCTGTCCAAACCTCTTTACATTAAATTGTACTACATGGTTGGTCAAAGTTATATCATATATTCTAAATTATCCCAAATTGAAGAATGTTAACGTCTTCAAATTGAATAGCATCATTTAAGAACAGATAAAATGGCAACGTGGACCAGACATGCACGTTTCGGGTACTTAACCCTCGTCAGTGATCCTCAAATCTAAACAATGGAGTATGCCAAAAAAGTATGAAAGTTACTTTGTCGAAAAAGCGTATCGAAAGACGTAGCAGGATTGGTGGGATATGATGCTACAGGACCCACTTTTTAAAAATTTCAAGACATTTTGATAACAGAAAATAAGAATGCGTTGAAGAAACGATCAACCGAAATTGATCGAACTTGGCTACATGTGCCCTCGGGGACTCCTGGTCCACCAGCAGTGACACTCACCAAGTGGTATAAATTTTAACGTCTTCAAATTGAATAGCATCATTTAAGAACAGATAAATTGGCAACGTGGACCAGACATTCACGTTTCGAGTACTTAACCCTCGTCAGTGATCCTCAAATCTAAACAATGGAGTATGCCAAAAAAGTATGAAAGTTACTATGTCGAAAAAGCGTATCGAAAGATGTAGCAGGATTGGTGGGATATGATGCTACAGGACCCACTTTTTAGAAATTTCAAGAAATTTTGATAACAGAAATTTAGAATGCGTTGAAGAAACGATCAACCGAAATTGATCGAACTTGGCTACATGTGCCATCGGGCACTCCTGGTCCACCAGCAGTGACACTCACCAAGTGGTATAAATGTTAACGTCTTCAAATTGAATAGCATCATTTAAGAACAGATAAATTGGCAACGTGGACCAGACATGCACGTTTCGGGTACTTAACCCTCGTCAGTGATCCTCAAATCTAACCAATGGAGTATGCCAAAAAAGTATGAAAGTTACTTTGTCGAAAAAGCGTATCGAAAGACGTAGCAGGATTGGTGGGATATGATGCTACAGGACCCACTTTTTAGAAATTTCAAGAAATTTTGATAACAGAAATTTAGAATGCGTTGAAGAAACGATCAACCGAAATTGATCGAACTTGGCTACATGTGCCCTCGGGGACTCCTGGTCCACCAGCTGTGACACTCACCAAGTGGTATAAATGTTAACGTCTTCAAATTGAATAGCATCATTTAAGAACAGATACATTGGCAACGTGGACCAGGCATGCACGTTTCGGGTACTTAACCCTCGTCAGTGATCCTCAAATCTAAACAATGGAGTATGCCAAAAAAGCTGTATCACAATAAAGAAGAAAGGAGGGGATCTCCAACAACACCTAGTTGCAGCATCAACAGCAACCTCCCAAAACACCCACTGTAAAACACAAAAATGACACGCACAGAAAGAGACGCATTAGTACAATGAACGTCAAATCACAGAAAAACATAAAACACAAATGACTACACATAAACCAACGAGACCAATGGGTAAACGGTGCCGACTTAGGACGGCCATCTGCCTCGTGAGTAGCAGACGGTGTGGTTATCCTGGATTACGTGCGCACAACCCTCCCACTATTCCGATTACCCAGAGGTCTCGAAGAACGTACAATTGTGGTGTAAAACAACCTCCTCACTGTCAGATGACCACACACAAACAAGACCGCAAAACGCAGGGGCCCAAGCAACACAGATGAATATGTAAATTGATATAAAAAGAGGGCATGCGTAATACGACCTGTGCTCTGCCGGCTGTAGCAAGCTAATGTATGTTATCACCCGAGGAGTCCGACTGACATTCAGAGAGGACAGGTGGTCGGGGCCCTGTCTTCTCTAAAGAGGTTTGGACAGGGCCCGTCATGGAGTCCCGTCGTCACAGTCAGTCAGCGTGCAAGTATTAAGGATGCGCTGGTACAAGACTGTAGATTGGTCAAGTACCAAGCCTAGTGTCCGTCTGGTGACATTAGGATCATATCCACGGTATAAGAGGCGTTTGATGATTCTGACGCATTTTCGATAGTAATTCTGTCTACCTTTGATCCTTCTAATTTTGTTGATCATGTCACCATAAAATGCAGGTTGCGAAATACCCAAAGTAATATACACTGTTGCTTGTATGGGTCCGAATTTCAAAAGAAGTTGACAATAATTTTTGTAAAATTTCCAGAATGTCTTGACAAGTTTGTGAAAGCGAAAACCTTGACCTAAAAGTTTCTTTGTTATTTGTAAATTTCTATCATGAAAATCCAAAACATCAGTACATGCTCTATAGAAATACATGTTCTATTGTTTCTGTATCATGGTCACAGAAAAAAACAAACATCATTACGTTTAACCCCTATTTTCTTAAGATATTTACTAACAGGCGAAATTCGATGTATTATCCTATACTGTAACCAGTGAATAGAATTATCTGCTGATATGCTTAAACATATTCTAAATACATCTTTAAGATTAATATTAAAATCATAATTATCATTATCCAAACAAGTAGGTGCGGTAACTTGCCATATCGGTCCTATTTTCAAAGTTGTTCATATATCCATAATATTCTAGTTTTTTAAAATGTCAAATGTATGGTGAATCCATATCAGGAAAGCTTATTTTGATTTCACAGTCCTATAATACGTCGCTTAAAACGTCTGAAAACGTTGAAATCATTGAAAATATCAATAAATGAGCGATATTTCGATAGAAATTTATCAACTTAAGTATCGATCCAGGCCTTGCCCATGATAAATTTTGTACCAATCGATGGACTACTGATCGGCCTTTAAATTTTCATAAAAATATCGTTGGCGAGGCCTGTATCATAGATGAATTTTGAATATTTGTATGTAAAATACGATGATTTCCCTTTCTTTTGCTTTTCTGGTACTAAAATTCTTGAAATTTCTAAAACGTGGGTCCTGTAGCATCATATCCCACCAATTCTGCTACATCTTTCGGTACATTTTTGACAATAATTTTCACCCTCTTTGGCCATATTACATTTTTCAGATTGAGGATCACTGACGAGGATTGAGTACCCGAAACGTGCATGTCTGGTCCATGCTGCAAATTTATCCGTTTATAAATGATGCTATTGAATTTGAAGATGTTTTACATTCAGGGCAAATGACGTCAGAACATGACTTCATACATCGCTGTATCGCTGAAAATGCGTGACGTCGGGAGCTTTGATGTTACTGTTTACTATTGTTGACACGGAGAACAATATGGCGGCGGCTTGAAATAAACATGGAAATTTCCCATAGACATTTTATTTTTCATACTGCGGTTTGAAGGCAGCTGATAGGGTGAGCTGAAGTTAAGTTCAGTTACGACTCAAGGAGGTCAATTCTCTGAAACTAGAATTTTTTGGAAAATTCTTCAGATGACAGAAAAAATCACCAAAACAGGGTGCTCTGGATTTAGTGAACAGGGCAGTAGTCCTTTGTATACTGACTTACAATGGAATATAGAGCTCCTTTACAAAATTATTCAGATCAAGAAAGGTAACTCTTATTAATGACAATTCAAGTTTTCCACCTGTTTTCCTCCTTGGTATGATATCCTTATAACAAATGTAAAATGCAATAAGTTTGTCTTCAAACTATTAAATGATAAAAGTATTATGCCAACAACTGTTTTTAAATGGAATAATAATTAAAGTGTTAATGTTGATTGGCAGTCATTTACAATTCTTTGATAACAATCAATAATGTTTCTATGTATAAAGAACTATGATATAAAAAAGGGGTTAGGGCAAGTAAAGACTTTTTAAATTGAAATCGAATCTTGTCAAAAATGAGTTCATATTTTGTTTCTAACTCATTTTTTGACATTTTTCTTTCTTTAACCATATACAAAGAAATGTAAAATACTGGCAATAGCATCAATTCTCCATCAGAATAAAAATCTTTATCATGTAATTGTAATAACAATTTCTTTCAATATTTTCCCCAAAATTTGCCTTTAAAATGTGTATCTGACTGTTCACCTGTCAATGCTTTTTTCAAACATGTACATTTTTTGTAATTTAATTAATATGAAGTTTTCTAAATCAATCATTTGAAGGCTCCCCTTCTGATTTTCTTGTGTCAGAACTGCCTTCATAATACGTGGTTAAGTTAATGAATAATCAATGTTTTTACTACTGTGACATTACTATTATGATCAACTTCTTTCGAAATTTGGACCCATTCAAGCAACGGAGTATATTACTTTAGGTATTTCACAACCTGCATTTTATGGTGACATAATTAACAAAATAAGAAGGATCAAAGGTAGACAACATATGTATCGAAAATGCGTCAGAGTCATCAAACGCCTTTTATACCGTGGATATGATCCTAATGTCACCAGACGGACACTGAGCTTGGTACTTGACCAACATACAGTCTTGTACGAGCGCATTCTTAAGACTTGCACTCTGACTGACTGTGACGACGGGTCTCCATGACGGGCCCTGTCCAAACCTCCTTAGAGAAGACAGGGCCCCGACCACCTGTCCTCTCTGAATGTCAGTCGGACTCCTCGGGTGATAACATATATGAGCTCGCTACAGCCGGCAGAGCACGGACTGTATTACGCACGTCCTCTTTTTATATCCATTTACATATTCATCTGTGTTGCTTGGACCCCTGTGTTTTACGGTCTTGTTTGTGTGTGGTCATCTAACAGTGAGGAGGTTGTTTTACACCATAATTGTGCGTTCTTCGAGACCTCTGGGAAATCGGAATAGTGGGAGGGTTGTGCGCAAGTAATCCAGGATAACCACACCGTCTGCTATTTACGTGGCAGATGGCCGTCCTAAGTCGGCACCGGCTGCCCATTGGACTCGTTGGTTTATGTGTAGTCTTTTATGTTTCATGTTTCTATGTTGTGAGTTGGTGTTCCTTGTCCTTTTTGCGTATCTTTCTGTGGGTATCTGTTCTGTGTTTTTTGCATGGGTGTTTTGGGATTTTGCTGTGGGTGCTGCAACCTAGTGTTGTTGGAGATCCCCTCCTTTCTTTTACCAATTGTTGTTAATTTTTGTTGCAAGTACTTAAAAGAGATTTTATCGTTGGAATATAAGAATCATAGTTAAAAGAGACAATTTCATCTAAGTTAACAGAAAATTCAATTCCAAGAAGAGAGAAATGATTGGATCCCCTATGGAGTTTCCATCTAGATCGGTGGAACACTTCGTTACTAAATTATTTAGACCAAATCCAAACAATCTTAGTTTTAGAACTGTTAATGTTTAAACCAGAAAGTGGAGCATATAATTCCAAATTGTCTAGGGCTGAGAAAAGAAAAGACTGTGTAAAAAACCGTTGATTGCAATCCTTAATTGCAGTGGATGGCTTTCTGACCAGTTAATATAAGGTGTTTTTAATTGGTATTGAGGCCCTTAAACACCGGTGGCAAAAGTGTAAAGATACTGAAGGGGATTATATAGAAAAATAATGTAAAATGTCTAAAATTCAAATCCTTAAATACGAGGCTCACAACATATAAATCAGACCTCATAATAATCATTTCACTTATTGGGATATTTATGTTTATAATGATCCAGGCCCGGTACCATAAACTCAGAACTGACTTAATTCTAAATTTCATTTTTGTTTAGTCTCATAATAATGTAAGTGATGACTTGAAAATATTCAAAGATTTTTTTCTATTTTCAAATTGTCACTGATTTGTTATATATCGTATTTTGAGAATTTGACTTAAGTCAATTCTTCGGTTATGGTGCCGGGCCCGGAATTTAACGCTAACGGAAATAACTGATTAATAACCATGTAACTGACACATAAAGATAGTAGTATTTATTGGTATTGGTAACATTGATCTTTTATGTAATGAAAAAAGAAGTTTAACTGCAACATGTAATAAAAACTTGTGTATGTACATCGAAATTTGCAACATTTTAGTATCAATCGGCTTTCTGAAGCTGAATTTTCGACAATCAGTTAACATAATAACAAAGCATTAGCTTCCTTACTTTGGTGAAATAGAGATTTACATTTCGTTAGCCCGAACTTCTGTATACAAAAGTTTTATTGATTAATTCTTTGAGTTTTAAAGCATTATACAAATAGATGTTGAGCATAGGTATATTGACCCCGGGTGTAGATATGTCACCGATATGATGGGTCACGGTTCATCGATCACCATTGACCTGTGACCGTACCTAGGAGTCAGACGGAGACCGGGTACAGAGAGGAAGGATGATGTCTCTCCTCTGCTATCAGGCAGTTATAGGTATTTACATATTATATGTTGTCTCAGATGCCAAAGTGACTTTTTAGTTATTTCTCAAACCAAAATATTTTGTATTCTCTAGAAGTATTTAAAAAGTTGGAAAAATAATTTGAAAGCCTGTACCAATGCGCATCACTTTTGGTAACTAATTCTTCAGATTTTTTTAATGTTCTAAATCCTTTCTTTCATGCTTGCATACATGTATATTAAGAATTTGGCTATATAAAAATGATAATGCACACAATTTGTCGTATGGCACCAGGTGATGATAATTTTGTTTTATTTATAGTAAATCAAATTTGAATACTAAATGTTATTAAATAGCATAATATTCAAATATACTAAAAAGATCATTTTAATAAGTATTTAATACAGATAGTATTATGTCCAGTGTTATGAATTGTGGGGTATGATACTGCAGGACCATCTTTTTATGATCAGTAATTTTCGAATGCGTTTGAAGAAACTATCAAGTTGTTTTTACCAGAATTCTCCCGTTGGTGTTTGAAATGCTGACAAAATTCAACTTGACAGTTTAAGGACGGCCAAAAGTCGAAATATTGGCTGAAGTATGATGAAGTAAATGTGATAATTCTACCGAATTGAAGCGACGGGTGCTGCATGCAAGCAGGAGATGCTGGCTCTTCCTGGGCACCTGGTGTCACTCCCATGTCGGGTGTTCTCTTCTTTTCATGTGATGGAGGTTTTTTGCTTGTTTGCTTTGGTTCCTGTTTTGACCTGATTTTGTAGGGTCCCTGTAAAGTGCGAAACGAAAACGAAATGAAACGAAACAAATCGAAACGAAACAGATCGAAAAGAAACGAAACAAAACATAAAACTAAAGAATATGACAAAAAGAGGAAAAATCGCCGAGAACGAATATTTAAAGGCAAGATCAGCATGTAATATTGCCTTAATCCTAGAGTTCTACATTTGTTACTAGTGCCGAGAGGGTTTCTTGAAAGAGTCAAAGCTGAAAATTAAAATTCTAAATGTCAAATGTCATTCATGTATTTAAGAGGAATAAAGGGGAGGGGATAGATAACCACGCTATGACATCATAATGAGATCATAAAACTGGGGGGGGGGGCACATTTCAGGGGGAAAAAATCTTAATCTTATCCTTTTTCAAACAAAATGTGCCCCCCCCCCCCCCCCCCGTATTTGATCTCATTTGCCTGATAACGTTTTCAAATACACATAACGGAACAGTTCCGTTTCCTCTGTACAAGACTCGTTCCTGCTAAGTATTTTTTTTCCGCCTATGACGAGGTTATCCTTTAAAATGCTATTATGATATATACCGTATATATCATGTTGTAATCGTCAACTTTGACCCTTGAAAAACCATCCAGCCACAAGAACTAATAGTTGAAGGCAATAATATATGCAGATATTGACATCCGTGCTAGTACTCTGCATTTACATCAATTTTTCTCAAGTTCTTAGTTTAGGATTTAAGTTTTGTTTCGTTGCGTTTCGATCTGTTTCGTTTCGATCTGTTTCGTTTTGTTTCGATCTGTTTGGTTTCGTTTCGATCTGTTTCGTTTCGATTTAATTCGTTTCGTTTCGATTCGTTTTTGTTTCGTTTCGCAATTTACAGGGACCCTTGTTTTGTATGTCTTCGGTTTATGATTTTCTGAACTATCGATTTTGTACTGTATATAGGGATATGGTCATTTTCCATATTTGTCATCTATACAGATAAAATAATTTTTATCTGTAGATGGGAAGGTAATGCCCAAATAATCAAGTTTCCTGCTATTTATGATAGGATAAAAAATCCGTGGTTTTTTCGATTGTCCAATAGTTCCCCCAGCAGCATGAACCAATATGCCATACATGAATTTTGTAAGATATATTATAGATTACGTAATACCTTTTGACTGTTTTGACCATCTGATCTTCTTTCCATGAAGATTTTCTTCATAAAGTTTTCATATACAAGATACATATCTATAGACGTTTATGCTAGATACCAATGTTATTGCATCGCTTGATCAGGAAATGATATTATATTTGATCTTCTTTGAAAGGAATAAATATTTGCGCAACAGACTGTAAATATTGATATGATATTCTTTAATGTTGTGTCATACCGTATAAATCTAATTTTTGGAAGGGGTGTCATGACTTGACAAAATAGGTACTTGAAAATTTGAAATAAACGAAAATTATACAATATACTTATGATAATATAAAACACTATATTATTTTGACTTATTTTGTTACACCGATTTAGATAAATATGTAGCTGACTTGAAGTATTTCAAGCTGTGTTACACTTTTTCAAACACAGAACAGATCAATTTGCAGCATGGACTAGACATGCACGTTTCGGGTACTTGACCCTCGTCGGTGAACCTCAATCTGAAAAATGAAATAAGGCCAAACACTGTAAAAGATAAGTCCAAAAAATACCGAAAGACGTAGCAAGATTGGTGGGATATGATACTGCAGGAGCATCTTTTCAGAAATTTCGAGAACATCTTGTAAACAGTAATTTTCGAATGCGTTTGAAGAAATGATTAAATCATTACCAGAATTCTCCCAGTGGTTTTTTAAGTGCTGAAAATATTCAACTTATTAAAGGACGGACAAAGGTTGAAATATTGGCTGAAGTATTGTGACGCAAATTTATACAGATGAAACAATATTTTTTTTCTGTAGATGGGGAAGTAATGCCCAAATAAACCAGTTTCCGGCTATTAATCTTAGAATAAAAATAGCCATGGCTTTTACAATTGTCCAATAGTTCCCCGAGTTGCATGAACCAATATGCCATACATGAATTTCGTAAGATATATTATAGATTACGTAATACCTTTTGACGTTTTGATTGCCTGATCATCTTTCCATGAAGATTTTCTTCATAAAGTTTTCATATTAAAGATATATATCTATTGTTGTATATGCTAGATACCAATGTTATTGCATCGCTTGATCAGGAAACGATATTATATTTGATCCACTTTGCAAGGAATAAATATTTGCGCAACAGACTGTATATATTGATATGATATTCATTAATGCTGTGTTATACCACGTAAACCAAAAACATGCATTAATAATACGTACATTTCTTTGGTAGGGATGTCATAACTTGACAAAATAGATACTTGAAATTCTGAAATCAACGTAAATTATACATTGATAATACAAAACACTAAATTTTGTCGACTTATTTTGTACCACTGATGAGGAAATGTCATATAATTGTCTGGTAAAAAGTGTTTAAAAGATTGACCTATGGCAGTATATATATATATATAATTCTTTGTGGTTAGGGGGTGTTCTGAAATAAATGAAAACCGTGTGGAAGGCAATCATGAAAACATTTATTGAGAATAGACACCTGCAACTTTATGAGAATATCAACATCATGCTATTTCTAGCAAAAGGAGAGGATCGCCAACAATACTCGGTTGCAGAACCAACAGCAAAACCCCAAAAGACCCACTGCAAAACACAAAGCAAACAGAGACGCAAAAGGTACCAGGAACACCAAATACAACAGAAACCTCAAACACAAATGACAACACATAAACCAACGGGACCAATTGGCAATCGGTGCCGACTTTGGACGGCCATCTGTCCTTGATTAAGTGCGCACAACCCTCCCACTGTTCCCATTACCCAGAGGTCTCGAAGAACGTACAAATGTGATGTAAAACAACCTCCTCACTGTTAGATGACCCCACATAAACAAGATCGCAAAACAAAACGCAGGGACCAAGGCAACACAGATGAATATGTAAATGGCTTTAAAAAGAGGGGGTACGTAATACAGTCCGTGCTCTGCCGGCTGTAACGAGCTCATGTATATTATCACCCGAGGAGTCCGACTGACATTCAGAGAGGACGGGTGGTCGGGCCCCTGTCTCCTCTAAATTGGTTTGGACAGTCTTATTTTGTGTATTATGTCACCATAAAATGCAGTTTGTGAAATGCTCAAAGTGATTGGGTCCGAATTTCAAAAGAAGTTGACAATATTTTTTTGTAAAATTTCCAGAAAGTCTAATATAGTTTGTGAAAGCGGAAACCTTGACCTTAATGTTCTTTCGTAATTTGTAAATTTCTACTATGAAAATCCAAAACACCAGTACATGCTCTAGCATACCGTAAGAGCTGTTAAATGTACATACATAGCTTACGACCATTCCAAGTACAATTACGCATCAAATGTTGTGATATTTTTGAAGTGTTGAATTTATGGTGTTAGAGTAGCATTCACGTATCTTGTCAAGTGTAAAAGAAAGGAGGGGATCTCAAACAACTCCTGGTTGCAGCACCCTACAGCAAAACACCAATGAAAAACACAGAACAGACACGCACAGAAAGAGACACAAAAAGGACAAGGAACACCAAATCACATAGAAGCATCAAACACAAATGACTATACATAAACCAAAGAGACCATTGCGCAATCGGTGCCGACTTAGAACGGTCATGTGCAACGCCAGTAGCAGACGGTGTGGTTATCCGGAAAACGTGCGCACAACCCTCTTACTTTCTTATTCATTCTCTCTAAAATAACGATATCTATGTCAGCTTGATAGTTCTAACTGATTTTAGCAGAGCAACTGTGATAAGGGAATCTTATGAGAGGTTATACTTCACAGGTCTTATAAATATAAATTTGATTATTTTACTGACAAAAAGAGATTTACAGAAAAGTCTCCAAATGAATGAATTAAAACAAGATATAAAATACTACATTGCCTCAGAAAAAATACAATTACAGAATTAGGGAAAATACAGCATACTTATAGAAAAATGGATCCCATTGATAAAAGCATTTATTTGAAAAGTTATCTATTGTATTTAAAATTATCACATGTTACTGGCAAATGTCTTAATGTGAATGGAAAATGCATGCTTTATTGAATGAATGAAAGAATGAACATATGGATGGATCGATGGTTGAATGAATGAATGAATGAATGAATGAATGAATAAATGAATAAAAGGATACATGAATGGATGCATGATGCAAAAAAGTTATGAGTCATTATATTGGTCATTAGATTAGAATGTATTGATTTATACTTAAACATAAAATGACATATTGCATATATGTATCATATCAACTCAGACTGAAAAAAAAAGAAAAGAACTTCACACGTTTTGCTAATCTTCCTCAGAGAAGACTATCTAAAATGTTAGATTACTTGTATTTCATTTGATGGAGTGTAAATGCGGTTTGAATGAAAAGAATAGTAGTTATCTTATGATAATATATGATCAAAAAGGAAGCTTCTCTTTTAAAGTTTAAATTCTTTAAATAAAACTAGAGGGCGCTAGTGAAATGAATTTTAGCGGCTTATAAAAAGCATTTTCGCTGGAAGCATCACTGATGAGAATTTGATATTCGAAACACGTGGCTGGTGCATAATAAATTGTTATGAGATGTTCTTCAAGAAGGTATAGAGTTGGGACCCTTCCGAATTTTTAGCCTTGCTAGCTTCTAATATAAGAGAAATATATGCTTGCACATGTGTTCAGTCATGTTACATATTTGTATTCTAAATGTAGGTTTTATGGGCATTGTTTTTTATGTTGAATGTAAGCCCAGGTATTTTTTTCTGAAAATTTAGATATAACATATTTATTTGTTATGATTGTATAGGGTCAATATCTAATACTTTTGATAATTGTTATTTGTCTTTGTAGTTTTGACTGTCTCAGTCATTTTACACCAAAGTGTTGGATCATCCCAACGAGGTAATCAATACTTGACTACTGTAGCGAATCACGTGAAATACAAATAACCCCTAACCCTAACCCCAACACGGGAATCCCATTTGATTAAACAAGTACTGTCTAAATCTACCTTATATGAATTTATTTTAGGCCTTTCATACGAGCATCATTTTCAATCATATAATGTTATTCTACTTTGGTCAAAAATAGAGGTATATCCAGAGAACACTTAAACAGAAAATGTTATGTATTTACGTGCACCATATCATAACATGTAAACAAAATAGAAAATTTTCTGTTCGAGTGTTCTCTAGATATACCTCTATTCTTGACCAGAAAAGGTTACCATCGAGAATTCCCGTATCAGAGATTGTTTACATATCACGTGATTCGATATAGTGTTGTTACCATTGTGTCATCATATATAAATATTCATCAAAATGTACAATGAAAAAGATATATATATATATACTAATAAAACTCGCATTTGTAACGACTAAATTCAATGACAAGGAAGTTTCAAAACCAAATACAATAATTAGAAATAGTCATTTACGTACTATGATAAAGGTAAAACGATGCAAGATACCCGTGAAGATTAGGCATCGTTTCGCCATTAGAAACACCAATCACTGTGTATAGTGGAACGAGCACGGAACTTGTTCTAAATAGTTTGGTTCGTTTTAAAAGATACGTACACTTTCTAAGCAAATAGCTTAATTATTTCTATTTTATTTGAGTTTGCTTGTTAATATTTATCGAAATTCAATTAATCTCTTCATCTTCCTGAAGGTCACCTGAGTTGTCCAAGGATAAGTCCAGGTCGTAAGGGCACGTGTGTTAACAGATGCCAGAAAGATACTGACTGCCGGATAAGAATACACAAATGCTGTTCTAATGGATGTGGACGGAACATGTCAAGTCGCAGGTAAAACGAATATATAAATCTGCGGGGAACATTTTTCAGACAAACTTCATCTAGTGATGGGTTACTTGAAAGTAGGCTTTACTTGGGAAGGTTGTTTTTCAGCTTCAAACACATAACCAAAAATTAGAATCCACAAATCACAATCAAGTCTTTAAGATTATGAAAATTTTCAGAAACTAGATTGCGGAAAACATACGTAGACAATAACACAATGCCACAGAAATGCGAAGGACAACTTATCCCAGTACAATTTCAAGTGTCCAGTGCATTTTGTAGGTTGGCATCGTTAAGTTACCCGGAAGAAATAAGATATAATGCAAAAATGCATATTCAGATTCTTAGGCCTGGTAAACGTATTGGTTATCTGTGGAATCTGCTAGTACGAAATAGACACGCAGTGAAAACTGAAAATTATAGAAGGAAAAATATTCTTCAAATTCAATAGCATTTTTTAGAACGGATAAATTTGCAGCATAGACCGGACATGCACGTTTCGACTACTTAACCCTCATCAGTGATCCTATATCTAAAGAATGTAATATAGCAAAAGAGCGTGAGAATTATTATGTCCAAAAATGTAACGAAAGACGTAGCAGATTTGTGGGATATGATGTTACAGGACCGATGTTTTAGAATATACTTCAACAATATAGAACAAAATTAACTGTTCTTCAATGAAACAGAAGTGAATTCCCAAGGACATCAGGTGCTAGAGAGATAGTAAATATGAACACTAAGGTTGTTCAGATAAAGTAATATCCAGGGAATTTGTTAAATTCAGGTTTTAGATTCTCCTAATCTAAAATATTTTCAAACATGGAGGACAGCGAAATGTTCTTATATTTTACACTTTCATCGTATCGGCAGCAAAAAAGTCTAAGTGACAAAGTCAGTTGCTCACAAATGCAGTTTTTCTTATTCAGTTCTCAGTCTTCTTGCCATCAGAATAAAGTCGTTGCGGTTAGGGCGTGCTCTGAAATAGTGGATTCATTGTGATATGAATACACAACAGACAGGGGACAACGGAATGGCACATGTAAGGAAAGGGAAATGTATTTTGAAGTTGAATCGCCACGTCGAAGTCAGAGTATGAATATTATCAGACTTCTTAAAGATTTTTTTCTGTGATTCCTGATATGAGTGCAACATTGAGCCGAGGTCAAATGGAGGGAATTCGTAAAACTATTGCATGCATTCTTGGCTGTCATCATCAACAAACAAGAAATACTATACCTGATGTGTACATCAATATGTACATCGAGTCAATCACCGAATTAGACAAGTTTTCAAGGAGCTGTTGTGACGGGTGTTGCATGTAATCAGGAGACGCTGACTATCCCCGGGCACCTGGTCTCAATTCGGAATGTTATTCATTCCAAGTTTCGCAACAGTTGCTATGGGAATTTTGGCTTTGCCTTCTCGACTTCGAGAATTAATTAATGAGAGGTACTTCTTTAATGTTTTAATTAATAATGAAGTTTAATTAACAATACACAATTAACATCACTAATTATAAATGTAACAAGATACACTGACCTACGTGGAGACATAGTAATACCTATTTCATACCTATAGTCATGTCTAAGAAATAAAATTGTCGAGCCAAAGAATTAACTATTCTGTTCACAAATTAAAGACTGTTCCTTTGTAAATATTCTGTGTTTCATGTAATTTGACATCCAGAGAAAAGGAAGGTAAAACATTGCTCTCTCGCATTTGACATATACCATGAAAGGAACAGTTAATTCATTTATCTGATCGTTTGTGTTCTCTCTATGTGGAAGTAATTGTAATTGTGATACAGAAGTGAATGAATTTCTTAGACAAAAATAGCTTTACTGATTACCTACAAAGATTAAAGCTTAAGCTTAATCATCTATCACTTTATGATTAGAACAAGGACTAAAATCATAATTTCAGAGTTATTTATCTAAAACTTTTATTATGTGTTACCATACAGTTAGACGATGCAGTGTTGCCTTTTGTGCGCCGTGTCCCTTTGCCAATGATGGCACATTCAGTGATGACTTTCTGAAGACGGTCATTAAGAATGACATACGTCAGATCCTCTCCACAAAGGCAAAGGAAAACTTTAAAAGTCTCCTTACCGCTGATGGTAAGCAAAACTATCCATCATTAGTGAAGAATTTTAATCTGATTTTCTCTGAAAGTCATTTTATCTTAGCATTAAGAACTACATAAGGTTTTTTGCGGATATTTGATACATTTAAGCTCCAACATAGCAACTTGAGGAACATCAAAATGAATAAAAACATCACGCAAACATGAATTGATTAATGAATTGATTCAAAATGAAAATATTGATGACTGAAATACTCATGTATATAGTTTTGGACCTGGCGAAGTTAACGTGTAAGCTGGCCGTGGTACTTGCCTCCAGATTGTCTAGGGCTTCGTCTGCAGATGTCAAGGATTGGGTGGATGCCGTGAAGACTGGAGTAGACATCACAAAGATAAAGAAAACTCCTACTGATGTATTTCGGACTGTTTAAGGTGTGAGATGTTTTATAATCAGTGAATAAAAGTCAAACACAAAAGTTGATACCAGATTCAAAAACCACGAAGGTTTACGAATTTTGGAAAAATACAAAGCAGACTGTTTATTTCTTATGCGAAAAGGAAAATAATCGACAAACAGACGGATATAATTAGACAGCTTCACAGAAACACGAAGGACAACTTATCTTATGAAATTATGATTATTAAAATGTATGTTCTATAGAACCAATTTTATTGTACTAGACTTTCACTCGGAATAGATTCGATAATGAAATTGATTGATCCCAAAGCCTGCCAAACTTTATAAATTCTCGTTGATTATGCCATTCACTGTAAACGTCTTTAAATTGAATAGCATCATTTAAGAACAGATAAATTGGAAACATGGACCAAATATGCACGTTCTGGGTACTTAACCCCCGTCAGTGATCCTCAAATCTAAACAATGTAATATGCCAAAAAAGTGTCAAAGTTACTATGTCGAAAAAGCATACCGAAAGACGTATTAGGATGGCTGGGATATGATGCTACAGGACCCACATTTTTTAAATTTCTAGAAATTTTGATAACAGAAATTTTAGAATGCGTTGAAGAAACGATCAACCGAAATTGATCGAACTTGGCTACATGTGCCCTCGGGGACTCCTGGTCCACCAGCAGTGACACTCACCATGTGGTATAAATGATAAACGTCTTCAAATTGAATAGCATCATTTAAGAACAGATAAATTGGCAACATGGACCAGACATGCAGGTTTCGGGTACTTAACCCTCGTCAGTGATCCTCAAATCTAAACAATGTAATACATGTATACCAAAAAAGTATGAAAGTTTATGCCAAAAAAGTATGAAAGTTACTAAGTCGAAAAAGCGTACCGAAAGACGTAGCAGGATGGGTGGGATATGATGCTACAGGACCCACGTTTTAGACATTTCAAGAAATTTAGGAAAGATAGGTACATAATGTACAGAAAAATATACAACTATCAACTTAAAAATTCTATTTGATGATGTTTTTAAACTGAAAACTCAAAATTTCATACCACTAGAAATCAGAAGAGAATATATGTAATTTTTGTATGAAGAAAGGAAAAAAATATTCATTGCGTTTTAATTCTCACAAGATTTATTAAAGATAATATTTTGAATACAGGGTATAATTCTTTTTGTTTCCTCAGGAAAAAGTTCATCCTGTTTTGATTTTTTATCTAGAGAAGCTTAGTTTCGGACATGATACAGAGAATGAATCCATCTCAGAAGGCCTGTATGTGTAAATACGTACTCCGTACCGACGCGGTCACCAAGGCGTACCTTATAACGCAAGTCTGTAATCAGTCTAAAAATAAACTATGTGGAGTCAACGGCGACACTACGGTAATTTAAAAATAATCATAATCGATCTAGTTAGAATTGCTTAAACCTTGTCTTTACCTATGTTATTTATAAAATTTTACATTGACATATATTCACTTTGGTATAAAATCATCCACAAAATGTATAAGGGCTTATCCTGTGATATGAATTATACGAAATGTTTTGTTTTACATACATGCATTAGGTTTTGGAAATATTTTTGATAATGTGTTTCCAGGCATCTGTGTGTGCATTTAATGCCAAGTTGTTGTCTGAATATTGTGTGGACGCCACACCACCTTCACAGTGGACAGTGGATGATATGAATAAAGCCACTAAGGACGAAGACCGCTTCAAGGCTCTCTGTAAGAGGTCAGAGACGACGATTGGTCAAATACGAGATGACGTCATTCTGCAGAGGTAATATCTATCTGTGAAAAATAATCATCAATGTTATATTGTAAAACATATATATACAGTGTACAATATGTGTATTTCAAAAAGTTATGTCTCAGTGACTCATTAGTCCAAATTAGAAGAAAACTGAAGTAAGCTAGAGTTTTCGTCAAAGAACCAGCTAAGTGGGATCCACCTTATTCTTCAGAATAAATCTTTAATTTCATGACGTAGAATTAACTAATATATTTCATGTCTGATGTAGAAGCACTATTAAACTGGTTTATTTGAAACAGATGGATTTTACTATGTTGTTACCATTTTTGGATCTGATAGAATAAAAAGGCAATCAATATGTATTCGGAAGCTTACCTTTTATTCTTAATATACTTTGCTACTTGCCTGGCAGATGTCCGTCCTAAGTGGGCACTGGTTTCCCATTGGTCTCGTTGGTTTATGTGTTGTCTTTTGTTTTTAATGTTTCGATGTCGTATTTGTTGTTTCTTGTCCCTTTTGTGTCCTCTCTATGTTTTCGGTTGGGATGCTTTGGTGTACTGCTTTGGATGCTGCAATCTAGATTTTGGGAGATCGCTTCCTTTCATCTTATTGGAACATTTCTTACCTCTGCCACGAACATTTTCACTTTTATTTTTTCATAAGCAGTTATTCATCAGCTTCAGAGTCTGAAGAGTACAACTGATTAAATACAAGATAAAATGTGGTGATAATGGAATCTGTTTTTGTAGTGTCGATTCATTGTCGTATAAGTGCAAAGCTTTGAAAGACGTGAAATGTAAAAGATACCTCAAGATGAAGGCAAAGAAGATGACAACAAAAGCAGCCTACACAAAATACAAAGTCAAGCTGACAAAGCTGATATGTGCCTGTGGAGGATCCAGTAGAGATATAGACAGTCTACGGCTTACCAACTCAGAGGTCAGATTATGAATATCAATTGGTCTTAAAGAAAAATGGTTGAAATCAATGATAACATTTTTTCTTTTCTGTTTTCTTTTAAACAAACACCTTTTTCATCTATAATTTAGATATTCGTCAATATCATGGGCTATAAAGTAAGATTGTTTCATGTGTAATGTTTATAATATATTACTCCTCCACTCCCTCTCCTCATATTTGTTACGAAATGAAAAAAGATAAAATTAGAATTACCTCTATTCAAATACTGGAATTTTATTTGTGTTAGATGTTACATGTATTTATAAGAAAGTTTGTCCGATTTTACTTTTCTCACGAATAAGTTCTGTTTTATATTGTTTTCATGAATGTCATCATTTTGATTGTGATGTTTGGAATCTTATTTCGACTTTTGTTTTTGACTTTCATTCACCTGTTGATATATTTTTTCACAAGTTTATGGAAAATTTTTGTGGCACTGCTGAGAAAGATCCGAGAGAAAAAAGAAGGATAAAGAAAATGGTACCAGACTTAGCTCGCCTAAGAAGATCGGATTTACCTCGGTAGGGAGGATAAGTATTAATTGATTTACCTCGGTAGGGAGGACAAAAATTGATATTGATTTACCTCGGTAGGGAGGATAAGTATTAATTGACTTACCTCGGTGGGAGGACAAGTATTAATTGATTAACAAGATAAGCTGAGCCTGATGGAAAAGAATAAACAAAGGATGGGATCTCCAACTACACTCTGTTAGGGTGTTCATGGTAGAATAATTCTGATGAGTCAAGTGCAAATTCCGTAAATACCCACAGTAAGACAGTCATTACTTATATTTCAATTTGTACTAAATATCAGATACACCATTTGTAATGTATTATGAACGTGTTCAATGTTATGACGTCATAAGTATCGGAACGTTGGTAAATTCTCCCTACGTTCATAACTGAAACGTGACGTCATAATAGGCAACCAGAATCATAGGATATAAATCATTTTGCCTGACGGGCGCTTTTTATAGGGATTTTTCTACAATGGAAATATAGAAACATGAAACACAAAAGACCATACATAAACTAAATAGATCAATGGGCAACCGGTGCCGACTTAAGACGGCCTTCTGCCGTGCAAGTAGCAGACGATGTGGTTATCCGGATTATGTGCGCACAACCAACCCACTTTACCGATTACCTAGAGGTCGCAAAATGATGATAAAGATAGAAACGAAATAAGTGGTCTGAATTAAAGAAAAGTTATATTCTTATTCGCTCTGCTCAATCGAATATAAATCATTTAAAATAATAATAAACACAAATATGGAGGAGCGAAGCGCTCAATGAAGGGCATTTATTAATCATCAATTAACATCATCATCATTATCATCACTATATCCACACATTTCACCTCATAATCGTTCTCGTCACTATAGTCATTGAATCATACATATACATTTACACCTCAAAGTCAATCAACCAATTTTTCCTGAAAAGAGAAAAATAAAGTGATGAAATTATACAAGTATACACTGTGGGAGGGAGAGGGGGGGGGTTAACGTGTTAACTGCCCGGTATTGAGCCTTCGAATGACCAATACCTTACTACCCCCTATACTCGTATCTAATCATGCAGAAAATCACTTGACCGTATCGATACTTCTCTATTCGAATACTCTCAAAACAAAATATGAAATATTTTATTGGAAACAATTTGTTAATATAAATATGATGAATTCATTTATATTCTTATTCGCTCTGCTCAATCGAATATAAATCATTTAAAATAATAATAAACACAAATATGGAGGAGCGAAGCGCTCAATGAAGCTCGAATATAAAGAAGTCGATCATTTTTGGGAAAGTTGCTTAAAATCTTATTTATTCATTTTAAATGCCTAAATTTTTGCTTAAAGATAGAATTTCGTCTAAATTTTCATGAACATAACCATCCTTTGCATTTTCGGATTTCTATCTTCCATGTTTCTTGAACAGTCTTCACTTACCCCTGATTCAGCTGCTGCAGTAGCCCCGCCGGACCTTAAGCTATGTATACCAAATTTTGATTTATTCAAACCAATATTTTCTAACTCATTAAGAATTATTTCTCGTGATCTAGAATAGGAAATCGGTTTATCGACAGATCTAAGCTTGTAAGTACCTAATTTCTTAAAATATGTAAGCTGTCTAAAAATGAATTCATTCGAATTTTCGCCAATATCTGCTTTTTTCAAATATCTTTGCAGCATTTCAACAGGACATTTAATAGTTGAGGTTTTTGAAATTTTTACATAACTTCCCTGTTTAAGTTTGTCTGTTTTGCTTTTGGGAAGAAATATTGAAACATAATCTGTAAAAAATGTGATGTCATGTCTTCTTATATTAGATAATTCTGAAAACCTGAGAAAACCTGAATAGCCAAGCAGACACATGGTAACAGTTCTCAATTTTGATAAAGAATCGTCCTTAGTTAAATTCTGAACAAGAGAATGCAAGTGTTGTGCTTTGATTGGTTCCTTTTTTACTACAGGTTTTGAACAATCTCTGATAGCACCCTCTATAACTTGTGTACATAAACTCAATGTAGTAGGGTCCGAAAAACCGGCTAGTTTATGCATCCAAGAAATTGCAAATGAAGCCTCTTGAATCTTTGAAACATAATTAGAAATTTGTGCAATATGTATTAAATACATAGAAACAGTTTTCTCTGTTGCGGGTAGAGGACTTAAATATTGATCGAAAGAAGAACACCACTTAGTGAATTTATCGTATGCATACCTATATTTCTTTCTTGTGTTAGCTGCTTTTGCCTTCAAACAATAATTAGGTAGTTGATCGCTGAGGTCCTGTAGTCGTGGATCCAGGAATGTGCCACTCTCCTGACACCATCTTCCCGTCTCAAAAACATTATGCGCTAAACGTACAAAGAAAAAATGAATATTAAATAACTTAAAAGCATCGTGCAAACTGTCACATTCGAATTATCTTCGTCGTAAACACTCCATCAAATTTCTCATATATATACATTATGCATTTGCGTATATGCTACGTACAACGTAAAATACATCTGCAATGTGCATCCAGCACACAAGGGCCTGTCATGTAATAACTAAGAAGAATCGAACCGAATAGCTAGAACACTAGATGACATGATTTTAGTTCCAAAAATAGAATTTCTGTTCATTCCTTGTTCGAACACTTGATTCGCTTTATGGAATTCTAAAACTTCCAAGATAAAGTGTTTGAAATTTTGCCCACTGAATAACAAAGGCCAAAAATAGGACGAAGGCCACTTTGGAACAATCAAAGTTCCCTTAGCTTTACATTCTACAATGTAACGTAAACATTTGCCTATAAGAGAAACAGGCGGAACTAGCCAATTATTTTCCTTTGACCAATCAACACTGAAACAGTCAATATGTTCAGTACCTGGGTTCCAGAACACATAATTAAATCTAAGAAGTTTCGTGCATGTCTGGTCCATGCTGTAAATTTATCAGGTTTGAAATGATGCTATTGAATTAAAAGACGTTTAACATTTGAACTACTTGGTGAGTGTCACTGCTGGTGGACCAAGAGTCCCCGAGGGCACATGTAGCCAAGTTCGATCAACTTCGGTTGATCGTCTGTCTCTTTCACGAATTTGAAATTTTCTGTTACAAAATTTCTTGAAATTTCTAAAACGTGGGTCCTGTAGCATCATACCCCACCCATCCTGCTACGTCTTTCGGTATACTTTTCGACATAGTAACTTTCATACTTTTTGGCATATTACATTGTTTAGATTTAGGATCACTGATGAGGGTTTAGTACCCGAAACGTGCATGTCTGGTCCACGTTGCCAATTTATCTGTTTTTAAATGATGCTATTCAATTTGAAGACGTTTACATTTATACTACTTGGTGAGTGTCACTGCTGGTGGACCAGGAGTCCCCGAGGGCACATGTAGCCAAGTTCGATCAATTTCGGTTGATCGTTTCTTCAACGCATTCTAAATTTCTGGTATCAAAATTTCTTGGAATTTCTAAAAAGTGGGTCCTGTAGCATCATACCCCACCCATCCTGCTGCTTACGAAATTAAAGTTCTGTATTGAGATGGCACCAGAAAAATGCACTTGGCTTTATTTAAACTGTTTGGTATGACGAGAATTATAATATCCTAAACACGTGTCTGGTACAACAAAATTGGTACTATAGAAATTATATTTCAATATTGACAATTTAAGCACAGCAAAATTTATTTTATCAACGCGTTCTAAAATTGATTTTTTTTTCAATTTTGTGTAACTACTTTGTAGAGAAAGTGTACGACTTCAAAATTCCACTCAGTCAAATCATTAGTTATATAAAATGTATAACCATAAGAGAAATGGAGTGAACCTTCAATTTCGATAGTATTTTAGGGTGAAATGACGACTTTCCGAAATAGCAAAATGATATATAATGTCAAATCGATCAAGCGCAAAAACAAAGTTTCTTTCGGGCGACAGACCTAGAAAGAGATGGATTAATACATTTTGAACATTCCATCACGGGGAACGTTTAAATGCTCCACACGGCAAAAGAAAATAATGTAGATAATAAGGAAATCAAAGTGTTCCAACCCATTAATTACCTTCTTAAACCGCATTTCAAGACATTTTAAGGAACAAGACATGTGTATATCCTCGTTAGTAGTACTTCAAGCTAATGTGATTTCAGACAAAACCCTAATTTAAGTAGCTCCCACTAAATTTGAATTTGAATTTTGGGTATCTACTCTGAAAAGAATGCGCGGCTCCAAACCTCCTGTAGTGTCGATTCAGCGCAGAGTTAAATACATGTAAACTGTATGACGAAACGACCATTGGAGGGAGGGATGGTGCTCAGATGTTTACCTCCTTTAATTTCATTCTTATTCAAGGTTGAACTGACAACTTTCCAAAATAGCACAATGAAATATGATGTCAAATGATAAACAATAAATTGATAATTTAGCAAAACACCAGTGAAGAGAGAGAGAGATATTGATTTAGCAGATGCCACATGCTTGACATAAATTACGGCATTCAAATGATCCTCGATATAATGTTACAATGCTTTCTTCTAAAAAAAATGATCTCTGTAGTTCCCCCACTTCTTTGTAGCGGCAAATAGTGATAAATAATAGATTAACAGTGCATAAATCTGCAAAGAAGATAACCATAAAACCAGAAACATATAAAGCTGGTTACAATCAGCAATTAAGGTAGAACATGCCTCAGTTCCCAGATGCTGATATTTCCAAAGAAAGAACTTTTACAATATTTCCAGTTTCATATATTCAACGTTTATGTTAGATCTAATATAAAAGCAAAATATAATTAGTTGTTTCATGATTATACCGAGAACTTAAGCCGTTTGAACTTTAACATTAAACCCTATGGGAAAAGTGAGAAAAATCCCTTTTTAGAGGTGATAAAATGTAACTATAACTGTTTCTTTTCCAAAACCTATATTATCCAGGCAAAAAATTACCAGCAATTCTGACCTGAGGGATACTCTACCTTAAGCAAAGAAGCGAGCATACCAGATTCTTATGGTTATAATAAATAAGCAATTGTAGCAGACTTTGTTCCTTTTTAAAAATTATTATTATTTGACATTTGACATTCCTTCTTTACATGTAACAAAAGTAAGAAGAGTATTAAAAATAGACTTACACTTCGTAGAACACCTTTTTTACCAAGATATTCCTTGTATTTGTCAATGACAATCCGGTCCTGTTAAAGGAAGTATACGATGCAACTAGTAGTATCTAATCAAATAGGAAATATAAGAAATATTAAAGTTTATGTTTTCTCTGCTTCTAATATGGGTGAATTAAAAAAAGACTCTTTTTTTGGAGAAAAGGTGATGTATTATCTATCTTTAATGTTAATCTACTTTTACTTCTCTAATGTTTATCTATATAAATCTTATAAATTCTTTCGGATAAAATGAGATACTTAGATTATTTTATCGGATTTTCTGCTATTTTCGACAAAGCACAATATTTGAAAGTGTTGTTTTCAGGATGAATTATTAATGAAAATAATATATATATCTATGATTTTCTTACGTGTCCTTTCATGAATTCCGTTATCATAAGGCCTTTGCTTTCTAACGCTTTTCCGATGGCATCCGAGGGAATTTTCGAAAGAGATCGTTGATTTATCACCGCCATAATATTAGGACCAAGATCCAAAATATCAGCTGCAGTGTAGCTTTGAAAAGCACTATATTTCGATGATTTTCTCAACACATTGAAAATGTTTTTTGCCTGTTTATTAAAATATACATCTCATTTAAAAAGAAAGTACCCCTGGTGATTATGAAATCCTACAGAAAGGTCATTTTTGCCTTTTTAAAACATTTTTCAATATGTAGGATGGAAAAAACTGAGATTATCATCCTCTGCTAATCTTATATTGACATTTTCTAGTGTTGTTTTCAAAATTCGTTGGGATTATGAATTAAGTTACGGAATGGATCCGACTTTATACCTTTTTGAAGAAAATTTCAAACCAATCTATCAAATACCAGACACGTGTTTCTTATGAAATGAGATGGACAAGAAAAGGAATTGAATGTCAATAATTAACCTTTCGTCCTTTTAGAGTTCCTGGTGGTATCTCAGATAAAACATCAAGAAGGGTTGTCTCGTTTAGTTTCTCAACTTCCTTTATATCATCGGCAACAAAAGGTAGCAAGCTATATTTTAAAAAAAAGAATAGAATGAGATATTTGTGTATAATGCGAAATTATGAATTTATCATATTTATATTAACAAATTGTTTCCAATAAAATATTTCATATTTTGTTTTGAGAGTATTCGAATAGAGAAGTATCGATACGGTCAAGTGATTTTCTGCATGATTAGATACGAGTATAAGGGGTAGTAAGGTATTGGTCATTCGAAGGCTCAACACCGGGCAGTTAACACGTTAATTCCGTTCTCTCGCATAGATGTCCGACTCAGACCACGAGGCAGAAAAATTACTTCAGGACTCTACGGAGCCCATAGAACAAGACCAAACTGCTTCTATCAGTACGGCTGGTGAGAATTTTGGCGTTTCTGATGCTGTAAATCTGTTACAGACTGCTATAAACAATCAGTTTAGTACTTTATCCAAACAGCTACTTTCCGAGCAAAAAGTAAACGCCCAGTCCCTCTCCAAAAAACTGAAGGAAAAGTCCACAACTAAATTTAAAGGGGAAGGGAACCGTGTACAGTACGAGTTCAACGAGGACCTAATTGAGGACTTGGACGGCCTAGCAGACCTTGTTAGTTCCGTACCGGGGACGAGGAAAGCAGTCCGCGCCATTCGCTCCAAGCTCACTCACCGCAATAAGTTAATACGCATTGCTGATGCAAGTCCGGCAGGCTGGCGAACAGTCCACGAATATGAATGCAACGACTACGCCTCGGATTCCGACGATGACAAAAAGATCCGTAGTGCCGAGAATCGGGCCCTCCGATCTATCAAGAGAGGCCGTTCGTACACGTTTTAGAAATTTCAAGAAATTTTGTATCAGAAAATTTCAAATTCGTGAAAGAGACAGACGATCAACCGAAGTTGATCGAACTTGGCTACATGTGCCCTCGGGGACTCTTGGTCCACCAGCAGTGACACTCACCAAGTAGTTCAAATGTTAAACGTCTTTTAATTCAATAGCATCATTTCAAACCTGATAAATTTACAGCATGGACCAGACATGCACGTTTCGGGTACTAAACCCTCGTCAGTGATCCTCAGTCTAAACAATGTAATATGGCCAAAAAGTATGAACATTATTATGATTGTCCGAAAATGTACCAAAAGATGTAGCAGAATGGGTGGGATATGATGCTACAGGACCCACGTTTTAGAAATTTCAAGAAATTTTGTAACAGAAAATTTCAAATTCGTGAAAGAGACAGACGATCAACCGAAGTTGATCGAACTTGGCTACATGTGCCCTCGGGGACTCCTGGTCCACCAGCAGTGACACTCACCAAGTAGTATAAATGTAAACGTCTTCAAATTGAATAGCATCATTTAAAAACAGATAAATTGGCAACGTGGACCAGACATGCACGTTTCGGGTACTAAACCCTCATCAGTGATCCTAAATCTAAACAATGTAATATGCCAAAAAGTATGAAAGTTACTATCTCGAAAAGTATACCGAAAGACGTAGCAGGATGGGTGGGGTATGATGCTACAGGACCCACTTTTTAGAAATTCCAAGAAATTTTGATACCAGAAATTTAGAATGCGTTGAAGAAACGATCAACCGAAATTGATCGAACTTGGCTACATGTGCCCTCGGGGACTCCTGGTCCACCAGCAGTGACACTCACCAAGTAGTATAAATGTAAACGTCTTCAAATTGAATAGCATCATTTAAAAACAGATAAATTGGCAACGTGGACCAGACATGCACGTTTCGGGTACTAAACCCTCATCAGTGATCCTAAATCTAAACAATGTAATATGCCAAAAAGTATGAAAGTTACTATGTCGAAAAGTATACCGAAAGACGTAGCAGGATGGGTGGGGTATGATGCTACAGGACCCACTTTTTAGAAATTCCAAGAAATTTTGATACCAGAAATTTAGAATGCGTTGAAGAAACGATCAACCGAAATTGATCGAACTTGGCTACATGTGCCCTCGGGGACTCCTGGTCCACCAGCAGTGACACTCACCAAGTAGTATAAATGTAAACGTCTTCAAATTGAATAGCATCATTTAAAAACAGATAAATTGGCAACGTGGACCAGACATGCACGTTTCGGGTACTAAACCCTCATCAGTGATCCTAAATCTAAACAATGTAATATGCCAAAAAGTATGAAAGTTACTATGTCGAAAAGTATACCGAAAGACGTAGCAGGATGGGTGGGGTATGATGCTACAGGACCCACTTTTTAGAAATTCCAAGAAATTTTGATACCAGAAATTTAGAATGCGTTGAAGAAACGATCAACCGAAATTGATCGAACTTGGCTACATGTGCCCTCGGGGACTCCTGGTCCACCAGCAGTGACACTCACCAAGTAGTATAAATGTAAACGTCTTCAAATTGAATAGCATCATTTAAAAACAGATAAATTGGCAACGTGGACCAGACATGCACGTTTCGGGTACTAAACCCTCATCAGTGATCCTAAATCTAAACAATGTAATATGCCAAAAAGTATGAAAGTTACTATGTCGAAAAGTATACCGAAAGACGTAGCAGGATGGGTGGGGTATGATGCTACAGGACCCACTTTTTAGAAATTCCAAGAAATTTTGATACCAGAAATTTAGAATGCGTTGAAGAAACGATCAACCGAAATTGATCGAACTTAGCTACATGTGCCCTCGGGGACTCCTGGTCCACCAGCAGTGACACTCACCAAGTAGTATAAATGTAAACGTCTTCAAATTGAATAGCATCATTTAAAAACAGATAAATTGATAACGTGGACCAGACATGCACGTTTCGGGTACTAAACCCTCATCAGTGATCCTAAATCTAAACAATGTAATATGCCAAAAAGTATGAAAGTTACTATGTCGAAAAGTATACCGAAAGACGTAGCAGGATGGGTGGGGTATGATGCTACAGGACCCACTTTTTAGAAATTCCAAGAAATTTTGATACCAGAAATTTAGAATGCGTTGAAGAAACGATCAACCGAAATTGATCGAACTTGGCTACATGTGCCCTCGGGGACTCCTGGTCCACCAGCAGTGACACTCACCAAGTAGTATAAATGTAAACGTCTTCAAATTGAATAGCATCATTTAAAAACAGATAAATTGGCAACGTGGACCAGACATGCACGTTTCGGGTACTAAACCCTCATCAGTGATCCTAAATCTAAACAATGTAATATGCCAAAAAGTATGAAAGTTACTATGTCTACTACAGCTTAAACCTAGCCATTCCAGTTCTTGAACAGGAGAAAAGACAGATTTTTTATTATTAACGAAAAATCCTGCTGCTAAAAGGGATTTTCTGATTAATTCTGTTTCATTTTGACATGAAATCAAGGACTGAGACATAATGAATCCATCGTCTAGATACAAGACTACCAATATTTTGTTTTGCCGCCAATATTTTACAAGGGGACTCAAGCATTTGGTAAATACAAACGGACTTGATGACAAACCAAATGGTAACACAGTGTAACAGAAAAACTTTTTATCCCAAGAAAATCCTAAATAAGTTTGGAAATCAGGATTAATGTCGACATGATGGTACCCACTCTGTAAATCAAATTTTGTCATAAAGCAACCTTGACAGAAAAATTGTAATGCGATCTTCCAATCCTCGTATTTGACCTTTTCCTTTTTAATGAAGAGATTTAAACGACTAAGATCTAAAATTAAACGTTTTTTCTCTCTATTCTGAGCTACGCTTAAAGGACTAGCTATGTAAGGTTTGTATGGAACTTCAATAACCCGTCCTGTTTGGATCAGCTCTTTAATTTCAAGGGAAACAAAATCGGAATTTTGCAAAGCAGAAGTATTGTTTTTAAAATGCATTGGTGGTGGATCTCTTGCGAAAGAGAGACGATAACCTTGAATAATAATATTTCTAACAAAATCATTGACTTTAATTTCCTCCCAAAAATTTGAGTGATTGAAAAGACTATTCTTTACTCTGTTTGTATGCGATTTAGCATTATTTTCAATTTTTTACAAATATTGAGTCAAGCTTGACTTATTACACTGAACGTCAAAAGCATACTTATCTAAATGACTACTGTTTGCTGCTGCCAGAGGCACCCTGGACTGTAGGCTGTGTATTAAGGGAGCAACGATTTTTCCAATGGCCTTGCTGCCAGCACTTGTAGCAGATGTCTGTTGGCTGAGGGGTCCTTCTAGTGACGTTATTGTACGTGTAGCCGCTTTGGGGACGAAAATTACTAGTAGTACCAGCAGAATTATACTCGTGGGACGTTGCTGATCCCGCGGCCGCCGGGATGTTCCTAGTGTATGGTGTACTTCTGTACGAACGGCCTCTCTTGATAGATCGGAGGGCCCGATTCTCGGCACTACGGATCTTTTTGTCATCGTCGGAATCCGAGGCGTAGTCGTTGCATTCATATTCGTGGACTGTTCGCCAGCCTGCCGGACTTGCATCAGCAATGCGTATTAACTTATTGCGGTGAGTGAGCTTGGAGCGAATGGCGCGGACTGCTTTCCTCGTCCCCGGTACGGAACTAACAAGGTCTGCTAGGCCGTCCAAGTCCTCAATTAGGTCCTCGTTGAACTCGTACTGTACACGGTTCCCTTCCCCTTTAAATTTAGTTGTGGACTTTTCCTTCAGTTTTTTGGAGAGGGACTGGGCGTTTACTTTTTGCTCGGAAAGTAGCTGTTTGGATAAAGTACTAAACTGATTGTTTATAGCAGTCTGTAACAGATTTACAGCATCAGAAACGCCAAAATTCTCACCAGCCGTACTGATAGAAGCAGTTTGGTCTTGTTCCATGGGCTCCGTAGAGTCCTGAAGTAATTTTTCTGCCTCGTGGTCTGAGTCGGACATCTATGCGAGAGAACGGAGTTAACGTGTTAACTGCCCGGTGTTGAGCCTTCGAATGACCAATACCTTACTACCCCTTATACTCGTATCTAATCATGCAGAAAATCACTTGACCGTATCGATACTTCTCTATTCGAATACTCTCAAAACAAAATATGAAATATTTTATTGGAAACAATTTGTTAATATAAATATGATAAATTCATAATTTCGCATTATACACAAATATCACATTCTATTCTTTTTTTTTAAATATAGCTTGCTACCTTTTGTTGCCGATGATATAAAGGAAGTTGAGAAACTAAACGAGACAACCCTTCTTGATGTTTTATCTGAGATACCACCAGGAACTCTAAAAGGACGAAAGGTTAATTATTGACATTCAATTCCTTTTCTATCCATCTCATTTCATAAGAATCACGTGTCTGGTATTTGATAGATTGGTTTGAAATTTTCTTCAAAAAGGTATAAAGTCGGATCCATTCCGTAACTTAATTCATAATCCCAACGAATTTTGAAAACAACACTAGAAAATGTCAATATAAGATTAGCAGAGGATGATAATCTCAGTTTTTTCCATCCTACATATTGAAAAATGTTTTAAAAAGGCAAAAATGACCTTTCTGTAGGATTTCATAATCACCAGGGGTACTTTCTTTTTAAATGAGATGTATATTTTAATAAACAGGCAAAAAACATTTTCAATGTGTTGAGAAAATCATCGAAATATAGTGCTTTTCAAAGCTACACTGCAGCTGATATTTTGGATCTTGGTCCTAATATTATGGCGGTGATAAATCAACGATCTCTTTCGAAAATTCCCTCGGATGCCATCGGAAAAGCGTTAGAAAGCAAAGGCCTTATGATAACGGAATTCATGAAAGGACACGTAAGAAAATCATAGATATATATATTATTTTCATTAATAATTCATCCTGAAAACAACACTTTCAAATATTGTGCTTTGTCGAAAATAGCAGAAAATCCGATAAAATAATCTAAGTATCTCATTTTATCCGAAAGAATTTATAAGATTTATATAGATAAACATTAGAGAAGTAAAAGTAGATAAACATTAAAGATAGATAATACATTACCTTTTCTTCAAAAAAGAGGGAAATTTTTAAAGTCTTTTAATTCACCCATATAAGAAGGAGAGAAAACATAAACTTTAATATTTCTTATATTTCCTATTTGATTAGATACTACTAGTTTGTTTACTTCCTTTAACAGGACCGGATTGTCATTGACAAATACAAGGAATATCTTGGTAAAAATGGTGTTCTACGAAGTGTAAGTCTATTTTTTAATACTCTTCTTATTTTTGTTACATGTAAAGAAGGAATGTCAAATAATAATAAACATTTTTTTTAAGAAAGGAACAGAGTCTGCTACAATTGCTTATTTATTGTAACCATAAGAATCTGGTATGTTCGCTTCTTTGCTTGAGGTAGAGTATCCCTCAGGTCAGAATTCCTGGTAATTTTTTGCCTGCATACCCTATTTTTTCTCTTCAGAATATTGTTCAGATTATCAAACCAATATAGGTTTTGGAAAAGAATTTGTTATAGTTGCATTTTATCACCTCTAAAAAGGGATTTTTCTTACTTTTCCTGTAGAGTCAAATGTTAAAGTTCAAACGGCTTAAGTTCTCGGTATAATCATGAAACAACGAATTATATTTTGCTTTTATATCAGTTCTAACATAAACTTTGAATATATGAAAATGAAAATATTGTAAAAGTTGTAACTTTGGAAATATCAGCATCTAGGAACTGAGGGATGTTCTACCTTAATTGCTTATTGTAACCAGCTTTATATGTTTCTGGTTTTATGGTCATATTCTTTGCAGATTTTTGAACTGTTCATCTATTATTTATCACTATTTGCCGCTATAAGAAAGTGGAAGAACTACAGAGATATTTTTTAGGAAGAAAGCATTGTAACATTATATCGAGGATCATTTGAACGCCGTAATTTTCGTCAAGCATGTGGCATCTGCTAAATCAATATCTCTCTCCTTCACTGTTGTTTTGCTAAATTATCAATTTATTAGTCCCCTACCGGCAACGCCGAAGGGGACTCTTAGTTTCCTCTCGGTCTGTCTGTCCGTCTGTCCGTCCGTCTGTCCGAATATCAGTTTTCCGGACTTTTTTCTGCAACGGATGGAGATATTAAGATGAAATTTGATACACAGCTTGGTCTTGGATAGTTACAGAGCAAGTTCGACTTTCGTCACACTTGACCTATTTTTAGAGGAGTTATGCCCCTTGATGAGTTAGAACATTCAGTTTTTGTCAGTTTTCCGGACTTTTCTCTGCAACGGATGGAAATTTTCAGATGAAATTTGATACACAGCTTGGTCTTTGATGGTTACAGAGCAAGTTTGACTTTCGTCACGCTTGACCTATTTTTCGAGGAATTATGCCCCTTGATTACCTGGAAAATTCAGTTTTTGTCAGTTTTCCGGACTTTCTTCTGCAACAAATAGAGATATTCAAGTGAAATTTGATACACAGCTTGGTCTTGGATAGTTACAGAGCAAGTTTGACTTTCGTCACGCTTGACCTATATTTCGAGGAGTTATGCCTCTTGATGACTTGGAAAATTCAGTTTTTGTCAGTTTTCCAAACTTTTTTCTGCAACAAATAGAGATATTCAGGTAAAATTTGATACTCACCTTAGTCGTGGATAGTTACAAAGTAATTTCAACTTTCGTTACGCTTGACCTCTTTTTGAATCGATAAAGCAGATAAAACCTCAGAACTGAGCTGCACGGACAGTAAGTTTAATTTAAACTCATGTTTAATTGAAGAGTAATTCATAGGCAGAGTTTCAGGACATAAATATATGCCGCCGGTGGGGGACTATATCGCTCAGCGATCATAACATTTTTGTTTATCATTTGACATCATATTTCATTGTGCTATTTTGGAAAGTTGTCAGTTCAACCTTGAATAAGAATGAAATTAAAGGAGGTAAACATTTGAGCACCATCCCTCCAATGGTCGTTTGGTCATACAGTTTACACGTATTTAACTCTGCGCTGAATCGACACTACAGGAGGTTTGGAGCCGCGCATTCCTTTCAGAGTAGATACACAAAATTAAAATTCAAATTTAGTGGGAGATACTTAAATTTGGGTTTTGTCTGAAATCACATTAGCTTGAAGTACTACTAACGAGGATATACACATGTCTTGTTCCTTAAAATGTCTTGAAATGCGGTTAAAGAAGGTAATGGGTTGGAACACTTTAATATCCTTATTATCTACATTATTTTCTTTTGCCGTGTGGAGCATTTAAACGTCCCCCGCGATGGAATGTTCAAAATGTATTAATCCATCTCTTTCTAGGTCTGTCGCCCGAAAGAAACTTTGTTTTTGCGCTTGATCGATTTGACGTTATATATCATTTTGCTTTTTCGGAAAGTTGTCATTTCACCCTAAAATACTATCGAAATTGAAGGTTCACTCCATTTCTCTTATGATTATACATTTTATATAACTAATGATTTGACTGAGTGGAATTTTGAAGCCGTACACTCTCTACAAAGTAGTTACACAAAATTGAAAAAAAAAATCAATTTTAGAACGCGTTGATAAAATAAATTTTGCTGTGCTTAAATTGTCAATATTGAAATATAATTTCTATAGTACCAATTTTGTTGTACCAGACACGTGTTTCGGAAATTATAATCCTCGTCATACCAAACAGTTTAAATAAAGCCAAGTGCATTTTTTTGGCGCCATCTACAATTCATAGCTTTAATTTTTCTCTTGCCAAAATTAGCGGCTCCAAATTTTGTGTAGGGTTTATTCAGAAGCGTTTATAAGTGAAAAATATTGCCCAAAATCGCTGGAGGGTAGGCGCAAGGAGCTTAATTCTAAACATGACCGAAAATAAATTATGCCGAAACCTAGCTGAGGACAGAGCTATGCAATGAGGGAGATTACCTTTAGTTTTCGAAATTTAGGTCTAATTTGATGACAGGAAATTTAGAATATATTTCAATTCAGTGCGTAAACACTACAACTAGGTGAGCGATATCCTCGGGGACTTTCAGTCCACCAGCAGTGATACCAGCCTACTGGTTGAAATTGTCAATATTGAAATTTATGTTCTATAGTACCAATTTTGTTGTACTAGACACGTGTTTCGGATAATTTAATCCTAGCAGTAGTACTTCATGCCAGAAAGGTTAAATAAGGCAAAGTGAATTTTCCTTGCGCCATGTACGATACAGAGCTTTTAAGTCATCTTGCTAAAATTAGCGGCTCCTAATTTTGTGTAGGGTTTATTCAGAAGCGTATTTTAGTGAAAAATATTGCCAAAAATCGTTGGAGGGTAGGCGCAAGGAGCTTAATCCTAAACATGACCGAACAAAAATCACTTTTGCTTGAAGTATCATGCAGTGATGAGAATCAACTATTCTACACAAGTGCATATCTAGTTCAATAAGGGAATTAGTCGGAAACTTCAGTTTTCTTGGTAGTTGCTGAGGATATTTTTATGCGTGTGTGTTCCACCGTAATATTTTCCTTGATTTATAAAAACTTCATCTCTTGATTTGTCTTTCCAAATATCAATTCGCGCTTTAGGTATTGAACATTACTGTAGGGACTTGACAAAGAAAGGAGAAGAAATCTCTGACGAGGCAACGTTTCAATTTTCTCTGCAGAGCAAAGATATACGACAATTCACAAGCGACTGATTCGTTTTTGAGATTCTATTATATTACTTTTTTACTCTCTTCACATCATCCAATGGTTTTATCTCGATTAAGTACATAAAATATAGAGAGGTACCTTTGAGTCAGATTTATGTTGGAATATTTTTGAAAAAAAAGTTTGTTAATTCGATCATGACCTATGGGAAAATGTAATCATTAGATCATATACCTTTTATACAATGATTTGTTTTCATCGGTTAATGTATACATATAAGTATTCTTACGATCATAATCTAATCTGATTTCAGGGTTGCTTGACACCTGCGCAAATTTTATGTCTTGGAAAGCTCATGAGCTCATTGAAACCAGGAGATTTTGAGTGTATGTCCGGTCCTGAAATAAAGGGTCTCCTTGGAAACACAGAATTCAAAGGAATGTTACAAAGATTGAAATCCAAAGCAGAAATAAGGAAAACTATTGCCAAAAAGGTTGGTGGGACATTCATGCAACTGCATTCATAAATCTGTTCTTGAGTCCATCGGTATTCGTACTGATGACTCATACCTTGAAGTACCTTATACACTGAACAAAAAAGTTATGTCCCTAAAAGTGAAAGGTCGCCACATGTGCAGATGAAACGTTATAACCCTCGAAATAGTTAAATTTACTCAATAAAAACTCCAAAATTATCTTTTTGTCACTCAGACATTGAACGCAATGAAGCGTGACAAGACAAAGCGTTTTCACCTAGTAAGGAAAAGTTCTCTGTTTCTTTGTTCTGGTTGACTGATTTCGAAAGAAAAGAGAGTATAAATAAGCACAGGAGATTTTTTTCCATTGAAAAACGGAATAAAATTTTGATATCGATTATCCATAAATCAGTCAAATAGCTTGTAGTTCAAGAAAATTTAGCTTAAATGAAACCGGAAGTCCACATTCGGCCATGCGCCATGTCAAATACCAAAAGCACATTAAAAGTGTATCTAAGGGTGTGCATATATCGATTTGTTAATTAAAATTCTTATGAATTCAGAAACGCCCTGACCAGAGAGGACCAAACAGGTGAAACACCTTTGGTTTAAACGTTAGGGCTTTATGCTTACTCCTCCCGGGCACCTGGTCACACCTCTAGCTTGCTAGGGGTCCGTCGATGCTTAATTTTGTACTCTATTGTGAGTGCTGTTGAGATTATCGTCAGGATCTTCTTTAACTCATTGATGATGACGTCACATTTACATCAATTTATCAAGGTCGTTGTCAGAATCGGACAATCAATGGATATACCGTTTAACATTTAATTCACAAAATTATTTTTCGGGCATACCGCCTCTGAATAAGATTTATTTTCACGAGTCATGTAAAACAATACCAAAAAGAAGGACATAACTTTTTTTGTTCAGTATATCTACTGGATTCCAAAAACTCTTTTTAAAAATGTGATAAAAATACCTTGTCATATGAAGGGAGGATACTCTGATTCAGACAAAAAAGTATACCGAAGACGATGTCATCCGGATTATTGAGTCTTTGATTGAAAATATTTTGTGTTGTGTGAAGGAACATGCATGATAATATGTTAATTCTCATACATGATGATTCGTTTTTAATATTCAATTACATATTTTCTTCCTTTTTTGCTATGAGTTAATATACAGCAATATCTGTAACAAAGTCCGGCAAATATTTGGCATTCTTTTGGTCTGAGGATCACTGAGGAGGGATAAGTACCCGAAACGTGCATGTCTGGTCCATGCTGCAGATTTATCTGTTCTTAAGGTCAGGGTGGCGACTTTTGATAGAAATGAGGTGAAGAAAGATGGATATGTCCACATGTAGAGGAACATCTCCTCGAACTATTCTGAACAAAAAATCTAAATTTGCTCGTCTCGTTTTTTGGCTATAAACGTCAATTTTTGGTCTATTTTAACATTTTCATCATTTTAGAGATACCACATCATAACTTTACATACCTCTGCAATGCATGAAAATTGAAAAAAGTCATATATACCCGTATTTTTCTGTATTCTTATTGCTTGTGTATGAATTAAAGCCTATTTTGAAAAATTCTGATAAAATAAACAGTTCTAAGGAGTGTATTTTCTTGTAAATACGATTTTGCTGGTTGCCATGGCAACAACTCATTATATTTATTAATAGTTAAAAGGTCGCCAGGTACACATTTTTTGCTATGTATAGAGCTATGGTATTTTCTTTATCCAAAAGCAGTCAAACCAATATGTACCCAAATTCGTTTTTGAGTAAAATGACTGTTTCTATTAATAGCACAATAATTTGTGCAAAAAATCAATATTTTGACGCAAAAAACATAGAAATTTACTCGAAGTTCGAATTTTTAATTCTCTCATTTTTAAAGAGTTTCATGAATAGGATATATTCTGATGTTTGAATTTTTAGAAGCAGAACTCATGCGAAAATGACAAATTTTTTCCTATTTTCAGTGATTTTTCATTGAAAAATATGCATTCCCCCCCCCCCAAAAAAAAATACCCATTCAGCAATGAAAATTTCAAGAAGTATTATTTTTTTCTGAAATAATGCAACAAAATGAGCTTAAACCATTTATCTTCTATGTTCGTTTCAAATATTACGCGATATAAAAATAGAGTTATCTCCCTGTAGTCGCAACCCTAACCTTACATGATGCTATTGAATTTGAAGACGTTTAATATTTGTACCACTTGGTGAGTGTCACTGCTAGAGGACCAGGAGTACCCGAGGACACCTGTAGCCAAATTTGATCAACTTCGTTTGATCGTCTGTCTCTACAACGCATTCGAAAATTTCTGTTATCAAAATGTCTTGGAGTTTCTAAATTATCGGTCCTCTAGCATCTTATCCCACCCATCCTGCTCAGTCTTTCGGTGCATTTTTGGATAAAACAATTTTCACACTCTTTGGGCATATCACATAGTTTGGACTGAGGAACACTGAGGAGGATTAAGTAACCGAAACATGCATGTCTGGTCCATGCTGCAAATGTATCTGTTCTTAAATGATGCCATTGAATTTGAAGACATTTAAAATTCTTTGTTCGTGTTGGTGCCTGTTTTATCATAATTCTGTGTTCCCTTCGATGAAAGATTTTCAATTTTTCATATTTGTTCTCTATATTGAGATTTGTTCTAGTCCATATTTGTCACGTGTGCCACTTGTACAAGCGCATTATTAAGAATTGCACTCTAACTGACTGTGACGACAAGACTTCATGACGGACTCTGTCCAAACCTCTTTAGAGATGGCAGGGCCGCGACCACTTGTCCTCTCTGTATGTCACTCGGACTCCTCCGGTGATAACATGCATGAATGTCCTACAACCTGCAGAACACACACTATATTTCTTGCGCCCTGTTTTATATCAATTTACATTTTCATTTATGTGTTGCTTTGGGGCTCTCCGTTATGCAGTCTGTTTGTATAGTCATCTTACAGTGAAAAGTTTATTTTACACCAGAATTGTGTGTTCTTTGTGCGCTCTAGGTAATTGGAAAAGTGGAAGGGTTGTTCGCACGTAATTAAGATAACCACACCATCTCCTACAGGCGTTGTTTATTTCCGTCCTAAGTCAGCATCGATTGCCCATTGATCTCATATGTATATGTGTAGTCTTTTTCGTTTGATCTTTCCATGATGTAATTTCTTGTTCATTGTCCGTCCCTTTTGCGTCCCATTCTGTGTGTGTCTGTTCTGCGTTTTGCATGGGGTGTTCTGGTATTTTGTTGTAGGTACTGCAACCGAGTGTTGTTGGAGATCCCCTCCTTTCTTTGAAAACCTCAATGTATAACAGGCGTGATAATTTCATCTTGCACATAACTAACTTCCTTTCATGAGTAGCCACAATCCGTCTCCTCCTTCTTATAGAGTTTTTTTTTTGTAGAACACCCTTGCGAACATCGGAATTTGTATCATTTTCAACTATGTTTAGGTTAAGGCAGAATCTGGTGGCCTTGACGTTTTGATGCAACTGGAGACTTTCAAAGATGACGTTGGTGACATAGATGACAGCAAAGTTACAGAAATAATTAGCAAAATACGGAATGGTGAAAAATCTGACATAAAATGTTCAAAGAGTAGAGTAAGTAAACCTCACTGACCCCACATCGACACTAGAATAAGACGATCTCATACAATAGTCGTTGCAATGAGCGTTGGAATAAACGTGTCCCGCATGATGTTACAGGTGCCCTATATTGACGTATACATTCTGTTCGTCTTTGCGTCCCTCAAAAATGTGTTATGATCAACATTTTGAAAGAAATAATCATCATTAACAAATAAGGGAAACTCGTTATACGCGAGAGAAAAACATAGAAAAAGGCCAAAACATGTAATTTACATAGCAAATTTTCACCGACAAATTAGATCAAAGCAAATTAAGATTCTGGTATCAATTTTAAATGCAAAATCGTAAATTTAGATACTATTATGTATGTATGATTCATTCATGTAACTTAATGCTTTTATTTTACGATGCTTTCAAAGATATTAAGGAGGACGTATTTGGTACTTGTTTATTGCAATGCTGAAATACATTTGGATATATCAAACATGTGAATTCTATCTACAAATATCAAACATCGAAGATAAATCATAGTGTGAAAAAAAGACATCATCTTTATATACATGTCCGAAAAATCAGTGACCGGGTCGAAGTGTCAAAATAAAGAAATCCATAAGGCATCACTCATACATAATTTAACATCGATAATTTTGTAGGATCTACATTTTTTTTTCTACTTATCTTAGATCAAGAATTTCATTGTAATACATATTTTGCGAATCAATTAGAAATAATTACTTATTTGTATATTTGTTCGTGCTAAATGACCATGAGGAACATCATGTCAAACTATGTTTTACTTGCCTTATATTTTGCACACTTCACTTCTATCGAAGAATATGATAAACAATTATATTCCCTAAACTATAAATAGGGACGCTCTGATTGGCTGATAACGTCGCAGACGCTCCTGGATAAATAACCATATACCACGGTCTAAAACTAGACCGGGATTACCCCCACTTTCCTCTGCAAATGGCGACGTTGTTTATGAAATTATAGAATAAAACAGAATAAAATATTTTCACAGTAAGTCAATGTCACACCATATACACTGAGTTAAAAGTCCATAATTGTTCTTTATTCTTATACTATTCTTTATTGTCATTTTGCTGAACATTACTGAAGTATTCTTCTACAGTGTAAGAAGTTATTAGATGGACTGGGCAAACCTAAAACATGGGACAGAGAAACCTTACAGAACTTAGAGGGATCTGAAATATTAACGGCTCTATCATCAGAAGACATAGACGACATAGACACAGAGTCATTGGATATCATGCCTTATCTACCAAAATCTGGGATCAGAGAAAAGGCGGTAAGATGCAGAATCTAATATAAAAAAGACCATACGTAACATGACCTGTGTATGATTCTTAGGAGCACAGTCTTAAGAAAATTCTTTTCTTATTGTCTTCTTTGATGACTGTTATAGATTAATGGAAATGGTTTATCTTAAACATCAGCAATTGAATTTGGTAACAAAAGTTAACTTAATATTTCAGAGGAAAAAGTTTGCAGGGATATTAGAAAAGTTCCTTAATGCGGAGTCGGGTGACGAAATTACAAGATCAAAAGATATTTTGAAGAGATATCCCAAAATGATTCATATGATATCGTAAGTTCGTCATAATTCATTTACCAATGTATTTGCAGTGAGTATTGAAACACGACTTATTTCTTAATTTTGTAAATACATACCAAATACACCTCCTGCATATCATTTGAATGTTTGCTTGCACACATAATTTTACTGTGACAAGTTTATTTTTTTGAATTTTAGATCTAAATGTAAGACTTTTATGTAACATATGCATGCTTCAATATCATTTTTTAGGAAATCCATTTTACAAAAAACTGGAGTTTGCGTAATTGAAGAAATGGAAAATGACGATCTGACATCTATTTCGTCCTATTATCTGAAGGATACGTTTGACTATTTCTTAACATGTATGGTAAGTTATTGTTTTAAAATCATTTAGATACAAGAAAACGTATAAAACATTCGCCCTTTACCTCAATCCATTTTAAAGAACTTTTTTTAAAAACGACCACAACGTTGCCCTAATCTTTCCGACTTAATTATATTGTACGCGGGGTGTTCTTTCTTTAAAAAAATGCAATTTATTAGTGTCTAGGGGTAGTACAATATTTTAAAATAATGCAAAGTGTACTTGCTATCCTGATAGGAATGTCTTAATAATATAAACTGAGCTGAAACTTATTTACTGGTGCTTCTTTTTTCCCATGTAGCCCACATTTGAAGCATTGTCATCATTTTGACATTTTCCATGATATCTGTATGAGTTGTAGAATCTTTAGCTAAACACAATATCTATTCCAAATAATCTAAATCATTTTTCCCCATTACTTTACTTCTAGGGACTGGATTCCTCATCTACTATCAATGATACTGTACTAAAAGAGGCTGGTAATTTGATATGCACTATGCAAGAATCACACTACGGACGTCTGACAAAAGAAGCTTTAGAGGAATTTAATCAACGTATCGCTAGATGCCCTTCACAAAACCTAAAGGAAATCAAGACAAGGAATAAAGCACTACGCGACACAGGGAGCATGTAAATACTTAACAAGATTGATAAATAATGAGTAAAACCTATAAGAATCTGGTTCATGTTTACTAGTAAATGCTTATGTTTTAACTACATTTGTATACATACACCATAACGTTTGTACATGTATAAGATGATAAGAAAAGGGAAGGATCTCCAGCATGACCACCCTGCACACACCCAGCGAAACAAGCCCTCACGAAAGTGACACATAAATAACATCAGACAAATCTACAAACCGCAAAAAGACGCAACATTTACTAGAACATACAACGTACAAAGCAATCGAAACAGACCAACAGAAATATCAAACTTTAATTACAACACATAAAAGGAAGGAGACCAATGTGCACCGACTTTGTACGGTCATCTGATATAAGAAAATGGTGGGGTTATCCAGATAACGTGCCATCAATTCTCTACTTTTCCGGATACACAGAGGTCTCTATAGACGCACAATTGTTGTATCAACATAAAACATCTTACTGTAAGGTGACATCACAAACAAGATAGTTAAACGCAGCGGATAAGACACTTTATTTCTCCATTGCTTCGACAATAAGATAGCTCAAGGTGCTACCTTCGATTTATTTACCATACTGAAATAATGAATTCCATTCTAAAGCGCTCTGTCTAAACATAAGTACAAGATGTATTTGTTAAATAATCAAGCTTTCTTCAATAGTCTAAGAGATGCTAGAACATTGAGATATGGTTACAACGCTACCTATACCCAATTCAGTTTTTTCTAAAAAAAATTACGTTGATCAGAGAATTTTTGTGTTTCTTACTATTTGTCGGTATGGTGGTCTGCAATGTTCGATGTGTGTCTTACTATTTGTCGGTATGGTGGTCTGCGATGTTCGATGTGTATCTTACTATTTGTCGGTGTGGTGGTCTGCGATGTTCGATGTGTGTCTATTTGTCGGTGTGGTGGTCTGCAATGTTCGATGTGTTTCTTACTATTTGTCGGTATGGTGGTCTCTGATGGTCGATGTGTGTGTATTTGTCGGTATGGTGGCCTGTGATGTTCGATGTGTGTCTAACTATTTGTCGGTGTGGTGGTATGCGATGTTCGATGTGTGTCTATTAGTCGGTATGGTGGTCTAAGATGGTCGATGTGTTTCTTACTATTTGTCGGTATGGTGGTCTGCGATGGTCGATGTGTTTCTTACTATTTGTCGGCATGGTGGTCTGTGATGTTCGATGTGTGTCTATTTGTCGGTATGTTGGTCTGCGATGTTCGATGTGTGTCTATTCGTCGGTATGGTGGTCTGCAATGTTCGATGTGTGTCTATTCGTCGGTATGGTGGTCTGCAATGGTCGATGTGTGTCTATTTGTAGGTATGGTGGTCTGCGATGTTCGATGTGTGTCTATTTGTCGGTATGGTGGTCTGCGATGTTCGATGTGTGTCTATTTGTCGGTATGGTGGTCTGCGATGTTCGATGTGTTTCTTACTATTTGTCGGTATGGTGGTCTGCGATGATCGATGTGTGTCTGTTCGTCGGTATGGTGGTCTGCAATGATCGATGTGTGTCTATTTGTCGGTATGGTGGTCTGCGATGTTCGATATGTGTCTATTTGTCAGTATGGTGGTTTGCGATGGTCGATATGTGTCTATTTGTCGGTATGGTGGCCTGCGATTTTCGATGTTTTTCTATTTGTCGGTATGGTGGTCTGCGATGTTCGATGTGTGTCTATTTGTCGGTATGGTGGTCTGTGATGGTCGATGTGTGTCTATTTGTCGGTGTGGTGGTCTGCGATGGTCGATGTTTTTCTTACTATTTGTCGGTGTGGTGGTCTGCGATGTTCGATGTGTGTCTATTTGTCGGTATGGTGGTCAGCGATGGTCGATGTGTGTCTTACTTTTTGTCGGTATGATGGTCTGCGATATTCGATATGTGTCTATTTGTCGGTATGGTGGCCTGCGATGTTCGATGTGTTTCTTACTATTTGTCGGTATGATGTTCTGCGATGTTCGATGTGTGTCTTATTATTTGTCGGTAATGGTGGTCTGCGATGGTCGATGTGTGTCTTACTATTTGTCGGTATGGTGGTCTGCGATGGTCGATGTGTTTCTTACTATTTGTCGGTATGGTGGTCTGCGATGGTCGATGTGTTTCTTACTATTTGTCAGTATGGTGGTCTGCGATGGTCGATGTGTTTCTTACTATTTGTCGGTATGGTGGTCTGCGATGGTCGATGTTTGTCTTACTATTTATCGGTATGGTGGTCTGCGATGGTCGATGTGTTTCTTACTATTTGTCGGTATGGTGGTCTGCGATGGTCGATGTGTTTATTACTATTTGTCGGTATGGTGGTCTGTAATGGTCGATTTGTGTCTTACTATTTGTCGGTATGGTGGTCTACGATGTTCCATGTGTGTCTATTTGTCGGTATGTTGGTCTGCGATGTTCGATATGTTTCTATTTCTCGGTATGGTGGTCTGCGATGTTCGATGTGTGTCTATTTGTGGGTATGGTGGTCTGCGATGGTCGATGTGTTTCTAACTATTTGTCGGAATGGTGGTCTGCGATGGTCGATGTGTGTCTTACTATTTGTCGGTATGGTGGCCTGCGATGTTCGATGTGTTTCTTACTATTTGTCGATATGGTGGTCTGCGATGGTCGATGTGTGTAATACTATTTGTCGGTATGGTGGTCTGTGATGTTCGATGTGTGTCTATTTGTCGGTATGGTGGTCTCTAATGGTCGATGTGTGTCTATTTGTCGGTATGGTGGTCTGCGATGGACGATGTGTGTTTTACTATTTGTCGGTATGGTGGCCTGCGATGTTCGATGTGTTTCTTACTATTTGTCGGTATGGTGGTCTGCGATGGTCGATGTGTTTTTTACTATTTGTCGGTATGGTGGTCTGCGATGGTCGATGTTTTTCTTACTATTTGTCGGTATGGTGGTCTGCGATGTTCGATGTGTGTCTATTTGTCGGTATGGTGGTCTGCGATGTTCGATGTGTGTCTATTTGTCGGTATGGTGGTCTGCTATGTTCGATGTGTGTCTATTTGTCGATATGGTGGTCTGCGATGGTCGATGTGTGTCTATTTGTCGGTATGGTGGTATGTGATGGTCGATATGTGTGTGTGTTTGTCGGTATGGTGGTCTGCGATGGTCGATGTGTGTCTTACTATTTGTCGGTATGGTAGTCTGCGATGTTCGATGTGTGTCTATTTGTCGGTATGGTGGTCTGCGATGTTCGATGTGTTTCTTACTATTTGTCGGTATGGTGGTCTGCGATGATCGATGTGTGTCTGTTCGTCGGTATGGTGGTCTGCAATGGTCGATGTGTGTCTATTTGTCGGTATGGTGGTCTGCGATCTTCGATATGTGTCTATTTGTCAGTATGGTGGTTTGCGATGGTCGATATGTTTCTATTTGTCGGTATGGTGGCCTGCGATGTTCGATGTTTTTCTATTTGTCGGTATGGTGGTCTGCGATGTTCGATGTGTGTCTATTTGTCGGTATGGTGGTCTGTGATGGTCGATGTGTGTCTATTTGTCGGTGTGGTGGTCTGCGATGGTCGATGTTTTTCTTACTATTTGTCGGTGTGGTGGTCTGCGATGTTCGATGTGTGTCTATTTGTCGGTATGGTGGTCAGCGATGGTCGATGTGTGTCTTACTTTTTGTCGGTATGATGGTCTGCGATATTCGATATGTGTCTATTTGTCGGTATGGTGGCCTGCGATGTTCGATGTGTTTCTTACTATTTGTCGGTATGATGTTCTGCGATGTTCGATGTGTGTCTTATTATTTGTCGGTATGGTGGTCTGCCATGGTCGATGTGTGTCTTACTATTTGTCGGTATGGTGGTCTGCGATGGTCGATGTGTTTCTTACTATTTGTCGGTATGGTGGTCTGCGATGGTCGATGTGTTTCTTACTATTTGTCAGTATGGTGGTCTGCGATGGTCGATGTGTTTCTTACTATTTGTCGGTATGGTGGTCTGCGATGGTCGATGTTTGTCTTACTATTTATCGGTATGGTGGTCTGCGATGGTCGATGTGTTTCTTACTATTTGTCGGTATGGTGGTCTGCGATGGTCGATGTGTTTATTACTATTTGTCGGTATGGTGGTCTGTGATGGTCGATTTGTGTCTTACTATTTGTCGGTATGGTGGTCTACGATGTTCCATGTGTGTCTATTTGTCGGTATGTTGGTCTGCGATGTTCGATATGTTTCTATTTGTCGGTATGGTGGTCTGCGATGTTCGATGTGTGTCTATTTGTGGGTATGGTGGTCTGCGATGGTCGATGTGTTTCTAACTATTTGTCGGAATGGTGGTCTGCGATGGTCGATGTGTGTCTTACTATTTGTCGGTATGGTGGCCTGCGATGTTCGATGTGTTTCTTACTATTTGTCGATATGGTGGTCTGCGATGGTCGATGTGTGTAATACTATTTGTCGGTATGGTGGTCTGTGATGTTCGATGTGTGTCTATTTGTCGGTATGGTGGTCTCTAATGGTCGATGTGTGTCTATTTGTCGGTATGGTGGTCTGCGATGGACGATGTGTGTTTTACTATTTGTCGGTATGGTGGCCTGCGATGTTCGATGTGTTTCTTACTATTTGTCGGTATGGTGGTCTGCGATGGTCGATGTGTTTTTTACTATTTGTCGGTATGGTGGTCTGCGATGGTCGATGTTTTTCTTACTATTTGTCGGTATGGTGGTCTGCGATGTTCGATGTGTGTCTATTTGTCGGTATGGTGGTCTGCGATGTTCGATGTGTGTCTATTTGTCGGTATGGTGGTCTGCGATGTTCGATGTGTGTCTATTTGTCGATATGGTGGTCTGCGATGGTCGATGTGTGTCTATTTGTCGGTATGGTGGTATGTGATGGTCGATGTGTGTGTGTGTGTTTGTCGGTATGGTGGTCTGCGATGGTCGATGTGTGTCTTACTATTTGTCGGTATGGTAGTCTGCGATGTTCATTGTGTGTCTTCCTATTTGTCGGTATGGTGGTCTGCAATGGTCGATGTGTGTCTATTTGTAGGTATGGTGGTCTGCGATGTTCGATGTGTGTCTATTTGTCGGTATGGTGGTTTGCGATGTTCGATGTGTGTCTATTTGTCGGTATGGTGGTCTGCGATGTTCGATGTGTTTCTTACTATTTGTCGGTATGGTGGTCTGCGATGATCGATGTGTGTCTATTCGTCGGTATGGTGGTCTGCAATGGTCGATGTGTGTCTATTTGTCGGTATGGTGGTCTGCGATGTTCGATATGTGTCTATTTGTCAGTATGGTGGTTTACGATGGTCGATATGTGTCTATTTGTCGGTATGGTGGCCTGCGATTTTCGATGTTTTTCTATTTGTCGATATGGTGGTCTGCGATGTTCGATGTGTGTCTATTTGTCGGTATGGTGGTCTGTGATGGTCGATGTGTGTCTATTTGTCGGTGTGGTGGTCTGCAATGGTCGATGTTTTTCTTAATATTTGTCGGTGTGGTGGTCTGCGATGTTCGATGTGTGTCTATTTGTCGGTATGGTGGTCAGCGATGGTCGATGTGTGCCTTACTATTTGTCGGTATGATGGTCTGCGATATTCGATATGTGTCTATCTGTCGGTATGGTGGCCTGCGATGTTCGATGTGTTTCTTACTATTTGTCGGTATGATGTTCTGCGATGTTCGATGTGTGTATTATTATTTGTCGGTATGGTGGTCTGCGATGGTCGATGTGTGTCTTACTATTTGTCGGTATGGTGGTCTAAGATGGTCGATGTGTTTCTTACTATTTGTCGGTATGGTGGTCTGCGATGGTCGATGTGTTTCTTACTATTTGTCAGTATGGTGGTCTGCGATGGTCGATGTGTTTCTTACTATTTGTCGGTATGGTGGTCTGCGATGGTCGATGTGTTTATTACTATTTGTCGGTATGGTGGTCTGTGATGGTCGATTTATGTCGTACTATTTGTCGGTATGGTGGTCTACGATGTTCCATGTGTGTCTATTTGTCGGTATGTTGGTCTGCGATGTTCGATATGTTTCTATTTCTCGGTATGGTGGTCTGCGATGTTCGATGTGTGTCTATTTGTGGGTATGGTGGTCTGCGATGGTCGATGTGTTTCTAACTATTTGTCGGTATGGTGGTCTGTGATGGTCGATGTGTGTCTATTTGTCGGAATGGTGGTCTGCGATGGTCGATGTGTGTCTTACTATTTGTCGGTATGGTGGCCTGCGATGTTCGATGTGTTTCTTACTATTTGTCGATATGGTGGTCTGCGATGGTCGATGTGTGTAATACTATTTGTCGGTATGGTGGTCTGTGATGTTCGATGTGTGTCTATTTGTCGGTATGGTGGTCTCTAATGGTCGATGTGTGTCTATTTGTCGGTATGTTGGTCTGCGATGGACGATGTGTGTTTTACTATTTGTCGGTATGGTGGCCTGCGATGTTCGATGTGTTTCTTACTATTTGTCGGTATGGTGGTCTGCGATGGTCGATGTGTTTTTTACTATTTGTCGGTATGGTGGTCTGCGATGGTCGATGTTTTTCTTACTATTTGTCGGTATGGTGGTCTGCGATGTTCGATGTGTGTCTATTTGTCGGTATGGTGGTCTGCGATGTTCGATGTGTGTCTATTTGTCGGTATGGTGGTCTGCGATGTTCGATGTGTGTCTATTTGTCGATATGGTGGTCTGCGATGGTCGATGTGTGTCTATTTGTCGGTATGGTGGTATGTGATGGTCGATGTGTGTGTGTGTTTGTCGGTATGGTGGTCTGCGATGGTCGATGTGTGTCTTACTATTTGTCGGTATGGTGGTCTGCAATGGTCGATGTGTGTCTATTTGTAGGTATGGTGGTCTGCGATGTTCGATGTGTGTATATTTGTCGGTATGGTGGTTTGCGATGTTCGATGTGTGTCTATTTGTCGGTATGGTGGTCTGCGATGTTCGATGTGTTTCTTACTATTTGTCGGTATGGTGGTCTGCGATGATCGATGTGTGTCTATTCGTCGGTATGGTGGTCTGCAATGGTCGATGTGTGTCTATTTGTCGGTATGGTGGTCTGCGATGTTCGATATGTGTCTATTTGTCAGTATGGTGGTTTGCGATGGTCGATGTGTGTCTATTTGTCGGTATGGTGGTCTGCGATGTTCGATGTGTGTCTATTTGTCGGTATGGTGGTCTGTGATGGTCGATGTGTGTCTATTTGTCGGTGTGGTGGTCTGCGATGGTCGATGTTTTTCTTACTATTTGTCGGTGTGGTGGTCTGCGATGTTCGATGTGTGTCTATTTGTCGGTATGGTGGTCAGCGATGGTCGATGTGTGTCTTACTATTTGTCGGTATGGTAGTCTGCGATGTTCGATGTGTGTCTTACTATTTGTCGGTATGGTGGTCTGCAATGGTCGATGTGTTTCTTACCATTTGTCGGTATGGTGGTTTGCGATGTTCGATGTGTGTCTATTTGTCGGTATGGTGGTCTGCGATGTTCGATGTGTGTCTTATTATTTGTCGGTATGGTGGTCAACGATGGTCGATGTGTGTCTTATTATTTGTCGGTATGGTGGTCATTGATGGTCGATGTGTGTCTTACTATTTGTCGGTTTGGTGGTCTGCGATGGTCGATGAGTTTCTTACAATTTGTCGGTATGGTGGTCTGCGATGTTCGATTTGTGTCTTACTATTTGTCGGTATGGTGGTCTAAGATGGTCGATGTGTTTCTTACTATTTGTCGGTATGGTGGTCTGCGATGGTCGATGTGTTTCTTACTATTTGTCGGTATGGTGGTCTGCGATGTTCGATATGTGTCTATTTGTCGGTATGGTGGTCTGCGATGGTCGATGTGTTTCTTACTATTTGTCGGTATGGTGGTCTGCAATGGTCGATGTGTTTCTTACTATTTGTCGGTATGGTGGTCTGCGATGGTCGATGTGTGTCTTACTATTTGTCGGTATTGTGTTCTGCGATGCTCGATGTGTGTCTATTTGTCGGTATGGTGGTCTGCGATGGTCGATGTATGTCTTATTATTAGTCGGGATGATGGTCTGCGATGTTCGATCTGTGTCTATTTGACGGTATGGTGGTCTGCGATGTTCGATGTGTGTCTATTTGTCGTTATGGTGGTCTGCGATGTTCGATATGTGTCTTACTTTTTGTCGGTATGGTGGTCTGCGATGGTCGATGTGTGTCTATTTGTCGTTATTGTGGTCTGCGATGGTCGATGTGTGTCTATTTGTCGGTGTGGTGGTCTGCGATGGGCGATATGTGTCTATTTGTCGGTGTGGTGGTCTGCGATGGTCGATGTGTGTCTATTTGTCGGTATGGTGGTCTGCGATGGTCGATGTGTGTCTATTTGTCGGTGTGGTGGTCTGCGATGGTCGATGTGTGTCTATTTGTCGGTATGATGGTCTGCGATGGTCGATGTGTGTCTATTTGTTGGTGTGGTTGGCTGCGATGGTCGATGTATGTCTATTTGTCGGTATGGTGGTCTGTGATGGTCGATGTGTTTCTTACTATTTGTCGGTTTGGTGGTCTGCGATGGTCGATGTGTGTCTATTTGTCGGTTTGGTGGTCTGCGATGGTCGATGTGTGTCCATTTGTCGGTGTGGTGGTCTGCAATGGTCGATGAGTGTCTATTTGTCGGTATGGTGGTCTGTGATGTTCGATGTGTTTCTATTTGTCGGTGTGGTGGTCTGCGATGGTCGATGTGTGTCTATTTGTCGTTATGGTGGTCTGCGATGGTCGATGTGTTTCTTACTATTTGTCGGTTTGGTGGTCTGCGATGGTCGATGTGTGTCTATTTGTCGGTGTGGTGGTCTGCGATGGTCGATGTATGTCTATTTGTCGGTATGGTGGTCTGTGATGGTCGATGTGTGTCTTACTATTTGTCGGTATGATGGTCTGCGATATTCGATGTGTGTCTATTTGTCGGTATGGTGGCCTGCGATGTTCGATGTGTTTCTTACTATTTGTCGGTATGGTTGTCTGCGATGATCGATGTGTGTCTATTTGTCGGTGTGGTGGTCTGCGATTGTCGATGTGTGTCTATTTGTCGGTATGGTGGTCTGCCATGGTCGATGTGTGTCTATTTGTCGGTATGGAGGTCTGTGATGTTCGATGTGATTCTATTTGTCGGTGTGGTGGTCTGCGATGGTCGATGTGTGTCTATTTGTCGGTGTGGTGGTCTGCGATGTTCGATGTGTTTTTATTTTGAAATAGCAGATTCCACACGTAATTATTAAAGTTGGAGATATTTTGGGTCAATGGTATTGCATTTTTGAATTGTTGTGTACACCAAGTTTCTTTATCGAATGTATTCAAAGTGCTGCAACTTTTTATGCTATTTGGTTTTGTTTGTTTTTGAATATAACAGCAGCAAGAGATATTAAAATAAGCCGTAGCTTCCTCTTGGGCCACACTAACTTTGGTGCTTTACTTTCATTGTATATGATGATGATCCCTGCGATATTTTAAAATTAGCAAATTAGCTAGTTTCGTATTGACAGAGCATCCTACAGTGCATTCCGTAATTACACTGGGCTCTAGAGATGGTTCATTCCGTAATAACACTGGGCCCTAGATATGGCTCATTCCGTAATTACGCTGGGCTCTAGAGATGGTGCATTCCGTAATTACACTTGGCTCTAGAGATGGTTCGTTCCGTAATTACACTGGGCTCTAGAGATGGTTCATTCCGTAATTACACTGGGCTCTAGAGATGGTGCATTCCGTAATTACACTGGGCTCTAGAGATGGTGCATTCCGTAATTACACTGGGCTCTAGAGATGGTTCATTCCGTAATTACACTGGGCTCTAGAGATGGTTCATATTGTAATTACACTTGGCTCTAGAGATGGTTCATTCCGTAATTACACTGGGCTCTAGAGATGGTGCATTCCGTAATTACACTGGGCTCTAGAGATGGTTCATTCCGTAATTACACTGGGCTCTAGAGATGGTTCATATTGTAATTACACTTGGCTCTAGAGATGGTTCATTCCGTAATTACACTGGGCTCCAGAGATGGTGCATTCCGTAATTACACTGGGCTCTAGAGATGGTGCATTCCGTAATTACACTGGGCTCTAGAGATGGTGCATTCCGTAATTACACTGGGCTCTAGAAATGATTCATTCGATAAAGTTTTCCTTCGGATTTCTACGTAGCTGTGTTCTTGTCTCCATAATAATGTCAGATTTACTAGCTTGTTAGGAAGCTCTGTTTAGTATCTTTACCAATAATTTGTTACCATTTTAATTGTGATTATTTAAAATCTGATTTCGGGTTTTGTGTTTGACTGTTATCCACTGATTGAGAAAAGCAACTATAGTAAGAAATAAATAAATAATTATCTTTATCTGCTTTAAATGTTAAACGTCTTCAAATGGAAAAGCATCATTTACGAACAGATAAATTTGCATGTTTCTGAGACTTAATCCTCATCAGTGATGTTTCTTATGACATGTTAAGTGCTGCCTCGTCATCATATGAAATCTATATTTCTTAGACCTACAGATTCCGCCAACTTTACTGGGGATGACTTGGCAATTCTAGATGCAGACGTCTCTACACAGGATATAAGTGTGACCCAAAATATCCCCGATGTAAGTTGACAAACATACAAAGAAGAAAAATTTTTTTTATTTGAAGAAAGAATCGGATTTTAAAAGTCTTTCTTATAGCATTATCTTAATTATTGATTGAAGTAATGCTTTTAAGGTTATATTTGTTGAGTTCCTGGAGGATTTGCTTGACGCAGAGAGTGAAAGAGAAGAAAATGGCAGAAAAAGAGCAAAACATGGCTTTACGGTTGATAACTCAGACCAAGACCAGATAATTATTGATGAAAGAGAAAATGAATTCTTTAAGAAGGCAGTGAATGTAGTAGGATCTAGGTCAACATCAGGAAGAACAAGGCGAAGTACTCGTTAGTATAAAGTCTTTAAAATACATAATAATAGAATGTGACACTCGTTTGCTGTCTTTTTATGTTCGCTTTCCCTATCTTCTTGTTGGTCATTGTTGTGAGTTTCTTAAAAGATCAGTGCTCTCAGTGCTTCTTATGATATGTGTTACTAGAGCAGTTGCATTTAGTTTACTTTACCACTACTTTTACTTCACCTCTACGCTTCAGTGGTCACTGCGGTTAGGGGTTACATAATCTTGGTCTCGAGAATTGACGACTACAGTTAACTATTAAAGCTGACCTACCCTGACGTTTTGCGGGTACATTTCATATCTTAGACATAAAACTTACGGGTACATTTTATGTAAATTTCCCCTTTTCGGACGAAGAAACATTAAGCATTGTAATTTTTGCTACATAAATAAATGATCTTTCCGTCTGCATGTCCGTCCGTCTGATGATTATACTTTCACATTTAAATGGTAAAAAAGTGACAGGTCAGCTTTAAAAGGTAACTGTAGTTGAATCGCCTCAGGACAGGTGTGTATTGAACAGTGTAAAGCCATGGCTGTGAAATATTCTGTTTAACGTGTGCGGACTGGTACCTTTCGAGACAAAATACCAGATAAAAAGCATACACTCACAATTAATTCGAGATTGCCAAAGGTATCCTGTCATACTGAAAAAAAAAGTTCCACTACGGCTTTATTACTCGAAATGAAAAACGGCTCAAATGGATCTATTTAAACCAAGACTTAGCTATGATAGCTCACATTCCCGTATCCCCTGACTTGTACAGTGGATATGTGCCTTAAATAAAATTTCAGAATAATACATGTCATTGACAACAATACAAAAATTGTATGTTTGTGTGTTTTCGCCTAACTGGAGGGTGTCTTTTTTTTAAAACACCAGGATGGAAAACGAATTTTAAATACCACGGCCTAATCCCTAACCACAGTGACCACTGAAGCGTAGAGGTGAGGTAAAAGTAGAAGTAAAGTAAGAAGTAAAATAAATGCAACTGCTCTACTGTTGTAGTTTGAACTACAATGATAAGTCACTACAGAACATATGTGTGCATATAGTTTATGTACAATATGTACATGTTGACAGTATGAGAGACATAATTCCTGGATCCATTGTAGGTTATCACAGTATAATAACATTCCAAATAAACGGTTATTATACATATTTAAATTCCAGTTTTTCACGTTTAAATGATGTTTGAATACGTTTAAAGCTCTGTTGCTAATGCTCTGCTACTACGTACTGTCATATATAGTACAAATCAAGCCAACCTACTATGACGTTATAGTTCAAATCAAGCTTTGAAATCACAGTGTATATTCTAGTACAACAAAATTGGTGCTATAGAACATATATTTCAATATTGACAATTCTATACAAATGAATGGGCTTATGTAAATATTTTATCATTTATAAAAAAAAATCTTCAAAAAAAACAAAGTAGAAAAATAATACATCGTTTTCTAAATCTGGGGTATGACCCTGAAGTATGGAGCAGAGTTGTGTATGACACTGAACATGTCTAGTGTTCCATAACAGCCTTCTACACTACATAACAAAGCTACAACACTGTCCAAATGAGATGAGCAAAAAGCTCAGTAACGGACAACAGATAAAACTTACTGGCTATTGTTCTCTTATCACGTATTCATATGGCAATTACCATGTCGTCTTGTTAGAGAAATATCCATAGTGTAATGTTAAATGTCTTCAAATTCAATAGCATCATTTAAGAACAGATAAATTTGCAGCATGGACCAGACATGCACGTTTCGGGTAATTTACCCTCGTCAATGATCCTGAATCTAAATAATGTAATATGGACAAAAAACAGTGTGAAAGTTTTATGTACAAAAAAGTACCGAAAGACGAAGCAGGATGGGTTGGATATGATGCTACAGGACGTCCTTTTAGCAATTTCAAGAAATTTTGATAACAAATTTCCGAAAGCGTTGAGGAAAAACGATCAACCGAACTGATCGAATTTTGCTTCATGTGCCCACGGAGACTCCTGGTCCACCAGCAGTGACCATCGTCAAGTATGAATAACGCTATAAAACGCGTTATCTGATTGATTTATACCGTCGCGTTCCGGTTTGCCTAAAGCATCGAGTCTCCCTGAGACCAGGGAGAATAAAGATAGATTCCCCTCCTTCGGGTTTATCGCTCGTTTTTCTATCAGAGTCAAAGCGTTCATTGCAAATGTTTTCGTTTGTCTATGATGTTATAATATTTGCGACACATGCAAACATTTCGCGTTATCCGCGACCAGACGGTTTGACATCGTTAATATCGAAATTGAGCAAATTCCATGGATTTGGTTAACTTAGTATAATAAACAATTAATTGCACCGTAGTTCGAGGGATATGAAGATTTAACCAGCCAAGAAAAATATTCCCCTAGGGTGTTGCTTATGATTTTTCTAGGCTGAAAAATCTTCATATCCCCCTCACTACCGTGCAATAAATGTATAAACGTATCCAAATTCAACAGCATCATTTAAGAACAGAAAACATGTTTATAGATAGAATCAATTGGGTTCATGTTGTCTCCTACATATAGGCAGGATAAATTCTGTCGAGTGCATTTGTGACAATATGGAGCGTTCAATATAGCCTCTGTTAAACATTTAAGAGTTTAACATTTGAACTACTTCGTGAGTGTCACTGCTGGTGGACCAAGAGTCCCCGAGGGCACATGTAGCCAAGTTCGATCAACTTCGGTTGATCGTCTGTCTCTTCAACGCATTTGAAACTGTCTGTTACAAAATTTCTTGAAATTTCTAAAACGTGGGTCATGTAGCATCATATTCCACCCATTCTGCTACGTCTTTTGGTACCTTTTTTGACTTATAATTTTCATACGTTTTGGCCATATTACATTGTTTAGACTGAGGATCACTGACGAGGGTTTAGTACCCGAAACGTGCATGTCTGGTCCATGCTGTAAATTTATCAGGTTTTAAATGATGCTATTGAATTTAAAGACGTTTAACATTCAAACATGCATGTTTAGTGTTACAAAATAAACTCCAAATATCATATAAAAATGTCCTCTAGTGATTCGATATACAAGGCGATACAATGTCTTTAAATATGTCTTTACAGATATGAAAAAAGACAAAACATATTATTAAATATTAAATTGAAACATATCCCAAAACTTTTTTTTCATTGATGGATAAAATTCATGATCCTATCTTTTGCTATTGGGCAGAGAGGTATTTGTCATTAAAACTAGCAAAATGTTTCTTATTACTGTCTAGGTTATGAATGGTAGTATCTTTTTTCTGCTGAATTGTCATTTGTATTAAATTTCCAACTTTTTTACACAGAGTCTTTGTCATGTGATGACATTGAGGAGCTAGGGAACGCTGTAAGGGGAATAACTGTGGATCAAGTTAAAGCTATGCAAAGTGATGAATTCAAGGAATGCTCTGGTGTGTTAGGTGGAGTTATCAATTTTAGACCAGACATAACGCTAGCCTTGGCAAATAAGGCAAAAGCGGTGAGTATTTAATCAATTTGTTACGTTAAATTCGTTATAGATAGACAGAACGTATAAGATACGTGATAAGATTAAAGACGTATGATTGATATCATATAAAGTTTTACATATACAAACTTTCATTAATGATTTCCCCTTGAAGAACGTGACATTATAACACATTCAGGGAAGATCATAGCATTTGTGTTGCTATCAAAATAATATAACAATGAATATCGCCAAATGTCGAGCTCTATTTTTTTTCTTTTTTTTTCTAGGCATATGGACAAACTCTTACTTGGTCAGCTAAAGTAATTGACCAATTAGGAAGGATCACCATGGGTCTTGGACCCCGTGATCTTAACGTATTACAGCTCACTAAAGGGGACATAATCAGATTTGGCACATACCATGGATGGAGTCAAACTCAGGTAGTAATTTCTGTTTCTCGCACATTGGATGGGCTGATTCCCCTTTTCAGAGGTGCTTGAGAATATGATCCGGCACCCCTGATCCGGCACTCTTGAATAATCCTTTATAAAGTCACAGACAAACTAACGTTCGTTATTTCACGTCCACATATATTTAGCATAATGTTAGCATTCTGATGCATAAACAAAAGGACGTTGAAGGGAAAAATAATCAAGCACCACATATGAGTTCCGGCTACAGAAATATCAGTCTTGGGTGGGATGACCAACGTCCCAACCTCGGCTAACGCCTCGGTTGGGACTTGATCAATCTTACCCTCAACCGATATTTTGCTATCCGGAAATTAAAGTGGTGTTAGATTCTATTTTTCTTTAAAAAATAGTAAATAAGAAATCTAAGAAAATACATTTTGATTGCAATAAACACAGCTGAACAATGAATTACAGAATTACCAATCCTCTAATAAAGCAAGCAGAGATACACACATGTACATAAAGAGTACTTCATTTTGGTACCATAGCATTTGACCTTGTGACCTTGACCTTCACCCTATACAATATTTTTGCTTAAGAAGATTTGAAAGCAGATTTCTTTTATACATCTTATTGTAGGTCCTTCACACTGAATACAGATATTCATCATAAAGAGTACTAAATTTTGGTATCACAGCTCCTTACCTTGTGACCTTGACCTCGACTATGGGCTTATGTTGCAATTTAGGTTAAGGAGATTTGAAAGCAGATTTCTTTCATACTATCAATGGTAGGCCTCTTATATTCCATACACACATTCACCATAAGGTTTGACATGAGTTTTGTTCTTGTGACATTGACCTTGACTTTGGGCTTATGTTGCTATTTAGGTAAAGAAGATCTTAAAGCAGATTTCTTGCATACTATCAATGGTAGGCCTCTCATATTCGTTGCAGCACCCACAGCAAAACTCTAAAACACTCAATGCCAAAACACTGAGGAGACACCCACAGAATTGAGATAAAGAAGATCCTGACGACAATCTCAACAACACTCACAATAGAGCACCAAATCGATCAAAGAGATGCAAAGGGGACAATGAACACCAACTCACACCATAGCAACATGAACCATAAAATACCACAAATAAACTAACGAGACCAACTCACACCATAGAAACATGAATCACAAAAAACCACATATACATAAACCAACGAGACCAATGGGCAAGCGATGCTGACGTAAGGATGCAAGTAGCAGACGGTGTAGTTATCCGGATTACGTGCGTACAACCCTCCAACTTTTCCGATTACCCAGAGGTCTCAGGGAAGGATGGTGTAAAATAACATCCTCACTGTAAGATGAACAAAGAAACTGACAGCATGACGCAGGGGTAAAAGAAACACACAGATGGATATGGAAATGGATATAAAAACAGAACGCATACGAAATACAGTCCGTGATGTGCTGACTGTAGCGAGCTCATGCTTTGAACACCCGAGGAGGCCGACAGGGATTCAGAGAGGACAGGTGGTCGGGGCCCTGTCTTCTCTAAAGAGGTTTGGACACGGCCCGTCATGAAGTCCTGTCGTCACAGTCAGAGTTCAATTCTTAAGAATGCTCTGATACAAGGCTGTACATTGGTCCAGTACCAAGCCAAGTGTCCGTCTGGTGATAGAAGGATCATATCCACGGTATAAAAGGAGTTTGATGATTCTAACACAATTTCGATAAGGAGCACTACATATTGTTTCCATGACTTTTGACATTGAGACCTTGACTTTGACTTTGGGTCTGAATTGCCTTATCGGTTAGGACTTTTGAAAGCAGATATCTTTTATAGTATTTATGGTTGGTCTGTCACGTTTCATAGACATATTAAGTACAGATAGTTCTACATTTAGAATAGTAAAATAGTAAAATAGTAAATAGAATAACAGTATTTTAGTGATGAAGTTCTGAAAGCAGCAAAATAAGTACTTCTTTTCCATACCAAAGTATTCAATCCCGAATGGGGGTTTTAAATTGAACAATAGAATGATGCTTCATCAATGGTTCCATTAATAAAGAAAATATAATTCGTCCAATTTAGGACAGTTCTTGTTAACACAATAAATAAAAAATGTAATTGATCAGTAATTAAGACATTGAACCTAATAAATTAAACATTTCTATTTTCAGTTGAATGCACTATTCTCAAAGTTTCTTACCATTCAAGGAAAAGATATAAGCGCAGTAACGGACGGTGCAATAGGTGAAATAGGAAACATACTCTGTGGAGCGACACCTAATCAAATTGCGTCAATTACAACTGATACCTATAGGTAAACATTCTGCTTATTTGCGCAAAACAGTCCTGTTGGCCTAAAGTCTGCCCCGAGAATGCAGAGTTGAGACATATAATTATTCTTTTGATTCTTTTCATTTGGACTTTTTTATCGTCTAAAGACAACGAGTTTACTCAAATCTGTCTTGATTGAGCAAAATATATACCAAAATTCTAACTGGATTTTATTTAACACAGGCAATCTGCAGATAGCATTGGACAGATAACGAACTGTTCTGAGGGAACACTTACTGCTCTTGCCAATAAAGCAAAAGAGACATTCGGCAATGACATTACCCAGTGGTCTACACAAATTATTACAGATATCGGATCAGTGTTTGGTAACAATGTTTAATTTAAAATTGTAGTACATTGATCATCTTTATGATCGAACAAATATTCTTATTCTTCATAGTCGTTATTCAATCGTACGATCGCATTTGCGGAGGTTCTTTTAAATAAAATAACATTATTTTTTCTAGGAGGACTTGGGCCAGATATTGCTACATTGTCAAATGCCCAGATCGAGGCGATAGATGAAACTGATTTTCGGTATATTCCTTCAAGTTCTCTTGCAGTAAGTATGTGTCAAATTTTAAACTAGACTATATTCAATGGTTTCTTGGAAGTTATTCAGAAAAGAACCTAGGAGATATCCAAAAACAAAAGGTCGAAAAAGATCAACAAAACTACACAGTTTGTAACTTTGTATTTGAAGAGATATTATCATGGAATATCGCTGGTTATAATGGTATATCGCTGGTTATAATGGTATATCGCTGGTTATAATGGTATATCACTGGTTATAATGGTATATCGCTGGTTATAATGGTATATCACTGGTTATAATGGTATATGGTTATAATGGTATATCGCTGGTTATAATGGTATATCGCTGGTTATAATGGTATATTGCTGGTTATAATGGTATATCGCTGGTTATAATGGTATATTGCTGGTTATAATGGTATATCGCTGGTTATAATGGTATATCGCTGGTTATAATGGTAAATCGCTGGTTATAATGGTATATCGCTGGTTATGATGGTGTATCGCTGGTTATGATGGTGTATCGCTGGTTATAATGGTATATCGCTGGTTATAATGGTATATCGCTTGTTATTATGGTATATCGCTGGTTATAATGGTATATCGCTGGTTATGATGGTATATCGCTGGTTATGATGGTATCTCGCTGGTTATTATGGAATATCGCTGGTTATAATGGTATATCGCTGGTTATTATGGTATATTGCTGGTTATAATGGTATATCGCTGGTTATAATGGTATATCGCTGGTTATTATGGTATATCGCTGGTTATAATGGTATATCGCTGGTTATAATGGTATATCGCTGGTTATTATGGTATATCGCTGGTTATAATGGTATATCGCTGGTTTTAATGGTATGTCGCTGGTTATTATGGTATATCGCTGGTTATTATGGAATATTGCTGGTTATAATGGTATATCGCTGGTTATTATGGTATATCGCTGGTTATTATGGTATATCGCTGGTTATTATGGTATATCGCTGGTTATAATGATGTATCGCTGGTTATAATGGTGTATCGCTGGTTATTATGGTATATTGCTGGTTATAATGGTATATCGCTGGTTATAATGGAATATCGCTGGTTATTATGGTATATCGCTGGTTATAATGGTATATCGCCGGTTATAATGGTATATCGCTGGTTATTATGGTATATCGCTGGTTATAATGGTATATCGCTGGTTATTATGGTAAATCGCTGGTTATTATGGTATATCGCTGGTCATTATGGTATATCGCTGGTTATTATGGTATATCGCTGGTTATAATGGTATATCGCTGGTTATTATGGTATATCGCTGGTTATTATGGTATATCGATGGTTATAATGGTATATCGCTGGTTATAATGGTATATCGCTCGTTATAATGGTATATCGCTGGTTATTATGGTATATCGCTGGTTATAATGGTATATCGCTGGTTATTATGGTATATCGCTGGTTATAATGGTATATCGCTGGTTTTAATGGTATGTCGCTGGTTATTATGGTATATCGCTGGTTATTATGGTATATTGCTGGTTATAATGGTATATCGCTGGTTATTATGGTATATCGCTGGTTATTATGGTATATCGCTGCTTATAATGGTGTATCGCTGGTTATAATGATGTATCGCTGGTTATAATGGTGTATCGCTGGTTATAATGGTGTATCGCTGGTTATAATGGTGTATCGCTGGTTATAATGGTGTATCGCTGGTTATAATGGTATATCGCTAGTTATAATGGTGTATCGCTGGTTATAATGGTATATCGCTGGTTATAATGGTGTATCGCTGGTTATAATGGTATATCGCTGGTTATAATGATGTATCGCTGGTTATAATGGTATATCGCTGGTTATTATGGTATATCGCTTGTTATAATGGTGTATCGCTGGTTATAATGGTATATCGCTGGTTATAATGGTAAATCGCTGGTTATAATGGTATATCTATGGTTATAATGGTGTATCGCTGCTGGTTATAATGGTATATCGCTGGTTATAATGGTATATCGCTGGTTATAATGGTATATCGCTGGTTATAATGCTCTATATTGAGAACAAAGTCAAACACAAAACCCGAAATCAGATTTTAAAAATCACAATCAAAAGTTTGAAGAAAATATGAAAAGGACTCTCACAAAATTATATAGAAAAAGCTCTAGAATGATAGCCTTGTACCATTGAATGACCTGATTGACTTTATTTCAGTCTCCTACATATGCATCGCCGTTTACAATTTATTCTACAATCCCCTCCACACTTTCACTGGAGATGATTCTTTATATAAATTATCCTTCGTGTTTCTTTGGAACTTGTGCCATTGTCTCCGTCTGTTTGACTTATTTCTTTTCGTGTGAGAAAGTTTTGTTGTGTATTGTTCCCAAAATTCGCTTTTCTTTTTTGGCTTCTGGAATACGGTTTGGACATTTGTCTTTGATTTCCATTCAATTTAGGTTGGTCGTTTCTTCAAACTTCTCAAATTCCTAAAACCTGAGTCCTGTATCATCATATCCCAGTCATCTTGCTACGTCTGTCGGTAGTTTAGGGCATAACTTTCACAGAGTTTGGCCACATAACATTGTTTAGAATGAGGATCACTAACGACGGTTTAATACTCGTAAAGTACATGTCTGGTCCATGCTGTAAATGTTTCTGCTCTAAAATGATGCTAATGAATTTGACGACGTTTTATCATGCTGCATATACTAATGTCTTTTTAGGAGTTCACTGTAGCCCAGTTGTCATACTTTAGCCGTGTACAAGCAGAGGCCAGTCTACGACAAAGCTGCGATTTGCCAAATGATAAACGACAACAGTTACTTTCGGTGTCAGGATTGACAAATGATCCATGTCCCGGTACTTTCATTAACAATTTAGATTTTTCTATTTATTAAACCCATTAAATTATAAGATGCATAATCAAGACATAAATATTTCTTAAAATAATATAAGATAGTTATATTTTTCATGTTTTGTTATTCATAACACTTTAGAATATCATCTTTGATGAATTTATTAAGTATTGATTAATCTTACGTTCCAAATCATATCAAATGTAGATGACTTTTTTTGTGATTTTACAGGGAAAACACTCACTAAAGGACAAAGCTTAATGACAGACATCACAAAGGAAACCAGCATAGATTCAAGTATAACGACTAACCCTGATATAACCAGCACAGTGTTAAGTACAATTACTACCCCTGATGTAACCAGCATAGTGTCAAGTACAATGACTTACCCTGATATAACAAGCATAGTGTTAAGTATAACCACTTACCCTGATGTAACCAGCACAGTGTCAAGTACAATGACTTACCCTGATATAGCCAGCGGTAGCAGATCAGTACGAACCACAACAGAAACTACGATCGTGTCAAGTACAACATCTTCCCCCGATAATCCCAGCACAGACACGGTATCAGAACGAACATTGAACAAACAAACAACAGGTGACTGATTTCTCAGCTTTTGTGCTGTGTATTGGGATATTGTCATTATCCATATTTGTAATTTTTACCACTTCCTATCTCCTTGTCGAGCAGTTTTTTGATTAGATGGATAACACTCAAACTAAGCTGATTTAGTATGCATTCGGTTTATGATTCTCTTAAGGAGGGTTTGAACACCAAGATGGCGGCGGCATTATTTATTTTCTCGCTTCCTAGGAAAAGTACAGTCTTAACTCCCTTAAAACATTTGATACTCTGGTTGATACACACATTTGAGTATCTTGATGAAGTTTGAAAAATTTCCGGCGTCATTTGAAGAAATTATGGCGATCTTCGAAATTAAGGACTTTGGGAGTTTTATCCATGAGCAAACCACGACGTCATTTCGACGTTATCGGGAAAAAAATGGCGACACAAACCTTCGCGTTCAAAATGCAATAAAAACATTATAACTAAACGTATTGCATTGAAAACTTAGCATGTATAAAATGAAAAATTAAATCTTCATCACAGTGTATTCGTTGACAAATTTACGTTACAGGAAAGCGGATGTCATATCATTGAAAATGTACGATTTTGGAAGAATAAAATGGAAAATATAAAGCCTTGTAATATTTTAATCCTAAATTCAGTTTTTCCCATTTAATTATGAAATCATCCCTGAACATTCTTGATAATTTTGATAGTTTTTGACAAAGAGTCATCCACAGGATTCCTAATAATTAACTTGCAACTACAGTAAATTGGTTCGAAATTGCAATTTTTTAGCGACAGTGTCATCTTTTATTCAAGTATCCAGCCTGTGTTTAAAACACAATTCATTTTATCTTTTCCATATGTAAGTGCAATATATTTATGGATATTTTGGAAGTGAAATCAAAATTAATTTCCAACAGCTTTGCGAGAACAAAAATGGCACTTTCATTTTTATGACGTCATCAAGAAATTAACGAAAACGTCGATTAATGCATATTTCAAAGTCTCGTAGAAAATTTTCCTGTGGATAGAATCAAATGTAAGTTTGCATATTCAAGGACAAGCATGGATTATATAATTTCAGAAATTTTTAGAAAAATTGAATTTGGTGTCCAAGTGTTCAATACCTCCTTAATTGTACTTTGTATTGGGATATGGTCCATATTTGTCATTATTAACTAGTTAACATCGACGGCGGATGCGGCTAGCCAACAGGGGATGCTTACTCCTCCCGGGCACCTGATCCCACCTCTAGCTTGCTAGGGGTCCGTCGATGCTTAATTTTGTGCTCTATTGTGAGTGCTATTGAGATTATCGCCAGGATCTTCTTTAACTCATTAATCGAATTTCCTCAATACACATTATTTTGCATTATCAAACCGCACAAGTTTTTGATGATGATCGTATAAAATGATATATTTCACAACTTGATAAAAGTACTTTGGACGACGTAGAGACGATATTCTATGTATTCTATGAAATAAGCAGATGCATACTTGAACAGTATGCTGAAATGATTCATACAATACCAAGCAGTCCACCAGGATATATCCATAGAAATATAATTGTGAATTTAATGGTTTGAAATATTCATTTTATTCAAAGAGGGCACATGTAGCCAAGTTTGGTCAACTTCGTTTCTTTAATGCCTTCGAAAATTTCTGTTATCAAAACTTCTTGCAATTTCTAAAAGTGGGTCCTGTAGCACCATATCTCATCAATCCTGATTCATGTACGTCTGTTGGTATATTTTTGGACATAATAATTTTTCACAATCTGTGGCCATATTACATTGTTTAGATTGAGGATCACTTACTAGGGTTAAGTACCCGAAACATGCATTTCTGGTTCATGCTGCAAATTTATCTGTTGTTAAATAATGCTTTTAAATTTGAAGAGGTTTAAATTCCAATGTGCAGTATGTAGTCACGAGACAAAAACTCTAAGCTCATCTTTTTCAACTTTTATAGGAAGGAGGAGGGTAGGGTATGTGTGAGGGTGTGCATGTATATTGTATATTTCATCCATTTTGTGAGACCATTTTTTTCGACTTGTTGCTCATGATGATTGTAGTCTCATAACACTATTTCCGATGGCATCTTAATGTTAAGGTGTCCTATACGATTATAAGCTCGACAACAAAACTTGCTGCTAGGAGTTTAACAAACATTATCTAAATTATGTCCAAACGCTATATCATACTATATATTTGAATTTATACTTGTCTTTGATTTTGAAGTTCTTGAATTGTACTTAATTACAGAGAATTGCCCACAGCAGGAATGTCCGTTAGCTTGCAAAAGAAGGTTTTGTTCCAGGATGTTCGAAAGCAATAACAAGTTAAAGGACAGTGCTTTGTCTGTAATCATTCGTGGCAAAAATGTATTTAAACAACAGACAAAGAAAAAATTTGAAATCTTGAAGCCTTGTAAGTTGACAGTACGATAATGACATGTAACTTGAGTTTTATTGAAATAATACATAAGAACTAACCTTAAACTTCTACACAGTTAAAGGAAGTTATGATACAAATGAATTGCCTTATTTTGTCATCTGTTTCATGTATTCACTCAATATTTGCCATAAGCGGATTAACCCTTCTGAACATCAGACAGATTCTCTTATTGCAGCAGAATGCGAACTATTTGTCCTGTGCTTTACATTTTCTGTTCCATTTCATTGTCTATCAATCAATATAATTAGACGATATGACAAAAATTAAATGATGAAACAATGTGTTTGCAATGTGATAAATCCAAGAGTCGTCGATAGTTGCATTGAATTATTGTGAGAGAGTCATCATTTCATCCGAAAAGTCCTTTGAATTCATCGTTTGCTTTCTGATTTTTAGGTTCTATATAAATGTTGTTTTTTCAGTGTTATCAGAGTTCAAGCTAACGTGTGACAGGATGTCTATGCTCATTAGATTGCTAACTCGCATGAGTGTTAGTGAAATCCAGGATATCAAAACTCAAAACATCGGACGAACAGTGGATATACGAAAGTTCATGAAAATACACCCATGTATAATGAAAATGTTTAAGGTGGGCACTAAACACATCTTCACAGTGAGATGGGTTTTGGAATGTTGTTTTCAAATTGCACGCATTTCTTGTCACGGGTTATGTGTTCAAACAACGTTGATACTTATCATATATGTCTCGTAATAAATGAATATAAATCTTGCGAAAACATGGTACATTATTATAGTTATACATGTTGTATAGTTGTATTTGCTTTTGTACATTTCTCCGTTGATTGATAATAACCTAGAAAACCAGTTTGTATGTGTTTATCCATATTTTACATTTCAGACGTCAGTTTTAAATAGATTCATACAAAAGCTCAACTCTAACATGGATAAGGCATGCTTATGTAAAATGAGTTACAAGTTTGACTGTATCACGCGGTCAACAATTCAATCTGCAACCTGTGGTGCACTGGACTGCTCAGAAGCTGATTTAACAAGTGTAGGAGTTTTTATTTTTCATTGTTTTATAGTCATTTCAATTTTCTTATTGAGAGAACAAAACTTGACCCAAGGCTTGGGAGACTTCTTGGGAATGGGGGAGGTAACATAATTGGACACATACAACTACCATCCAAGCAAAACAGTTAGAGAGAATAAAACGGCATAAATACTTTTCTCGTTTCACACATTAATTGAAATATGTGTCAGGTTTTAAAAAAGATAATTGAATGTGTTATTTTGTTCTTTTTCATTTCATGTTTTAATCGGTCGGTATTTAAATTTTAATTCGGAGTTTGCTTCCAACATTTACTCAGAGTTGCCAAACGCCTTTTATACCACGGTTATAATCCCTCTGTCACTTGGCTTGGTACTGGACAAATCTACAGCCTTGTACCACTGCATTCCTAAAAATTGCACTCTGACTGACTGTGACGACATGTCCATGACGGGCCCTGCCCAAACATCTTTGAAGAAGATGGGACCCAGACCATCTGTCCTCTCGGAGTCTCAATCGGACTCCATGTGCGTTCCTTTGCCCCTGCGTCATACTGTCTGTTTGTATGGTCATCTAACAGCAAGGAGGTTATTTTTCACCACAATTGTGCGTTCTTCGAGACCTCTGGAAAAGTGGGAGGTTTGTGCTCAAGTAATCCGGATAACTACACAGTCTACTACTGACGTGGCAGATGGCCGTCCTAAGTCGGCACCGATTGCCCATTTGTCTCATTGGTTTATTTGTAGTCATTTGTGTTTGATGTTTCTATTTGATTTGGTGTTCCTTTATCGTCTCTTTCTTTGCGTGTCTGCCCAGTGTTTTGCATTGTGTGTTTTTGGGTTTTGCTGTTGGTGCTGCAAGCGGGTTTTGTTGTAGACCCCTTCCTTTCTCATTAATACATTATTACTCTTACGCAGAATCTACGATGCAGTGTAACCAAACAGGTTGCAAAACAGGTGAAGAAGAAATGTTTGTTAGATAAGACAGCAGTAACGCCCTCTGGTGATTGGACTACCAATGACTACAAAAGTTACTTAACTGATCAAGAAGCTGCTGAGGTTCTAGCTGAGAAAGCTAATGCTTTGGACAGAATAGATGAAAACACACTATTGACAAAGTAAGTTAACGGCAAAGATGAGGGTATTATAAAAACGAATATTAGAAATGGTAGAGCGTATAGGAATTCATTTGCACTCTGATATCGTGAAGTGCTATTGTAGAATTATTGATTTCCACTTTGTAAGATTTTGCTTGCTTTTTATGTTCAATCAATTTATCGAAATGCTCTCTCTTTTTTCTTTTAATTTCAGTCATATCATCAGCAGAAAGTCTTTTGATTTCTCCACGCTAAACACTACCATTTCACACGAAAAACTCAAAGTCGGCACCGGTTGCCCATTGGTCTCGTTGGCTTATATATAGTCTTTTATGTTTCATGTTTCTATGTTGTGAGTTGGTGTTCCTTGTCCCTTTTGCGTCTCTTTCTGTGGGTATCTGTTCTGTGTTTTTGCATTGGGTGTTTTGGGATTTTGCTGTGGGTTCTGCAACCTAGTGTTGCTGGAGATCCCCTCCTTTCTTTCAAAAGCACAAATTGGGAAAACGAGATACAAATATCTTGTCTTAAAGCAGACGATACTTATTTCGTAGGGAACACTCTGATTCCAACAAAGAGTATACCAAAGACGATGTAATCCAGATGCTTCAGTTTTCGATTGGCAGTACTTTTGTGGTGGTTGGAGGAATCGTATTCAAGCAAATATTTGTCATACCCATGGACTACGAATTGCGCCCCATTGTTTGCGGTCTTATGTTTATATTGATACGAAGCTGACTTCATCGAGACCTTGCTGTCGACTGTGCGAAAGCAACTCACATCTCCGTTCCATTTTACCTTCAGATACATAGATCAAGTGTTGTTCATCATTAATTCGAACTTTAAGGATCATCTGCATGAAATTTGTCCTCATGAACTAGAGATCGAGGAAACAAGGGAGAATTATTGACCGCCTCACTGTATGTCAAGCGTGATTATTTCACTTTCAGAACACTATTTTCTCTTTCATGAGTAGCAACATTCCGCCTTCTCCTACTTATAGCGTTTTTGTTTCTCAACTAAAACAGTACTCTGGGGCATGTTCCAAGTTAAAGATTTCATCGTTAGAGCCAGACGGCTTGCAAGTAGGCTGCTTGTTCTTGCTTATATTACATAACGGCTGAAATCATCATTCAGGAAGTTCTGCGGTCACTACGTGGATATAATAAAAGCATATCAGTTCCCTCTATCCAGAATGATCAGTGACACTCTTGATTTCAACGGAATGGCTTTCATCAATACCAAGCAAGACATATTTACCTGATATGTACATCGAGACATTTAGCGACGGGTGTTACATGGAAACTTCATTGGACATTTTTCTGTTCCCTAACGTTATTAATGGAAAATGCATCACTGAATTAATCGCATATTGATTATTCTAAAATAAAAAGAATTGTCTATATTACATTTTTAGATTGAGGATCACTGACGAGGGTTAAGTACCCGATACGTGCATGTTTGGTCCATACTGCAAAATTATCTGTTCTTGAATTATGTTGTTGAATTTGAAGACGTTTAACATTTCAATTCTATAGGAAATCTATCCTGAGAAGAACGTGTGCTAACACAACACGGAATGTAAAAGACAAGTACAAGGCGGCAGTACTACGTCTTGGCGAGAGAACATCGGACAATACAGCTCGGGATTCCTTCATAGAGCTAGCAAAAGTTTGTGGTGCAAAACCAAATGATTTAACTTTTGGCTCGGACACTCAGGTTTGAACTTAAACTCTGCTTCCTATTCTTTTTTCATGGATCTAATTCGCCTTAATCAACATTATATATATTTAGCTATCTATTTCAATGATATAGAAGAGTTTGTATTTAGTTTTGGAACAGATATATAAATCTTTTATATTTGCGTCAATTTTTCCGTTAGTTCTTACGGTATGAGGATCCCACAGGTTTCAAGTTTGAAAAAGTTCAGTGGAGATAACTACGACTTTTTAATGAATTTCATCAATTTGCATAATCTTTTCTCTTCCCCGTATCGATGAGAAACTTATATGTATCCACCCAAATTATTGATATATAGCCATATAAAGTTAACATTCTGGTCAATGGAAATTGTATTAAAAAATGCTTTATTTCATCGGAAAAAGCATATTGAGAATATTCTGAATGGTTTTCTCGCTTTGTAAATGAAAAACTAACTTTCATAGAGATATTTGGTTGTATCCACGCTTGTTTTGGAGAAAAATGGTTATTTCCAGAAAAAAAAAAATAGAAAAATAATAACCGTCACAAGTAAGAGTTACCTTTCCTGGATCTCAGTAATGTTTTTACATTTGATGCAAGTTCCTCAATGCCCCTTGTTCGTTCTCAATAATTATATATAAACGTATATAATGATCTAGTAGCAGTGTGTACCAAAATATGAACACAGGAAATTCCTGAATTTTCTAGATCATCACCATAAAAGGGGGCGAAATCTTTTAAGAAATGTTAAAAAAAGAGAAAGAAAAAAGAAATTAAGCATAATGGAAATCTTTCTAAGATTTTTTTTTATGATGGGTAACATCCCACTCCTCTCTTTCATCTTACATGCCCTTCGAAGATGGGCGTAAAGTTTAAAACAAAAAACACAAAAAAAACTATGTACAAAACTCGGCCGAGACTAAAACTGTAAATTTACTTATACTGAGTACATGTATACTTATAAAGAAATAGATATGCACTCGTGCTGTCTTTGATATCATTGAGACAAGTGTAAAGACGTATGAGAAAGGGGTATCCCTTGTCACTCCACGGTAAAATATTTGGGACAAGCATAGTAAATATTCCACCTCCCTCTTTTCGATCGAAGGTTCTGAATATGAATTGCAATGGAAATTCTTAATTTCAATGCAAGTATGAAAAAAGCACTGGCGTGCTAGCGCTCGCCAACTTTTATTGCCTAATTACCCCCCCCCCCCCCCCCCCCCCCCAATAAAAAAAACAACAACATTACAAGCACACACACAATACGTTCAAGAGGTATAAGGAAAATACCTCTTGTAATAATCAAATTTTGCATTTGAGTTGAATGACTATTCAGTATTAGATTTCTCCATTTTCATACATCTTTTCCCTCAAATACCTGGTACTTCAAGTAAAATCAGCCTAAGAATGTTCGATTTTATACCCCCCCCCCCTTCCTCTCGCATCTTACTCGGTCTCGGTGTTTCGCACATCAAATCAAACAAAATAAGTTTTGCCTGTGGGTAACATCTAAATCAAGAACTTGCAAACTTTATAATGCTTCGGTCTCAGGGGCGGATCAAGAGTGGGGATCCTGGGGGAGGGGGTTGTATCGACCCAAATTGTCGATTCGCGGCACAAAGTGCCGAGCGATGGAGGGTACGGAGGGGTTGCCCTGTAGGTTGGGGTCCTTGGGGACTCCCCCGGAAATTTTTTGAAAGTGGAGGCTGACCAAGAAAAAGGTCAAAACCTCTAGCAGCCACTTTTTTTCGGACGACTGAAGAAGGATACGGAATAAAAAAATATCGACAAATCGAACACGGACACTCTGATGTTTTAGAAATTTTGGTCAGAGGGGTTATCGATCTTACCTGAGAGATCCTCTACCTTAAGAGCAATTCTATGTAAGAACCAAAAACTTCCAATGACACGTAGCACGACATGTCATAGATTCTTCGTTCGGAAGTTCAGTATTGAGTGCTAACGTGAAAATTATCTTTCATTTGTAGAAAAAGAGTGTCTTTTCCATGGTAGCCATCTCTTAAGTTTGAAGTATTTGAAAAATTCATTAGACTTAGCGTGTTTGTAGCCTGTGTTGCCATGGAAACGGGAAAATAATTTCTTTCTTTCAATCCTCTTTGTTGTGAATATCTGAAATGATTTTCACACTTTGTCGCTATGCTTCTTGTATAAGGGTTATAAAAAACAGTGCCTAAAAGGTTTTAGAACCATCACTGTTTGGCTTGGAGAGAACCTATTTTACTTATATTCGTGTATTTTTAAGGGGGTTAAATTCATAAAAGCAGAGGTGTTTTGAGCTTTTCCTTTATATGTCCGACATATATTGTACTTGAACTACAAACAAATGTAAAAAGTTGGCTGGAATCTTTTTCACTGGAAACTGCATTTAATACGGTAATCTTGACAACATTTAGAACAACGGTTATGCTTAAATTGGTATATCATGAGTATAATTTAAACTGTCCATTTATGATATCAAAACAAATCCTCGCTCATATATCGACTGGAGACAAATCAATGTAGAGATGACCTTGATACTTGTTCAAGGTCATGCGTTGTATTTTCAAGGTCACTGAATTGTAATAGAGCAGATTTTATCACAACTGTGATTTTCGTAGAAATCAAGATTAATACTAGGAAGAACCTTTTGTCACAAATTAAACATATATATGCAAAGTAATGGATATACTTTAAATTGAAAAAAAAACTACTAGCCAGCATGGGAGGAATGCAAACAAGCACATAAGATAAACTTGCAATTTCATAAAACATGTACTAGTGTTAAACGTACTAGTACCATGTGGAATCTGATAGAAACTCGTTTTATTTCATTATGAGCAGATTGTAGTCAACAAAAGAATGATAGATAATCCAATATGTCTTGAATCATTAAAATTACTTTTACATTTTAACATGAAATATGAATGATTTAACAAATTCTCCTTTTTTTAGGAAAACACATCTAATCTGCAAAATATTTTATCATGATTTTAATTTTGTATTGTGAAAGATTATGAGCTCAAAACCCACAAACATGGGGACATAAAACAGACAATAACAAGGAATGACCTAAACATTTCAATGATCACATCGGAAAACAGAAGAGAATATTAACTATGAAAATACTTGCTTTGCATGCTTGCTAATGTATTTGGTAAATCAAACAAAAATATTCTCACATGATTTGGAAATTATGAGGAATAAAAGAGGAGGCGTTACATGCATCTATGTGTTTTTTCCAACAATTACAACCTTTGATCGGGTTCCTAGTAGACCACAAAGGTATTACCGATTTCTGGATAATTTCTCAGATAAATACAAAAGATGTATGTTTCTGTGTAATTGTAGTCTTTCTTTATTTCTGATCAATTTTATCTTTTAGAAACTAAGCGTCTTTGATGATAGTCAAGTTGAAGATCCAGCGGAAAAGTGGAGGATTGGAAAAATTTTCGATCAAACATATTCGATGCAGCAACTAGACAAACAAAATATTATCAGGTAATTTATTAATTGAAATTGATTAAAATGGGGATCGCCAAATATATTCTATTACATACGGTTTTTGGGATTGTATTGTTGATGATTTTACATCCCCGAGCCAGAAGAAAAAAATAAGAGCGAGATATCTGAACGTAGAAAAAACAAAACCGAGTCCCATTGGAGATTTCTCTCCTTTTTTGTAGAATGCATCCATTTAAGAGAAAGCAAAAATTTGATCTTATTCAAAGTGACAAATTCTGGGCTTGCATTTGTAATCTTATAAGAAAAGAACATTTGTTTTGTAGGTTTTTCAAATTATTCGTTGAGAATGAACAAAAGATGGAACTATTACGTAATGATGTGTTCTTGGAAGCTTTGCCTTATATAACAAAGAAGAATATGAGTATGCAGGCGGTATGTATATATCATAAAACATTAATTTGATAGAGATATCCGTTATACCGTTATGCATATAGAGAATAAGTGTCTTAATGTGTGTTTTGTTACGGGTATGCAATACACAGCGAGTGCATTTATCGTACATGTAATGCACGTTAGCGCATGCCATGCAATAAATGCACTTGCTGTGTGTAGCATACCCGTAATAATACACCAATTAATATTATGACATTTATTCTATACATAAATGCACCACATTTGTCTGTTTAATTGTTGTTTCCTGAAAAAAAACCTAGAGAAAAGGTGATAAATAAAAAAAAAACAAGGTCACCGCGGCCTCAGTTTTCAGGTTAGTACGGTCGTTCACGGTATGTTTCTTTATATCTTGTGCATTGTTAGGTCACGAGCCTTTTCGTGCGAAATCAATACACGTTCCTTTCCATAATTTCATCTCAGGGAATTACATTGGCTGCACATATATTCAAGATTGAATATGATAGATATAGATATGGCTTTATGAATCTGTGACTCTATTATGGAGTATAACTGACGTGTTCTTGTACTTCTGAACATCATCAAATGGGGTTTCCGTTCGGCATCGGACAATACTCTGAGTGATGACTACCCTTTTTAGCTCACCTGAGCCATAGGCTCAAGTGAGCTATTGTCATAGTGTTGCGTCTGTCGTCCGTCGTCCGTCGTCCGTCGTCGTCGTCGTCGTCCGTCTTCGTCGTAAACTTTTCACATTTTAAACTTCTTCTCCAGAACGGCTGAAGGGATTTTGATGACACTTGGTAGGTATGGAGCACTCATGGTCCCCTACAAGTGTAGTTGTTTTTCGTCCGGATCTGTCGATAGGTGGCGCCACCACAGCCAAAAGTAGGTCACGGGGTACCCTCCTTTGACAAACTTCTTCAGAACCGAAGCATGTATCGACAAACCGAAAGCATCAGGATGACCTAGAGAGATGTCTTAAGAAGTGTTGTTATTTTTGGTTCCACTTCGAAGTCAAATTTTTGACGCGTTTTTGACGTCTTTGTGGACTTAGTCAGAAATGCACATTTTTGCACTATTTCTTTAAATAACTCAATAAGTGATTGATTTTACACACTCATTTACTACATATTTATCATATTTAACTTACTTAATGCTTTGATATGTATTTTATGCTTAAATTTTTTTTTTATCTTATGTAAAAAGGAAGGGGGGGGTGATTTTCATACATTTTCTGCTTCTTTTCTATAACCACTCTTCAAATTGTCATGACAATTTGTAGGTATGAGGTACTCATGCATGGTACCCTACAAGTGAAAGAATTTTGTCAAGATATCCACTTTTGGATGTTTAAGGAATATTTTTTAAGATTGTACATAGGTATAATGTATGTTTTCCATGCCCAATGTTACAGGTGCAACTACAGGGAAAAAAACCTTCTTTGTATGATTAATCATTTTTAGATCGACCTTTCATCCATAGTTACAGCTGATAATTCAACAAGTGACACATGCTTCAATGTCTTATTGATTGACCTTTTATGTTATATGATTCAATTATACAAATTCTTTATACTTATTTAAGAATTTTATTTTTAATGTCGGGAACAAGATTTCAAAAGCGGCCATGTTTTGCCGTGTACCCGAAGGGGATTCCCCATGTAGAAATGAGATACCTTTAGTTCTGCGATACATTTCAGGAGATACAGTGCAAACGGAATAGATTTTTATTTAATGTGCATTATTCTTGGAACACTTTCATAATGGTTATCATTCATGTACTTGGAACACTTGCATATACTTGTTATCATGTATAAAGTTTGCTCGAATTTCCTCTGTCTTAGACTCTCTTAGATGAAGTAATTTACGGACTGATTTCTTGAAGAAACGTCTAATGAGTATTCTCTTCCTCTGGATTTTGAGAATGCATAGGACATTTAATATCTGAAATTCTTGAAATAAATAATTCAGTTCAGAGTCCTGAAATCTTCCTATGAAATGTTGGACCACAATGTTGTTTAAATAGAGAAAAAAAATTATTATTTACAACCATAAGCCACTGTGTTCGACATCTTGTATGTATAATATTTCTAAGAGGAACACAGAGGCCTGAGGTTGTGAATTAATAAAACATTTTCTCTCATAAAATGACAGGTTCCTGTGATAAGACATTTGGGAATTTTTATCTCTTCAAATAATAGTTACATGATGAGATTTTATCGGACCAAATAACTTTTTGTCGGGAAATCCTATGCAACCGATACATTTCATGAACTCTCTCCGCTAACAACTTTTCCGTGTAACAGACCTTTGATGAGGTAAAACAATTTGTTAACAGTAAATAATGATGTCGTAGGTATGCTAGTTGGACAAGCTTAACAATTTCATGGGCCTTTTAATTTGTTTCAAATTACGAAACCTAGAGAAACCACTTGAGTTGTTGAACAGCGTATGCTGAAATGCGACGCTCCTTCTCGCCTGTTGAAATATGCATAGGCAAGAAGCGCCGCATTTCAGCATATTCACTGAAAATTATTTGTTCAAGTGGCTTCACTGGGTCATGAGGTTTGATACACCATACACTGCTTTTTGGAAAACAAACTGGCCCAATTTCTGCACAACTCACTTGAATTGATAGATATTGGATTAAAACGATTTTAACTGTACGTTTCATGTATAAAGCATTCATAGATTTCAGTATACTTTAATATGCATAAAGGCAAAACCGAAAAATCTTTGTTTTTTATGCCCCTGGAATAAAAGATTCGGGAGCATATAGTTTTTGGCCTGTCCGTCTGTCTGTTTGTCTGTCTGTTTTCCGGAAAACTTTAACATTGGGAATAACTTTTAAATGGAAGCTGGTGATAGAGGTTTCATATTTCACATGTGTATTCCTTGTGACAATACCTTTCCATTGATACCAAACTTTTTGACCTCGTGACCATAACCTTGACCTTTGACGTACTACTAAAAAAAAAACTTTAACATTGGGCATAACTTTTGAATGGTCAGTGATAGAGGTTTCAATTTTTACATGTGTATTCCTTGTGACAAGATCTTTCCATTGATACCAATATTACGCTGACCCTGACCTCTCACATACTTAACAGAAAATGGCCTTTATACTAACAAAGATGCCGCCGGGGGCATTCTCGTTTCACAAACACAGGCTTTATAATTTCTGGCATGCTAGCTATCAATAATGAAAGGCTTTGTGTTCAATTTTAAATAAACTTAATTTATGAAATCATTTCATTGTTTTATTGTTTTTCTGCTGCACATTAATGTACAATATGATTTTATTTTTTGATGTTGCATAATTGAACTATACTAGCTGGGCATATGACGTTGGACCACTTTATCCGTCTTTTCAAATCAGTAAAAAAGTTATTGTTTTGAAACGTGACTATTTTTTCTTTTTGTACTTTTAAAGGTTGTCTGAAAAAAAAAAACTTCTCTGCATCCGGCAAAAATCTTTTTAGAAAGGTTGTGGGCTAAAATCCTGGTACTGGCACTATCAGTATTCAATGTCAGTATGTCAATTAGAGCGTGCATGGGTATCAGGTGAGCGTTGTGCCCCCTGGGGCTCTTGTTTACATGTAGCTTACCTGAGCCATAGGCTCAAAGTGAGTTATTGTCACACTGCTTCGTCAATCGTCCGTCCGTCCGTAAACTTTTCACATTTTCAACTTCTTCTACAGAACCACTGACAAGACTTTCATGAAACTTGGCAGGAATAAAGTATTAATTGTCCCCTACAAGTGTTGTTGTTTTTCGGTCGGATCCGTCTACATATGGCGCCGCCACAGGCAAAAAGTAGTTAATAGGAGTACACTCCTTTGACAAAAGTCTTCTTTAGAACTGAAGCATGTATCGACAAACCGAAAGCATCAGAATGATCTAGAGGGATATTTCAAGAAGTGCTGTTATTTTTTGCTCAAATCCGAAGTCAAATTTTTGACGCGTCAGAAATGCTCATTTTGAACTTTTTCTTTGAATAACTCTATTAATGTGTGATTATGTGCACTCATTTACAGTATATTTGTCACATTTAAGTTGTTCACTGGTTTGGTAATGACTTTGAGTGAGAATCTTATTTTTATGATTTTTCATATTCTTTTTTTTTTATCATAACAAAAAATTATGTAAAAAAAAAAGAGGGGGTAAGTTTTATATATATTGGTCTTCCTCACCAGAACCACAAAAGGATTTCGATTTAACTTGATAGGAATGAAGTACTTATGACTCTCTGCAAGTGTTGTTGTTTTTGTCCGGATTTGTCAACAGATGGCGTCACCACAGGCAAACGTAGGTCATAGAGGGTTCCCTCCTTTGACAAACAAACGTCTTCTTCAGAACAGAAGCACAAATCAGGAGACCAAGAGCTTCAGAATGATCCAAGGATGTCTCAAAAAGTTTTGTAATTTTTGGTTCACTCCGAATTCATATTTTTAATAAGTTTTTATCAACATGTTCATAAATGTATTTGTGCTCTAATTTACTACATATTTGACACATTTAAAGTCTTAAATTTAAATTGTTTTAATTTTTTTTCTTTTGATTTTTTTAAGTACAAAACTGTGATCGGGAATGACAGGGATTTTTTCCTAAATATGCAAGAGTTGTCTTTCTTACATCAATTGCTACACATTCTGATAGTACCTACAGATTTGAACACGAAAATCTGGATCTGTCCTGGTTAAGTACTACAATATGTATCATAATGCATTGCCAGTGTGGTAAGAGTGTGCATGGATATTAGGTGAGCGTTGTGCCCCATCGGGCTCTTGTTGAAAATACATAAATCTGCAATACTTAGTCTGGACACAAAATAAGACAAAGATTATAAATAACCAATTCAAGGAATTCGATATCAAAATAATGTTCTGAGAAATCTATTTGTGAGTTCCTTGAGAACAGTGGTTAACAATACAAGATAAGGATTCTGGATAAATAAACTAAAATATTTCTTGCCAACAGTACGGGTGACCGTCTTAAGATTATACGCGTGTGCTCTTTTGTGTTAAGTGTCTTATGTTGTCTTTTATATTGGGTCTTCCTTTCTTTTGTATCTGTTGCTATGACTCAAACTCCATGTTGTTGGGGTTTTTTTCTATTCCACATGGGTCCTGTTAAATCTACTACTTTCAATTATTTGGTATAAATCAATTCTTGATCAACCATCCTTACCAAACACTTTAAAGTTTGCCGTTAGAATATCATATGATCAACCATCCTTACCAAACACTTTAACGTTTGCCGTTAGAATATCATATGATCAACCATCCTTACCAAACACTTTGACTGTTGCCGTTAGAATATGATATGATCAACCATACTTACCAAACACTTTAATGTTTGCCGTTAGAATATGATATGATCAACCATACTTACCAAACACTTTAACGGTTGCCGTTAGAATATGATATGATCAACCATCCTTACCAAGCACTTTAATGGTTGCCATTAAAATATGATATGATCAACCATCCTTACAAAACACTTTAACAGTTGACGTTAGAATATGATATGATCAACTATCCTTACCAAACACTTTAACGTTTGCCGTTAGAATATATGATCAACCATCCTTACCAAACACTTAAACGGTTGTCATTAGAATATGATATGAACAACCATCCTCACCAAACACTTTAGCGTTTGCAGTTAGAATATGATATGATCAACCATTCTTACCAAACACTTTAACGGTTGCCGTTAGAAAATGATGTGATCAACCATTCTTACCAAACACTTTAACGGTTGCCGTTAGAATATGATATGATCAACCATCCTTACCAAACACTTTAACGGTTGCCGTTAGAATATGATCAGCCATCCTTTCCAAACACTTTAACGTTTGCCGTTAGAATATGATGTGGAAGTGTCCCAACTCCTTTACTTACATTATTTACATAAACACTTATTTCACGTTGCAGTGTGGAGCAGTAAAATCGTTCCCCGTGACCTGATGTTTGTCAAGTGTACTTATTACTCCTTTCCAGCTCTGTCACCTGAAAGAAGCTTTGTTTTGGCCTTTTATCAATGTGACATCATATATATTTTTTGCTATTTCGGAAACTAGCCATTTCACCGATAAATATTATCGAAATTAAAGAAATTTAATATCTTAGCACCATCCCTCCAATGCTATTTTGAACATAGATTTTATTTGGATATGCTACTGAATCGACCCTACAGGAAATTTGGAGCAGCGCATCCTCTGTAATGTAAATTTACAAACCTAACTTCAAAGAATTAAAGAGGGCGCTACTGAAATTCTTTTTGGTGGCTCCGCTGGAAGCATCACTGATGAGAATTTAATATTCAAAACACGTGTCTGGTGCATGGAAATTGGTTTAACATTTTCTTCAAGAAGGTATAGAGTTGGAATCCTTCGACATTATTTCTTAAAGAAAATTTAAAATCAATCTTAATACACCAGACACGTGTTTCTGATAGTTTACACTCGACTGTGGTATAGAATACAAAACAGATATTCAAACACAATTAACTTCTGTAGCGTCCTTTACATTGATTGTTTTAATTGTACGTATCTATTTAGCAAAGAGTGCGCGGCTCCAAATTGTCAAATGAGTTAAAGAAGATCCTGACAATAATCTCAACAGCCCTCACAATAGAGCACAAAATTAAGGATCGACAGACCCCTAGCGAGCTAGAGGTGGGACCATGTGCCCCGGAGGAGTAAGCATCCCCTGTTGGCAACCGCCGTCGATGTTCATGCACGAAAATGAAAACAATATATTTAATGCATGCACTGTCTGAGGCTATGTCTATATAGTAAGTGTTAGGAAAAAATATTCAAAACACTTACTGTCAAACCCCTCGCGGGGAAATTTTTTACCAGCTCAACACGACAAAGGGCATATTTGTGACACAAATGAGTTAAAGAATAGCCTGACGATAATCTCAACCCTCACAATAGAGCCCAAAATTGAGCAACGACAGACCCCTAGCAAGCTAGAGGTGGCACTAGGTGACCGGGAGGAGTAAGCATCCCCTGTTGGCTAGCCGCACCCACCATCGATGTTCATGCACGAAAATGAAGACAATATATAAAAAGCATACACTGTCTGAGGTTATCTCTATACAGAAAGTGTAATGTCAATTCAGTAGCATAGTAATATAAATGAAATAATAAAAAAATAGTTGTTAAAGAAATGTTAATGGCAATAAAACATGGAACGAAAATTGAAAATATCTTATTTTCATTTTCAAATGAATAGGCACAAAATGTTGTGAAGAAATTCCGGTCGGCAAGACAGTCTCCTAGTTTGACCTCATTCACAGATGATGACGTAGTATCCCTCGGATGTGCAATGAAAGCATTCAGGAAGTCGGAAATAAAACGAATACCGGACTCTGCTATTGCAGTACCATTATTCAATGGAAATTTAGCCAAAGTCGAATGGACAAAGGCACAGGTAAACTTTAAAAACAAATGTATTTATAATTATTTGCGGCATACAATGTAATGAGTACATTATAATCCACAAATTTCCTTTACAGACAAAAGAGATGTATAAAAAGGCAAAGAGACATCATTCATTATCAAATGTGAGTACTGCTCACTCTTTTATTATATAATATATCATCAAGTGTTGAATATATTAACAAGTCTGATAAAGAAATACAAAAGTCATGAGAAAAAAAGAAAGGGAATGGTTTGAATAAACAATAATTTTATTATACATCGCAAGTAACCATTGGTATTGGTGCACTGATTTTAATAATAGAGGATATATCTGTATAGTAATCAATCAAACTATGTTTGATGCTCCGTGGAAGTATCTTGTTTTCAAATACGAGGTATATTTTCAGAGAATCAGTTTACCTTTGCTTTCCTTTGTTTTTGAACAAAAAAAAAATTTCTGCGTAATGTCATGAATTTATTTTTTATGTTTCTGCGCAATGTCATGGATTTCTGGTTTATGTTTCTGCGTAATGTAATGGATTTCTGGTTTATGTTTCTGCGTAAAGTCATGGATTTATGGTTTATGGTTTCTGCGAAATGTCATGTATTTATGGTTTATGTTTCTGCGTAATGTCATGGATTTATGGTTAATGTTTCTGCGTAATGTCATGGATTTATGGTTTATTTTTCTGCGTAATGTCATGGATTTATGGTTAATGGTTTCTGCGTAATGTCATGGCTTTATGGTTTATGTTTCTGCGTAATGTCATGGATTTATGGTTTATGGTTTCTGCGTAATGTCAAGGATTTATGGTTTATGTTTCTGCGTAATTTTATAATGTCATGGATTTATGGTTAATGTTTCTGCGTAATGTCATGGATTTATGGTTTATTTTTCTGCGTAATGTCATGGATTTATGGTTTATGGTTTCTGCGTAATGTCATGGATTTATGGTTAATGTTTCTGCGTAATGTCATGGATCTATGGTTTATTTTTCTGCGTAATGTCATGGATTTATGGTTTATGGTTTCTGCGTAATGTCATGGCTTTATGGTTTATGTTTCTGCGTAATGTCATGGATTTATGGTTAATGTTTCTGTATCAAGTCATGGATTTATGTTTTATGTTTCGGCGTAATGTCATGGATTTATGGTTTATGTTTCTGCGTTATGTCATGGATTTCTGTTTTATTTTTCTGCGTTATGTCATGGATTTATGGTTTATGTTTCTGCGTAATGTCATGGATTTATGGTTTATGTTTCTGTGTAATGTAATAAATTTATGGTTTATGTTTCTGCGTAATGTCATGGATTTATGGTTTATGGTTTCTGCACAAAGTCATGGATTCATGGTTTATGTTTCTGCGTAATGTCATGGATTTATGGTTTATTTTTCTGCGTATTGTCATGGATTTATGGTTTATGGTTTCTGCATAAAGTCATGGATTTATGGTTTATTTTTCTGCGTAATATCATGGATTTATGGTTTATGGTTTCTGCATAAAGTCATGGATTTATGGTTTATGTTTCTGCGCAATGTCTTGGATTTCTGGTTTATTTTTCTGCGCAATGTCATGGATTTCTGGTTTATGTTTCTGCGTTATGTCATGGATTTATGGTTTATTTTTCTGCGTAATGTCATAAATTTATGGTTTATGTTTCTGCGTAATGTCATGGATTTCTGGTTTATGTTTTTGCGTAATGTCATGGATTTATGGTTTATGTATCTGCGTAATTTCATGGATTTATGGTTTATGTTTCTGCGTAATGTCATGGATTCATGGTTTATGTTTCTGCGTAATGTCATGGATTTATGGTTTATGTTTCTGTGATTAGTTTTCAAAGTGATCACATCGTATATCAAAATAGGTCAAATTTACAGATTGAATCAAACATGCACGTCTCGGTTTTGAGTAAAGAACCCTCGCCATCTGAAAAATACTTATGAATATACATGTATGCACCAACTGTACCATTTCAATCGATGCATATGTTTTACAAGTACATCAGTCTATATGTATTTATATTTATTAAAGGCGGACATAACATCAAGACATCTCAAAAACTTTGGTGTTAGTTTTGTGCTGAGAATTCTGAGAGAGGTTCCTTCAAATGTATTGAAAACATTGCTGGATGAGGACAACATTGCGCAGAAGTTCAAAGAGAAACTCGACGATTCTCACGCTTCAACAATAAAAGTATTGAGAAGAAAGGTATGGTTTATTATATACTTTTCTGTCTAACTTCAAAATATAAGTAGATCTTGAAAAATTAAACTATCGTTATTTGTTCATGCTCAATCTAGGTCAATCTATCAATCATATTTATAGATTGACCTAGCTTGGGATAGAATTGTCTTGCTTTGAGGTTTGTTTATAAGTTAAGATGAGTGACGTCGATCGATGCATACTATTGAAGTTGATTTTTTGTGCTTTTATTTTATTTTGTTCAATCTATTTATTATATAATATTACGGAAGTGTTCCAACTCTTTATCTTCATGAAGAAAATTTCAAACAACATTTTGATGCACCATACACGTGTTTCAGAAAAGAAAACATGGTGTTGTGAAATGTTTCATTGATAATTCTAATTAATGTTTGATGTTTCTGTACGTCAGTTTCGATTGTCTTGTATGATATTCTAGTGAATATTGTCGTATCTTTTTTGTGGTTTGTAGTTTTGTCTGATGTCATTTACGTATCACTTTCTTGTGCAGGGTGGTCATACTGGAAATCATCCCCTTTTCATTCTAGGTACCTGGATGATATTCTTACTATAGACAATCCTGTTTTTGAAAAGAATTAAAATATTTTTATCCACAAGAATTGACACTAAACAAGGCAAACATTACAAACACAGAAACACCATTTTTGGACCTAAATATCAAATTGTAAATGTAGAGATTCATACAAGCGTGTATGACAAAAGAGATTATTTTTTATTCAATATAGTAAATTTTCCCTGGTTTGACGGTGATGTTCCTAGATAACCGTGATACGGTATCAACATTTCACAGCTCATCTGGTATGCCAGAGCATGTACTGATGTCTTGGATTTTCTACATGTTTTATGTCAAGGTTTTCGCTTTCACAAACTTGTAAAGACTTTCTGGAAATTTTACAAAAATTATTGTCAACTTCTTTTGAAATTCGGATCCATATAAGCAACAGAGTATATTACTTTGGGTATTTCAAAGGTTAACATCATAACCATCGAGAATGCGTCAGAATCATCAAACGCCTTTTTTACTGCGGATATGACCTTAATGTCACCAGACGGACACTAGGCTTGGTACTTGACAAATACACAGTCTTGTGCCAGTGCATTTTTAAAACATGCACTCTGACTGACTGTGACGACGAGACTCCATGAATTCCTGTCTTCTCTGGGTCGGATTCCTCGGGTGATACAGTAACAAACACAAGCTCAATACAGCTGGCAGAGCACGGACTTTATCATAGAAGTTTATTACGTTATTATTTATATCCATTTACATATTCATCTCTGTTACTTGGGACCCTGCGTTTTGCGGTCTTGTTTGTGTGTGGTCATGTCACAGTGAGGAGGTTGTTTTACACCACAATGAATTGTACATTCTTCGAGACGTCTGGGTAATCGGAATAGTGGGAGGGCTGTGCGCACGTAATCCAGGATAGCAATACCGTCTGCTACTGACGTGGCAGATGGCCGTTCTAAGTCGGCACCGATTGCCCATTGGTCTTATTGGTTTACGTGTAGTCATTATATGTTTGATGTTTCTATGTGATTCGGCGTACATTATTAGTTATACAGTGTTTTACAGGGGGGATACAGAAATATATTGGGTCGATGAAAAAAGTTGTATTGGGCGAGGCGAAGCCGAGCCCAATACAACTTTTTTCAGCGACCCAATATATTTTTGTATCTCCCCTGTAAAACACTGTATAACGAATTTATCCCGCTGATGGCTTTTGGTTTGTGTATGTTACGTCAACATATTTTAAAGCATTTTGGTGACGTCAAAAGCATAAAGCGTCTTAGTAGAAGCAGGATATTAAAATAATATCCTGCTAGTAAAATAATACAACATAATATTTGGTTCTTCTCGACCAATCAGATTGCAAGAAATTTGCCAGAGGCGGGATAATGTACCATTTCCGCCTCATTCTGTGCGTGTCTGCTTTGTGTTTCTGCAATGGGTTGTTTGGGGGTTTTGCTGTTTGTGCTGCAACCGAGTGTTGGAGATCCCCTCCTTTCAGATAGTAATTCCTCATCAGTGAGGCTTCAAGCCAAAATGATTATCAAACATAGCTGAAAAACATTTCTTCAATTTACTCCATTGAGATGATACGAATTGGCGTTGGATATATGTATCTTTCTTTGTAATTATTCAAAAAATGAAGAGGTCAATATTCATGTAGAGAATATTGCACATATGAAATATATTTATTTCAATGCTCAAGAATTTTCATAAATTAAGATCAAATTTAAGAATCTCAAAAGAGGCGAAAACCTTATAATGATTGTGTGGTCTATTGTTCCACGCTCAAATTTATTTTAAAGAAAATTCCAGCATATAGATCTGACTGAGTTATCTGTTTCAGAAAATAACAGATTGATATTTATCCAAATGAAAAACGTCTTCAAATTCAATAGCATCATTTAAGAGCAAATAAATTTTCAGCATGGACTAGACATGCACGTTTCGGGAGTTTAACCCTCGTCAGTGATCCACAGTATAAACAATGTAATATGGTCAATAAGTGTAAAAATTATAAAGTCCAAAAATGTACTGAAAGACGTAGCAGAATGGGTGGGATATGATGCTACAGGACCCACGTTTTAGAAATTTCAAGAAATTTTGTAACAGAAAATTTCAAATACATTGAAGAGACAGACGATCAACCGAAGTTGATCGAACTTGGGTACATTTGCCCTCGGGGACTCTTGTCCACCAGCAGTGACACTCACCAAGTGGTTCAAATGCAAAACGTCTTCAACTCAATAGAATCATTTAAAAGCAAATAAATTTTCAGCATGGACCAGACATGCACGTTTCGGGTACTTAGCCCTCGTCAGTGAAGATAAGACAAAATAATAATAATAAAGATCTATTATTGCTTGCTATAGCAAGAGTCAAACTGTTACAGTGGGGGTGGGAATCAGCTTTAGAAATAATTTCTTGTCCAGACTGGATATTCTATTTATTATTTTAATAAGTCCTTTTTGTACTCTTTTGTGAGTGCTGTTGAGATTGTCGTCTTTAACTCTTTTATCACACTTTCGTTCACTTAGCTCCGTTCTGTACCTGGCGGTAAAAATGTTTTGTTAAAGCTTGGTGGAGGCTTTGTTAAATCCGTAACCCTGGATGACTCGGATAGAGAGCAAGTAGCAACAGATTTGCAAAACGGTCAACGAGTGTTAAAGACGTTCTCAAAGTCTGAGGTACTTATTACACATATATTTCAGCTTCATGTATATTGTTCAATAGATAAATTCTGACTTTACTGTAAGACTTCGTAAACTAGCAAAATGTCACGTGTTTTGTTTCTATTCACATTGACCTTGGGGTTATCAATACAAGTTAAAAATCCGTTTGGATAATTGTGAAACTCACACATCAATATTAAGAAAACTAACATTTTAAATGATTACCCGCTATCATCCTTTTTACAGGGTAGAAAAGTTCTCAAAAAATTAAACAAACCAGACAAGCTTTCATCTGAAGATTTTGAAAACTTGGAGAAAAGTAATCTACTAGGTTTGGTTCAACCATCTGATGCTAAAAAAATATTTGAGACAGACTTTATGAAAGGGTTGGATTTTGTTAAATCTCTTGGTAAAAGCAACAGCAATCCATCCGAAAAGTTGGTAAGTATAGACCCATATTTTTGGTGAGTGTCACATAGTATGACGTTACAAGTATTTAAATTCATAGCATAATTAAGGAACCGATAAATTTGCAGAATTGGACTAGATATACACGTTTCATCTACTCAAGCGTAGCCAGTGATCCTCCATCCAAACAATGAAATATAGCCAAAGACTGAAATTTATGTTTAAAAATACCAAAAGACGTAGCAGGATGAGTGGAATACGTTTTCCCTATATGGTCGCCATAGCACTTTCTAAATAGACGTAACCTCAGACAGTGCATGTTTTGTAGATATTGTTTTCATTTTCGCGCAAACATCGACGATGGGTGCAGCTAACCAAACAGGGGATGCTTACTCCTTCCGGGCACCTGGTCCCACCTCTAGCTTGCTGGGGGTCCATCGATGCTGAAATTGGTGCTTTATTGTTTTTAGTGCTGTTGAGATTGTCGTCAAGATAATCTTTATTTCATTTGCTACTGGAGCCACTTTTTAGAAATTTTGCGAAAACAAACTTTATCTTTTTAAAAGTATTAACTTCAATCAAAGCACTGCACACTTACGATTCTAAGTGACATTATCAATAAAGATTGTAATCATTTTCCATATGAAAGAAAAGAAATAATGATTTTTTTAACTGAATTTGATTTGAAAGTAGAAGATAATAAATGTTCCACTTTTATATTGATCATCTTATTGAAAGTATGAGACTGTGTGTAATCTTTTTTCTCCGTGTTATCATGCTTGAGTTATGATAACCTAAATCTTAAATCTTTTGAAGGATTTGAAGTTTTATTTATTCTTGCTTTTAGATTGAAGATTGTATAAAGACGTTGGAAGATAAGATTAGATCAGCAACCACAAGGGAGCTCTCTGTTATTGAAGATAGCATTCAGCATAATGCTGATATCCTCTGGAGACTATCGTGAGTTTGTATTAGTTTCCTACTCAAGGAGTTTCTATTTATACAAAAGAAAATGTTACTGAAAGCAATCAAACTTTTAAAGAATAATGTATTATTGGGCATTATTAGGTTAAAAGAAAACGAAACAGAATGTTTCCTTTGTTTCAAATTTGATGCCGCTAATTTATATCATTCATCAAATATATTTGTTTGTTTTAGAACTGTCAAAATACTAGTTTCCTTCATTTAAATCTTCATATTAATTAGCCCTGCCACCCTGCGTAAATTGCGTAACCCAGAGGCTCTTATCACACGAATGAAAGACGCTGATGTATCATCGATTCCATGTCAAAAAATGAAAGGAAAATTTTCTTTTTTTCTAGAAATAAAGGTATTTCATGTTGTGTTTATCTTTTTACGTCATTTTTCGGTCACTTGACCCAACGGCAGACTAGGAGTGAGCTGTTGTCATAGCACAACGTCTGTTGTCCGTCCTTTAACTTTTTTACATTTTCGTCCACGTTGCCAATTTATCTGTTCTTAAATGATGCTATTCAATTTGAAGATGTTTACTTAGAACCACTGAAGGTATTTTGATGAAACTTGGTAGGAATGAAGTACTCATACGGTCCCCTACAAGTGTTGTTGATTTTCGTCCGGATCCGTCAACAGGTGGCGTTACCAGAAACAACATTGGGTCCCAAAGGGTACCCTCCTTTGACCTACTTCTTCATAACCAAAGCTGACTTTGTCAGAAATTTCCATTTTGAACTGTTTCTTTGAATAAATCTATTAAGGTGCGGTATTGTGCACTAATTAACTGCATATTTGTAATATTTCAGTCATTTAATGGTTTCAAATTGATTTTAGTTGAAACTTTTATTCTACTGATTGTTCATGAATTCTTTTCTTTAAAAAAAACAAAGGGAGGGGATAAGTGCTCATACAAATATGACTTCTCCGGAACCACTGAAGGGATAAAATTTTGATGATTTTGATGAATTTCAAGATGTGTAACATTTGTTCCACTCGAGTATCACTGCTGATGGACAAGGAGTCCACGAGAGCACATGTATCCAAGTCCGATCGATTACGGTTGATCGTTTCTTCAAATGCATTCAAAAAATTCTATTCAAAATATCTTCTCAAATTTCTTAAAATGGACCCTGCAGCATCATATCCCTCTCATCCTACTACGTCTTTCTGTATTATTTGGACGTAACTTTCAGTCTTTGGTTTATTTCATTGTGTAGGTTTAGGATCATTGACGAGTGTTAATAACTCAGAACGTGCGTATCTGGTCCATTCTTCTTTATCCGTTCAGTATTGATCCTATGAATTTAAAGTAATATTGGTGGGATTGACATTCTCATGGTCTCCTACAAGTATTGTTGTTTTTCGTCCGGATCCGTCACTAGGTGGCCCCAGCACAGGCATAAGTAAGTCACTGGAGGTTCCTTTTTTTGACAAACATCTGCTTCAGAACCGAAACATGTATCAGAAAAACCGAAAGCATCAGGATGATATAGAAGGATAAGTTAAGAAGTATTTTTATTTTTGGTTCCACTTTGGAATCAAATTCTTGACGCGTATTTGGCGTGTTGTCAGAAAAACCCCTTTTCGAACTGATTCTATGGCATAACTGCGTTCCCTTGTCCTTCTTGCGTCTCTTTCTGTGGGTGTCTATTCTGTGTGTTTGCATTGGGTGTTTTTGAGTCTTGCTTTGGGTGCTTGCAACCTAGTGTTTTTGGAGAACTCCTCCTTTCTTTTCACTATCAATGTGTGGTTTTGAGCATTTAATAAGTGCATATTTGTCTTATTTAAGTAATTCCATGGTTTTATATTGATTCTGATTGAAATTTAATTTTGCTGATTTTTCACGAATTTATTTCTTATGTAAGAAAAGAGGGATAATCTTTATAGATACTGGACTTTTACTCCAGAACCGCGGAAGGAATTTATATGAAACTTGGTTCGAATGAAGTACTCAGTGTCCCCTACAAGTGTTTTTGTTTTTTTTTTTCTAGATCTGTCAACAAGTGACATGTTTTTGCACTTCACCAATTTTTATTGGAGTTTTTTCCCATATTTTTAAGTTAATATTGATAAACTTTTTGTGGTATCGTAATCGAATTTCATGAATGAATGCTTTTGTTTATGTCTTTCGATATCCAGCATAATTATATTCTCATTAACAAATCAATAATTGACTTCATTCACTTGTTGATTTCTGCATAAAGCTTAACTTATTCTTAGAATTATACGAAGAAAAGGGGATGATCTCCAGATTGACCACTCTGCACTCACCCAGCCAAACAAAATTAGGAAGTGAATGTCGAACATAAAGCACAAACCTCGGGCTCAATAAAATGCATACAATTAATTCTAGTAGCCATTTTATGTCACGCTTCTTTATTCAAGGGAAAAGTTTATATTCATAATTGATCCTTTATTTTTTCGTTGTCCATTTATATTACCGATATTCCGGAAAATATAGAGTATCTGGTGCTGTAAATTTGAAAACGCTTTGTTTGCGATATTCAGATAATTTAATTATGATCTCTTTTATATTAATCTTAAATCTTAAAACAATGATATTGTTATTGCAATGATATCATGATATCTTTCAGAACTTAATATCGGCAAATGAGATCTCAGCAAAAGATTGCAAAGACGCCGGAAATCTGCTCTGTAGTGCGACACCTTCTGAATACAGAAAGCTTAGTATGGAAGCTTATAAAGAGTGTAATCCTTCCTATTCCAAATGTCCCTGTCGACAAACTACTACGGAAGATAGGCTCAGGATCCAATCAGAAAAGCCCATGTAAGATATGACTGCATTTTCATATTTCTATAACGATTTCTGTAAGACAAAACGCTTTCGATTTATGACAAAATAATCGATAGTATATTTATAGATAGATTCTTAAACAGCACAAAAATGCACAAGTGACTATGATACTAAAACGTGCAGTCTAGCGGAAGGAACAGTTTTTCTGTCGGGACACACGTACATATCACACACACTCTCATAATAGATGAATTATATCAAAGGTCATAAATATTAAGTTTATTCTGGTTTTTTATGTAACTTCCACACCCTCATTGTCTTTTAATCGTACAAATGTATTTAATTGATCATATTTAAGTCCAATGAATGGAGCGCAATTTACGGGGGAGACTATTGCCATTCTAGGAACTGATATTCTCACCCAACCTGAGGATGTTATTCGTGCTATTCAGAAGGTAAAATGTTATGAAGTTAATATCTGAAATGTATTATTCAAGGATTTACACAAGTATTGGTTATAAATATAAACTTCGTTAAACTACTTCTAATTCAATAGCATAATTTCTGAATAGACTTTGCTGCATTGACCAGAATTGAACAATTCGTGTAATGAACCGTCATCAGTGATAAACTTAAGCCCCTTCACACTTTCACGGATCGAGCCGCGGATAGCTACGGATCGAGAAAAAAATTACATCCGTAGCTATCCGTACAATCCGTAGCTTGATCCGACACAAGTCGTAGCTATCCGTACCAATCTGTAGCTATCCAGGATGAGACAGAACATTTTTGAACATGATCAGAATTTTCTACGACTCCGCTACGGATAAATTTGGCGCAGATTATGTCTTTTATTCACTTCAAATCTATCAGTATTCTGTGCGTCTTTCGATCAATATACGAGTTGAATCTTTAATATAAACATAAAAAGTACCTAACAGTTATTTGAGTCTCAAATTCGAGAAGGCAAGGCCAAATCGTGAGAATTTAACTACTTTCAGGTGATGATATAAAGACATGTATAAAACCTCATTGCTGTTATAACACAAGTGAGGACGTCTCAACTAAAAAAATATTGGGTGTATTAGTATATAATGATGGTTTATAAACACATGGGAAATTCAAGCCAGTCCTACCCATCCGTACTGAAGACGAAGCTATCCTTGCGCGAATCGCGGCTATTCATACCCGAGTCGTAGTAATCATTAGCAATTCGTATCTATCTGTAAGCGTGTCGTAGCAATCCGTATATATCCGTAAGCGTACCGTAGCAATCCATAGCAATGTCGGGACGATATCCGTAGCAAATCTTACCTATCCGTACTCGATCCGTATCAACCCTTAGTAATCCGTACTGGAGTCGTAGGTTCATTGTTTATCGAACGTTTTGCGTCCCGACTCACCACGGATTGATCTTTTTTGGAATCGTAGCGGAGTCATGGTTCGATCCGTGGAAGTGTGAAGCGGGCTTTATACTTAAGACATTTTTAATGTGCAGGGTAGTTTTTCGACTATTTTCGAATCCGTCCTAAAGAAAAAAAATATGAGTCATATTAGAAGGAGTGACATCCACTCGAATGTTATGAAATTGTCTTTTTTTAATGAAATCTTCTTTCAGAGTGTATTGAAAATGGTATTGCATGGAGTATTAAGAAATGGTAAAGAAAGAGATGCTGTAAAAAGAAGACGTAGAAGAAAAGGTTTTCAAAATGATGTATCGTCGTCTGAGGAGAAACAAAACCGAAAACGAAGGAAGGTGTTTGTTCAAATGAGCATCCGGATGATTTTAAATATAAGAGCATCACGACTCGGACGCCGCCGTCGTTCTACATGTAAGAACTTCAATATTATTTCTGTTGAAGTTTTGTTTTGTATTCTTCGTGTCCTTTATTCAATACCATCTTCGAAATTTACCTCTAATGTCTCCAGAACCGTTGAGTTTTTAGCCGAAATGAAATATCTCAAATATGCATATCACATTATTTTCAATATGATGAAGCAATGTGCATATATATTTTTAAACGCCTGTCTTTAGACGCGACGTATTATGGTAAAGCGACGTTTGTCCGTCCGTCCGAGCCCAAACCAGTAGAGCAAGGAACTTCAAATTTATCCTGTAGATTAAGTGTTATTAGAAGAACTCTTGATTTTCAAAGTGAAAGGTCAAGGCCATTTTGGGACTGAAAAAAATATTTTTTGGTGAAAATATTTTTGAAATTTCATATGCTTTAAGAAGAAAGTAAATTCTTTCACACGTGTAACGGGTTTTTATATCTTTTGTCAAAAAATTGAGAAATAATGCAAAAGGGGAAAGTGGGGTCAATATATACACGATATATGCATAATGTTTCCTTGTAAACCTGATAGAGGTCAATCCAGTTGAGGAAGGAACTTCAAATACCATGTAGATTGAGTGAAATGAAAATAAAAACCCTTTTGATTTCAAGATCATAGGTCATACGTCAAAGGTCAAGGTCATTTTGGGGCTAAAATAGATTTTTTTGTGAATATATTTTTAAACTTCATATAATTAAAGAAGAAAGTATATTCTTTCACATACGAATGTAACAGGTTTATATATATTTTGTCAGAAAATTGAGAAATTATGCGTAAGCGGAAAGGGGGGTGGGCTCAATTTAGATGATAAACAAAATTAGAAGGATCAAAGGTAGACAGCATAACCATCGAAAATGCATCAGAATCATCACCTTTGTGTCATGGATGTGATCCTAGTGTCACCTGACGGGCGCTTGGCCAATCTTGTGCATTCATGAGACTTGCACTCTGACGGACTATGACGACGGGACTTTATGACGGACCCCGACCAAACCTCTTTAGAATAGACAGGGCTCCAACCATCTGTCCTCTCAGAATGTCAGTCTGACTTCTCGGGTGATAGCATACATGCGCTCGCGTCGGCAGAGCACGGATTGTATTCCGTACGCCCTCTTTTTATATCCATTTGCATATTCATCTGTGTTGCTTGGGCCCCTGTGTTTTGAGGTCTTGTTTTGTGTGTGGTCATCTAACAGTTTTACACCACAATTGTACGTTTTTCGAGACCTCTGGGTAATTGGAGAATGTGAGGGTTGTGCGCACGTAATCCAGGAAAGCCACACAATTTGCTATTTCCGTCGCAAATGGCCATCTAAAGTCGGCACGGTTGCTATTGGTCTCGTTGGTTTACGTGTAGTCTTTTGTATTTGATGTTTATATGCCATATGTCTCTTTTTCGTCTCTTAGTACGCTCGTCTTTGTGTTTTCGCCTCGGATGTTTTCTGTTTTCCTGTTGGTGCTGCAACAGGGTCTTGTTGAAGGTACCCTCCCTTCTTTTATACATGACATGCATATTTTGTCCTTGAAAACATGATAGAGATCGAATCAGTTGAGCTAGGAACATCAAATTTACCATTTAGATTAAGTGTAATGAGACAAAGACTCTATACAATATTGATTTCCAAGGTCAAATGTCAAAGTCATTTTTGAAGGTAAAATAGATTTTTTGGTGAACATTTTTTAGAATTAATTAAAGATCGGTTTTTAGCTCACCTGAGCCAAAGGCTCTAGTGAGCTATTGTCATAGCGATCCGTCCGGCGTCCGTCGTCCGTCGTCTGTCGTCTGTCGTGTGTCGTCTGTCGTCTGTCGTGTGTCGTCTGTCGTCTGTCTGTCGTAAACTTTTCACATTTTCGACTTCTTCTCAAGAATGGCTAAAGGGATTTTGATGAAACTTGGTAGGTATAAAGTACTAATGGTCCCCTACAAGTGTTGTTGTTTTTCGTCCGGATCCCTCAACAGGTGGCGCCACCACAGGCAAAAGTAGGTCACGGGGGTACCCTCCTTTGACAAACTTCTTCTTCAGAACGGAAGCACGTATCGACAAACCGAAAGCATCAGGATGATCTTGAGAGATGTTTTAAGAAGTGTTGTTATTTTTGGTTCCACTCCGAACTCAAATTTTTGACGCTTTTTTGACGTCTCTTCGGACTTAGTCAGAAATGCTAATTTTTGCACTATTTCTTTAAATAACTCAATAAGTGTATGATTTTACACACTCATTTACTGCATATTTATCATATCTAACTTAATCATTGCTTTGATATGAATTTTATGCTTAAATTTTATTTTTTTGATTTTTTATGAATTTTTTTCTTATGTAAAAAGGAAGGGGGGGGGGTGATTTTCATACATTTTCTGCTTCTTTTCTATAACCACTCTTCAGATTGTCATGACATTTTGTAGATATGAGGTACTCATGCATGGTACCCTTCAAGTGAAAGAATTTTGTCAAGATATCCACTTTTGGATTTTTAAGGAATATTTTTTAAGATTGTACATAGGTATAGTGTATGTTTTCCATGCCCAATGGACCCATGGGGAGTGGCTCCAAACCCCGGCGGGACCCCAACAAAATTTTTTCTTCCCTTATTAGCTCACCTGAGCCAAAGGCTCTAGTGAGCTATTGTCATAGCGATCCGTCCGGCGTCCGTCGTCCGTCGTCTGTCGTCTGTCGTGTGTCGTCTGTCGTCTGTCGTGTGTCGTCTGTCGTCTGTCTGTCGTAAACTTTTCACATTTTCGACTTCTTCTCAAGAATGGCTAAAGGGATTTTGATGAAACTTGGTAGGTATAAAGTACTAATGGTCCCCTACAAGTGTTGTTGTTTTTCGTCCGGATCCCTCAACAGGTGGCGCCACCACAGGCAAAAGTAGGTCACGGGGGGTACCCTCCTTTGACAAACTTCTTCTTCAGAACGGAAGCACGTATCGACAAACCGAAAGCATCAGGATGATCTAGAGAGATGTCTTAAGAAGTGTTGTTATTTTTGGTTCCACTCCGAACTCAAATTTTTGACGCTTTTTTGACGTCTCTTCGGACTTAGTCAGAAATGCTAATTTTTGCACTATTTCTTTAAATAACTCAATAAGTGTATGATTTTACACACTCATTTACTGCATATTTATCATATCTAACTTAATCATTGCTTTGATATGAATTTTATGCTTAAATTTTATTTTTTTGATTTTTTATGAATTTTTTTCTTATGTAAAAAGGAAGGGGGGGGGTGATTTTCATACATTTTCTGCTTCTTTTCTATAACCACTCTTCAGATTGTCATGACATTTTGTAGATATGAGGTACTCATGCATGGTACCCTTCAAGTGAAAGAATTTTGTCAAGATATCCACTTTTGGATTTTTAAGGAATATTTTTTAAGATTGTACATAGGTATAGTGTATGTTTTCCATGCCCAATGGACCCATGGGGAGTGGCTCCAAACCCCGGCGGGACCCCAACAAAATTTTTTCTTCCCTTATTAGCTCACCTGAGCCAAAGGCTCTAGTGAGCTATTGTCATAGCGATCCGTCCGGCGTCCGTCGTCCGTCGTCTGTCGTCTGTCGTGTGTCGTCTGTCGTGTGTCGTCTGTCGTCTGTCTGTCGTAAACTTTTCACATTTTCGACTTCTTCTCAAGAATGGCTAAAGGGATTTTGATGAAACTTGGTAGGTATAAAGTACTAATGGTCCCCTACAAGTGTTGTTGTTTTTCGTCCGGATCCCTCAACAGGTGGCGCCACCACAGGCAAAAGTAGGTCACGGGGGGTACCCTCCTTTGACAAACTTCTTCTTCAGAACGGAAGCACGTATCGACAAACCGAAAGCATCAGGATGATCTAGAGAGATGTCTTAAGAAGTGTTGTTATTTTTGGTTCCACTCCGAACTCAAATTTTTGACGCTTTTTTGACGTCTCTTCGGACTTAGTCAGAAATGCTAATTTTTGCACTATTTCTTTAAATAACTCAATAAGTGTATGATTTTACACACTCATTTACTGCATATTTATCATATCTAACTTAATCATTGCTTTGATATGAATTTTATGCTTAAATTTTATTTTTTTGATTTTTTATGAATTTTTTTCTTATGTAAAAAGGAAGGGGGGGGGGGGTGATTTTCATACATTTTCTGCTTCTTTTCTATAACCACTCTTCAGATTGTCATGACATTTTGTAGATATGAGGTACTCATGCATGGTACCCTTCAAGTGAAAGAATTTTGTCAAGATATCCACTTTTGGATTTTTAAGGAATATTTTTTAAGATTGTACATAGGTATAGTGTATGTTTTCCATGCCCAATGGACCCATGGGGAGTGGCTCCAAACCCCGGCGGGACCCCAACAAAATTTTTTCTTCCCTTATTAGCTCACCTGAGCCAAAGGCTCTAGTGAGCTATTGTCATAGCGATCCGTCCGGCGTCCGTCGTCCGTCGTCTGTCGTCTGTCGTGTGTCGTCTGTCGTCTGTCGTGTGTCGTCTGTCGTCTGTCTGTCGTAAACTTTTCACATTTTCGACTTCTTCTCAAGAATGGCTAAAGGGATTTTGATGAAACTTGGTAGGTATAAAGTACTAATGGTCCCCTACAAGTGTTGTTGTTTTTCGTCCGGATCCCTCAACAGGTGGCGCCACCACAGGCAAAAGTAGGTCACGGGGGGTACCCTCCTTTGACAAACTTCTTCTTCAGAACGGAAGCACGTATCGACAAACCGAAAGCATCAGGATGATCTAGAGAGATGTCTTAAGAAGTGTTGTTATTTTTGGTTCCACTCCGAACTCAAATTTTTGACGCTTTTTTGACGTCTCTTCGGACTTAGTCAGAAATGCTAATTTTTGCACTATTTCTTTAAATAACTCAATAAGTGTATGATTTTACACACTCATTTACTGCATATTTATCATATCTAACTTAATCATTGCTTTGATATGAATTTTATGCTTAAATTTTATTTTTTTGATTTTTTATGAATTTTTTTCTTATGTAAAAAGGAAGGGGGGGGGGGTGATTTTCATACATTTTCTGCTTCTTTTCTATAACCACTCTTCAGATTGTCATGACATTTTGTAGATATGAGGTACTCATGCATGGTACCCTTCAAGTGAAAGAATTTTGTCAAGATATCCACTTTTGGATTTTTAAGGAATATTTTTTAAGATTGTACATAGGTATAGTGTATGTTTTCCATGCCCAATGGACCCATGGGGAGTGGCTCCAAACCCCGGCGGGACCCCAACAAAATTTTTTCTTCCCTTATTAGCTCACCTGAGCCAAAGGCTCTAGTGAGCTATTGTCATAGCGATCCGTCCGGCGTCCGTCGTCCGTCGTCTGTCGTCTGTCGTGTGTCGTCTGTCGTCTGTCGTGTGTCGTCTGTCGTCTGTCTGTCGTAAACTTTTCACATTTTCGACTTCTTCTCAAGAATGGCTAAAGGGATTTTGATGAAACTTGGTAGGTATAAAGTACTAATGGTCCCCTACAAGTGTTGTTGTTTTTCGTCCGGATCCCTCAACAGGTGGCGCCACCACAGGCAAAAGTAGGTCACGGGGGGTACCCTCCTTTGACAAACTTCTTCTTCAGAACGGAAGCACGTATCGACAAACCGAAAGCATCAGGATGATCTAGAGAGATGTCTTAAGAAGTGTTGTTATTTTTGGTTCCACTCCGAACTCAAATTTTTGACGCTTTTTTGACGTCTCTTCGGACTTAGTCAGAAATGCTAATTTTTGCACTATTTCTTTAAATAACTCAATAAGTGTATGATTTTACACACTCATTTACTGCATATTTATCATATCTAACTTAATATTTGCTTTGATATGAATTTTATGCTTAAATTTTATTTTTTTGATTTTTAGCTCACCTGAGCCAAAGGCTCTAGTGAGCTATTGTCATAGCGATCCGTCCGGCGTCCGTCGTCCGTCGTCTGTCGTGTGTCGTGTGTCGTGTGTCGTCTGTCTGTCGTAAACTTTTCACATTTTCGACTTCTTCTCAAGAATGGCTAAAGGGATTTTGATGAAACTTGGTAGGTATAAAGTACTAATGGTCCCCTACAAGTGTTGTTGTTTTTCGTCCGGATCCCTCAACAGGTGGCGCCACCACAGGCAAAAGTAGGTCACAGGGGGTACCCTCCTTTGACAAACTTCTTCTTCAGAACGGAAGCACGTATCGACAAACCGAAAGCATCAGGATGATCTAGAGAGATGTCTTAAGAAGTGTTGTTATTTTTGGTTCCACTCCGAACTCAAATTTTTGACGCTTTTTTGACGTCTCTTCGGACTTAGTCAGGAATGCTAATTTTTGCACTATTTCTTTAAATAACTCAATAAGTGTATGATTTTACACACTCATTTACTGCATATTTATCATATCTAACTTAATCATTGCTTTGATATGAATTTTATGCTTAAATTTTATTTTTTTGATTTTTTATGAATTTTTTTCTTATGTAAAAAGGAAGGGGGGGGGGGGTGATTTTCATACATTTTCTGCTTCTTTTCTATAACCACTCTTCAGATTGTCATGACATTTTGTAGATATGAGGTACTCATGCATGGTACCCTTCAAGTGAAAGAATTTTGTCAAGATATCCACTTTTGGATTTTTAAGGAATATTTTTTAAGATTGTACATAGGTATAGTGTATGTTTTCCATGCCCAATGGACCCATGGGGAGTGGCTTCAAACCCCGGCGGGACCCCAACAAAATTTTTTTCCCTTTTTAGCTCACCTGAGCCAAAGGCTCTAGTGAGCTATTGTCATAGCGATCCGTCCGGCGTCCGTCGTCCGTCGTCTGTCGTGTGTCGTGTGTCGTGTGTCGTGTGTCGTCTGTCTGTCGTAAACTTTTCACATTTTCGACTTCTTCTCAAGAATGGCTAAAGGGATTTTGATGAAACTTGGTAGGTATAAAGTACTAATGGTCCCCTACAAGTGTTGTTGTTTTTCGTCCGGATCCCTCAACAGGTGGCGCCACCACAGGCAAAAGTAGGTCACAGGGGGTACCCTCCTTTGACAAACTTCTTCTTCAGAACGGAAGCACGTATCGACAAACCGAAAGCATCAGGATGATCTAGAGAGATGTCTTAAGAAGTGTTGTTATTTTTGGTTCCACTCCGAACTCAAATTTTTGACGCTTTTTTGACGTCTCTTCGGACTTAGTCAGGAATGCTTATTTTTGCACTATTTCTTTAAATAACTCAATAAGTGTATGATTTTACACACTCATTTACTGCATATTTATCATATCTAACTTACTTTTTTTCTTAGATTGTCATAAAACTTGGTAGGTATGAGGTACTCATGGTTCCCTACAAGTGAAAGAATTTTGTCAAGATATCCTCATTTGGATTTTTACGGAAAAACATTCATAGATACAATGTAGGTTTTCCATACCCAAGAGTAGTGGTTCAAACCCCGGCAGGACCCCACTTTTGCAGTTTTTTTTCTCCTTTTTTTTATATTTATCGTTAGAATAGAAAGTGTGAAAGAATTCTGTCAAAATATCAACTTTTAGATTTTTCATGATTTTTTAAACAGACAAGCTAGTTTGGCTTTGTGTACTTATTTTCGTACGTCGAAATAACTCAGGCACACATGCAATCAAATATATACTCTGAATTTATTTTTGAGATGTTGACTTTTTCCATACATGCATATTATATAACAATTTCCCTATATAATGATTATTTTCTCCGCTTTATTTTTGTATCTATGGTAAACAAAGTTGCCATATATCTTGTGTTACAGATTTGATTGGTTAATTCCTCCACGCCCATTTAATAGTCACGGTGGGTAATCTCGCAACGCAGAACACTAGGTTTTTCTAAAATTTCGTGTATTACAAATTATTTTTCACAAAAACGGGAATGTGATGCAGTGTAAGGATGCCTTAGATACGAGTTTTATCGAAAGTAAGAGAGGTAATATCCTTTTATAAAGCCGAAAAACTATCGGCATGATTGGTGTAGATGAAAGTGAAAGTAGAACGCCGATCGTGTTGGTGCATTATAAAAAGCTATAATATCCACCTTATTTTGGATACAATATTCATAGTTAGGGCGTTGTTACACTGCATCACATTTCCCTTTTTGTAATAAATTATCTATTTTGCGCAAAAATATTGAAAAATAAATTGTTCTGCGTTGCGAGATTACCCACCGTGTTAGTACTGTACACGTGATACATTTCAGGAGATTAATAGATGATCTATCGTGCAAACAAAATTGTACTGCCGGTATTTAATAGATTTTATTTAATGTGCATATACTGGGAACACTTTCATGCTTGTTATTATTCATGTACTTGGAACAATTCCATACTTGTCATCATTTATAAACTTAGCTCGAATTTCCTTTGTCTTAGACTCTCTTAGATGAATTGTATACGGACTGATTTCTTGAAGAAACATCTAATGAGTAATCCCTTCCCGAGGATTTTGAGAATGTAGTGGGGTTCTGTAGCTAAGGGGGGAACGATGCCCCAGAGACAAAAAACTGAAAAAGGGAGGGTGGGGGGGCTTTTTACAACTCTGTGTTTAAGGCCATAATATAAGCAAAATTTGATTTTTTCCCTTTTAAAGTCATTCATTTATTTATTCTAAACATGTTCACATGAAATGCACAAGATTTTGGAATGAAATAAACAGGAGTGTGCAGTTTATTTCTACACAATGTGTATTTCACGGTAAAATGCCTACATTGTAGTCAATGAATACGAAATACAAAGATATTTCAGACTCAAGATTTTAAAATTTATGGCAAAAATTGATACCAGTCTTTTGAATTTAATTTCTAGTATCTTGTTCAGACTATCATTATGTTTTAAAGTTTATAGATATCCATATTAGCCAGATTGTTCTTAATTTTCAACGTTTTTTGATCGATATTAGCTTCTTTTCAACATGGCTACCCCCTACTCTTTAGACTATAATTTAAGTATCTAGAAATAAGCTTACCAAAATAAAAGTTGTATGAGGAATCTCCAAATACATTACATTTTAGTAATTATCAAGTTTTTCTTGCATACAGATCATTATGTAGAAGAAATACTTGACGAGATTCAGGACTAAATACAGCCCTTATCTTATCAGCTCCTTTGCTGTTATATTAATCACACTTGATGCCATTAATATAATGCTTTCATACAGATTCTGTGCCAAAATATTTTTTTGGATTTTTTTTTTACATGACTTTAAGGATGGACCACACTAACAATCACCATTACAATGTGCATGTATTCAGTCATTCAGCAAAAGTGACATGGTTCTCAGGGGAGCGATATAGGCCCACTTGGGCCTCTTGTTGGTCAAAAACATTTAAAAATTCATAAGCTTCAATGAGAAAGTATATTTTTTTCCACAAATTTAATGGGTTTTTACATCTTATGTATGAAAATTGAGACATTATGTATAAGGGATGGGGAGACACAATATATACATTCTTGACCTTGTTACCTGGTCCCACCTCTAGCTTGCTGGGGGTCCGTCGATGTTTTAATTTTGCGCTCTATTGTGAGTGCTGTTGAGATTATCGTCAGGATCTTCTTTAACTCATTTGTACTTGTATTGAGTGTTTTGGGGTTTTATTTTACACCACAATTATACGTTCTTCGATACCTCTGCGTAATTGGAGAAGTGAGAGGGTTGTGCGCACGTTATCCAGGATAACCACATCATTTGCTACTTGCGTGATAAATGGCCGTCCAAAGTCGGCATCGGTTGCCCATTGGTCTCGTCGGTTTATGTGTAGTCTTTTGTGTTTGATGTTTACATGTCGTTTGTCTCTTTTCAGTCTCGTGCTGTACTCGTCTTTTGTGTTTTTGCATCGGGTGTTTTAGTGTTTTGCTGTTGATGCTGCAACGGGGTCTTGTTGAAGATCTCCTCCCTTCTTTTGCTATGGGTGCTGCGGTCTGGTGTTGTTGGAGATCCCCTCCATGTTTTATATCTACACTTATTTCGTGTTGCAGTGTGGAGGTGGTGATACAATTACATGCGACCCGATGATTGAAGTGTTTTAATACCATTACGTTCTCTAACTTGACTAAGTTGTAGTGTCTTCTACGCAAGATCATAAGTCACCTTTCATCGACCATTTGATCATGGTATTTTCAAGGTCGCCCCGTATAAAATTAACTTCTTTACGTTATTCGACACATCTGGGAAATTTGAAAGGTGGGAGGGTTGTGCGCACATAATCCAGGATTACCACACCTTCTGATATTTTCGTGGCAGATGGTCGTCCTTGGTCGGCGCCGGTTGCCCATTGGTCTCGTTGGTCTCGTTGGTTTATGTGTGGTCCTTTTGCGTCTCTTTCTGTGCTTGTCTGCTCTGTGTTTTTGCATTGGGTGTTTTGGGATTTTACAGTGGAAGCTGCGTTCTGGTGTTGTTGGAGATCCCCTTCTTTGTTTTGTACATGTTGCGGTAGGAATTATATTTATATTCTTGACATTATACTTAGTTACCGTTAGGATAAAGCGAAAAAGATAAAGAACCCTATTGATTTTCAAGGTCACAGTTCAAAGTTCAGAGTAATTTGGGGGATCTTCATGATACTTGTAATTCATAGCGATGATAAGAATATTGGGGGACGCCAATTAACAAAATTCAAGATAGCCTATTTGTCATTACAGAGTTATGAAATCTAGGTTTGTTTAAATGAATTGAATAATGACTAGATAATACTCACTTGCGTTAACGTAGGCTTTATTTTTTGTGTCTATTACATTTGAATTATTTTCAGTTTCTGTTTTCATTGGAAAACACTGATGTAAATCTTATGTTTTATTGGCATAAATGAAAAATTGCCGCTGAACAATATTTGTCATCTGTCATAAAGTTTTCAAAAGGCTATATCTAAATTCTCTACCGCTGAGGGATTCCCAAATTTTCAGTTTTATAATTTTTCATATTGACGCACTTTGGACGTCGCACTCCAGACTTCGCATTTTTTATGTGTCAAATCAAAATAATCTGATGCGATTAGAAAAATAAAAAATAAGTAACATTTGATAGACGAAATCACACTGAATAGCATTAATCATCTAAATTCACACCTGAAAGAAGGGAGGGGATCTCCAACACGACCCTGTTGCAGCACCAACCAAACAGCAAAACACGAAAACATCCGATGCGAATATACTAAAGACGAGCATACCAAGAGACGGAAAAGGGACACACGACATATAAACATGAAACACAAAAGACTACACATAAATCAACGAGACCAATGGATAACTGATGCCGACTTTGGACGGCCATTTGCCGCGCAAGTAGCAAATGGTGTGGTTATCCTGGTTTATATGCACACAACCCTCTCACTTCACTTCTCCAACTACCAAGATGTCTCGAAGAACGTACAAGTGTGGTGTAAAAGAATCTCCTCACTGTTACATGTAAATGACCACGGTTTTTACAGCATGAACCCTATAGCCTTTAAGCTAAAATGGTCCCCGGTCAATTTTCTTTATATAAAGAGTCAGAGACTGATATCGCTGTAGTGTGTATGATTGTTAAAATGAAGGCAAGTTATTAGATATCTTTATATTCTGTAAGATTTTTGTAAGATTTCCATGAGTTCTATTTTTGAATATGCATATAAAAATCAAACTGGAAGGAGTCACAACGTAGAGGTGATTTCCGGAGAGGGACTCAGAAAGGGGACTTTTGAAATTCGCTTCTTCGAGGTGTATTGTGGATTTCTCAAAAACGAATCGGCGAGTCCCTAAATAACTTTCATATATTATTGAGGCAGACATGGGCTTCAAATCAGAATAATTTTAATATTAAGAATTTTTCTGGAACAATGTAATTTACTCAATTTGGATTTGAAATATCTTTCTGATTTGGAACGTGGATTTTGAAAAAGATGAGGGTTTTTATGGAAGTTATCGAATATCCGTTATATCTAAAATGAGGTTTTTCCAGTCATTCAGAGCATGCGGTTCGACTCCTTCTGATTTACACCATCTTTTCGTATAAGTATCACGGCATTTGACAAAATCTATCTTGGATTGGATTCTATACTTAGGTCCTTTTTAAAGAGAAAGACCACGGATCATACATCAAATACATTCTCATACAATGTAATATAAGTTCATTGGGAGAATATTTGCAGTTTAATTTTGTGACACAGTCTCTTTGTGATATCCGAAGTGTGAATTTCCGCGCACATGTAAAATGTATAATAAAAGCCTGTAGTTGTTTTTCTTTACTTTTAAGAAATAAGCTGTTTTTTAGCTCACCTGAGCGAAGCTCAAGTGAGCTATTGTCATAGCGCGCCGTCCGTCGTCCGTCCGTCCGTCCGTCGTCGTCGTCGTCCGTCCGTCCGTCCGGCGTAAACTTTTAACATTTTCAACATCTCCTCTGCAACCGCTGCACAGAATTTCTCGAAACTTCATAGGAAGCAAGTACTCAATGCCCTCTACCAAGTTTGTGTTTTTTGTGCCGATTGGTAAACAATTATGGCCGCCGAGGGCTCTGATTGGCTGACACATTTTCGACATCTCCTCTGCAACCGCTGCACAGAATTTCATGAAACTTTACAGGAAGGAAGTACTCAAGGTCCTCTACCAAGTTTGTGTTTTTTGTGCCGATCAGTCAACAAATATGGCCGCCGAGGGCTCTGATTGGCTGACACATTTTTGACATCTCCTCTGCAACCGCTGCTCAGAATTTCATGAAACTTTTACAGGAAGGAAGTACTCAAGGTCCTCTACCAAGTTTGTGTATTTTGTGCCGATCGGTCAACAAATATGGCCGCCGAGGGCTCTGATTGGCTGACATATTTTCGACATCTCCTCTGCAACCGCTGCACAGAATTTCATGAAACTTTACAGGAAGGAAGTACTCAAGGTCCTCTACCAAGTTTGTGTTTTTCGTGCCGATCGGTCAACAAATATGGCCGCCGAGGGGTCTGATTGGCTGACACATTTTCGACATCTCCTCTGCAACCGCTGCACAGAATTTCATGAAACTTTACATGAAGGAAGTACTCAAGGTCCTCTACCAAGTTTGTGTTTTTCATGCCGATCATTCAACAAATATGGCCGCCGAGGGCTCTGATTGGCTGACACATTTTCGACATCTTCTCTTTAACCACTGCACAGAATTTCATGAAACTTTACAGGAAGGAAGTACTCAAGGTCCTCTACCAAGTTTTTGTATTTTCTGCCGATCGGTCAACAAATATGGCCGCCGAGGGCTCTGATTGGCTGACACATTTTCGACATCTCCTCTGCAACCGTTGCACAGAATTTCATGAAACTTTACAGGAAGGAAGTACTTAAGGTCCTCTACCAAGTTTGTGTTTTTCGTGCCGATCGGTCAACAAATATGGCCGCCGAGGGCTCTGATTGGCTAACACATTTTCGACATCTCCTCTGCAACCGCTGCTCAGAATTTCATGAAACTTTACAGGAAGGAAGTACTCAAGGTCCTCTACCAAGTTTGTGTTTTTTGTGCCGATCGGTCAACAAATATGGCCGCCGAAGGCTCTGATTGGCTGACACATTTTCGACATCTCTGCAACCGCTGCTCAGAATTTCATGAAACTCTACAGGAAGGAAGTACTCAAGGTCCTCTACCAAGTTTGTGTTTTTTGTGCCCATCGGTCAACAAATATGGCCGCCGAGGGCTCTGATTGGCTGACACATTTTCGACATCTCCTCTGCAACCGCTGCACAGAATTTCATGAAACTTTACAGGAAGGAAGTACTCAAGGTCCTCCACCAAGTTTTTTTTTTCGTGCCGATCGGTCAACAAATATGGCCGCCGAGGGGTCTGATTGGCTGACACATTTTCAACATCTCCTCTGCAACTGCTGCACAGAATTTCATGAAACTTTACATGAAGGAAGTACTCAAGGTCCTCTACCATGTTTGTGTTTTTTCGTGCCGATCATTCAACAAATATGGCTGCCGAGGGCTCTGATTGGCCAACACATTTTCGACATCTTCTCTTTAACCACTGCACAGAATTTCATGAAACTTTACAGGAAGGAAGTACTCAAGGTCCTCCACAAAGTTTGTATTTTTCATGCCGATTGTTCAACAAATATGGCTGCTGAGGGCTCTGATTGGCTGACTCATTTTCGACATCTCCTCTGCAACCGCTGCACAGAATTTCATGAAACTTTACAGGAAGGAAGTATTCTAGGTCCTCTGCCAAGTTTGTGTTTTTCGTGCCGATCGGTCAACAAATATTGCTGCCGAGGGCTCTGATAGGCTAACACATTTTCAACATCTTCTCAGCAAAAAAACCACTGCACAGAATTTCATGAAACTTTACAGGAAGAAAGTACTCAAGGTCCTCTACCAAGATTGTGTATTTTGTGCTGATCAGTCAACAAATATGGCCGCCGAGGGCTCTGATTGGCTGACACATTTTGAAATCTCCTCTGCAACCATTGCACAGAATTTCACGAAACCTTGCAGCAAGCAAGTACTCAAGGTCCTCTGCCAAGCTTGTGTTTTTCTTGTCGATAGGTCAACAAATATGGCTGTCAAGGGCTTTGATCTGTAGGAGTATTTTTGTGACTTTAAACCCTTTGTCTGCAACTCAGGTGAGCGATGTGGCCCCCTTGGGCCTCTTGTTTAATGTGACAGAATGCTCTGAAATGGAAAGTTCGTCATAGTATACCTTCTTTTACAAAGCAACCTTAACATGCGATGAAATGAGAAGCATACCAACGGCGCTGTCTGCACTTACACTTGAACAACTTGGTGCCATAACAACCAGCGATTTCAGTGACTGCGTGGACATTTTAGGTCAGATAGATTCTTTCAGCTCAGAACAAGAAGAAGTGTTGGCTTTGAAAGCTATAGAGGTATGTGGAGTAAAGTACTCAGCACTCGGTTTATAAATAAACTCTTTACGTTCGTGAGAAAGATTCAATTGAGATAATATATTGTTTAGATTTTGATATTCTATGATTCAATCACCCATATTGTTTTCGTCTCTTATATTGAAGGAAATACTTCCGTTTCATGATTTGATCCCGATTATTCGAGATTGAAAAAAAAATTGAATGACGATAAATTTTTACGGAACATTTTTCTTCAATAATTATACTAGACATGGGGACCTACAAATGGATGGGATTCTTCACACATAGACAATGCTGGTCGTATTCTGCAAGGTTTGTCAGTTAACGACATTAACACGCTTACACTAACTGAGGACCAGATCTTTACAATGGGAACATTTGACGACTGGGAAGAATCGAAGGTATTTGCAGAAAAGCTACATATTACAGATTTGGTAATGTAACATAAATATTCCAAAACTCGTAATTTCATATTGTTAAGTTTTAAAGACCTTTCTTGACTTTGTTTCAGTAGGTGAAGAAATGAAACATATTTTAAAGAGGAAAGGGTCTTTTTTGATTTCCTGGATGTCTGTTTTTGTAATGGAGGTACATGTATTCCATGTTAATCCCTAATTTACTTCGATTTGATAGGATGGTTGGAAGCATAATATCTTGGTATAGAAAATAAAAAGATGAGCTTAACATGTTTAAGAAGGCGACTTAAGCGATTTCCGCGATATTTCATATTAAATGTGTGGTTTTTGAAGTTGTAATCTTGCTAGTATATATCCCTCTAAATATCTTATTACACTCTCGTTTGAGATACCTTCCCTTTTACAATTATTTGCAGAAGAAAGCATTATTCACGAATTACCTTACATTAGCTGGTCACAGTGATGCTTCGACTATAACAGGTTCCCAGCTTCAGTCACTTAGCCACATTGTATGTGGAGCAGAAACAAATCAACTCTCACAGATATCACCTACACACTATGGGTATGAATCATTATCATTGTTACTGGAATATTATTTTTCACATTTGACGAAAAAGAAATCTGGAAGTATTAAATATTCATTACATGTACAACTGAGATGAATTTCAATTTTCAATTCTTGTAGCATAAGAAGATGCTAAATGATTACTGTAATATGCTTGTCTTCATGTTTTTGTGATAAAAACTACTACTTCTATGTGAAAATTGTGCCAAAATAACGAAGATGCCTAAGACACAGTCATTAAAGTGTAAAAAGTACAAAAGAGAGTTTAGCGAGTTGACATGGAAGAATAGATATCTGCTAGATTAAAGTAACAATGACACAACTTAGCGAGATGACATGTAAAAGTGGATATCTGTTAGGTTAAAGTAACAATGACACAACTTAGCGAGATGACATGTAAAAGTGGATATCTGTTACATTAAAGTAACAATGACACAACTTAGCGAGATGACATGGAAGAGTGAAGATATGCTAGATTGCAATAACAAAAAGACAGTTTAGCGAGTAAACATGGAGGAGTGGATATTTGTTAGATTAAAGTAAATATGACACAACTTAGCGAGATAACATGGTAGAGTGGATATCTGTTAGATAAAAGTAAGAATGACACAGCTTAGCGAGATGACATGGAAGAGTGGATAAGAGTGGATGTATGTTAGATTAAAGTAAATATGACACAACTTAGCGAGATGACATGGAAGAGTGGATATCTCTTAGATTAAAGTAAGAATGATACAACTTAGCGAGTTGACATGGAAGAGTGGATATCTGTTAGATTAAAGTACCAATGACACAGCTTAGCGAGATGACATGGAAGAGTGGATAGCTGTTAGATTAAAGTAACAATGACACAACTTACCAAGATGACATGGAAAAATGGATTTCTGTTAGATTAGAGTACCAATGACAAGGCGTAGCGAGTTGACATGGAAAAGTGGATAACTGTTAGATTAAAGTATCAATGACACAGCTTAGCGAGATGACATGGAAAAGTGGATATCTGTTAGATTGAAGTAACAATGACACAGCGTAGGGAGATGACATGGAAGAATGGATATCTGTTAGATTAAAGTAACTATGATACAACTTTGCGAGATGACATTGAAGAGTGAATATCTGTTAGATTAAAGTAAGAATGACACAGATTAGGGAGTTGACATGAAAGTGTAGATATCAGCTACATGCCATTAACAATATATGTGATATTGTCCTTCACTCGTTGTGATGATGATACAAAAGAAAGGGGAGATTTACAACAATCGACTTCATTGCCAATTCATATTATTCATGGCTTTACTATTATATCAAATATTGTCGATTTCTCCCTAGTGCTGCCGCTGACTCCATAGGTGATGTAACAAGCTGTTCTGAACAACAACTAACTGAACTAGCTACGTTAGCAAAGGCCTACTATAGCAGTAATATCACGGCATGGACAGATGCAACTATGACAGAGTTAGGAATCGTTATTGGTAACAATATCTTCATTTCAATTTTTATTTAATCATCCCTTAAAATTCAAGAAGTGCTACATTAATGAGATTATTCATTTGAGTAGGAGAATTGATTAGTCATTAAGGTATCATGGAATGTACAAACTGGTTACTTAGCACAATGTCAAACATATAAATAGAATAAAAACAATACTATAAGGAAAACTTGTTGCATCCTGAAATGCTATATTTTTGAGTTGGCAAAGCCAACTCTCATTGCTATCAGTTTCAACTTTGCACTTGATAACCCTGCACGGACCAAATAACGCACAATATTACTGGTGCAGTAAGAAATAGGACCACTACGATTTGACAAAAGAACATATTAGACAACAGACGTTTAAGTTCAAGTTGTAAATAATGGGTTAAATGCATCAAGAGAATGCAAAAAAATGCTACAAGGAACGATGCTATAGGAATAGCGATCACTTGTTGATGTCTGGATGATTCAGACTATAAAATATGGCGCATCTTCTTCTTTGTACTTCCCTCCTCTGTATAAGGAGCACCCCATTTTTAGATAGATAGGTATTGTATTTAGGATAAAAAAGACCTTAGATATTAAAATTTGTGGATCTGTAGAAGACTTAAGACAAGTATATAAATCAATCAATCAATAATATTTAATTATTTAAAGTCAGACATAATTTATAACAATCAACATTAGCTCTGATGAGCTATTTACCGACTAGGATAAAAGGTTTTTCAGTTTGATACTTAATAAACCTGAGCTGTTGGTTTTAAGTCGGTTAAGAAGTTTCAAAAGCAAATATCTCCTAAAGTAAAAGTGATAGGACTTTATACTTCATACATACACCCATAACGATTGCAACAAATTTGACATGACATATTGACCTTGAACTCTGATCTCAAAAGCAGTTATTTGGTTAAGAAGTTCTATCATTTTATATATTTCCAGACTTTTTTTTTTAGATTTGAGACAACTCTTGAATTGTGAGAATCTCTCATTCAATCATTTGTGGTATAGATTTGGAGTTTGATTTGTGCCAGTTGTATACTTGTCTTCTGTATGTTCTTCTCAAAGTTACTTTTTGCCAACTCGCAGGACTTTCAGTCCTTTGATTTTTCATGATTTCTAATCCAGGTGGCCTACCAAGAACAGATATAGCACAACTAACAGAATCTCATATAGACGCCATTGAAAGCGGAGACATATACTACTTACCGCCATCCTCTCTCTCCGTGAGTGATTTCTGAATCTGAAGACGTTAAACACTCTTTGTTTTTTTGTTTCGCCTTCGAAGCATAGCGATACTTAGGGATCACTTTGTTGTCTGTCCGTCCTTCACACTTTGGGTGTCACAGCCCATAACTTTTGATTGGTACGTGATAGGGCTTTGATAGTTCACGTGTGTATTCCTTGTGACAAGAACTTTTTACACATACCATAATCTTTCAACTAGTTAACTTGACCTCGATATTGGACCTTCTTTTCAAAAAAGTTGAGATTGGGTATATCCTTTGATTGGTAAGTGAAAGGGCTTTGATATTTCACATGTTTATTTCTTGTAACAAGAACTTTCTAACCATACCATATGTTTTTGCTAAGTAACCTTGACCAAGATATTTGATCTGCTTTTCAACAAATTTAAGACTAGCTTAATTTTAGGATTGGTAAGTGATACGGCTTTAATATTTTACATATGCATATCTTATGAAGAAACCTTTACTTTGTTACCAAAATGTTTTTTAAAGTGACCTTGACGTAGACTATTTGCCGTCTTTTCTTAATTTTGAGATTGACCATATCTTTTAATCGGTAAGTAAGAGGTCAGATATATAGCATATGAATTTCATTGATAAGACTTTCCTACTTACACCAATACTTTTGAACAAAACGACCTTGAACTACATTTTATCCACACAGTATTCCTTGGATTGCTATTTTGCTGTGCTAAATACTTTTATTCAGTTTTAAAAGATTTTTACAGCGGTTATTTCAAATAACTTATTTGGGGGATCATTCATAAGTACTACTTTCATTTGCAGTACTTCAGCACCACACAGTTTGGATACTTCAGCTCGGCACAGGCTCAAGCTGTGAGTGAAGGACAGAGAAACGCCCTGTCATCTGAGCAAATATCTGCTCTAGAAAGTGCTGCTGGCATCAGTTTCTCAACGACCCATTCTAGTGAGTAAAACATTCCTAACGTTAAGAATGAGTTCAAATTGCATACCCGATACTGATATATGTGTGTATATAAATACACATAATTTACATTACAGAAGTGTTTATATAATTCGAAGTTGATTTTTTCCAAGTATGCTTTTATTTTTACATGCCATATTTATCAAGAGGGATCAGAAAATTATGTAGTTCTTATTTGATTATCTGACGTTCTGTCAAAATAACCTTTCTCATCCAATTTTACACAAAATTTAGACAGAATTGTCATAAAATTATGTATAACAGGCTTTTACCAACGCCCTACCTTCTGGAAGAAATTTTCAGACACATTTCAATACGCTGGAAACGTGTGTCGGATAGTAATCATTGGTACTTAATCCTCCTTGGGTGATATCCATGAACTCGCTACAGTCGGTGTTATTTAGTAGTTTTCCCCATAGCAGCTTTTCCCCCGGGAAAAACTGCTATATATTAGTAGATTGACCCCCAATGTGGAAAAACTGCTATATAGTAGTCTTTCCACATAGCAGATTTCCCCTTATCGTTACTGGTTTGGATTTTATCTTCTTTATTAGTTTGCGTCCAGTTGAGATTTTCGATTTCGAAATGCTCACTCAGTTTGTCGTATATTATCTGTATCTGTCCGTTTGTCTATCTGGACGTGTCTGTGTTTACGTCTCTCCTTTCCTTTCTTCCTATCTATCAATATATAAAACTTTTCTTGTCTGTCTCTGTGGTTTTTATTCACCTGTCTGTATCCCTGTGCCTGTCCGTCTGTTCGCCTGTCTGTCTGAGAGTGAATATGTACTTTGTGTGTGTTTGACTGTATTTGTCCGAAGTGTCTGTATGTGTGTAAGTTTGTTTGTCAGTCAGTCTGTCTTGGTGTATTTGTTATATGTCTGTGTGTATTAGTGCCTATCTGTCTTTGGGTGAGTACCTCTGTATCTCTTTCTTTGTGTCCGTTTGTGAATGTTTGCCTTTCTGTCTGGATATCGTTCTGTGTTTGTCAGTCTGTGCGTGCATCTGTAAGTTTTTCTGCCTGTATCTTTCTGAGTGTATATATTTCGTTTTGCGTGTCTGTCTATCCCTATGTCTGTCTTCCTTCTTTCAATGGAATTTTTCTGAAATGTGGGAAAAAGGAGCTGATACTTAAAAAAATCAATAATAGCCATGTGCATTTTATTGTCCTTTTTTTCTGTCAGTTTATCCGTCTGTTTAAGAGTGAATAAGTCAGTCTGTCTATCTGTCTGTCTGTCTGTCTGTCTTTGATATTCCCTGTATATGTGAATCTATCTCTGTTTCTCGCTATATATCTGTATGTCTTTGTATTTGTCCGTCTTATTGTTTGTCTATCTTTATGTTTTCCCGTCTGTCTGTCGATGTGTGTCTGTCAGACTCTTTATCTATATGTGCTTGCCTTGATGTCTTTGTGTTTGTCTGTTTTTGTGCCTTTATTCATGTGTCTGTCTTTGTGTATTTAAATGATTGTCTATGTGTCTGTCTGAGTGTGTCTATCTATCTGTCTGATTTACTGTTTGTCTGCCAGTCCCTCCGACTTCTATATATCTGTTTGACTTTCTTTCAGTCACACCGTCTGTTTTTAAATAATTCTTAATTACAATTAGCTCAAGGTCAAGGTGTTTTTGTTAAGTTTTTAAGTAGATGTTATATTTCATAAAGTTTTTGTACAATAAAGTGTATAACAATAGGTCAAGGTCAAATATCAAGGTCAAGGGTACCATCTGATTCAGACCCGCCGTAACCAAAATTGATTTTCCCTCAAATTAAAAACTCAACTCAAATCCTTGAGGAAAACTCAACTGAGGGTCCCTCAACTGAGTTTTCCTCTCAAATCGCCGTCACCATTCATTTTGAGGGTCCACTCAGTTGAGGGAGATATTTCACACTCAACTCAAAGTTGAGAGTAATATTTTCGAAGTGCGATATCGCGGAAATGTAACGTCAAAATAGTACTATATCATATATAATTAATCTTAATTAATCACGTCAAGATTTACCATCTGCTGTAAATAATATGAAGTTTTTCATGCGTTTTGGTATGTAAATTGTTGCGATTACTTAACAAGGAGAATTCAACTATATGTTTATCTATTACAGAATTGCAAAAAAAAAAAACAAAAACAAAAATGGATAATTTATAAAACAATGAAATTTACAAAATACAAGTGAGACAAATCTAATCAAATATGGATCAATAAATCAAATCTTAGTCCATAGTTCATCACTGTAGGCTTGCTCAGGGTCAAGGCTTGTCGTATGAAAATGTACAAATATAACATTTATCTAAAAGAAAATAGTATATTATCATTAGTGTATTTTCCTAAAAGAAGGTCATGCACGTTCTCCAAGGTCAAGGTCATGAGGTCAACTTCTCAAATAAATAATCTTGTCATATGCCAAACACATATGAAATATGGCAGTTATTGTAATATATCCGTCAGGACAAACTAGACGGATTTATCTTCATTGTTGATAAATTTTCTATGGATATTGACCCATACTAAATAGAGCAACCGGTAGGCGTGTTAAATTCCTGAGGGACAAACAGACAAGAGACAAAAACAAAACTAGAATGGCCATAATCTTTAAATTTGCTATGAGATAGTTTTATAATATTTCTTTATAACTATGCATGTATCATATTTTCAAATTTTAGCCATATAATATGAGTCATTGTCGTAGGTAATACATCGAATATTGAATGAAATGTCATCAAACCGCCTATAAATTTTCCTTAGACTAAACTTGTCTGATCAAGAAAAAAAATGTAAACTCCCCCTCCCCCCAAAAAAAATCAACAGATGCAATGTCCCCCAAAGTACACTATACAAAATGCACATAGAATCTGAGAACGACCTCTTCTAATTAAAAAACATTAATGTATGATGTACACTATGTAATTTTCATGGACAAATTAGGAATTTTTCTAGGAAGGGGATTTTGATTAAACTTGGTAGATATAAAGTACTAATGGTCCCCTACAAGTGTTGTTGTTTTTCGTCCAGATCCCTCAATAGGTGGCGCCACCACAGGCAAAAGTAGGTCACGGGGGGTACCCTTCTTTGACAAACTTCTTCTTCAGAACCGAAGCATATATCGACAAACCGAAAGCATCAGGATGATCTAAAGAGATGTTTTAAGAAGTGTTGTTATTTTTGGTTCCACTTCGAAGTCAAATTTTTGGCGCATTTTTGACGTCTTTTCGGACTTAGTCAGAAAAGCACATTTTTGCACTATTTCTTTAAATAACTCAATAAGTGTATTATTTTACACACTCATTTACTGCATATTTATCATATTTAACTTACTTAATGCTTTGATATGTATTTTATGCTTTAATTTTATTTTTTTTGATTTTTTATGAATTTTTTTCTTATGTAAAAAGGAAGGGGGGGGTGATTTTCATACATTTCTGCTTCTTCAGATTGTCATGACATTTTGTAGGTATGAGGTACTCATGCATGGTACCCTACAAGTGAAAGAATTTTATCACGATATCCACTTTTGGATTTTTAAGGAATATTTTTTCAGATTGTACATAGGCATAATGTATGTTTTCCATGCCAAATGGACCCATGGGGATTGGCTTCAAACCGCTTAGGTCCATTTTTTGCACTTAAATCTAAAATGCGATTTTTGAATTCACAGGACTTCTTTTAGATCGATCTTTCATCTATAGCAACAGTTGGTAATTTCACAAATGGTACTTGCTTTAATTTCTTATTGAAAGACCTGTTATGATTAGATTATTTCAATTCTTTATATTGATTTAGAATTTTATTTTTAAAGTCGGGATCAAGATTTCAATAGCGGCCATGTTTTGCCGTGTACCCGAAGGGGATTCCCCATTACGTATTGTGATACCTGTAGTTACACCTACAACTGTAACTGTGACAAGATCTTTCCATTGATACCAATATTACGCTGACCCTGACCTTTCACATACTTAACAGAAAATGGCGTTTATATGAACAAAGGTGCCGCCGGGGGCATTCTCGTTTCACAAACACAGGCTTTATAATTTCTGGCATGCTAGCTATCAATAATGAAAGGTTTGGTCCTCAATTTTAAATAAACTTAATTTATGAAATAATTGTTTTATTCTTTTTCTGCTGCACGTTAATGTGGAATTTTACAATATGATTTTATTTTTGATGTTGCATAATTGAACTATACTAGCTGGGCATATGACTTTGGACCACTTTATCCGTCTTTTCAAATCAGTAAAAAAATTATTGTTTTGAAATGTGACTATTTTTTTCTTTTTTGTACTTTTAAAGGTGGTCTGAAAAAAAAAACATCTCTGCATCCGGCAAAAATCTTTTTAGAAAGGTTGTGGGCTAAACTCCTGGTACTGGCACTATCAGTATTCAATGTCAGTATGTTAATTAGAGCGTGCATGGGTATCAGGTGAGCGTTGTGCCCCCCTGGGGCTCTTGTATTTATTTATTTTTATGCCCCCGGAATCAAAGATTCGGGGGCATATAGTTTTTGGCCTGTCCGTCTGTTTGTCTGTTTGTCTGTTTATCTGTTCATCTGTTTGTCTGTTTGTCTGTTTGTCTGTCTGTTTGTCCGAAAAACTTTAACATTGGACATAACTTTTGAATGGGAAGTGAAAGGGCTTTCATATTTCACATGTGTATTCCTTGTGACAAGACCTTTCCATTGATACCAAAATTTTTGACCTCGTGACCTTGACCTTGACCTTTGACCTACTTTTCAAAAACTTTAACATTGGGCATAACTTTTGAATGGGAAGTGAAAAGGCTTTCATATTTCATATGTGTATTCCTTGTGACAAGACCTTTCCATTGATACCAAAAATTTTGACCTCGTGACCTTCACCTTGACCTTTGACCTACTTTTCAAAAACTTTAACATTGGGCATAACTTTTGAATGGGAAGTGATAGGGCTTTCATATTTCACATGTGTATTCCTTGTGACAAGACCTTTCCATTGATACCAAAATTTTTGACCTCGTGACCTTGACCTTGACCTTTGACCTACTTTTCAAAAACTTTAACATTGGGCATAACTTTTGAATGGGAAGTGAAAAGGCTTTCATATTTCATATGTGTATTCCTTGTGACAAGACCTTTCCATTGATACCAAAAATTTTGACCTCGTGACCTTCACCTTGACCTTTGACCTACTTTTCAAAAACTTTAACATTGGGCATAACTTTTGAATGGGAAGTGATAGGGCTTTCATATTTCACATGTGTATTCCTTGTGACAAGACCTTTCCATTGATACCAAAATTTTTGACTTCGTGACCTTGACCTTGACCTTTGACCTACTTTTCAATAACTTTAACATTGGGCATAACTTTTGAATGGGAAGTGATAGGGCTTTCATATTTCACATGTGTATTCCTTGTGACAAGACCTTTCCATTGATACCAAAATTTTTGACCTCGTGGCCTTGACCTTTGACCTTTTAACCCAGTGACCTCACATACATGTACTTAACAGAAAATAGTGTTCATACTAACAAAGATGCCACCGGGGGCATTCGTGTTTCACAAACACAGGCTTTATTTCTTTTTTTTGCACTCTGTCCTTCTATACAATATCAAAATAATATACACTGCAAAGATTCTAGGGTAAATCGGTGATGAGAGGCAACACTGCATAAATAGATAATTTTACTCTGTTATATGACTGAAATGTATGTACATCGTGAAGTTTTAATTTGGGTGTAACTCCATGAATTTGGAGAAAATGGCCTTTTTGTCAATGCGAATGAGTCTGATAATCGGCAACAAAATGAATTTTTCCCGTGGTGTGATGTTTGTCAAGTGCATAAATTACTTCTTTCCAGCTCTGTCACCTGAAAGAAAATTTGTTTTGGCCTTTTATCAGTGTGACATCAAATATATATTTTTTCCTATTTCGGAAACTAGCCATTTCACCGATAAATATTATCGAAATTAAAGGAGTTTAACATCTTAGCACCATCCCTCCAATGTTATTTTGAACATAGATTTTATTTGGATATGTTACTGAATCTACCCTACAGAAAATTTGGAGCCACGCGCTCTCTGTAATGTAAATGTAAAAATCTAGTGCTACTGAAATTATTTTTGGTGGCTCCGCTGAAAGCATCACTGATGAGAATTTTATATTCGAAAGACGTGTCTGGTGCATATAAATTTGTTTGGAATTTTCTTCAAGAAGGTAGAGAGTTGGAACCCTTCGACATTATTAATATAGACACTTATTTCACGTTGCAGTGTGGAGCAATTAAAATCGTTCCCCGTGGCCTGATGTTTGTCAAGTGTATTAATTACTTCTTCCCAGCTCTGTCACCTGAAAGAAGCATTGTTTTGGCCTTTTATCAATGTGACATCAATTTTTATTTTTTTTTTTTTTTTTTTTTTTTTTTTTTTTTTTTTTTTTTGCTATTTCGGAAACTAGCCATTTCACCGATAAATATCATCGAAATTAAAGGAGTTTAACATCTAAGCACCATCCCTCCAATGCTATTTTGAAAGTAGATTTTATTTGGATATGCTACTGAATCGACCCTACAGGAAATTTGGAGCCGCGCGCTCTCTGTAATGTTAATGTAAAAATCTAACTTCAAAAAATTAAAGAGGGCGCTACTGAAATTATTTTGGATGGCTCCGCTGAAAGCATCACAATTGAGAATTTGATATTCGAAACACGTGACTGGTGCATATAAATTTGTTTGGAATTTTAAGAAGGTAGAGAGTTGGAACCCTTCGACATTACTTGAAAATACCCCATTTGGCAACAGAAATATTTCTTTCCCAAAGCAACTTCTTCTGAATACTGTTACGCCTAAAATGAGGCTTCATTTAAGACAACACATGTGTATACTTTTTGGAATAAGAATTATGTCCGAATAGTACCGCGAGGCCGGCTCACCTTCTCCTGTTTTTTTTTTTTTTTTTTTTTTTTTTTTTTTTTTTTGGAGGGCCAAATTTCCAACATTAATGGTATTCATTTATTGTTTTTTGTACACATAGGTTTACAAAATTATATACATATCTATAGGTAATGAGTTGTCTCTTTATGTTTTATTTTTTTCGTTTTTTTTTTTTTGTTTTTTTGGGAATATAAACTAGACTATTTTTAAAAGCTGCGCATGTATAATATTTCGCTGTTTTTACGACTAGAACGAAGTACGAAATGTTAGCGTTAGATATGTATATTCGCGTAACTAATAGCAACGAAGAAAGTTGAAAGTAGGGGCGCAGCGACTTGATGAAGTAAACAAAGCATTTCAGCCGGAGTTGTTTTGTATTTTTATACGTCCGTCATTTGACGGGTCGTATTATGGTATGGCGAAGTCCGTCCGTCTGTCCGTCCGTCCGTCCGTCCGTCCGTCCGTCTGTCCTTCTGTCCGTCTGTCCGTCTGTCCGTCCGCCTTTGGAACGCAATAACTTGATTATGCGTCAACGGATTTTCACGAAATTCATACATTATGATTGGACTGTGGAGAGGAAGTCGCCTTTCGATTTTCAGGTTCATCCGATTTGTCGATACAGAGTTTTGGGACTTAGATTTTTAAAATACAGTGAAAATATACTAAAATAGTTAAAAATTATTTAAAAATCTATTTTTGATCGAAATGTTTTGAAATTTTATATACTTCAAGTAGAAAGGATGTTCTTTGACATATGTAACGGGTTTTTAATTTTTTTTTGTCGCAAAACCGTGATATTTGTAATGGGAAGGGGGGTGGGTTATATGCACATACATGTTAAGCTAAGGGCAAAATATAGGCGCATGGAACGCAATAACTTGAATATGCGTCAACAGATTTTCATGATATTCATATATTATGTTTGGATTGTGGAGAGAAAGCCGCCTTTCGATTTTCAGGTTCATCCGATTTGTCGTTACAGAGTTATGGGACTTAGATATTTTAAAATACATTGAAAATATACTAAAATAGTTAAAAAATTTTTAAAAATCTATTTTTGATCGATATGTTTTGAAATTTTGTTTACTTAAGGTAGAAAGGATGCTCTTTGACATATGTAATGGGTTTTTGATTTTTTGGTCGCATAATTGAGATATTTGTAATTGGAGGGGGGGGGGTTTATATGCACAAACATGTTAAGCTAAGGGCAAAATATAGGCGCATGGAACGCAATAACTTGAAAATGCGTCAACGGATTTACATGATATTTCTACATTGTGATCAGATTTTGACGAAGAAGCCGCCTTTCGATTTTCAGGTTCATCGGATTTGTCGTTACGGAGTTATGGGACTTAGATATTTTAGATACAATGTAAAAATATACTAAAATAGTTAAAAATTCTTTAAAAATCTATTTCTGGTCAAAATGTTTTGAAATTTTGTATACTTCAAGTAGAAAGGATGTTCTTTCACATATATAACGGATTCTTAAATTTTTTATCACATTATCCAGAAATTATGTGTACTGGGGGGGTTGGGGTGTTATATGCACATACATGTTACATGTAAGCTTAGGGCAAAATATAGGTGCATGGAACGCAATAACTTGAATATGCGTCAACAGATTTTCATTATATTTGTACATTGTGATCAGACTTTGAAGAGGAAGCCGCCTTTCGATTTTCAGGTTCATCCGATTTGTCCTTATGGAGTTATGGGACTTAGATATTTGATGTCAAATTTCTGAAAAAAAAACGTCATTTTGGGATTCATTTTCAACAATGAGTTAGTACCGAGCGGGCATCTGAACAATTTTTATACTTTGATATGTTGTTTCCTCTGCGCGTCTCTAAGTGCATGCAAAAGGACAAAAATTGTTCACGACAGGTATATGGACATAATAGTTTTCATACTTTTTGACCATATTACATTGTTTAGACTGAGGATCACTGACGAGGGTCTAGTACCCGAAACGTGCATGTCTGGTCCATGCAGTAAATTTATCAGGTTTTAAATGATGCTATTGAATTTGAAGACGTTTAACATTTGAACTACTTGGTGAGTGTCACTGCTGGTGGACCAAGAGTCCCCGAGGGCACATGTAGCCAAGTTCGATCTACTTCGGTTGATCGTTTGTCTCTTCAACGCATTTGGAATTTTCTGTTACAAAATGTCTTGAATTTTCTAAAACGTGGGTCCTGTAGCATGATATCCCATCCATTCTGCTACGTCTTTTGGTATAATTTTGGACATAATAATTTTCATACTTATTGACCATATTACATTGTTTAGACTGAGGATCACTGACGAGGGTTTAGTACCCGAAACGTGCATGTCTGGTCCATGCTGTAAATTTATCAGGTTTTAAATGATGCTATTGAATTTGAAGACGTTTAACATTTGAACTACTTGGTGAGTATCACTGCTGGTAGACCAAGAGTCCCCGAGGGCACATGTAGCCAAGTTCGATCTACTTCGGTTGATCGTTTGTCTCTTCAACGCATTTGGAATTTTCTGTTACAAAATTTCTTGAATTTTCTAAAACGTGGGTCCTGTAGCATGATATCCCATCCATTCTGCTACGTCCTTTGTTATATTTTTGGACATAATAATTTTCATACTTTTTGACCATATTACATTTGTTTAGACTGAGGATCATTGACGAGGGTTTGGTACCCGAAACATGCATGTCTGGTCCATGCTGTAAATTTATCAGGTTTAAATGATGCTATTGAATTTGAAGACGTTTAACATTGGATATACTGTTGGAAACGCAGTGATACCGTCGGGACTTGCCCATTGCCCTCGTTGGTTTATAAGTAGTCATTTGTATTTGGTGTTTCTATGTGATTTGCCGTACCAGGGGATGCTTACTCCTCCCGGGCACCTGGTCACACCTCTAGCTTGCTAGGGGTCCGTCGATGCTCAATTTGGTGCTCTATTGTGAGTGCTATTGAGATTATCGTCAGGATCTTCTTTAACTCATGTGTTCCATTTGCGTCTCTTTCTGTGCGTGTCTGCTTTGTGTTTTTGCAGTAGGTGTTTAGGGGGGTTATCTGTTGGTGCTGCAACCGGATGTTGTTTGATATCCCCGTTTCTTTTGATTAATTGCTGAATGATTTTTAGACAAAGCCAAATGTATTTTAGTAGCGCCCTCTTGTTTTGATTTTTTCAATTTCAATTTAGAGTGCGCCAATCAAAATTTTGCGGAGGGTTTATTAAGAAACATCGTTAAAGAAATTATATGTCCATAATAGTATTGTAAGGTTGGTGCTAGGTTGCTGACCTCCTTAAATTTCGATTAAATTTTTGAATGAGATGACAAGTTTCCGAAAAAGCAAAATGTTATATGATGTCAAATTATGAAAGGCCAAAAAGCTACTTTCAGGCGACCGAGCTGGAAAGAAGTCATTATTACACTCTAAACATCCAGTCATGGGGAACAACTGCTCCTCACTGCAAAAGGAAATAAGTGTTTATAATAATGATACGCAAGTGTATCAATTAATGCAAGTATTGTTCCATTACAGACTGCAGCACCCTGACCATGAGCTGGGCCTTTCTCCTGACAGCAGTTCTCTTCGCTCTCATTGAAGGCACTGTGATTTGTTAATCTCTCACAGAAGGTACTGTGATTTGATAAGCTCTTAAAAACAATATATACTGAAACTTTTGACAATCGTTGTTGTCTGATTATTTAACGACCAAGGTATCATCTACCTTCATAAAAAACTTATATGATTTTGGTATTTTAAAAATCATTGCTTTTGTCGATGATGTAAATCAAAATGTTGCGTAGAGGTATTTTTTACCAAAAGGGTAGAAAGCAGATTAATATCATTTTGAATATGTCCACTCTTCTTCTTTTCTTAACTTTTTTACATGAAATATTATTTAGAAATACAATGGTCAGCATAAACAGTTACTGATACTTTTACTTTTGTTGATTTCGCTTCCACAAGCTGGTTCTTTGCAAAATTCATTCCCTTTCGGCTCTGAACTCTGTATTTACATAATATTTGCTTGAAAAGGATGTGTAATAGCTTATAATGTGACCTTTTATTTCTGATGTCTACGAAGATCTTATGTAATTGAGAACAAAACGTCCTTCAAGTTATATTTGTTTGAGTTCTATAGGCTTTCAGAAAACGAAAATACAAAAAATGAAAGTAGAGGATTATTCAATACTTCACAATTTATCACAATTCGTCCATTATTTTTCTACATTGATTCTTAATAACGTGGAATAGTCGTGTGAATCAAAATATGAGAATGTTACCATATCATAATGATGCATGAAACAGGAAATTATATTCCGGAAAAGTTACACTTTGTTCATGTGAAAAGGAAGATGTCCGGAATGAGACAAAATGAGGAGTACTTTTTGGACAATTATTTCATGTATCGAAGATAACCTGAATCAAATAGATATCTGTCAAATGAAAGTTCAGCATTCTGCTGTGCATAAAAATAATCGTGGAATTCATGGTGGATGAGATGGGTACAGATAAAAATGTCTTTAAGGAATGTTTATATTTAATTGAAACGATTTTTTGTCTTTATCAATTAATGCACAATCATACATAGTTTTCAACCACAGTGTTTCTATATCTTAATATATTTTTCATTAATAAATGTTTAATGCAATACCGTATAGTCTGTTGTTTTTTTTGGTGTTTTTTTTTTTACTAATTATGTGTAATTGTTGAAATAACCATTTCAGATATTCTAGCACGGCAAGTAACTACAAATTCATTCAATTCGATGAACTCTTCTAAGCAACGTTTATTTAGAATTGACAAATGATCATGAAAAACAACATATATGATGCTTCAATGCGACACAAGTGCCCAGCTGTCTGTCATTAAAGAACACATTTAAGTCCAAGACATTACATTCTTGTGATGAATTTAATCTGCATCTCCCATTGATATTTGTGTATTCATTTATCATGCAGCCCCCCTCCTTAAAAAAGGAATTCTAAGTAAAGGTCACTTTAATAACTTCGAATAATGGTCAGGGTTAAACATCACGTATATTCGACCTTTCTTTTATCACATGACACATGTGGATAACAAGTATCAAATCTTCAGAAGGGAATACCCTGTAAAATGAAAGGACTGCAACACTAAATACAATAATAAAACACAAAAATGAAAACAAAAAAAAACAAAAAAAGAAAGGAATTTAAGACATAAATGTTATTTCTAGGCTCTAGAAAAAAATACATCAAGCCTCAATATTCATATCAACATAAAATTATCCGTCTTTAACAGATGAAATAATCTGATGCAAAAACAGTTCTTGACCACAAACATCTTCAGTCCATTTTGCGTAAGTTGTCGTTTTGACCAATGCACGGATTTCTCTCTTGATCCATGCGTTATCCATCTCCTGTCGCATGATGATCAGAGGTACACTCGCCTCGTTGTTCAACCATCGATCCTGTGCTATAAGCAATTCAAAATTACACCACTTGCTTTGGTTGAAGTTTTGAGAAATCACGGCGAACACTCGCTTACTGTTTGCTATACTTTCCACTATATTTTCGATTATTGATTTTCCTGGCTGGAAATCACGTGGATGAATACAAACTCTCAAATTATTCTCATTTTCTAGTTTCGGAAGCAATTTATCATGAACAAAGTCACTATCTTCCTCCGGATATATGACAAAAGCATCGTAGGTAAAATCTTCTCTGTCTATGTTCATTTGTCTGGGTTCTTTATAACGCCATAAATAGATGAAATATCGTATTTGCCACCGAAATCTATAATAGCTAGAAGTACAAGGAAGACGATAATAAGGCTCAAGGTAAACGAGGTCATAGCAATTGCTATGACAGACCTTTCTTTGCAGTCTTCGATACTCAAGTCAAATTGAGAGAGCAGCTGTCCTTTCCGTTTATCTGGTGACCGACACACGTACTTTTGAGGATATTCATGAAAAATTATGTGACTTTGTTTCAAAGTATCTCTAAACCAAAGAAGATCACAGTTACAAGCAAAGGGATTTCCTGTCAGGTCTAAAATATGAACTCTTTCCCAAAAGAATTCTGGAAATGCATTTGGTCCTACGTACGTTATTCCATTTGAGTCAAGCCTTAACAATTTTATTGAAAAAGCACCGGAGAAAAGACCATCCGTTAATTTATCAATACTATTATGGGATAACGATAGTTCTTCTAATTTTGGAAACAATTTAAAAAAGGAGTTTGGAACCTTATACCATGCAACATTTATCATTCGAAGAATTTTTAGATTTGAGAGGTCACCTAAAAGTATCTTGATTGCGACGTTATAAACGGGAAGTTTATTTTTTGACAGATCCAAAATTTCTATATTTTTGCTGCCATTCATTGAAGCTTTTTTGGCATTTGCTAGTGGACGAAAATTATACCCGTTTCCTTGGAAAAGAAATTTTGTCAAATTTGGCATTGAAAATGCTCCTTCGTTGATAGAGATAACATCATCCTTTAAGTTATTCAAATGTAAAGTTTGAAGGTTTTAAGTGATTCAAAGACATTCGAGGGACAACGCCGTATTTTATTCCCACTCAGAATCAAATAATTAAGAGCACTTAAACAGCGAAAGGAAGGCTTTTTTTATTTCTTTATCATTTTGGTCTAGGTTTAGTGACTTTAACATTGGAGCTCTGGTTTTATGTAATGAAGAGCAAAAGTTAGGAAATCCCTTTAACTTATTTCTATTTATTTTAAGATATTTTAGTTCATGTGGTAGGTTTGATGTATCACAGGTTTTTATTTTATTGTTTTCCATATCCAAGATATCAACACTGTTCTAATTCAAGCAATGCCACATAACATTCTTCAAGTAAATTATCGGAAATAGGTGAACCTTTTTACATTATCCAAACCTCGAAGTGATCCTTTTGAAAGAACATTGATATGATTATTACAATACTTCATCAACTGATCTACCTTTGAAATGTGCAAATAAAGACATTCCTTTGCTGACTAACCCTGTGTTACTCAAGTTTATAACAGAAAAATTACCTCTTCCTAAACTCGAAAAGGAATATTTTAATGAAGTAAAATTTATGCGGCTGTTTCCTTCTAAATCCAAAGATTTCAAGTGTTTTAGGTTGACAAACGTGTCGTTATCCAGGTGTATGATTTTGGAATTTCTCATTCTGAGCTCGGACAGAAAAGTTGACGATAGATTACGAAAGGTAATACTTCTCAGGCGAGGAAAGTAATTATTGTCTAATGTCAATTTGTGTGCGTAACTCGGGATGCCCGGCACAAATGAAAATTTCTTTCAATAACTTGAACAGATCACAATTTTCCTTTTCTGACTGCATTTGCAAAGTTTTGGACAAGCATGATATTTTGCTTGTTGTGTAAAATGCTTCGAAAATACTTGCAGTATAAATGGAAAAACGATGATCAGGTACTTCATATGCATATTTGTTTAATTCAATGGAAAGAGATATCTGAAAGTAGATGAAGATGAATTAGAAAACTTATTTCTTAGTTTTGTCTATCGTGTAGCGTGCTTTGTACGTTTTGTCTATCCTGTAGAGTGCTTTGTTGTTTTGTCTATCGTGTAGAGCGCATTGTTAGTTTAGTCTGTCGTGTAGAGTGCTTTGTAGTTTTGTCTTTCCTGTAGAGTGCTTTGTAGTTTTGGTATCCTGTAGAGTGCTTTGAAATTTCGTCTATCGTGTAGAGTGCATAGTAGTTTTGTCTATTGTGTAGAGTGCTTTGTAGTTTTGTCTATCGTGAAGAGTGCTTTAAAGTCGATAATTGTGTCTCTTGTTGTGCTTGTCGACTCTCTTTTTGCATCAGAGGTGTTTATATATGTGTCAAAACAAGTTAGAAACTATAACAATACTTCCAGTTTGAACACTTAAAGTTTCAGATTATATTCACTTTGTTTTTTGCAGTGTGAAGCAGTTAAACATGTTCATCGTGACTGATTGTTTCTTGTGTATTAAGTTATCTTCTTTCAAGCTCTGTCGCCTGAAAGAAGCTTTGTTTTTACATAGATTTTATTTAACTATGCTACACATCTACAAAATTTCAGCCGTGCACCTTTTACAAGGATAATGAACAAATTTTAATTCAGAAAATAAATGAGAGGGGCCCCGCATCTAAAATATGTTTTACTGTGTCTGAAAATCACTTGGCTTAAAATTACCACTGATGATGATTTACATGTATAATAACACTTGTTTGCTGTATTAAATTGGTTTCATAGTTGATCCGGAAGGAAACGAATTGGAACAATACAACTTTTTAACAAGAAAATGAAAATATCTTAAGAATTCTGCCAAGAAAAGACAAAAACAAAAAATCAAAAAATAATCCAAAATCGAATTAAGATCAGGTTCTTGTTATATATGAAAATTCCGCCCAAATCAACTTTATGTTCCAAATGTTTTTATGTTTGTAACACTTCATATAACATACAATGAGGATATCATCGATTTACATTCAGCACCTTCCTATCCGCCGCATGGGATCGAAACGTTCGATGTTGTGATTCCTTACGGAGATTTCTGTTTTAGATTTTTTCATCATTTAAGTGATACTGCACAAAATAATGAGACGTTGCAGTGGGGCAATGCCTAATCAGTAGGTCCATATTGCTTATATATCTGAAAAGTCAATAGTTCTTGCAAACACTTCAAGAGTTCGTCAAAGGAAATGAATTCTGTCGTCGACAAACTATTGAAGTGTTTGCAAAAACTGTGAACTTATCACGATCCTGGACGATATGGATTGATTTGGTAGGCATTGTCCTACTGCAACGGCCCATCAGTTTTGTAAAGTTTAATTAAGAAAATACCAAATAAAGTATGAAAGGAATCACAACACGATACGTTTTGATCCCTCGCGGTGCTATCTGTATCAGTAAAAGAAGAATGAAGAGACATTCTTACGATTATCTATAGGTAAATGCAATTAAACTGACCTGCTAATACATCGTGCTAGATAATCTGCATGTATAAAGAGTCGGTGTATAATTTATTATATCCGGTAAATGACATGCAAGTCCGTTAACAAAATAGCGAGTGGAAGGAAACAGACTTTATATAATAAAGGAAATAAAAATTTAACCCATTGAAGTGCTTTTTCATCTCTATATAAGGGCTATCTTAAAAGAGATAATTGAACATCATTGAATGATCAATAACAAAAACTAAAATTGAAATTATTATCTTTTGTTGTTTTGCAAGATTAGTTAATCATTATCTTTTATCTAAATTTGTAGTATAACATTTTCAGACGCATTCCGTATATTGTCCCTATAGTGCTCACACAGCAGTATAAGGTGGCTTCCAGTCCGATATATATTTTAATGAGGATGCCGACGATTGGGCAGTTTCCGCCTTGACCTAGGCGCATCTCCGCCTGAAATCAAAATTAGACAAAATATGCCTCACTTCAAAATCAATTAAAACTGAGTTTCTATGGGCAACATTAAGGACGATTCCGCCCTTCAAACTTGGGGGATCCTCTTTTAGTTACATTTTAGCTTCAGGCTAAAACTTGGAATCATTATATAACACATGTGTACCATCCTTTGCTAAGTAGTACATATTTGTACCGTGCACTTTCAAACATTTCTTAGGGAGTAAACGTGAAAGAACACCGGACCTTAAGGAAAGGCTATAAAATCGATTTTCAAAATGTTCATAATTTATTGAACTGGCCTTATAAATACACTGAACTATGTCTAAACAACAAGTTTCTGACCGTTTCTGTTATAGAAACTATTGCTCTAAACGCTACTCAAATTAGCTAAAATCGAACAACCCTTCGGCAGCTTAGGTTAAACAATGTACAAAAAACCAGGTAAGTCTGATAGATAATTAGACATGTATCTAAGCTAGAATGGCTACTTCAGAGAAACAACAGACATATAGATATTTGACAAATTTTCCCTAAAAAGGAATCAGCCATTCTAATTTATTTTCTTGTTCAAATCAGAGAAAACCCAAGACAAAAGTGCCATCAAAAGTATACAGATTAAGATAATGCCACACCTCTAATATGACGTAACGGACAATATCAAATAATGAGCATATATTGATTTCTATCTGATTTACCGTCTTCACAAAATATGTGATCATGTGACACTTTGTTCGATCCTTCTCATGCATATGTATTGAGAAAACAATAATTGTGATTTATTCAGATTTGCCGAATACCCCTTTCACAAAAAAGACATCACACATAGTAACATCTTTGAATACAAGCGATACATTAACAGTTATTTAATACACGAAAGGTCAATAAGTCATTATGTGTATTACATGATTTACTTTGATTAAATTAAGAGTAATCAAAAAGGGACCTCAATGTCCGGATTCCTTTACCTGATAGGTCAAAGAATATATATGTGTCATTAGATACATTTTCCTTACAGTTGGTACATCGGAATCCATCAAGGGAAGATATGTGGGAATTTAACCTTGTTTTATCGAAGGATTCCCCCGTCTTTACTAGTATATCGTTGGCTTCTGAAGACCGTGCCGATAGCACATTGCGTCCTACGGGATCATTCGGCTGTTGTCATAGATATCTTTTAATCATATCTGCTACAACAAATTTCATTTCGCGACCGGTGAGATAGTTTCGTTTAAGGATTAATGATTCCCTGGAAATTAATCTCCCGCTTTCGGACAGGCTGATATACTTTTCTGGAATTACATACGTTTCAAATAAACATCAAAGAAGTACCTATCAAAGTCGAGATGGCAAGACTTCCATTTCAACAGTTGCCTACGTCGAAATGAAAAAAAACACCAGGTGCTCGGGGAGATTGATGTACAGATCAGGTGATATTTCTTGTTTGATGATGACAGACATTTAATCGCAATGCAGAATGTCAATGAGAGGCGTGAAATTTTATAAAAACATAAAAGTAGATTTTTATTGTTAAAATGATGAAAATAATAGTCAAACGAAATAAGTCATACACAATTTTGCAATCATTTTCAGACTTATCTTATGTGATGATCACAATGTTCCCATAAAGAAGATTTAAGTCTTAACTTCATAGTTTCACAATAATTACATTTATCAATGTTATTACAGTGAAGAATATATAAAAGATAGCAAGTATCCCTGTTTGTTAGTGCAATTTCAATCATTCAATCAAAATAATTATTCAGTCAGTGTTGGGGGACCAGTAATTTCACTCGCTAACTTATATCATTGGCCACTCTTCCTTCATTATCAGCCTCTAGAGCTGTTCTTTCTCTCACAATCTCCCTCATCTGAGCAATATCGCCGCTGAAAAAACAATAAGAATAACCAATTTGAGTACAACAAATGACAATTTGGTCTATTCGATACACAGAGTTTTCTTCTAATCTTTGGTAATATTTGAAGTCAACATGAAAGGAGGGGATCCCAAAACAATACTGGGTTGTATTACCAACAGCAAAGCTCCAAAACATCCGATGCAAAAACACAGAGTAGACAAGCAGAGCAATAGATGTATAAAAGAATAACGACATAGAAACTTGAAACAGAAAGCATTTTTTTTTAGTAAAGTCACCCGATTCTTCGGATAGAAATACATATAATACGGAAGTGTTCCAACTCTATATCTTTTTATAGAAAATTTCAAACCAATTTATTTTACACTAGACACGTGTTTCGGGTATTAAATCCTTATCAGTGATGCTTCCAGCCAAAATGATTTTCATAAGCCGCCAAAATCCATTTCAGTAGTAGTCTAAAAGGCAAGGTAAAATCGTGAGAATTTCCATCGAAATGGTTGCGAACCCCGGAATGAACAACATTCCGAAGTGAGACCAGGTGCCAGAAGAGAGTCAGCGTCTCCTGATTGCATGCAACAGCCGTCTCAACAGCTCCATGGAAACCTGTCAAAATAATATGTCGCTCAAAACGTCTGAAAACGTTGAAATTATTGCAAATACCAATAAATGAGCAATATTTCGATACAAAATCGTGAAATCAAGTAGCGCTCTAGGCCTTGCCCATGAATATTTTTGTATAAATCGATGGGTGTCCGATCGGCGTTTTAATTTGTATGGGCAAATGACGTCAGAACATGACGTTACAAGGGCTCAAAATAATAACGCGGTATTTTCTCAAACATTCAAAGTTGCAAAAAAAGATAATTTGATAATTCATTTATCAAAAGTATTTTTCGTCGAAATTATAGGGCCGATATGAGGGGTTAGCGCAACTCGTCCTTTGTATTTTTACTTTACAGAGAGTACGCGGCTCCAAATTTCCTGTAGGGTCGATTCACTAGCATATCCAAATAAAATCTATGTTCAAAATAGCATTGGAGTGATGGTGCTAAGATGTTAACCTCCTTCAATTTCGATGATATTTTTGGAGGAATTGACAAGTTTCCGAAATAGCAAAATAATATATATGATGTCAAGTCGATAAAGGGCCAAAACAAAGCTTCTTTCGGGCGACAGAGCTGGAAAGAAGTAATTATTACACTTACAAAACATCCAATGAGTTAAAGAAGATCCTGACAACAATCTCAACAGCACTCACAATAGAGCACAAAGTTGACCATTGACGGACCCCAGCAAGCTAGATGTGGGATCAGGTGCCCGGGAGGAGTAAGTATCCCCTGTTGGCTAGCCGCACCCGCCGTCGACGTCCACGCACCAATTTGAAAACAATATCTAAAATTATGCTTTGTCCTAGGTTGCGTCTATATAGAAAGTGCCATGGCGACCATGTCAGGGAAAGACATTCAAAACACTTACTGTCAAACCCCTCGACAAGTCATGGGGAACAAGTTAAAAACTGTTCCATACTGCGACAGGAAATAAATGTTTATATTGATAAGACTGAAGTGTTCCAACTATGTACCTTCTTAAAGAAAATTTCAAACCAAGAAATTATGCACCAGACACGTGTTTCGGATATAAAATCCGATATTTAAATAGATATTAAATCAGTGATGCTTCTAGCCAAATTGTTTTTATAAGCAACCGAAATTCATTATTTCAGTAGCACCCTCTGGTTTTTCATTTTTTTAAAGTTAAATTTGTGAATTAACTTTACAGAGAGTGCCCGGTTCTAAATAGAGGTGTTACAATTCAATAAAAACGCTTATGAATATCCGTCAAACAGAGATTTTTCCTCAATGAACGCAAATCTGAACAAATAAAATCAACCAACGAAAGTGTACGTAAGGGAACTCAAAAAGAGGAACTTATTGAATTCCACTGAATATTGATTACATGGTATCAAGGAAGACTTTGATTTTACTTTACATTCTATTCTATGAATGTCAATGGAATAATCAATTTTCCTCCCACTGGACACACCAAAATAGAATAACCTGCAGGGTCTATTCAGAAGTGCAATGTGAGCAAAATAGTTGAAGGAATGGTTAAAGGGTGTTTACCTTATTTATTTGACAATTTAACAATTGTATTCTTTATTTGACAATTTAACAATGGTATTCTTCTTTTACTTATTCAGAAGTGCAATGTGAGCAAAATAGTTCAAGGACTGTTTAAAGGGTGTTTACCTTCTTTATTTGATGAAAATGCAGAGATAAAGACAGGTTTATTTTCAAACTACAACGTAGAATTATTTTGTCACCAAAGAAAGGCATCATTGGAAAGTAAAATGTTGTATTAAAGGAAAATATATTACAAGTTAACCTCTTTTATTATAATATTAACAATTGTATTCTTGGACATAAAATTTAATGAACATGTAGCTCTCTAACACTGCGTGAACTTAGTATCTTGCTGTTTTCCTGGAGTGATAACTTAGGTTATATATAATATATGATATTGGTAATATGAATACACAAACTAGTAAAGTATTGTGATGAGGAGACGGTCTAAAACTATTCATTTTACTGTTTTAGATCATAAATGGCCAACGATGCTATTATGTGTCGGATTGGTGAAAATCTAACCAAATTACTCTGATCTGAATGACACCTTTAAAAGATTATCAACACAGTAAAAGGAATAATTAAGGAACTCTTAAATGAAAGAAACACTTACTCTGGTTTTCTCCCTGATATTTTTTGCTTCAACCAATTAAGAGCTCGATCCTGTGATAGAGGTGGACTTTTCCTCGATACGACAAACGCTAGAATCGCCAATACAATCTGTTATAAAAAATGAAAATGGTTATTGGAATTGCCCTTGTTTAAGACACGTTAGCAAAAGCTTCATAGCGAAAGCTTCAACCTTCATGTGCTGACAATAGATAAACTCCAGATCACTTTTTTACTTACTATTATCTCTCTTCACAAATGATTTCCAGCTATTCTTCACAGATGTTGCAATTATTTCCATTGTATAGCAATGATCAGATAAATGAGTGAAAAAATGATTGAAAGATAGACTGATCCGTTGAAAGATTACAATGAGTAGCTTTCTAAATAGCAATGGCCTTACAAATGCCGTGCAACAAGCGGATTATACAATAAGCAATTTTTATGGCAGAGAAAATATGGCAACGGTAGTTTATTTTTAGGAATGAATATTGTATACAAGAGATGTTATATATGTATATGCGTATTGGAAATGCGGAATATCATTCAGGGGTCCTAACAAAATAAAAATGTCATTTTCATACATGTCCTGGTGGACCGAAAACTTCTGTATATATTCCTTATATGAAATAAACATCAAAGAAGTACCTAACAATTATTCAGTCTCAAAGTCGAGAAGGCAAGGCCAAATCATGAGAAATTGCTCGGTTGCGAATCCCAGAATGAACAACATTCCGAAATGAGAAAAGGTGCCCGGGGAGAGTCAGCGTCTTCTGATTGCATATAACACCTGTAGCAACAACTCCATATAAACCTGTCAAATTCGGTGATTGTCTCGATATATATTTTGATGTACAGGTCAGGTAAGTATATCTTGTTTGGTGATGACGACAGTCATTCAATCACAATGTAGAATGTCACTGATCATTCAGGAAAGTGGGATCTGATATGCTTTTATAATATCCCCGTACCGATCCGAAGAACTTCCGCAATGGTGATTTCAGCCGTTGTATGATATAACCCTGAACAAGTAGCTTACTTGCAAACCGTCTGGCTCTAATGATGAAATCTTCATATTTGGAACATGCCCTGGCGTTACCGTATCAGCTGAGAAACAAAAACTGCCATAGGCAGGAGAAGACGGAATGTTGCTACTCATGTTATGTGGAAGCTTAAATCGTCACGCTAGTCATACAGTGAGATGTTCAATGGCCGTTTGCGTCGAAAGATAGAAGTATATCCAAGTACGAAGCGGATCTGTCACACTCTGTTATTTGCCTTGATCTCTAGTTCATGGGAATGGAGTTCATGATGATCATTTAAGTTCGGATTATTGATGGACAACACGTGTTCTATGACTCTAAAGGTAAAATTGAACTGAGATGCGAGGTGCTTTCGCCCAGTCGAGAGTAAGGTCTGGATGAAGTCAGCTTCGTATGAATATAAATAATCCGCAAGCATTTGGGAGCAATTGGTATCCATGGGGATTCCGATTATCTGCTGGAATACGGTTCCTCAAAAAAACACAAAAATGCTGTCAATCAGAAAATATCATCCGGATGTTATCGTCTTCGGTATATATTTTGTTTGAATCACAGTGTTCCTTCACGAAATAAGTATCCTAATGCCATATAAAGAGGTATTTGTATCTCTTATTACAATTGCTTTGACAGAAAAGTGTTGCCAATATTATGAGAAAGTCTGTTTTTGAGTTTTTGTTGTGAAATGCTAGTGTAGAGCGTGGAGATGTCGAAAGACTTTTTGATGGTTATATGATTGAAATTGGTGGCTTTTGAAATATTCCAAAAGTTCCTTAGAATTCTTTAGGATCCAAATCTGATTGATTCCATTTCTTGAATAAGTTTCCAGCAGAATGAATATACAAAAATGAACGTAATGAAAACAGGAAGAAATATCTTGGTATGAAAGAATGAGAAGTTGAATAACATTGGAAATTTAATATTGAGAAAATGTCGTGGGGTGGAGCATTTCAACGTAATTGCCAAAATTCAAATGAAATCTATCTCAATACTTAACATGTATGGACTCCGAGTCCCCTAAAGTATCATATTTTATTGTAATTCCATTCTACTTGTTTATGACGTAAACCCACTTATATGAACGGCTCAAATGATTATCATGATAGGGAACAAACATTTCCTGGAACTGGATTGGTGAATAAACTTCTTTCAAGCGTAATGAACTTAACAAGTACATTCAGACCGTCCGCCTGTATGTTCGTCCCTTTAATTTTCCTCACTATTTGAAGAAATATAGGACTCGAACTTCGTATTGAAGTGCAGATTTATAAACATCAAGTTCAAGTTTCGTGTTTATCAAGCATTCAAGTGAGTTTGTTTTGCTACTTTTCTGTATTGCTGTACACTTGTTATTTCGCTCGGCGATTAAATGCCTTTTATTAATTTTGATCTGCAGTTATTTATTATGTCTGAAGAAAAGGGAATGATCTCCAGCATGACCACGCTGCATTCAACCAGCGACATAAACCAACAAGAAAGCGACACATAAACGACTACATACAAAATCTGAGGAACGGAGATTAGTTTTTTAAAAAGTAAATAACTTTACTTATGTGGATTTATAGGCTTAAAAGACATTCTTTGAAGCTCGACCTAGGACACAAGTAAAGTATAAAGTTACTCTACCTTTAAAACAATCAGCAGAATTGATACGACCAGTGCTCCTATAAAGTAATGAGTTAGTCTCTCGATGATTTTGTCGTTGCAAGGCTGAAAAAATAACACTGTGAATCATAACCTTTTGTTTCAAACGTTATCTGAAATTAGCATTCAAATGTATTGTATTACTTATTACGTTTTGATGAACATAGGACCAGAGGTCCCCGAGGGCACATGTAGCAATCAATTTCGGTTGGTCGTTTCTTTACACTCATTCGAAAATTTCTGTTTACAAAATTTTCTCAAATTTCTGTTTACAAAATTTTCTCAAATTTCTGTTTACAAAATTTTCTCAAATTTCTGTTTACAAAATTTTCTCAAATTTCTGTTTACAAAATTTTCTCAAATTTCTGTTTACAAAATTTTCTCAAATTTCTGTTTACAAAATTTTCTCAAATTTCTGTTTACAAAATTTTCTCAAATTTCTGAAGCCTGGGTCCTGTAGCATCATATCCCAGCCGTCCTGCTACGTCTTTCGGTATATTTTGGACATAATTTTCACAGATTTTGGCCATATTTCATTGTTTGGATTGAGGATCACTGACGAGGCTTTAATACCCGAAACGTGCATGTCTGATCCATGCTGTAAATTGATCTGCTTTTAAAAGATGCTAAGGAAATTGAAGACTTTTAAAATACAGCTTCATCAACATTAAATCAAAGTCGAATTTCCTCCATTCCCTCGAATGCATTGTAGCTAGAATGGTCACTTTAAGAATCAATGCGCCAAAATTAGCGAGTCAAAGACAAGTAGCTGTCTGTAGAAAACAAAACAATTACCAACAAAACATTATTGAAAACAAATTGATTTGATTATATTTTGTAACTCTAATCTGCTGAATATGAAGCATCATATTTTCAACGAACGAAAAAATTGTTAGAACTGAATTGATTGAATTTGTCTTAAGTGAGATTAACAGACAACTTACCGTACTAAACCGGGGAGGTAGAAGATTTGTTGTACAGTCAGAATACTCATTCGAGTAGGTTTCACTCAAGGGGTTATTTTGACAACAGTATATAGGAATGGTTGGATTATTTGAAGCCTGGGCGTTTGGGTTACGGGTGGCTGCTATTATCGGTGATACACCCCTACTAAAGTCTGTACCATCTGAGTGAGTGACTCCACAACACTCCAACTAAAATACAAAAACAGACGATTCTCCTAGATAGACTACGATTCATCATCATTTTCATGTATTTTTTCAGAATCAAATAAAGTACGTAAGGAAATAATAAAGAGTTTCAATATACCTTCAAAATGATGCACGTTCGCGCCATTTTTTTGGAACTTACTTTTTCAAATATTGATACATGTACTTTATCAAGATAATATTTAAATAGGATCATTGAGGTCAATACTGTACCTGGTCAATTACAATTTTCAATCATATCAAAATAGAAAATGAAGGTCAAATAAGATAACAAAATTCAGAATCGAAAATAATTTTGCACTATCTCTTTCTTAAATGGTTATTTATAGTCAAAGCTCTGAAAGTCACTGATTGCGAGTTTCATTTCTTTATTTATAAATAATATTCAATCTATTTCATAAGATTTGAAGACTGAATTATTAGTAGAACAAATCCATTTTCCCGTGTTCGGGAGCAAGGGCGGATTATGGGGGTTGGGGAGAGGGGAGATCGAAAAAAAACACTACAAGAAGTCGTAATAGAAATTTCACCATTTTGAAACAATATTCAGATTATTTTCTGATGCATTATATCACTACCTTCATTTACGATATATCGATTCGATATCATACAGTATGATCCTCCATGTACAAACTTTGTAATGTACGTCATAGAGGGGTTTTTCTGCTCATACAAAATTTGTCATCATTTTAAGATAGTGTATCATATTTTTTTTCAGAATTACACTAGAAATTCACTATCATTAACATGAAAAATGATTTGCAACATGTCAAACAAGCCATATTTACGATATATGCGGGGTATCAGAACCTACGTTTCTTTATTTATATAAGGGATTTTTTTTTTTTTTTTTTTTTTTTTCATTTTCATCATTTTTTATAAAAGACGTCATTTTAAGTTCATCGGAAATTGGAATTTTCATAACAATTTGGATGTAGGAATCATGGCAAGAATGGGGAATAAAGTTGGACATTCATGAACTACGTCAGCATGACTTACTATAGTACAGTCTGATTTTTCTTCGCATCTCTGCATATCTCTTGAACAGTCAGTTTGAAATTGTCCAAAAAGCTGATGTCTTGTATGTTTTTCAGATTTTTTAAGTCGGACCCGATTTCAAGCTTTACATACTAAAGCTTAAGTTCTCTTCTCCAAACTGACTACTAGCTCTAGAAGGAGCTGACAACTTTAGTTTGCCTGCGGACGTTTTGGCATGTCCCGACTGTCACGTGGTATTTTCGATAAACACATGCACAGTTTGCAACACCCTAAAGTATCATTTTCCATATAATCTCTAACAAATACTTTTAAGTTCATTATGAAACAAGCCTTAAACGCGGAATGTGCTAATATCGAGAAATAGACGCTGTCTTTGCGGTAAAGGTGAATAATGAGGCCAAGGGTCTCGATGTCACACGATCGAAGTTAACATGACTGATCAAGTAAGACTTTGTATATAAGAAATAATTTAACCCAAGAGCAGGTTCAATGCATAGCACAAACGTTCCAAGAGTCTTTGAATTGGAATTGTTGACATTTGTCTAGATATGTTGAATTTTTTAATCTTATTCACTCCATTTATCCATTTCTGCATTTTTGACATATCACACACAACTTGCTATAGGCTTCGCGGAAACTCGCCTAAAATCTAACGTCTAGTCTTGACAAAGATAGAACTCTGTGAAAGTGATGAATGCAGACACTTGTGTTTAAAAATATATATATCTTCATTTACATACCGTTGCAAATAAATGATTCCAAGCTGAACTGAATGATTCCTCGTGTACGGTGTGGCCAAGAGCATAGAACTGGTAAAGATCCAAATTTCTCTGTAGTTTCCCAGCTAATCCCCATGCAACCTGAAGTTCATGATTGATATTGAACATGAGTTTTAAACAGTTAAACAATGTTACCTCTGTTACTGACTGTGAAGACAGGACCGTGACGGGCCCTGTTCAAACCTCTATAGAGAAGACAGGAACCCGACAACCTGTCCTCTCTGAATCTCAGTCGGACTCCACGGTTGATCACATGCATGAGCTCACAACAGCCTGCAGAGCACAAACTGTATTTCGAAGTCTTCTGTTTTTATATCCATTTACATATTCATATGTGTGTTTCTTGGGTCCAGCGTCATGCTGTCTGTTTGTATGGTCATTCGGCACCGATTGCTCAATGGTCTTGTTGGTTTATGTGTAGTCATTTGCGTTTGATTTTCTTTGTGATTTCGTGTTCCCTGTATCTTTTGTGTCTCTTGCTCTATGTTATGCATTGAATGTTCTGAGGTTTTGCTGAAGGTGCCGCAACCGGGTGTTGTTTAAGATCCCCTCCTTTCTCTTATTTTCTGTATAAACAAGTATCTGCTTTATTTACAGATGTGCTTGTTAAAGTGTTTCGGTTCATCTATAGCTGCAATGTTCTTCGGCATAAAATAGGGAAAGTAGTACTACTTACTTCCGCCTGTGTATGTATCCAAAGTCCAATTATACCGAAGTCCATGCAAATAGCAATCAAGACAAAAACCATTACCTGTTCAAAACAAAGAAAATATTTTCTTAGAAGCTACTAAGAATAGCTTAGTGTCATTCCTGGGTAATTAACAAAAGAATGGTGATGTTTTCTGGCAAATTTTGCGTTAAAGCGAGTTTTCGCACTTGAAACATATTAGCAGTAGGCTTAGTATGTTAATCAATTGATATTTCATGAAAAAGAGCACGAGAAAATGGAAAGATTCTATTATTATACATCAATTAAATGTATTGGTAAAAAGTGAGCGGAAAACGGCATCTCCTTGCAGCGACGTCTTTATATATCCTCGTGCCATCCTTGTTTAAAGTTGTTACATTTGTTGTGGATATGTTTTGGTCAGTTTCGGCATGTATGATTGTTAGTTTGGATGAAATCTGTTGTTTTAATATGCTGCTTTTTTCTGGAAATATATTCTACATTTTTTAAATCAGTTTTGTATTTGATTTACGTCTGTTTATCCAATTTATATCTTTTGTTGTTGAAAAGTTGTGTTTCATTTTTTTTCAAAATTTTTCAGCCTTTTAAATTTGACTTAGATATTTGAATCTGATTTCGGATTTTATGCTTGACTTCACGCACAGATAACGTTTTTGTGCTGGTTGTCTGTATTACAAATATTGACAAAAATAGCAATCCAAGGAATGCTTGTGTCGCCTGCGAAGCGGATTTTTTTATTGAAAATAGGTCAAATATCAAGGGCAAGGTCACTAGGTCAAAAATTATGGAATGTTTAGAAAGGTCTTTTCATAAGGAATACAAATGTGAAATATCAAAGCCCTATCACTTACCACTCAAAAGATATAGCCAATCTTAGATTTGTTGAAAAGTAGGTCAAATATATAGGGCAAGTGCACGAGGTAAAAAATGATGGTATGTGAAGAAAGGTCTTGTCATATGGAATGCACATGTGAAATATCAAAGCCTATCACACAGCAATCAAAAGAAATAGCCAATCTAAGATTTTTTGAAAAGTAGGTCAAATATCTAGGTCAAGGTCATGAGGTCAAAAGTTATGATATGTGTAGAAAGGCCTTGTCACAAGAAGAAATACACATATGAAATATCATAGCCCTATCACTTACCAATCAAAAGATATAGCAAATCTTATTTTTTTTGAAAAGTAGGTCAAGGTCACGAGGTCAAAATTATGGCATGTGTAGAAAGGTATTGCCAAAAGGAATACACAAGAGAAATATCAAAGCCCTAATACTTGCCAATCAAAAGATATAGCCAATCTTGGATTTTTTTAAAAGTAGGTCAAATATCTAGGTCAAGGTCACGAGGTCAAAAATTATGGTTTGCGCGAAATATCAAAGCCCTATCACTTACCAATCAAATGTTATGGGGTGTGACACCCAAGTGTGACAGACAGACGGACAGACAGACAGACAGACAGAAGACGGACGGACGGACAGACGGACAACGGACAAAGTGATCCCTAAGTGTCGCTGTACTTCGCAGGCAACACAAAAACCACATTCCAATATAGAGAACTAAATGGAAATTTTGAAAATCATTGACCGAAGGGCATCTAAAATCATGAACTGTGGAATTGTTTTTGTTTAATTCAGTTCATGGGCACTTCGTCTCACTCCTTTATTGGGAGTTTGCTTCTGTTCAAAATGTGGAATTTGTTGTTTAAAATATCCCAAATCGCAATTGTGCGAGTTTTTTTTTTTCAGGATTTTTAAAATTTTTTGAGTGTTGTAGTAATAAATATGTTATTCTAAATTCTCCCCTCTCTAGTAAAAAAAAAGTCTAAATGTTCCCAAAATGCAATAATTCTATAACCAAACATTTCCTTGCTGGGCAAGTGACATTAATATGAAGTACTGCAAACAATTTTAGAATCCGTCACTGGTCGGAAAAAGTAGTTTGAATCGCAACGCGCTCCTTTAAAAAATTACTGTAACAGTTACAAACTTGAAAAAATTGGGGGAAAATATGTCATAGGAAATGTAAAAAGTATAAAGGGAGTAAAATACTAATTACATTATGCGCAAAATTGTTATCGTCAGCTTGTACGATGGATATTGTTTTGTAATAAAGATTGAGAGCAAAACGTATTTTAATGCATCTATTTGTTATGAGTATTACCTTTAATTAACAAATTATATTTTCATTTCAAGACATTTCCTATAATTCGGATGATAAAAATAGAGCAGTATAAGCCCTGATAAACTTACAATCCTCTGTAATGATCTTGACGATGATTTTATGGCATAGTAGGCAAAAATCATTTCTAAGCAACAAAACAGAGCAAATCCCATCATTAAAGCAGACAGCATGTGCAGCATGTAGATAAACGAATGTAGCCCAAGCTTGACATTGTCCCATAGATAGAATATTACTGGGTGACTGAAGATAACATCATTATAGAGTAAAACTCCCTCTATGAAGATGCCGAGTTCCATAATCTGAAACAGAGACAGAGTTGCCTTACATAGTGAGAATCAGTTGTAGTGTCTATAACATAAGAGATTCAATGGCATCAAATTGACAAACAAAACACATACAAAATACAAAGAAGAGTATCATACATATACCCTTATAATAACAAAGATTATTATCACAAAGAATGGTTAGGGACTTTTGTTTTATGGTTGTTCTAACATGTCCATTGGAGAACAAATAATCTACATCAACTGTGCTGCAGGAGATACTATTTTAACAAAATATTCAAAAGACCGCAGTATGTGTACAATACTGAATCCCTATTACAAGCGCTTCGTGTCAAAAAATCAGAGAATTCTTATTCATTTAAGAATTCTCAATTTTGCATTGATTTCTTTAGAATAGCAACCAAAGTAATTGGAATATAATTCTAGTTACCTTATGGCCGTTTAACATGGGGAATCTACTAGTAATGTAAATATTTTCCTATGAAAACTTAAAGTGGAATGACATGTAACGAATGATAAGGTTAAATGGTCAATAAATATTTCGCCTACGAAAGTGTTGGGAAAATAATGATGTAAAAGGCAATGTTAATTGGACATAAATCAGATGTTCATAGTATCGACTAGGATACAATTCAAACCAAGTTTTCTACCCACCTGTCCCAATTCTCTTAATAAGTACACACAATTCTTAATATAAGGATCCTTTATCTTGCTCTTTAACTCTCGCTACATAAAGATCTGATTAACGTTACATTTCCAATAAATTGAACATGTAAGGACAATACTAGATACTTACAAGGATAACTATGCTTATTATGATTGTCAACGTTTTCACTCTGTTCCTGTTAAAAGAAAAGAATACTGATATAACCATGGAAAAATAAATGTGAATTAATCACAGTTCTATCATTATATGATTAAATCTTACACATAAAAGATCTTCTCGTAGTTATTTGAAATGCATGAGATATAGATATCATTTACTTACTGTTTGATAAAATCTATTAATTTTTGCAAAAGACGATTCCTTTCTCCAATATCAGCATCTGGTGCGTTTTCTGCATCCGCTTTCATTTTTCTATAACTTTTAATTGATCCAATAACGAACAGGACCTAAAGTAGTTTTTTTTTTATGAAATATAAACCCATTCAATTTAAGATAGAATCGGTTATTTGAATTAAAGTTTATGAAAATTCATATTTCCAAACAGAAAGCAAATTTCATGACAACAAATAAAATAAAAAACAGTGACCGAGATATTCATGTTTCCGATAAAGCGTCATTATCAAGATACAAAACAATACAATTCTTCATTAAAACATGCTATCGAACTTCTTACTACTGCTGTCAGCTGTTAATAATAAACAAAATGAATATACCATCTACGTAAGAAAAGTTAGATATCACAAGAAGATCAACACTCGGGGATATTGAAACTTTTCATTTGTTTGTATCATAAGCAAGAAATGTCAAAGTACGAAACATTCAAATCTGATATTTTTCTGTTATATGAAAGTTATAAGACCGAACAAACGTACCTCAGAAATCACCATAATGGAGAATAATATGTAGAATCCAATACTGTATTTATCAATAACATCCATGAATTTAGGATGACAAATCTGAAACGAAATGTTCATCAGATGCATAAATGCCATTTACCAAGTATTTCTCACAACTTCATACTTCATACTATAACTTGATTCATGTGATATTTTAATATGTTAAAACAGTACTTATTAGCACGTTACCGCTTTTCTTAGTGTCACCTACAATGCATTAAGTACTAACACGTGACTCTGCAGATTATTAATAAGACTAAAGGAAAGGGGATGACCTCCAGCATGATCACCCTGCACTCACCCAGCGAAACAAACCCACAAGAAAGTTATACGTAAATGACATCAGAAACAAGAGCCCCAGGAGGGCACAACGCTCACCTGATACCCATGCATGCTCTAATTGACATACTGACATTGAATAAGACGTAAAATTGATAGTGCCAGTATCACGATTTGAGCCCACATTCTTTCTAAAAAGATTTTTGCCGGATGCAGACAAGATCTTTTTTTACAGCCTTTAAAATGAGTTCAAGAAGATCCTGACGATAATCTCAACAACACTCACAATAGAGTACAAAATTAATCATCGACGGACCCCTAGCAAGCCAGAGGAGGGACCAGGTGCCCGGGAGGAGTAAGCATCCCCTGTTGGGGTACAAACAAGAAGAAATAGTCACATTTCAAAACATTATCTTTTTTTACTGATTTGAAAAGACGGATAATGTGATCCAAAGTCAAAGCCCAGCTAGTGTATAGTTCAATTATTCAACATCAAAAAAATCATTTTGTAAAATTCCACATTAATGTGCAGCAGGTGATGAAGAAACAGACAAAAAGAATAAAACAATGAAATAAACTTAATACTCTGGTGTATGCTGCTACATGTACATACGAAATCGTTATTTACTGTTAACTATGTTTCGCCTCGTCATAGGACTGTTACACGGACTAATTATTAGCTGACAGAGTTCATGAAAAGTATCAGCTGCATCGGATTTGCTGATAAAAAATTATTTGGTCCGATAAAAACTCGTGTTGTATCTATTATTTGGATGGATAAAACTTCCCAAATGTCTGACCACAGGAACCTGTCGTTTTATAAGAGAAAAAGTTTTATTATTCACAACCTTAAGCCTCTGTGTTCATCTGTAGAAATGTTATACATACAAGATGTCGAACACATTGGCTTAAGGTTGTGAATAATAATTTATTTTCTCTTTTAAAACAACAGCTTCCTGTGGTCCAACATTTCATTGAAATATTTCAAGAACTCTGTGATGAATTTTTTTTTTCAAGAATTTCAGATATATCAAATGTCCTATACATTCTCAAAATCCTCAGGAAGAGAATTTACTCATTGGATGTTTCTTCAAGAAATCAGTCCGTATACTTCATCTAAGAGAGTCTAAGACAAAGGAAATTCGAGCTAAGTTTATAAAGAGTGTTCCCAGTACATGAATGATAACAAGTATGAAAGTATTCCCAGTATATGCACATTAAATAAAAATCTATTCAAATACCAGTACTATTTCGTTTGCACGATAGATTCTATTAATCTCCTGAAATGTATCACGTGTACAGTACTAACACGGTGGGTAATCTCGCAGAACAATTTATTTTTCTATATTTTTTCGCAAAATAGATAATTTGTTACAAAAAGGGAAATGTGATGCAGTGTAATAACGCCCTAACTATGAGTTGCATCCAAAATAAGGTGGATATTAGCTTTTTATAACGCACAAAAACGATCAGCGTTCTACTTTCACTTTCATCTACACCAATCATGCCGATAGTTTTTCGGCTTTATAAAAGGATATTACCTCTCTTACTTTCGATAAAACTCGTATCTAAGGCATCCTTACACTGCAACACATTCCCCTTTTTGTGAAAAATGATTTGTAATACACGAAATTTTACATAAACCTAGTGTTGTGCGTTGCGAGATTACCCACCGTGACTATTAAATGGGCGTGCAGGAACCAATCAAATCTGTAACACAAGATATATGGCGACTTTGTTTACCATAGATACAAAAATAAAGCAGAGAAAATAATTATTAAATAGGGAAATTGTTATGAAATATGCATGTATGGAAAAAGTCAACATCTCAAAAATAAATTCAAAGTATATATATTTGATTGCATGTGTGGCTGAGTTATTTCGACGTATGAAAATAAGTACGCAAAGCCAAACTAGATTGTCTCTTTAAAAAATCATTAAAAATCTAAAAGTTGATATTTTTGCATAATTCTTTAAATATAAAATAAATATAAAAAGGAAATGAGAAAAAAAACCCTCAAAAAGTGGGGTCCTGTTGGGGTTTGAACCCACTACTGTTGGGTTCATTGGGCACGGAAAACCTACATTTTACCTATGAATGTTTTTCCGTAAAAATCCAAAGTGCTTATCTTGACAAAATTCTTTCACTTGTAGGGAACCATGAGTACCTCACACCTACTAAGTTTCATGACAATCTGAGAAAAAAGTAAGTTAGATATGATAAATATGCAGTAAATGAGTGTGTAAAATCATACACTTATTGAGTTATTTAGATGGCCGTCCTAAGTCGGCACCGGTTGCCCATTGGTCTCGTTGGTTTATGTGTAGTCCTTTGTGTTTGATGTTTCTGTGTTGTGCGTTGACGTTCCTTGTCCCTTGCGCGTCTCTTTTTGTGCTTGTCTGCTTTGTGTTTTTGCATTGGGTGTTTTGGGGTTTTGCTGTGGGTGCTACAACTTGGTGTTGTTGGAGATCCCCTCCTTTATTTAAAGAAATAGTGCAAAAATTTGCATTTCTGACTAAGTCCGAAGAGACGTCAAAAAAGCGTCAAAAATTTGACTTCGGAGTGGAACCAAAAATAACAACACTTCTTAAGACATCTCTCTAGATCATCCTGATGCTTTCGGTCTGTCGATACGTGCTTCCGTTCTGAAGAAGAAGTTTGTCAAGGGAGGGTACCCCCGTGACCTACTTTTGCCTGTGGTGGCGCCACCTATTGAGGGATCCGGACGAAAAACAACAACACTTGTAGGGGATCATTAGTACTTTATACCTACCAAGTTTCATCAAAATCCCTTTAGCCATTCTTGAGAAGAAGTTGAAAATGTGAAAAGTTAACGACAGACAGACGACACACGACGGACGCCGGACGCCGGACGGATCGCTATGACAATAGCTCACTATAGCTTTTGGCTCAGGTGAGCTAATAAGGGAAAACAATTTGTTGGGGTCCCGCCGGGGTATGGAGCCACTCCCCATTGGTCCATTGGGCATGGAAAACATACATTATACCTATGTACAATCTTAAAAAATATTCCTTAAAAATCCAAAAGTGGATATCTTGACAAAATTCTTTCACTTGAAGGGTACCATGCATGAGTACCTCATACCTACATAATGTCATGACAATCTGAAGAGTGGTTATAGAAAAGAAGCAGAAAATGTATGAAAATCACCCCCCCCCCCCTTCCTTTTTACATAAGAAAAAAATCATAAAAAATCAAAAAAATGAAATATAAGTATAAAATATGTATCAAAGCATTAAGTAAGTTAGATATGATAAATATGCAGTAAATGAATGTGTGTAAGATCATACACTTATTGAGTTATTTAAAGAAATAATGCAAAAATTTGCATTTCTGGCTAAGTCCGAAGAGACGTCAAAAAAGCGTCAAAAATTTGACTTCGGAGTGGAACCAAAAATAACAACACTTCTTAAGACATCTCTCTAGATCATCCTGATGCTTTCGGTCTGTCGATACGTGCTTCCGTTCTGAAGAAGAAGTTTGTCAAGGGAGGGTACCCCCGTGACCTACTTTTGCCTGTGGTGGCGCCACCTATTGAGGGATCCGGACGAAAAACAACAACACTTGTAGGGGATCATTAGTACTTTATACCTACCAAGTTATCATCAAAATCCCTTTAGCCATTCTTGAGAAGAAGTTGAAAATGTGAAAAGTTAACGACAGACAGACGACACACGACGGACGCCGGACGCCGGACGGATCGCTATGACAATAGCTCACTATAGCTTTTGGCTCAGGTGAGCTAATAAGGGAAAACAATTTGTTGGGGTCCCGCCGGGGTATGGAGCCACTCCCCATTGGTCCATTGGGCATGGAAAACATACATTATACCTATGTACAATCTTAAAAAATATTCCTTAAAAATCCAAAAGTGGATATCTTGACAAAATTCTTTCACTTGAAGGGTACCATGCATGAGTACCTCATACCTACATAATGTCATGACAATCTGAAGAGTGGTTATAGAAAAGAAGCAGAAAATGTATGAAAATCAACCCCCCTCCCCTTCCTTTTTACATAAGAAAAAATTCATAAAAAATCAAAAAAAATGAAATATAAGTATAAAATATGTATCAAAGCATTAAGTAAGTTAGATATGATAAATATGCAGTAAATGAATGTGTGTAAGATCATACACTTATTGAGTTATTTAAAGAAATAATGCAAAAATTTGCATTTCTGGCTAAGTCCGAAGAGACGTCAAAAAAGCGTCAAAAATTTGACTTCGGAGTGGAACCAAAAATAACAACACTTCTTAAGACATCTCTCTAGATCATCCTGATGCTTTCGGTCTGTCGATACGTGCTTCCGTTCTGAAGAAGAAGTTTGTCAAGGGAGGGTACCCCCGTGACCTACTTTTGCCTGTGGTGGCGCCACCTATTGAGGGATCCGGACGAAAAACAACAACACTTGTAGGGGATCATTAGTACTTTATACCTACCAAGTTTCATCAAAATCCCTTTAGCCATTCTTGAGAAGAAGTTGAAAATGTGAAAAGTTAACGACAGACAGACGACACACGACGGACGCCGGACGCCGGACGGATCGCTATGACAATAGCTCACTATAGCTTTTGGCTCAGGTGAGCTAATAAGGGAAAACAATTTGTTGGGGTCCCGCCGGGGTATGGAGCCACTCCCCATTGGTCCATTGGGCATGGAAAACATACATTATACCTATGTACAATCTTAAAAAATATTCCTTAAAAATCCAAAAGTGGATATCTTGACAAAATTCTTTCACTTGAAGGGTACCATGCATGAGTACCTCATACCTACATAATGTCATGACAATCTGAAGAGTGGTTATAGAAAAGAAGCAGAAAATGTATGAAAATCAACCCCCCCCCCCCCTTCCTTTTTACATAAGAAAAAATTCATAAAAAATCAAAAAAATGAAATATAAGTATAAAATATGTATCAAAGCATTAAGTAAGTTAGATATGATAAATATGCAGTAAATGAATGTGTGTAAGATCATACACTTATTGAGTTATTTAAAGAAATAATGCAAAAATTTGCATTTCTGGCTAAGTCCGAAGAGACGTCAAAAAAGCGTCAACAATTTGACTTCGGAGTGGAACCAAAAATAACAACACTTCTTAAGACATCTCTCTAGATCATCCTGATGCTTTCGGTCTGTCGATACGTGCTTCCGTTCTGAAGAAGAAGTTTGTCAAGGGAGGGTACCCCCGTGACCTACTTTTGCCTGTGGTGGCGCCACCTATTGAGGGATCCGGACGAAAAACAACAACACTTGTAGGGGATCATTAGTACTTTATACCTACCAAGTATCATCAAAATCCCTTTAGCCATTCTTGAGAAGAAGTTGAAAATGTGAAAAGTTAACGACAGACAGACGACACACGACGGACGCCGGACGCCGGACGGATCGCTATGACAATAGCTCACTATAGCTTTTGGCTCAGGTGAGCTAATAAGGGAAAACAATTTGTTGGGGTCCCGCCGGGGTATGGAGCCACTCCCCATTGGTTCATTGGGCATGGAAAACATACATTATACCTATGTACAATCTTAAAAAATATTCCTTAAAAATCCAAAAGTGGATATCTTGACAAAATTCTTTCACTTGAAGGGTACCATGCATGAGTACCTCATACCTACATAATGTCATGACAATCTGAAGAGTGGTTATAGAAAAGAAGCAGAAAATGTATGAAAATCAACCCCCCCCCCCCTTCCATTTTACATAAGAAAAAATTCATAAAAAATCAAAAAAATGAAATATAAGTATAAAATATGTATCAAAGCATTAAGTAAGTTAGATATGATAAATATGCAGTAAATGAATGTGTGTAAGATCATACACTTATTGAGTTATTTAAAGAAATAATGCAAAAATTTGCATTTCTGGCTAAGTCCGAAGAGACGTCAAAAAAGCGTCAAAAATTTGACTTCGGAGTGGAACCAAAAATAACAACACTTCTTAAGACATCTCTCTAGATCATCCTGATGCTTTCGGTCTGTCGATACGTGCTTCCGTTCTGAAGAAGAAGTTTGTCAAGGGAGGGTACCCCCGTGACCTACTTTTGCCTGTGGTGGCGCCACCTATTGAGGGATCCGGACGAAAAACAACAACACTTGTAGGGGATCATTAGTACTTTATACCTACCAAGTATCATCAAAATCCCTTTAGCCATTCTTGAGAAGAAGTTGAAAATGTGAAAAGTTAACGACAGACAGACGACACACGACGGACGCCGGACGCCGGACGGATCGCTATGACAATAGCTCACTATAGCTTTTGGCTCAGGTGAGCTAATAAGGGAAAACAATTTGTTGGGGTCCCGCCGGGGTATGGAGCCACTCCCCATTGGTTCATTGGGCATGGAAAACATACATTATACCTATGTACAATCTTAAAAAATATTCCTTAAAAATCCAAAAGTGGATATCTTGACAAAATTCTTTCACTTGAAGGGTACCATGCATGAGTACCTCATACCTACATAATGTCATGACAATCTGAAGAGTGGTTATAGAAAAGAAGCAGAAAATGTATGAAAGTCAACCCCCCCCCCCCCTTCCTTTTTACATAAGAAAAAATTCATAAAAAATCAAAAAAATGAAATATAAGTATAAAATATGTATCAAAGCATTAAGTAAGTTAGATATGATAAATATGCAGTAAATGAATGTGTGTAAGATCATACACTTATTGAGTTATTTAAAGAAATAATGCAAAAATTTGCATTTCTGGCTAAGTCCGAAGAGACGTCAAAAAAGCGTCAAAAATTTGACTTCGGAGTGGAACCAAAAATAACAACACTTCTTAAGACATCTCTCTAGATCATCCTGATGCTTTCGGTCTGTCGATACGTGCTTCCGTTCTGAAGAAGAAGTTTGTCAAGGGAGGGTACCCCCGTGACCTACTTTTGCCTGTGGTGGCGCCACCTATTGAGGGATCCGGACGAAAAACAACAACACTTGTAGGGGATCATTAGTACTTTATACCTACCAAGTTTCATCAAAATCCCTTTAGCCATTCTTGAGAAGAAGTTGAAAATGTGAAAAGTTAACGACAGACAGACGACACACGACGGACGCCGGACGCCGGACGGATCGCTATGACAATAGCTCACTATAGCTTTTGGCTCAGGTGAGCTAATAAGGGAAAACAATTTGTTGGGGTCCCGCCGGGGTATGGAGCCACTCCCCATTGGTCCATTGGGCATGGAAAACATACATTATACCTATGTACAATCTTAAAAAATATTCCTTAAAAATCCAAAAGTGGATATCTTGACAAAATTCTTTCACTTGAAGGGTACCATGCATGAGTACCTCATACCTACATAATGTCATGACAATCTGAAGAGTGGTTATAGAAAAGAAGCAGAAAATGTATGAAAATCAGCCCCCCCCCCCCTTCCTTTTTACATAAGAAAAAATTCATAAAAAATCAAAAAAATGAAATATAAGTATAAAATATGTATCAAAGCATTAAGTAAGTTAGATATGATAAATATGCAGTAAATGAATGTGTGTAAGATCATACACTTATTGAGTTATTTAAAGAAATAATGCAAAAATTTGCATTTCTGGCTAAATCCGAAGAGACGTCAAAAAAGCGTCAAAAATTTGACTTCGGAGTGGAACCAAAAATAACAACACTTCTTAAGACATCTCTCTAGATCATCCTGATGCTTTCGGTCTGTCGATACGTGCTTCCGTTCTGAAGAAGAAGTTTGTCAAGGGAGGGTACCCCCGTGACCTACTTTTGCCTGTGGTGGCGCCACCTATTGAGGGATCCGGACGAAAAACAACAACACTTGTAGGGGATCATTAGTACTTTATACCTACCAAGTTTCATCAAAACCCCTTTAGCCATTCTTGAGAAGAAGTTGAAAATGTGAAAAGTTAACGACAGACAGACGACACACGACGGACGCCGGACGCCGGACGGATCGCTATGACAATAGCTCACTATAGCTTTTGGCTCAGGTGAGCTAATAAGGGAAAACAATTTGTTGGGGTCCCGCCGGGGTATGGAGCCACTCCCCATTGGTCCATTGGGCATGGAAAACATACATTATACCTATGTACAATCTTAAAAAATATTCCTTAAAAATCCAAAAATGGATATCTTGACAAAATTCTTTCACTTGAAGGGTACCATGCATGAGTACCTCATACCTACATAATGTCATGACAATCTGAAGAGTGGTTATAGAAAAGAAGCAGAAAATGTATGAAAATCAACCCCCCCCCCCCCCCTTCCTTTTTACATAAGAAAAAATTCATAAAAAATCAAAAAAATGAAATATAAGTATAAAATATGTATCAAAGCATTAAGTAAGTTAGATATGATAAATATGCAGTAAATGAATGTGTGTAAGATCATACACTTATTGAGTTATTTAAAGAAATAATGCAAAAATTTGCATTTCTGGCTAAGTCCGAAGACGTCAAAAAAGCGTCAAAAATTTGACTTCGGAGTGGAACCAAAAATAACAACACTTCTTAAGACATCTCTCTAGATCATCCTGATGCTTTCGGTCTGTCGATACGTGCCTCCGTTCTGAAGAAGAAGTTTGTCAAGGGAGGGAACCCCCCGTGACCTACTTTTGCCTGTGGTGGCGCCACCTGTTGAGGGATCCGGACGAAAAACAACAACACTTGTAGGGGATCATTAGTACTTTATACTTTCTGTGGGTATCTGTTCTGTGTTTTTTGCATGGGTGTTTTGGGATTTTGCTGTGGGTGCTGCAACCTAGTGTTGTTGGAGATCCCCTCCTTTCTTTTATACCTACCAAGTTTCATCAAAACCCCTTTAGCCATTCTTGAGAAGAAATTGAAAATGTGAAAAGTTAACGACAGACAGACGACACACGACAGACGACACACGACGGACGCCGGACGCCGGACGGATCGCTATGACAATAGCTCACAAGAGCCTTTGACTCAGGTGAGCTAAAAAACTATAAAACCACAAAAATAAACGGAAATAATAATTAGAACATCATACAAGACAATCGAAACGGACGTACAGAAACATAAAACGTCAATGACAACACATAAAATGAAGGAGACCAATGTGCGAGAGAGGAATTAGCATATGTCGGCACACCGCTTGTTTTCCAATCTTTTATAATCATTTCTGTATGTCTATTTCATTATGAATATTTTTGAATAAATACAGTTTAAACTAATTAAGGAGACCAATGTGCACCCGGCGCCGACTTTGGGCGGCCGTCTGTTATAAGCAAATGGTGTGGTTATCCGGAATACGTGCGCACAACCCTGCCACTCATCCGGAGACACAGAGGTCTTCATAGACGCTAAATAGTTGTATATACATAAAACTTCTCACTGTAAGGTGACATCCAAACAAGACAGTTACACACAGCGGCCTTTTGTAACACAAATTCTATGTAAAGGGATCTAAAAAAATTCTATTGCATGCGTATAGCAGTCTGTGCTCTACTGCAAGAAGTCTGACCAACTTTCAGATATGACAGAGAATCAAGACGCAGTTTTCTCTGGTGAGATTTAAACAAGGCCCTTCATGGAGTCCCGTCGTCACGGTTTGCCAGTGTGCAACGTTGGAAAAGACACAGGTACAAAATTTAGGTTGGTCCAGTAACAAGCCCAGTATTCTTTTGATGACGCTGTGATCATATCCTCGGTAATCGACTATTTTCTTACATTTGTGGTTGAAGTTTGATCTGCCTTTGATTCTTCTTATTTTGTTCACTAAGTCACTATAAAATGAAGGTAATGAAATTCCCAATGATACATAAGTTGTCTTTCCTATTTCTATGAAGATGTGTTATAATTCATTGTTGTTTGTCCTATTCTCTTTTCTCCTGAGACAATTCTGTTATATATGTTTTCAAGAATTTGTATGCCTTTTGATTGTGAATTTTGGAATCCGACTTCGATTGTTGTGTTTGACCTTCATTCATTAATACTTATTTTCACACAGACTATTTCACAATTGGTAAGTTTTATCATACATGAATACGTACATACGTGTATTAAAACAATAAACTTGAAAGGAAATCTGCACATCTATCTAAGCAAACAAAGGTTAAGATGAGTCTAGATAAGAAGAATGAGAAATTTCATTCGAGTATAAATCTTAATTTCCATTATCTTTCAAATGTTTAACGTCTTCAAATTCATTAGCATCACTTTAGAGCAGATAAATTTACAGCATGGACCAGACATGCACGTTTCGGGTAATAAACCCTCGTCAGTGATCCTCAATCTGAACAATGTAATATGACCAAAATCTGTGAAAATTATGTCCAAAATATACCGAAAGACATAGCAAAATGGCTGGGATATGATGCTACAGGACCCAGGTTTTAGAAATTTGAGAAAATTTTGTAAACAGAAATTTCCAAATGCGTTTGAAGAAACGACCGACCGAAATTGATCAAACTTGACTACATGTGCCCTAGGGGATTCTTGGTCCACCAGCAGTGACACTCACCAAATGGTACAAATGTTTAACGTCTTCAAATTCATTAGCATCATTTTAGAGCAGATAAATTTACAGCATGGACCGGACATGCACGTTTCGGGAAATAAACCCTCGTCAGTGATCCTCAATCTAAACAATGTAATGTGATTGAATGTGATCTAAACAATGTAATATTATCCTCAATCTAAGCAATGTGATATGAAACAAACAAGAAATACAACGAACAATGTATAAAACGTATAGATTTAAGTACACTCTTTTCATACATATTTATTAACAACGAACTAGAGTATATTATATTTTAATCGATACCCTCATACTTCTTCTATATGTTGTCGATCTTACCTCGCGTCTAGTAGGGCATATATTCCATACATTCTGATCAAGAAATGCCAGGCCATTACTGTACTCAGCACAGCAACTCCATGGTACTGATCCGTAGGAGGGAGTAGTGCCATACCACCCTTGCTTGGCTAGATCATACAAAAAGTACGTATCCGTGTTTGCCACAACACTCAAACTAGAAATTGTGAAATAGCTGAGGTAATAGCTGATTTTCTGAGAAAAGGTAATCAGTAAACTGAAGCTGAGAAATATAACTTACAGTATCTCAAACTAATTATGCATCATGCAACAACTTAAAAACAGAGTGTTACTATCTTGCAAGTGAAAGTTCACATCTTGCTTGCTTTTTCTAGATTTCGAAATCATTTTATTCAGTTCCTTTCGAATAGAAAGTACAGGTATTAAAAGGACGTTATTATTGCGTGTAACATGTATTTGTAAAACATAAATTAGGAAGCGTGAGTAATTATCTAATTTGATTCATAGCATGAAGAAATGATATCGCGGCTTCTCTGCCTATATAATGTAACATACTCACAGCCACATGGAATCTATTCCAAATTCTGTGTCCTGACTGGTAAAACTGTCGGAAAATATTTTCCATTTGATATCTGCTATTCCAGCTTATCTAAGAGATACATAAATGAATTATTTCCGCTTTTTGAAAATGTCTAGCACATATTCAAACTTTCATACTCTCAGCACAGGAAACATTATTATTAAATTACCCAAATTAAAATACTTTGACACAAATCGCTTTAAAATCATGCATAAATCGTGTTTAAATTGTGGGTTCACAATTTATGCTTACGATTTGAGAACGATTTTCATTTGAAATCGTTTATAAACCGAGATTACCTTATATGGCAGAAACGATTTCTGTACAATTTGTATTAAAATACAATTTTTTATAAGAACGATTTTTTTGAAAAGTAGTACATTGATCATAATTACATACTTTACATAATCATGTAAATTGTAACATTTATGTACCTACTTATCTAAGCTCTTATCTGTATAAATCATAGTTTACAAATCTGCCACTTACCAGGGGCAGTATATACATGTACATCATGTTGTTGTCTCTTGTATATACCTTTTTGTGCTGTTTATGTATATATTTATTCAAGTGACGTTCATTGAATTTGATCAAAGGTGAATGTATGTCACTTGAAAATAGGAAAAAATAGTGAACATGCTTGTTTTTATCCTTTTACGGTGCTATATTCATAGCAGGAATTATGTATATAATTTTCTTATTTATAATATATTTTTTTAACTATAGAGTCAATTATTTACTTATCAGTATTCATCTAGAATTTATTATTTAACTAGCTGGCGCGCGTTGATGGCTTTGTCATGTTTCATATTACATACATTTAGTTTATTCATTCATCCCATTTATACATACATTTACTTTATTCATTCATCCCATTTATACATACATTTACTTTATTCATTCATCCAATTTATACAAACATTTACTTTATTCATTCATCCCATTTATACATACATTTACTTTATTCATTCATCCCATTTATACATACATTAACTTTATTCATTCATCCCATTTATACATTCGGTTTATGTGTAGTCTTTTGTGTTTGATGTTTACATGTCGTGCGTCTCTTTTCGCCTCGTCCTGTCCTCGTCTTTTGTGTTTTTGCATCCGGTGTTTTGCTGTTAATGCTGCAACGGGGTCTTGTTGGAGATCTCCTCCCTTCTTATACATTTACTTTATTCATTCATCCTATTTATATATTCATTTAGTTTATCCATTCATCCCATTTATACATGCATTTAATTTTATTCATTCATCCCATTTATGCATGCATTTTGTTTATTCATTCATCCACTCAACTATTATATTCTTTCACTCTGCTTTATTTATTCCATCATTCATTTCTTTTATTTGTTCATCTATTCAGTAAACTATTGATCAATCCTTATTTCATATAATTAATTTTCATCCTGTTATTATACTATCAATTCAATGTCACTATGAATATGCTGCATGCCTTTATATCAATTTACTATTTTGTACGGAGAGGATGATTATTAAGTTGTTATAACTTGTATCCAATCCAATTGCTTAATTTGTTGCAATAAAATATGTTTAAACCTAACATTATTCTGACCCACAGCAAGTCAATGGATTCCTATTCATGTCATGATTTGTAATACCTCTGTCATTGATTCTGTAAAAAAGAATCGAGTTTTTCCTACTGATGTTTTCTAAATTTGATTCCTGCATTCACATCAGTTTTTACAAATATTTACAAATATATCTAAAGTCAGTGCAAAAATACTATTGACCTAGGTGAAGGACATAATCGTTGTCTAACAGTACAGATAAACATCAAAGAGGTACCTAACTGTTATTTAGTCTCAAAGTCGAGAAGGCAAGGCCAAATCATGAGAATTCCCATCGGAACGTTTGCGAACCTGACAACTACTTTTTATTATTTCATCATAATGAATAGAACATGTGACATCCGTACTCTTACATCTGAGGAGAAATTAATACTTACATCAGAATGGAATGGAATCCACATGAATAATAAAACGGCTTTACAAATCATATCTATGATCAAAAGAGTGGTAATCTGAAAAAAAATGAACACATCAGAATAGAATGGAATCCACATGAATGATAAAACAGCTTTACAAAATCATCTTATCAAAATACAACACTGAATTGAATCATCTACCAGAAAGGAGGGGATCTCCAACAACACTAGGTTGCAGCACCCACAGCAAAATCCCAAAACACCCATGCAAAAAACACAGAACAGATACCCACAGAAAGAGACGCAAAAGGGACAAGGAACACCAACTCACAACATAGAAACATCCAACGAGACCAATGGGCAACCGGTGCCGACTTAGGACGGCCATCTGCCACGTAAATAGCAGACGGTGTGGTTATCCTGGATTACGTGCGCACAACCCTCCCACTATGCCAGTAATCGAAATGCAATATTGAATTTGAAGACGTTTAACAATTGAAAATATCAGAATGTAATGGAATCTACATTTATGTTAAACGTCTTCAACTTCAATAGCATTATTTAAGAACAGATAAATTTGCAGCATGGACCAGACATGCAAGTTTTGGGTACTAAACCTCGTCAGTGATCCTTAATCTAAACAATGTAATATGACCAAAGACTGTAAAAGTTATCATGTCCAAAAATGTACAGAAAGACGTAGAAGGTTGGGTGGTTTTAGAAATAATTTTTGATAATATAAATTTTCGAATGCGTTTTTTTTTTTTCGTGTATGAAGATCGACGGCATGTGCGGCTAGCCGAAAAGGGGATGCTTACTCCTCCCGGGTACATGGTCCCCTAGGGGTGCGTCGATGCTCAATGTCGTGCTCTATTGTTAGTGCTGTTGAGATTATCGTCAGAATCTTGACGATAATCTCATTACGAAAATCATTTGAACGAGTTAAAGAAGATCCTGACGATAATCTCGACAGCACTCACAATAGAGCACCAAATTGAAAAACGATCAACCGAAGTTGATCGAACTTATTGAATTCGAAGACATGTAACAATTGGCTACATATGCCCTTGGGGACTCCTGGTCCACCAGCAAGACTAGACCCTCTTTTCACATTATATCTATGATCAAAAGTGCGGCAATATATAATAAACAAAGAAAGCATCAATTGTGCTATATGTGATAAACAATGAACACACCAGAATGGAACCAAATTTGCGGTTATCTGAAATAATACATCGACTCGAAAGGAGTCTACAACTTCAATTTTTAAAGAAATTTACATGAAGTATAATCATTTGTACCGATCGTTTGAGTGTAAACACTATGACTGTCCGCTCTGGTCACTTCGTAAACAGGATAAATGTTTTAAACGTTTTATAATGTATAAATGTTAATAAAATTAATACAATTCAAAAAATCTCGAATCTTCCAATTTAGTATATATGCACAACCAATGTAATTCCCTGAGATGTTACTATTGAAAGAAACGTGCTGCAATTCGTGTATTAACACTCGTGACGTCACAATGCATAAGATCTAAAGAAACATGCCGCGACGGCTGTTCTAACCTGCAAACTGAGCCCGCGGTGACCTGAATTTTAACGTCAACCTTTTACCTAGAAAACGCGATTTCAGAAAACAAGAATGAAATAAACAACTATGGTGCATATATATAGAATAAATGTCATAATTTGTGTTTTGTTACGGGTATACAACACACAGCAAATGCATTTATCGCATGAAATGCGCTAACGCGCATTACATGTACGATAAATGCACTTGCTGTGTGTTGTATACCCGTAACAAAACACAAATTAAGACACTTATTCTCTATTTAAACATATTTTATTTCAATAGATGAAATGGGATTGGGCACAAGTTACAGAAACATTATGAAAGCCCTTTCCCTTCAATTTATGAACAAAGATGATGGCAATTTAACACATACAAGAAAAAATTATATATATTATGGTGAATTAAGGTTCTGAGAGAGAGAGAGAGAGAGAGAGAGAGAGAGAGAGAGAGAGAGAGAGAGAGAGAGAGAGAGAGAGAGAGAGAGAGAGATTATACGTTGAATCTTTTTGAGTCTTTTATAAAATTCATAGCAGCGGTAACAATTTCTACATTTTCAATTTCTGAAAGTTCCGAATCTCCAAAAAGAAGTTTTTGAATGGTAAGTGGTCGGAAATTTGATAAATTTTGATAAAGTTTAGCTCTTTGGGATCTAAATTTGTTACATTCAAGAAAAAAGTGAAAAGCATCCTCAATGAAGTATCCACATTGGCAGTAAGGTGAAGGAGTGAGATTAACCCGATGAAGGTCACTATTAAGACAGCTACTGAAACAACGGATTCTTGTGTGAAGGATATTATATTATTCCCCTGTAAGTAGATAACTTGGTAAACTATTCGATTCTCTTTTAGATTTTAGAATTGATATAAATTCATTCAGTGATTGTGTTTGTCTAATATTTTGGTCAAGTTCATTCCAAGAGTTAATTGTTGATGGGAAATCTTCCAATTCGGTGTACATATTACGTATTCAAATTCGTAGCATCATTTAAGAACATATAAATTTGCAGCATAGACCAGGCATGCAAGATTTGAGTATTAGATGTGTACGATAGTCAGTGCAATCAATAAAACGTTTTTGACAAAAGAAGTTAGAAGAGGGGAGGGGATCTGCAACCAGACCTTGTTGCAGCACCATTTTCAAAACACCCGATACGAAAACACGTACAAATACGAGCATACGAAGCGACAAAAAAAAAACATACGACATATAAACATCAAACATGTAAAGTTGAGGAATACTTTAAAATGGAAACCATTTTCGCCCGATGGTGAGTTCCCCATACGCCTACTCGGTTAAAATAATATTATGTTTATTAGATGTGAATGAGGCCATCAGAATGATATGCTTTGCACCAATTAGTTACCTGTCTTTCCATTTCATATTAATTCTAAATGTATATATATACCAGAAATTTACATCGTACAGGCCAAAAGTCAAAATTGAGGGGAATTTGACGCCCCCACCTCCCTTCCACCGGAAGATAAAGCTAGGTTACCTTCGGCACAGGATAAATATATCCATAAATGAATTTTGAAAAAAATTTGAAAGTTTTTTCTTGTATTTGGATTGAGGCTTACTTGATCTTTATTGATATTGAATTTGAATTTCCTGTTTCTGTTTTATAAAAATAATAAAAAAAAAATGGTTGCCATGGTAACATATGTTCCAAATAACTCACGGTTTTTGAAAGAGCTCTTTGTGTTGGATATATTCCAACAATTCTATTCGATCATCATGATGCAAATTTTTTAAAATAACTCTGAAGTTGCAAAATTAGTCATATTATAGACCATATTTACCGTTGCCAAGGTAACTTTCGTACATAGCAACAAGTGGTTTTATCTTGGATTTGCTCATTTTATAAAATATATTCCATTTCCTTATCATATACCTATCAAGAGAGAAGGAAAATTGGAAAATACAAAGAGCATTTTGAAATGAATATATTAAAATTAGGAAATTATGTTGTCATGGTAACCAGCCTTTTTACAATATCAGACACTACTGGTGAGCTTCTTTAAAAGTTTACATCCAAATCTTAATGATGCATAGAAAATCTTCAATTGATGTTGTATATAGACCAAATTAAACAGCTTCAAAGCAGCTCAATTTTGCCAATTTCCCAACTTAACACTTAAAGACCGTTGCTATGGTAACCTGATGACCTAGAAATAAAAGTTTGGTCAAATTTACCTTTTTCATTGGTCCCTACTTATGTGTAAAATTTCATGAAAATCGGAGACCATGCGTGCCGAAATTGTTTAAATGGTTACAGAGAATTGCTATTAATGTATGCTGATTATGACCAAAAAGTAGAATTCTCAATAACTAAGCTTAAAGAAAAAAAATAATTCTTGTCTGCTTGCGGAAAATATTTCTTTCTCTTTTTTCTTCTTTTAACTTTAAAATCAGAATATTTCCTAAAATAAGTTTTTCCAATGTTCCTGATCATTACTGGACTCAATATAACTTTGCCATTTTTTCTTCAACAATTAAGATTCAGATAAGATAAAGAAAATTACATGTTCTAATATTATCTCTCAAACAAGCTCCATAGGGATGCTGGGACGAGCCAGGTCATCTACGCATGATTCTTCAGCCTCCTACTTGACTCAATTATCCATCTAGGCCTCACCTTCTAGATTTATTCCATGGTTTAGGGGTGTAGACTATGATTTTGATAACAATTATGCGTAAAAACTTGAAAAATCACAATATTTCGCAATTTCCGTGGGGAAGGGTTCCCGAACATTCTGACCAACTCTTAATCCGCGTTTGGTCTGGAGTCTTGTAAAATCTAATGAAAATTCAGCTCTTTGTATTTAACGAATTAAAGAGAGCTGCAATCATTTTGTTTTTCACAGGGAGAGGCTGATTTTCGAGGTCAGATGTAAAAGGTCATTGGCAAAGTCACTGGGGGACTTAACTTTAAAATCTTGTGACAATCAATATACAAGTCGAATCATGCAGTTGCGAGGGGATGTTGATCATTCGTTATTGTCTTGATCATTCTAGAACCGCGCATACATGATAGAGATTGTCTGGAGTTATTGCCTCGAATTTGAACAAACATTTATGATAGTACTTTCTTCCCATGAAAGATTAGTAGTCTAGACAAATAAATTTTCACACCCAATAAACAAATGGTGATTTTAAGCGAGTAGGCGTATGCGAAAAAAAACAGCCCGATGACCAGAGGGTCGAATTCAAAACTGGGCATATCTGGCTCTTTACATAATGGGTTCTCTTTTCAAAAACGTTTTCGAGTAATATACTTGTCTTCATCTTCATTTAAATCGTTATTTGTATTCTAACTTCTCACCAGTTTAGTTTTCTTGAGTCCTCTAAACCTTTGGAAAACATCCGATAAACCAAATATAGCAAGTGTCATTGTTACGACACTACAAGTGATAATCATGCTGTAGAACATCTGGATCAAGTCCTTCAGTCTCACGTCCAAGGCATAGACTTGTAGATACATGGCATTGACATACTGACCAGTCATCTTGTCGTCATACATTAGGACAACACCAAATATCATGGAAGATAAACCAGCAGCCTACAATTATATACAGTAATATAAATAAAGATCAAATCGTGTATGCAATGAAGTGAGTGCCATTGACAGAGCATCATCAATTTGGTATGGTGACTGAAATGTACCATGTCGCGTTGTCGCGTCGCGCTTTGTCGCGTCGCGCTTTGTCGCGTTGTCGCATTGTCGCGTTGTCACGTTGTCGCGTTGTCGCATGGTTGCGTTGTCGCATTGTCGCGTTGTCGTGTTGTCGCGTTGTCGCATTGTCGCGTTGTCACATTGTCGCGTTGTCACTTTGTCGCATTGTCGCGTTGTCGCCTTTTAAAATGATAGCAGGAATGTATTTTCAACTGTATTTGTTTAGATAGATTCATTCATAAATTAAATGTTTGAAACAAAAATGGTATATTTTTACTTTATTTTGGGGCAAAATGCCTGTTTTCTTGCTTAAAAATAACAGGTTTCTGGACAAATTCTATAAATTCATTATCTTAACTAGAATTAGAGATTCATAGCTACTTTTATATGGAAAATAAATCATCTTATCAAATCAAAGTAAAAAGTAAAGCAGTATTTTGGGGTAAAATATGTTGTTGTTTTTTTCATGCAAAAACCTCATATTTTGAGAAAATAAATACTATTTCTTTTAATCTGCCTGAATTGACACATCTTAGGATGCTTCTTATTATGTAGGTACATGTATAGGAATTTAATGTAAGAACTGGAATTCAATTTCTATGGTATTTTGGGACAAAAACAACCCTAACTTTTGTGCAAAAATAACTTATTTCTTTGAATGATTTTTAAAATTTATATACTGTAGTAAATCAAAGCAGGAGAGGTTTCCTATAAGGTAATGGCATTCAAGTAATCATGTGAAATTAGCTAAAAAAGATTGGTTTGCTTATTTTGCTATTTTGGGGTGAATGCCTGAATTTTTGTTTTAAAATCGCCGATTTCTGGAAAATCTTTTTTACTATGAAAGAAGGGAGGAGATCTCCAACAAGACCCCGCACCAACAGCAAAACACCAAAACACCCGATGCAAAAACACAAAAGACGAGTACAGCACGAGACGGAAAAGACACACGACATGTAAACATCAAACACAAAAGACTACACATAAACCGACGAGACCAATGGGCAACCGGTGCCGGTCATTTGTCACGCAAGTAGCAAATGGTGTGGTTATCCTGGATTACGTGCGCACAACCCTCTCACTTCTCCAGTTACCCAGAGGTCTCGAAGAACGTACAATTGTGGTGTAAAACAACCTCCTCACTGTACGATGACCTCACAAAACAAGACCGCGAAACTAAGAGGCCCCAGAAACACAGATGAATATGTAAATGGATATAAAAAGAGGGCATGCGTAATACAGTCCGTGCTCTGCCGGCTGTAGCGAGCTCATGTATGTAATCACCTGAGGAGTCCGACTGACATTCAGAGAGGACAGGTGGTCGGGGCCCCGTCTTCTCTAAAGAGGTTTGGACAGGGTTCGTCATGGAGTCCCATCGTCACAGTCAGTCAGAGTACAAGTCTCAAGGATGCGCTTGTACAAGACTGTTGATTGGTCAAGAACAATGCCTAGTGTCCGTCTTGTGACATTAGGATCATATCCACGGTATAAAAGGCGTTTGATGATTCTGACGCATTCCTATCTTTGATCCTACTAATTTTGTTTATCATATCACCATAAAAGACAGGTTGTGTAATACCCAAAGTAATGTACTCTGTTGCGTGTATAGATCAGAATTTTAAAAGAAGTTCACTGAAATTTTTGTAATATTTCCAGAAAGTCTTAACTAGTTTATGAAAGCGGAAACCTTGACCTAAAAGTTTCTTGGTAATTTGTAAATTTCTACTGTGAAAATCCAAAACATCAGTACATGCTCTAGCGTACCGGATGAGCTGTGATATGTAAATGCCGTATGGCGGTATTCTTGGGACATCGCCGTCAAGCCAAAATCATCCCTTTTGTCATGTACACTTGTATGAATCTTTCGGTTTACAATTTTGATATTCAGGTCAAAAAACGGTGTTTTTTTTATTCGTAACGTTTGCCTTGTTAAGGGTGTGACAGCTGTATAAGATTTCATGCAGTTTTCAACCAAATTATAAGTGACATTTCTTTCTTATAAAAAAATTGTGGACACTTTCACCTATCTAGTCTTGAAGTCTGATCTTAACTTTTTATTTTAAGTACAAAAAAAGTATACCTTGTGTTTATAAATCGAAAATAAATTACACATAAAGTACACAACCCTCTGTTTACGTACATGCGTGCATGATTACCTCTTAGGACCCCCATGGTCAGAATCGCATCAAATTTGATATAAAGAATGATTTCACATATTTATTATTTTCTGAAATGTCTTCGTCTATTCTCAAAGATTATACTTATATCAAATTCAAGTTTATAATGCTTGTCATTGTCAACATTTCATAGTAAACACGTGGTAGCTCTGACGTCAATTTTCGTGACCTGGGGTGTGTTACAAATTTGATTGGCTTATACAGCCATGTGACCTTAAGATGCTCACCCTTTCACATCTGAATCAAATTCACAATATTATTATATACATCAATACCTACCTTTGTCATGTTCCAAGTTTCAACAAAATATGTTCATCCGTCTCCATGAAATACGGTGCTATAAGAGGTAACCCTATTGTGAAAAAGCTGTCGAAATACACAATTTTCCTTGCTTTTAATTTTCCTCATTTATTCGTTTTTAGAAACACAAATTTGCATCAACTATGTCACATGATCTTCATTTAACTTTCTTATTACTAGATTTATCATTATCAATGCTTTTTGTTTATATTTGAAAATTATATGAGCATAATTCAGGTGTCCGTAAGTAAAAGTTAGAAAACATAGACAAATGCAATTAAAAATTGAGAAAAAAAAATGTTTAATTCTTTTTTCATAAATTTTGGTTTGTTTTATCTTTAAAACATATATACAAGACTCACAGCTCATAAGATAATGCATCTAATCAAATAGCAGCTCGTAATTCACAAAACATAACCCCTACCCCCTTAACTGCACGAGTCCATTATCTTAAAGATATGCCCAATATATTCGTTTAACGGAGTTAGGGTTAGGGTTAGGGTTAGCCCTGTCACAGAAAAAATCCCACAATATTTCAAAAGAAAAGAAACTCCTTGTATTTCCTATAGCTACACACCAACAGTTGCATCTAAAATTTACAATTACAAACGATTCCTGCAGTGTATTGATTTAAGTAATCCCTCACTACATCCACTTCCCTGCGAATGTTCTTCATCGGATTTCAACTACTCTCCTTGTGGACACGTTATTACTGGTGACCTTAGTATAGTCAAGAACGACAAGTTGCGAGAATTGTTAAAAAAGGGTCCCAAATACAGAGAAAGTATGTCCTTTACATGGAACCAAAATGTCAAAATTATCATGGACTCTTGTGAGGAATATGCAAGGCGTTGGGCAAAGAAAGAGGATGTACAGCTCGACACCCTTTCCGAATGGATAAAATCAATCAGAGGATTACTTTTATCTAGAATTAACCGATTAAAATCAACTGTGAACACCAGATTCGTGTCTATATTTAAAGACCCTGATGTTATCACAGAACTTACCTACCTCCAAGAACATTATGTCATCACACCAGCGGACAAAGCCTCAAATAATTACACATTTACTTGCAAAAAGTACTATTTCGACAGTCTAGTTAAAGAGTTGGGTTTAAATTCGACACCTGGAAATCCCACTTACACCCCAACAAACCTTTCTGCCTCTGAAATAATAGATAACCACAAATCAGCTCTTGCTTCCTTTGGCTTCGACACTACCAATTTAGATTTAGATTTACCATACTTATACTGCATACCTAAAATGCATAAGAATCCGTACAAACAACGTTTCATCGCTGGTTCCTCAAAATGTTCTACCAAATCTGTATCGATCTTACTCACCAAAGTTTTATCTGAAATCAAATCTGGGCTACAAAAATATTGTTCGACAGTATATTCTCGCAGTGGTATCAACCAGATGTGGATTTTAAAGAATTCGAAGGAACTTTTAGAACATCTGAAATCCACTCATTTTAGTAGAGTCAATTCGATCAAAGCCTTTGATTTTTCGACACTTTACACTACAATTCCACATTCTAAATTGAAAGAAAGACTCGCAAAAATTATAAGCAATGCGTTTACAAGTAAGAACGGTAATCGCAAATACAAATTTATTGTTGTTAACTATGACAAAACCTACTTTGTAAAAGAAAAGTCAGATTCTGAAAATAAGTACACTGAAACAGACATTATTCAGATGTTAAACTTTCTGATCGACAACATTTTTGTGGTGTTTGGAGGAAAGGTCTTCCAGCAAATTGTCGGAATTCCAATGGGTACCAATTGTGCCCCACTCCTTGCCGACATTTTCCTTTACTCGTACGAAGCTGAATTCATTCAATCTTTGGTCTCTGAAGGGAAAAGATACTTAGCTTCTGATTTCAACTTCACTTACAGATACATAGACGATGTGTTGTCCATCAATAATCCAAAATTCGCGGATTACCTGAGCAGTATCTATCCTTCGGAGCTTGAAGTCAAAGAAACTACAGAGACAAATAATTCAGCATCCTATTTGGACATAATGTTGTCCTACGACACTGATGGTCACATGAACACCTCACTCTATGACAAACGTGACGACTTCAATTTCAGCATTACGAACTTTCCTTTTCTGAGTAGCAACATCCCTTCATCGCCTGCTTATGGCGTGTTCATATCTCAGTTGATACGCTATGCCAGAGCAAGTACCAAATATACGGATTTTGTTCTGAGAGCTAGGCGTCTTTCAGATAAGCTTCTCAGTCAGGGATATGTTTGTGACCGACTAACATCGTCACTGAGGAAGTTCTACGGTCGATATGGGGAACTCGTCATACACTATGATGTCCCACTATCCAGAATGGTGGATGATATTCTGTCATAGACCATTTGAACCATCCAACCAAAGATTGTACTCTATATCTTCCAAAATGGAAGTAACCGGATGTGACAGTTCTACCGAATTGAAGCGACGGGTGTTGCATGCAAGCAGGAGATGCTTACTCTTCCTGGGCACCTGGTCTCACTCTCATATCGGGAGTTCGCTTCTTTTCATATGGTGGAGGTTTTTGTTTTTGTTTGCTTTGGTTCCTGTTTTGTCCTGATTTTGTATGCCTTCGGTTTCTGATTTTCTGAATTATCGATTTTGTACTGTAGACAGGGATATGGTCATTATCCATATTTGTCATTACAGCCTTATTTTGTAATTGATTTTCAACAAAATTCGATGTTTGAATAGTTACCAAGAAAAATAGAATCATTACGGCGATAAAATACATTACTTTCCATATTAATTAGAGGAATGAAAATGGTGGGAAGGGGGTTGAAGAACACCCCTCTCCCCTTTTCTTTTAATTCCACGTAGTCTTTATTGTGTGTCACACATGAATTATGATTGAAATTGACCAGACAATATCAAACATTTAAAATTGAGTCGAAATTTTGATATATTGACACCACAAGCGTTCGTTCTGCACAAATTTTACACATACATTCCAATGCGCTCTTAAGGTGTGACAGCTGTATAAGATTTCATGCAGTTTTCAACCAAATTATAAGTGACATTTCTTTCTTATAAAAAAAATTGTGGACACTTTCACCTATCTAGTCTTGAAGTCTGATCTTAACTTTTTATTTTAAGTACAAAAAAAGTATACCTTGTGTTTATAAATCGAAAAATAATTACACATAAAGTACACAACCCTCTGTTTACGTACATGCGTGCATGATTACCTCTTAGGACCCCCATGGTCAGAATCGCATCAAATTTGATATAAAGAATGATTTCACATATGTATTATTTTCTGAAATGTCTTCGTCTATTCTCAAAGATTATACTTATATCAAATTCAAGTTTATAATGCTTGTCATTGTCAACATTTCATAGTAAACACGTGGTAGCTCTGACGTCAATTTTCGTGACCTGGGGTGTGTTACAAATTTGATTGGCTTATACAGCCATGTGACCTTAAGCGTTCATTCTTGTGGATAAATTTTATTCTTATATAATTGAAATGCAGGATTGTGAATGGTTAGAATATCATCCATAGAAGTATTATTGAAACATTTCAGATCATCAAATTTTCTTTGCTTTTGAAGATTTTGGATATATTCTTTTTCATAAGTGTATGAAAATAAGTCTGCAACAAGAGGCGCACATTTAGTACCCATAGGAATTCCTACAACCTGCTTGTATAGATCCTCACCAAATCTAACATAGATATTGTCCAAGAGGAAGGACAAGGCATTACACAGGTCACTACATGTCCATGATTTGTATGATTTGTAGTCTGTCGAGGAAAAGAAACCCTTCGATTCAGATGTACAAATGTAAGTTTTCCGCTCTCGATCAAAACACCATTTAATGAGATTAGATAATCGATCATTAATTTTGTCATGAGGAAGTGTGGTGTACATATTAGAGAAGTCGTATGAAGAAATCGTATTGGCTTGGAAATTTCCAGATTTCATTTTGTCAATCACATCCCCTGAATTCTTAATAGACCAAAATAAATTTACATCGTTCCTGTTTAGAACCGTTTCACAATATCTAGTTATGTGTTCTTTAATAGCAGTAAGTGCTGACGTCAGATTTCTAGACAAAATTGTAGTGGAGCAGTTACTAGAATTAGCAATAAATCGAAATTTGTAAGGAGACTTGTGCAGTTTCGGTATGCAATATAGTGTTGGGAGATCCAATTTAGAAATAGAGATATTGAATGAAGACAGTTCACTGTTATGCTTGCTTAAAATGTTAGATGCACTTCCATTGCTTTTGATATATATATTAGAAGACGAAAGTTCCGAAACCAATCCAAATCATAGACCATTTGAACCATCCAACCCAAGATTGTACTCTATGTCTTCCTAAATGGAAGTTACCGGATGTGACAGTTCTACCGAATTGAAGCGGCGGGTGTTGCATGCAAGCAGGAGATGCTTACTCTTCCTGGGCACCTGGTCTCACTCCCCTATCGGGAGTTCGCTTCTTTTCATATGGTGGAGGTTTTTGTTTGTTTGCTTTGGTTCCTGTTTTGTCCTGATTTTGTATGCCTTCGGTTTCTGATTTTTGAATTATCGATTTTGTGCTGTATACAGGGATATGGTCATTATCCATATTTTTCATTGATATGTAGTAACGTTTTCAAATGATAATGGTGTTGTAGGCTGCTTTATCAGCTGGTGCAAAGACATATTTTTCATGTAATTTACTTAGTTTGGATTTGAAATATCTTTCTGATTTGGAACTTGGATTTTGAAAAAGATGAGGGTTTTCATGGAAGTTATCTATTCGAATATCCCTTATATCTAAAATGAGGTTTTTTCCAGTCATTCAGAGCATGCGGTTCGACTCCTTCTGATTTACACCATCTTTTCGTATAATTATCTAAGGCTTCCGTAAGCACCTCGCGGCATTTGACAAAATCTATCTTGGGTGGGATTCCATACTTAGGTCCTTTTTTAAGAAGACCACGGAGCCGTCTGTCTTGGATAATTGAAAAGTCACCTGTAACAACATGGCCAACAGGTTTGTAGAGATATTTAGAAGTTGCACATTCTCAAGAAGTAGGACACGATTCAAGTATGTCGGGATCCGATGTAACTTTATTATAGTTAAAGTTAAAGTTTCGAATAGGTTTCTTGTACTTATAACAAATAAGAGGTGACTCTAAATTTTCAAAATATTGAGGAATGATACCGAAAAATATAAGAGATGTTTAGAAGATCAAAACCTTTGTTAATAAACGGGATTTTTATGAACCGTCTTTTAGGGGAGGTGTTTTTCACATCAGGATAAAGTTTATACTGTGCGAATGAGACAATGATATTAAGTCTGAATCAGTCAGTGTTTCTTAAGAATGCAAACTCTGCTTCATCAAAGATAGATTTCAAGTGTATAACTGGTATTGACGACAGAGCATGTAACAGCTCATGTCTGCCACCATTGCGTGCTATAGTAAGTAAATCGTTGAGAGAGCGGTAGATTCTGGATCGTTTTCTATTTTGGTTTGCTTCGTCTTTTCCCGTGCGACCTGTATTTCCGTTTAGTGTTTGGGCGGATTGAAAAAATGTTGATATTGGTATAAGCTGAGGAAATATTTCCTTGTCCATAGATTTGATCGTTTAACCAAGAGGGTACGCAGTCTGAAGTTTGGTGATCCAAGCAAGTTCAGCTTGTAGTCGGCGTTTTTTTAATTTCGGTGTTACTTTCATTTTCACGTTTTGGAAAAGTCTGAACTGGGTTAATGTTGATATCCGAAATAGAATGATTATATTTAACAAAGTGATTATAAAGAGAGTTTCAGTGTTTTTGTTGACGTGAGGTCCTGATCTTATAAGAATAGTTCCTAAATCGAGATTTTAAAGGTTGGCCTGTCTCACCTACATATTGTGCGCCACATCCCCTGGCATTTCAAGTCATAACGTAAATAAGATCTTGAGACGATCAATCGATGTCTTGGTCTACCTCGATTTTGAATTTCTGCCCATTTATACTAGATGTTGTTGTGGAGTCGCATTTGATGAGGTGACACAAATCATCTTCTACTATTGCACTTTGAGATAATTGAGAACCCTCTGTGTCTGTTGTTGAATGTAGAGCCTGCGGATGGAGTAGTGCGCAAAATACGTCTGTGGGGTCTAATTTGAGAGGTGATAAGAGTACTCTTGGTGAGAAAAAAAGTTTTTTACCGTTGAATGACGATGACGGTGAAGTGACTGTAGTGACAGTGTATGAAATGCTACATTATTTATGATATTCAAAAGTGTAACCTTGGGTATATCATAATTTGTCCTTAAGATATATGAGTTTTAGGAATCCTTTGTTAATTTGTTTGATATTTTGGGGCAAAAAAAGATGTATATTATAAAGGCAGATTAGAAGAAATACTGATTTAAATGAATTATTACATTCTTTTTACTTTCATTTGATAAGATGAGTTATTTTCTGTAAGAAAGTAGCTTTGAATCTCTAATTCTAGTTAACATAATGAATTTATAGAATTTGTCCAGAAATCTGTTATTTTTAAACAGAAAACAGACTTTTTGCCCCAAAATAAAGTAGAATATATACCCTTTTTGTTTCAAACATTTCACTTATGAATGAATCTATCTAAACAATTACAGTTGAAAATGCATTCCTGCTATCATTTTAAAAGGCGACAACGCGACAACGCGACAATGCGACAACGCGACAAAGCGCGGCGCGACATGGCACAAATCAGCCACCATAATTTGTAGTAGTCGATAGTACTTACAATAAATCATTTAAGGATTGTGTTAATATCAATATTGTATCAAACTGTATGTGATATCTTAGATAAAGTAATAAACATCAAAGCAGTACTATAAGTTATTCAGTCTCAAATTCGAGAAGGAAAGGCAAAATAATGAGAATTCCCATTGGAACGGTTACAACCCTCAGAATGAACAGCGTTCCGAAGTGAGTCTATATCGAATCAATATAGTATATCTTACAGTGGCTATACTATTAGATATACTATCAAAAAAATTCTTGAAAGTATTCAACGACTGTGAAGATGGTATCCCCTCTAATTCTTTTTCAGTCTTTCTTTTTTGTGTCTTCTTAATACTGCCAGAAGGTTTAGATAAGAAATGTAATATATATCTAATCAAGAATGAACATACACGCGACAAAAGTTTACACAACATATACATAATTATATGTATGTAATACTTACTAAACATATGATCTTGAAAACAATGTCGACTCGTGAAGAAAAGCTTACTCGGGGTAGTTTGCAAATTGTTCTACAAATGAAAATGTTTTTGTTATCAACAGTGGGCCTGAAATTGATTAGGGTTAATTTATCAAGAAACATCATTTCCTGCCTATCTCCTTTCCATATACATCATAAGATAAAGAAACGCCTTTACTTAAAAAACATCGCAACCCTCTCTCTAAAGTCTCTTAAAAATGTCGAAGGGTTCTTACTCTCTACCTTCTTGAAGAAAATTCCAAACCAATTTACATGCACCAGACACGTGTTTTGAATATTAAATTCTCATCAGTGATGCTTTCAGCGGAGCCACCAAAAATAATTTCAGTAGCGCCCTCATTAATGTTTTGAAGTTAGATTTTTACATTTACATTACGGAGAGTGCGCGGCTCCAAATTTCCTGTAGGGTTGATTCAGTAGCATAAACAAATGAGAGTTGTTTGCTTCAGCTTGTAGGTCATATATTGGTTTTCCTATCCTCAATCATATTGATATCCATTTACAGCTTTTGTGTAAACTAGGATTATGTGACTGTTCGATTTACTTAAGATGTCATCAAACAGGCGTTTATCAATACAAGTGCTCTGTGTCTTTCCCCGTGGCCTGATGTTTGAAAGTAGAGATTGTATGAATTCTGCCTCGTATGAATTTATTTATATGTCAGCTTTGAGAGAAGCACAATTTGTGCCCATTGAAATTCCAACAATTTGTACACGGTATTACATAAGGCATACATTTGTTCGTATGTGTTTTAGTAAAGATTCTAAAAGATAATATCCTTAATTTCAACCCTTCATATATCTATATTTATCCATTGTCTAATCATTTTCGAGATTAACTGACGAAAAAAGTCATGTTTATTATATTTGCATCACGTTTCATAATTTTCCAATGATTTCAATTTCTATCTCTTGATAGGATTGATTTTATTTAGGGAAAACGATCGTTAGTTTTCCTTTCTGTCCGTACCATCTCTTTCATCAATCAGCATTTTCAGTCAATATGAATATTTTGTAAGCTCAGTATGAGGACACTTACTTTTTAGTTCTATTTATTTTCGTTTATTTTTGTTTTGTATGGTATGAACACTCTTTGATTGTTTGGATAAGTTTAATTTCATCGCGTCATGGTATACATACCTTTTTGTCTTGAAAAGGTGTTTTACTGATTGTAACATTTGATCATCTTTAAATGAAGTTACATCCATTTTGATCACTTTATATATTAGACAAACAAACTGAAACTGAAAAATATATATGATCGAATAAATATCAATGCAATAAACTATAAAACGACTAAATTGAGAGAGTTTTGAATAAACATCGTAGAAGTACCCATCCGTAATTCAGTCTCAAAGTCGAGAAGGTGTGGCGAAATTATTAGAATTTCAATTGGAACAGTCGCGAATGTGTTGGAACGTTGAATTCATTTCGTTTTCAGAAGAAGAAAAATATATAAATCGCAATTATAAGCATAGGGTATATACATTGCAAAGGTAAACACAATCTTAGAAGTCGCGATAAGAAAAGCCATGACTCCATTCTTACAATCTGGTATTTATTTGAAGTGACTTATTTAACATGAATAATTTCTACTTCTAATAATCTCATTAATATATCCTGCTACACATATGAAAATATGAAAATGCTTTACATAGATAATGATATGACTAATGCCTTATCATAAAAAAAAATTAATCTGATAAACACTTTACCTGAGTGACCATCAATAGAACACTTAGAAAAGTGAAGGCAAATTTATAGCGATATATCCGGTTATCAATTCTGTGTTCACATGCCTAGAAGAAAAAAACACATGGGATTTCATTGAACTTATAGTCAAATTTAGGACAACAAAATCAAAGAATATAATTTTTTTTTCAAAATTACAAGGAATCTGTTTTGATTAATTTGCTTTTAACAAAGTGTTTTAAATTTGTTAATTTAAACGCAAATCACATTCTATTTCTTATAATACTACTTTGATCACAGCAGAACACACACATAAAACCACATAAGAGCACAAAATGCATCTAATAGACTTACCATTGTGAATCTGGTTTCATCGCGTAGTTGAACAGTACATGCCCCGCTCTCACTTGCTGTCAACCAGTCTTTTGTTAGAGGATTGGTTTTACAGCAAAATATCGGAATCCTTGTATTTCCAGAAATATCCCCAGATACATAGCTTGGATTTAATGTTCTTGTAAAATCTTTGTCATCTTCGTAATTCACTCCACAACACTCTCCCTGGTAAAAAAAGCAAGGACAAATTCTAGACATGAAAGTACCCATAGGTAATGGATGCCATCAGCGAATACGAATTTAACTGAAGATATAACTGCATACAGTCAGAATCAAATATAGCTCTTGTGCTTTTTAATAAAAGAGATAAGTCTCTTTCTTGATCTATGTATAACGTATATAACGTAGGGAAATAATAGAAGCATCCAAGAACTCGTTGTTGCGCGTACAGCTGAAAGCATACGCACAAGATTTTAACAATGACAGCCACTCAAAAAGTCAGACATTACAATTTAAGACAAAAAAGATCATTTGCATTCAAACTAACATTCTAAACAAATGTTTTATTTAAACATATATATGTAAAAGACAGCACATAGGAAAACAGAGTCTCTTATGCAAAAAAAAAAAAGAAGCTAAAACCAATAAAAAAAGATTGTTCAATACTCACCAGAGCAAATAGATTATTGAATGCTCCGTGAATGGTTGATGAGAACCTTGTAATGGAGGAGTGATCGGAATACAGCGCTATTTTCTTGTACATTTCACTCCCAAGCAAGGATCTTGCCTATTTCATAACACAATGAAAGAGGAAGAACAGCAAGTTATTCAAACAGCTCTGGATACGAAAAATTCATCGAAACAACAAAATAACTATACATTTCTTTGGAATTGATAGGTATTAACTCATCGCTGGTTAAACAATTGAATCTTATGAAGATCTCGCTAATAGGGATATGAATTAAATGATATTCATTGTACCTGAAAGTCTTGTGTATCTAATTCTCATCAGTTGTAATCAAGGCTAAGTGATTAAAAGAAGCGAATGATTCAGTAGCCACACAATTTTGAATAAATAATTTTATATTTGGATATCGATAATCTACTTTGTCAAAACATAGTAAGACCTAAAAACCCAATCCTTTGTTTCATGATAAAATTATGATTAGAATTCTTTATCTTACCGTCTCTGTCTGATGACCTATCCACGACACAGCTATTAGGGTGGCAATGAAAACCGCCACACACTTCACCATCAACTGAAACAAAACCAGTTGTACAGGATTTTCAAAACAAAAAGGATATCGACTTTAATGCGAAATGATATTCTTTTTTTCTAAGAAATGAGAATTGATTACAAACCAGCACGTAGATGAACTTTGATTTCTGTCTGTATCCGACGACAGACAGAATGACTATTACACTTCCTATTGATCCATAGGCAATCATGATGTCGCTCCACACTTCCAATATGTAGGTGAATGACAATCCGTTGAAATACAACTCAGCCCAAAGAAGGACGATTATATAATGCGAGAATATCTCATCGTAGTACAGAAAGAATCCTAGGATGAAGAGTCCTAATGTGCAAAGCTGAAAAGAAATACAATTGTCACAAATGTATTACTAGTTTCACTTTCAGTTACCCTTCCCTTCACTTCATTCCATATTATTGCTATTTTGTCATACTTTCTTGAAAGGGTTTGACGAAGACAGCAGGCATACATGTTGTTGATATGATCCAACCTTTTATATAATTATACAATTTATGAATCGGCATTTGTGTATTTGTTTGCATTCCAGATAGTCTTAAAATAATGAGTTTTGGATTTCTACATAGTAACCTTGGTCCACGAGTTTATTATGTACAGTTCAGGGAAACAGGTCAACCTCTTGATTACAAACTACTTTACATAAAATAATAGAACAAAGGATGATAACTTACCCCTTCTGTACCAACTAGAAGGAAGAATACATTTCGAATCTTTTCTCTGAAAATTAATGAAAAACGATTTTCATTTATGTTGCCCAGTATTCTGAAATATGATATTTCATTTTTCATGTTCTGATAGTTAAAAAAAATCTTTCTCTGTTAGCATCGATGCATCAACAATTTCGTACAAATAAACATAGAAGAACCCCAATTAGTTATTCAGTCTCAAAGTCGAGAAGGCAGGGCAAAATCAATATAGAATATTTCTTTGATGAATATTGAAAAGCCAAATATTCCTCATGCTCCATTTCGGGGGCACTTAATTCGAATATCGAAAACTTTTTTTTCGATTAGATCTACTTGACAAATTTCAAACTTCTTCTCTTCTATTTCAGGTTTGACTTTGGTCCCTAGACCCTTCCAGTCTTTCTATTATTTGAAGGAAGCTATCCTTACGTTTTTAAGGATAAGAGCTTCAGTATTCTTTTCGGTAATGACAGCACTGGTTCACCATCAGATGTAGGCTCTTTAGGTTCCGTATCTTCTCTGTAGTCGTTTTGTCTACGGTTGATGCTAATTATTGATAGTACAGCTATGAATATCTGAATAATGGAGGAATACGATTGTAATGTATCAATTCTGCCTAAATCCTTCTGAGCACACAATGGGCATTGATTAAGAAATACTATAGTCTAGCATATTTTGAAATGCACATATGTAGCACTGAAAATGTTACAATAGAACATTATATCAATATTGATAACGCAGGAGGTGAATAAGACGTGATATATTCTACTATGCTCTCCTCGAACTTATGAAACACTATTTTTTTAATAATCATTCACATGGATATTTCTATTGCCTTAATTTTTTTTTTACTTTTTAGTAGTATGCCATTTGGTCTCACTCCCATATCGGGAGCTCGCTTCTTTTCATGTAGTGGAGGTTTTTGTTTATTTGCTTTGGTTCCTGTTTTATCCTGATTTTGTATGCCTTCGGTTTCTGATTTTCTGAATTATCGATTTTGTGCTGTATACAGGGATATGGTCATTATCCATATTTGTCATTTGCTTGTATTATGAGAATGTTGATTCTCCTGCAGTTTAATAGAAAAATGTCAGTGTCCCTCTGTAACCCATGACAAAATAATACTGTTTACAGTTCTAAATGTTCACTTAAGGAACCTGTTTATCACAACATACAACACAATATTTTAATATCCTTTTCGACAGTTTTTCATACTCACCTGTACCAAAGTGCTTGTCGAGATTAAGATCATAAATATGATGGTGTAATCCGTAAGCATGTTCTCCATAACTCCATGACAGGCCTAAAACAACATCGTATATAACATGACAGGCCTAAAACAGCATCGTATATAACATGACAGGCCTAAAACAACATCGTATATAACATGATAGACCTAAAACAACATCGTTTATAACATGATAGGCCTAAAACAACATCGTATATAACATGACAGGCCTAAAACAACATCGTATATAACATGATAGGCCTAAAACAACATCGTATAGAACATGACAGGCCTAAGACAACATCGTATATAACATGACAGGCCTAAAACAACATCGTATATAACATGACAGGCCTAAAACAACATCGTATATAACATGATAGGCCTAAAACAACATCGTATAGAACATGACAGGCCTAAGACAACATCGTATATAACATGACAGGCCTAAAACAACATCGTATATAACAGACTTTATTAATTCGCAGAATACATGCTTAAGCTGTACATAAAAGACGATTCAAGTCGGATAGCATGTTTCATCATAGGTTGAAGCGAAGAAATTGATACATAGTGTGAAGATTTCACAAACATATAATCAACAATCTCCATTTCATCATAAAATGTGTACCTGAATATTGCCATGTTCTCTTTTTTGCTGTAATTGTCTTTATAAATTTCTTTATCTCAAAATCTTAAAACTTGGAAAATTGATATTATTTCCAACATCATGCTTTACTTAGGATAGCTGCAAAATCCAGTCACTTTCAAATCTTGAAATTTTGGACGGTGACCTCCTAAATTGTCTCTGATATCTTCATTATTTTTCAGAAAATAATGATTATAGTTTTTTTCCTTAAGAAAAATCATCCTAAAACACGAAAGTGTTATATCACCTTAAATACGAGATATTGATAACAATATGTATGGTTTATAATTATTTTACATCTATGTATATAACTCAGACAATAAAGATATCAGATTTCAGCCATAAGATACCTGTCTTGGAAGCAACGCAGAATAAGGTGAGGAGTGAGGTGAGCAGGTATCAGTTTGTGTTATGCTGAATATATTACTGTAACTAACGGCTTTTACAGTACGGTGATTGCAGCATGACTCGGGATACTTATGATAGGTATAACCAGTAACATCCCCAGTAGATCTAAGCGTTGATAGGTCATATGTTGATCTTGCTCCACAACATGATAGCTGAAATTTATACCTATGTTTATAACAAAATTATGCCAGGGGACAACTTGAAAGTTTTCAATATATTAATCATATTTCAGTCTACTCTTTTTACACAGTTGTCTTTTCATTAAAAATTAAGATTCTAAATATTCATTTTAGTTATACTTTTTGAGTTGCATTTTCAAAATTCACTTATGCAAAATTCCATATTATGTTAGATTCAGCAATCACTAGTGATTTGTGATTTACACAATGAAAGTGATATTGTAGACTTTGTTACATACTATAACGAATAATGTGTTCATTTGATGAGGTATGGAGTAGTAGTTTCGCACATTATTGACCAATTCATAGTCCATATTGTCGATTATCTGAAATGAAAAATATATTTATTTATCAATCATTGTAATAATTGATTAAACAAACTTTAAATAACAACAATGAACTGTTTTAACTACATAATAATACACGATCCTGTAATCATAACTTTAGGAAAAAGCATCTTATTTACCTGATATGGCCAAATATGAACACCATTTTGAATGCAATTGATAATAATGAGACATTACTAGTTGAAATGCACTAAAGAATATTTCAATATTAACAACAAATCCGAATTAAGAATTCTCACAATCTTACCAGTCTATACACAATGCTCCACAAAACAATGATAGTCAGTCCAATAAGAATGATGAAGAAGATGGTTGCCAAATACTGCAATAAGTAAACAGAATTAAATGTTTTGAGATCATGTTTGAAGTTAAAATTAAAAATATGTGTTGATAAAACAGCTTGTAACATCATAATTTGAAAACTTTACTACAAATCAACTTTTGTTTCGGAACATTCGTCTATATCAAAGGCAATATAATGGGAAAGGTCCTCCAGCAAATTGTCGGAATTCCAATGAGGACCAATTGAGCCCCACTCCTTGCCGACATTTTCCTTTACTCTTACGAAGCTGAATTCATTCAATCTTTGTTCTCTGAAGGGAAAAGATACTAAGCTTCTGACTTCAACTTCACTTACAGATACATAGACGACGTGCTGTCCATCAATAATCCAAAATTCGCGGATTACCTTAGCAGTATCTATCCTTCTGAGCTTGAAGTCAAAGAAACTACAGAGACAGATAATTCAGCATCCTATTTGGACATAATGTTGTCCTACGACACTGATGGTCACATGAAAACCTCACTCTATGACAAACGTGACGACTTCAATTTTACAAACTTTCCTTTTCTGAGTAGCAACATCCCTTCATCGCCTGCATATGGCGTGTTAATATCTCAGTTGATACGCAATGCCAGAGTAAGTAGCAAATAAACATATTTTGTTCTGATCGAGAGCTAGGCGTCTTTCAGACAAGCTTCACACTCATGGATACGTTTATGAACGAATAACATCGTCACTGAGGAAGTTCTGTAGACGATACGGGGAACTTGTCATACACTATGATGTCCCATTGTCCAGAACGATGAACGATGAATGATATTCTGCCTTAAACCATTTGAACCGTCTTCAAATTCAATATACTTGTATCTTTCGAAATGGAAGTAACCGGATGTGATATTTCTGCCAAATTGAAGAGACGGGTGTAACATACAAGCAGTAGTCGCTGACTCTTCCTGGGCACCTGGGCACCTGGGCACCTGGGCACCTGCAGCTGGCACAATTAGGAGTTAGCTTCTTTTCATGTGGTGGAGGTTTTTGTTTATTTACTTTGGTTCCTGTTTTATCCTGATTTCGTATGCTTCCGTTTGTGATTTCCTGTATTATCGATTTTGTGTATGGGGATATGGTCATTGTCCATATTTGTCATCACATTGATCATGTTACATATCTAATGCAAGTATACAGTATCAAAGTCAATCAGACAAAAAAGGGTCTTCAGCTTATTTCAGTTTCCCCTTTCGTTTTTTAAAGGGGTGTGTTTACTTAGGACATAATGTTCACATATTATGGTCATATTACATTCAATTTGTTCAGATTGAGGATCACTGACGATGGTTAGATACCCGAAACGTGCATGTCTGGTCCATGCTGTAAAATTATCTGCTCTAAAATGAGCATAATGAATTTGAAGACGTTAAACATTTGTACCACTTGGTGAGTGTCACTGCTGGTGGACCAAGAGTCCCCGAGGACACATGCAGCCAAGTTTGATCAATTTCGGTTGGTCGTTTCTTCAAACGCATTCGAAAATTTCTGTTTACAAAATATTCTCAAATTTCTAAAACCTGGGTCCTGTAGCATAATATCCCAGCCATTTTGCTACGTCTTTTGATATATTTAGGACATAATTTTCACAGATTGAGGTCATAATATTACATTGTTTAGATTGTGGATCACTGACGAGGGTTAAATAGCCGAAACGTGCATGTCTGGTCCATACTGTAAATTTCTTTGCTCTAAAATGATGCTTATGAATTTGAAGACGTTAAACATTGATTCTGTAAAAGTCTCTAAATACGTGCAGTAGGTATCCCTAGTGGTACTAACTGTTCTCCTCTTGTTGCAGATTCATTTTATATTCGATGCTCAGCTGGTGCTCTATTGTGAATGTTGATGAAATTTTCGTCTGGATCTTTTCTATCTTATTTGTGTCACACTTATGCCCTTTACCGTGTGGAGCTCTTAATAAAGGTCCCCGCGATGGGTTTGACAGTAAGTGTTTAAAATGTTTTCACTAACATGGTCGACATAACATATAACCCTACACATTGCATGTTTTGTAGATATTGTTTTCATTTTCGAGCGTTAACATCGACGGCGGGTGTGACAAACCAAACAGGGGATGCTTACTCCTCCAAGGCACCTGGCCCCACCCCTAGCTTGCCATGGTCCGTTGATGCTCAATTTGGAACTCTGTTGTAAGTGCTGTTGAGATTGCCGTCAGGATCTTCTTTATCTCATTCTAGGCATTTTTATAATATTCTGACTCTTGACAGTCCTATTTTTTACAAATATCAGAATGGCAGTACCTGTTGACACAAAAACGTCCACAACTTACCATCTTGCTCTTAGTTTTGCTTATCCACACTACGTCAGTAAAGCCGAATACATTGGTAACAACAGTAAGACATCCAATGACAATTACGGCCACCATGAGGCCATATATGATGTCATTGTAGGTATGACCGTAGAATACTAGTAAGGAATAGGCTGTACTGATGTGAGTACCACTCATCTTATCATCCAGGTGTAACCGTACGCCGTATCCAATCAGCAGCACGGCAGTCGCCTATAATTCCGGAAATATATAATTTTATTCATTCCAATTGTTCTTGCAAGTACTGAGTTGTATTTTCATAAACATTCATTCATTAAATAGCAGGACTAAATTGACAAAAATATCTTTAATATTAAATTTTTTTGAATAATCTATGTTTGCAACTATCAATATTGTTTATAAGAGTTAAACATTAATTTCTCCATCACTTTACCATAAAATTAGGTCTCGGGGTCTCTGATGTCATAATTTGTTTTTGTCTTGGAAAGATAGGAAGGATACATTTCAACAAAATGGATTTATTTTACTGTACATAATAGTAAACGATTTTACCATTGATACAACTCTTAGTATATGAGAAAAGAAATCCAGTCTGCTCCTGAAACAGAAAAAAATATCTGTAATAAGCTTATCTCATGAATAAGTAATTAAAAGCACTTAGAATGAGTCTAGAATCTAAACATTATCATCAACGTTTTCCTCTCCAAGCTGAAGATCTCTCTGCCATTATGGAGGTTCACTATTAATCTATATTCACTTATAATATGCTTTATTTCATACGTTTTGGATGAATTATCTGTATGTGATACGTATTGACGTAGATTTTATTTTGCCAACTTTGTATCATTTTACCTTTTCCATGCACCTTTAATAGCCTTCAATGCCACACGTCCAATGGCAAATGGAAACGTTATTTGTGATTCTTTATGAATGTCTGGTTTTTCTTCTCTTTCTTTTTCTTTACGTAGTATATCTCCATAGATGTAATCTGACATACCAATTATTATAACCTATAAAATGATAAGATGTTGACATTTATCTTATCCCTTTTGTATTGCACAAATAAAAAATGATAAAAAAAATATCTAACTAAAGACTTATCTTATGTTAAACAAAAAGATAAAAGATGAACGATGGTGGAAATAAACCAATTTTCCACGTTTATACAAGGAAAAGGAAGTGTTTTATGTCTATTTAACTTAGTGTTTGTGTAATCTAGGGTCCCTTTTTATTACTGTATTGTTTGTTACGTCACCTTTCAATAAGAAGACCTTTTGTTTATATACCAGCTGTACTTAACGGTGGACTTCTGTATATCAGGGTTTGTAGGAGGGTTGTGCGCACGTAATCCGGATAACTACATCAAACGCTAGTATTTAGCGGATGACATTAGGCGTAGGGTGCACAGTAGTATTATCATTCGTTTCTAATGTTCTTGTGTGTCTATTTTGATTGTTCGTTGGACCGTTCTGTATGCGTATTGTATGTTGATGTTGTTTTGTCTGATGTCCGTTTGACCGTTCTGTATCCATGTTGTTTGTTGATATTCTTTAGTCTTATGTTCGTTGGACCGTTCTGTATGCTTGTTGTTTGTTGATGTTGTTTTGTCTGATGTCCGTTGGACCGTTCTGTATGCATGTTGTTCGTTGATATTGTTTTGTCTGATGTCCGTTGGACCGTTCTGTATCCATGTTGTTTGTTGATGTTCTTTAGTCTGATGTTCGTTGGACCGTTCTGTATGCGTGTTGTTTGTTGATATTGTTTTGTCTGATGTCCGTTGGGCCGTTCTGTATCCATGTTGTTTGTTGATGTTCTTTAGTCTGATGTTCGTTGGACCGTTCTGTATGCTTGTTGTTTGTTGATGTTGTTTTGTCTGATGTCCGTTGGGCCGTTCTGTATCCATGCTGTTTGTTGATGTTCTTTAGTCTGATGTCCGTTGGACCATTCTGTATGCGTGTTGTTTGTTGATGTTGTTAAGTCTGATGTCCGTTGGGCCGTTCTGTGCCCATGTTGTTTGTTGATGTTCTTTAGTCTGCTGTCCGTTGGACCATTCTGTATGCGTGTTGTTTGTTGATGTTGTTACGTCTGATGTCCGTTGGACCGTTCTGTATGTGTGTTGTTTGTTGATGTTGTTTTGTCTGTTGTTCGTTGGACCGTTCTGTATGCGTGTTGTTTGTTGATGTTGTTTGGTCTGCTGTCCGTTTGGCCGTTCTGTATCCATGTTGTTTGTTGATGTTGTTACGTCTGATGTCCGTTGGACCGTTCTGTATGTGTGTTGTTTGTTGATGTTGTTTTGTCTGCTGTCCGTTGGACCGTTCTGTATCCATGTTGTTTGTTGATGTTGTTAAGTCTGCTGTTCGTTGGACCGTTCTGTATGCGTGTATCTTCTTGATGTTGTTAAGTCTGACGTTCGTTAGACCGTTCTGTATTCGTGTAGTTGATTTTGTTTTGTCTGGTGTCCGTTGGACCTCTCTGTATGCGTGTTGTTTAGCGATGTTGTTTGGATTGATGTTCGTTGGACCGTTCTGTGTGCGTGTTGTTAAGTGATGTTCTTTGTCTGATGTCCGTTGGACCGTTCTGTGTGCGTGTTGTTAAGTGATGTTGTTTGTCTGATATCCGTTGGACCGTTCTGTGTGCGTGTTGTTAAGTGATGTTGTTTGTCTGATGTCCGTTGGACCGTACTGTATGTGTGTTGTTAGTGATGTTAATCGGTCTGATGATCGCACGTTGGACCGTTCTGTATGCGTGTTGTTTGTTGATGTTGTTTGGTCTGCTGTTCGTTGTACCGTTCTGTATGCGTGTTGTTTGTTGATGTTGTTTGGTCTGCTGTTCGTTGTACCGTTCTGTATGCGTGTTGTTTGTTGATGTTCTTTAGTCTGCTGTCCGTTGGACCGTTCTTTATGCGTGTTGTCTGTCGATGTTGTTTGGTCTAATGTTCGTTGGACCGTTCTGTATGTGTGTTGTTAGTGATGTTAATCGGTCTGATGATCGCACGTTGGATTGTTCTGTATGCGTGTTGTTTGTTGATGTTGTTTGTCTGATGTCCGTTGGACCAATCTGTATGCGTGTTGTTTAGTGATGTTGTTTGGTCTTATGTTCGTTGGTCCGTTCTTTATGCGTGTTGTCTGTCGATGTTGTTTGGTCTAATGTTCGTTGGACCGTTCTGTATGTGTGTTGTTAGTGATGTTAATCGGTCTGATGATCGCACGTTGGACCATTCTGTATGCGTGTTGTTTGTTGATGTTGTTTGTCTGATGTCCGTTGGACCGTTCTGTATGCGTGTTGTTTAGTGATGTTGTTTGGTCTTATGTTCGTTGGACCGTTCTGTATGCGTGTTGTTTAGTGATGTTGTTTTGTCTGATGTCCGTTGGGCCGTTCTGTATCCATGCTGTTTGTTGATGTTCTTTAGTCTGATGTCCGTTGGACCATTCTGTATGCGTGTTGTTTGTTGATGTTGTTAAGTCTGATGTCCGTTGGGCCGTTCTATATCCATGTTGTTTGTTGATGTTCTTTAGTCTGCTGTCCGTTGGACCATTCTGTATGCGTGTTGTTTGTTGATGTTGTTAAGTCTGATGTCCGTTGGACCGTTCAGTACGTGTGTTGTTTGTTGATGTTGTTTTATCTGTTGTTCGTTGGACCGACCTGTATGCGTGTTGTTTGTTGATGTTGTTTGGTCTGCTGTCCGTTGGGCCGTTCTGTATCCATGTTGTTTGTTTATGTTGTTTTGTCTGATGTCCGTTGGACCATTCTGTATGCGTGTTGTTTGTTGATGTTGTTACGTCTGATGTCCGTTGGACCGTTCTGTATGTGTGTTGTTTGTTGATGTTGTTTTGTCTGCTGTCCGTTGGGCCGTTCTGTATCCATGTTGTTTGTTGATGTTGTTTTGTCTGATGTCCGTTGGGCCGTTCTGTATCCATGTTGTTTGTTGATGTTGTTTTGTCTGATGTCCGTTGGACCATTCTGTATGCGTGTTGTTTGTTGATGTTGTTACGTCTGATGTCCGTTGGACCGTTCTGTATGTGTGTTATTTGTTGATGTTGTTTTGTCTGCTGTCCGTTGGGCCGTTCTGTATCCATGTTGTTTGTTGATGTTGTTTTGTCTGATGTCCGTTGGGCCGTTCTGTATCCATGTTGTTTGTTGATGTTGTTTTGTCTGCTGTCCGTTGGGCCGTTCTGTATCCATGTTGTTTGTTGATGTTGTTTTGTCTGATGTCCGTTGGACCATTCTGTATGCGTGTTGTTTGTTGATGTTGTTACGTCTGATGTCCGTTGGACCGTTCTGTATGTGTGTTATTTGTTGATGTTGTTTTGTCTGATGTCCGTTGGGCCGTTCTGTATCCATGTTGTTTGTTGATGTTGTTTTGTCTGATGTCCGTTGGGCCGTTCTGTATCCATGTTGTTTGTTGATGTTGTTTTGTCTGCTGTCCGTTGGGCCGTTCTGTATCCATGTTGTTTGTTGATGTTGTTTTGTCTGATGTCCGTTGGGCCGTTCTGTATCCATGTTGTTTGTTGATGTTGTTTTGTCTGATGTCCGTTGGGCCGTTCTGTATCCATGTTGTTTGTTGATGTTGTTTTGTCTGATGTCCGTTGGGCCGTTCTGTATCCATGTTGTTTGTTGATGTTGTTTTGTCTGATGTCCGTTGGGCCGTTCTGTATCCATGTTGTTTGTTGATGTTGTTTTGTCTGATGTCCGTTGGGCCGTTCTGTATCCATGTTGTTTGTTGATGTTGTTTTGTCTGATGTCCGTTGGACCGTTCTGTATGCGTGTAGTTTGTTGATGTTGTTTGGTCTGATGTCCGTTGGGCCGTTCTGTATCCATGTTGTTTGTTGATGTTGTTTTGTCTGATGTCCGTTGGACCGTTCTGTATGCGTGTTGTTTGTTTATGTTGTTTTGTCTGCTGTCCGTTGGACCGTTCTGTGTGCGTGTTGTTAAGTGATGTTCTTTGTCTGATGTCCGTTGGACCGTTCTGTGTGCGTGTTGTTAAGTGATGTTGTTTGTCTGATGTCCGTTGGACCGTTCTGTGTGCGTGTTGTTAAGTGATGTTGTTTGTCTGATGTACGTCGGACCGTTCTGTATGTGTGTTGTTAGTGATGTTAATCGGTCTGATGATCGCACGTTGGACCGTTCTGTATGCGTGTTGTTTGTTGATGTTGTTTGGTCTGCTGTTCGTTGTACCGTTCTGTATGCGTGTTGTTTGTTGATGTTGTTTGGTCTGCTGTTCGTTGTACCGTTCTGTATGCGTGTTGTTTGTTGATGTTCTTTAGTCTGCTGTCCGTTGGACCGTTCTTTATGCGTGTTGTCTGTCGATGTGTTTGGTCTAATGTTCGTTGGACCGTTCTGTATGTGTGTTGTTAGTGATGTTAATCGGTCTGATGATCGCACGTTGGACCGTTCTGTATGCGTGTTGTTTGTTGATGTTGTTTGTCTGATGTCCGTTGGACCGTTCTGTATGCGTGTTGTTTAGTGATGTTGTTTGGTCTTATGTTCGTTGGACCGTTCTGTATGCGTGTTGTTTAGTGATGTTGTTTGGTCTTATGTTCGTTGGACCGTTCTCTATACGTGTTGTTTGTAGTTCTGTATGCGTGTTGCTTAGTGATATTGTTTAGTCTGATGTTTGTTAGACCGTTCTGTATGCGTGTTGTTTGTTGATATTGTTTAGTCTGACGTTCGTTGGTCCGTTCTTTATCCTAAGAGTTTGTTGTTCTGTATGCGTGTTGTTTGCTGATGTTGCTTTCTTTAATGTTCGTTGAACCGTTCTGTATGCGTGTTGTTTGTTGATGTTGTAATGTCTGATGTCCGTTGGACCGTTCTGTATGCGTATTGTTTGTTGATATTATTTGGTCTGATGTCCGTTGGACAATTCTGTATGTGTGTTGTCTGTTGTTGTTCTTTTGTCTGTTGTCTGTTGGTTGTTTTGTCTGATGTCCGTTGGTCTGTTCTGTATGCGTGTTGTTTGTTGATGTTGTTAAGTCTGTTGTTCGTTGGACCATTCTGTATGTGTGTTGTTTGTTGATATTATTTGGTCTGGTGTCCGTTGGACCGTTCGGTATGCATGTTGTTTGTTGATATTATGTGGTCTGATGTCCGTTGGACCGTTCTGTATGCGTGTTGTTTGTTGATGTTGTTAAGTCTGATGTCCGTTGGACCGTTCTGTATGCGCATCGTATGTTGATGTTGTTTTATCTGATGTACGTTGTATCCTGTGGGTGTTCTGCTGTACGATTGTCTTGATGTGAATCTCTTCCACATTCTTAAGTTAAATGATGTATAAATTTTGCATGCTTAGAAAAAAAAATTGCAAAAAGATAACATTGAGAAAAGAGTGTTCACCTCAGTTATAAAGCATAGCAAAGCCATGGGGATAAACGTAGCACAGTACGTCCTTAAACTCGCACTTATCTCTGTCCAGCAGGGCTGTGTAATACAAAGTATCCATTAACAAAGAAACCTTTCTTTCTGTTCAATGCAAAAAAAGTCAATGAAAATATGTCTTTTTTAAAAGTAACACTTAATAGAGGATAATTTCATAAATATCATAAAAAAAACTTGTACTTAGACATTTCTTAACATGCTTAAATGATTCATTTGACTTGTGCAAACTTCGCGTTAAGATTTTATTAATGCGATTGAATCAAGAGATGGTCAGCTATACTGTCATGAGACAATACCATCACAGTGGGGGGAGGATCTTCAAGTTCTATAACTTATTTTTAAAATTATATTCATTTTCATTTTATCTATATTGTGACGTTCAGATTTTATATTATGACTTATTTGTTTGTTTGAATTATCTTTGCTTCATTATTGATATTTTATTGCATAATTTATGATTACCCGCCGTTGGTACCATTACTCAAAGAGAGTACTCACATGTCATATGACTGATAGTACCCATGATGAGTACTGAGAACTTGCTATATATATAAGAGACTTTTAGAGAGACTTTTGCCAGACTTTATACACTTTATTGATATTTTTGTGACTTGTTCTTATAAAATGCCTTGATCTTATATTTCTTGGATTTAACTTATGTGTGCGCACTTTTATATATGTAAATATTAAAGTAGTTAAGTAGATTCATGATTTATGTCTCATTTCACATGGATTATATGGAAATCACAGTTTTTCTATGGAATATACTTCGAATCATACCGCTCGGATTTTGCAATACACACTAACACTACGCTATGCTTTAAGAACATGCCATCCCCACGAAAACAAGACACGTTACATATATGTTTTTATCGTTAATATGTTTTTTACCAAGTTGTACGCTGTACTACATATACTGTTTGGGTAGTAATGTATTCCACCCGTGGGCCAGTAATACGGATGTTTTGCTATTCCTGAGCAGCACTGAAGCTGAAAACGTAAAAATAAAAAAAAGAGTCTCTAGCATATTATATGCAATAAAATACAATGTAAAGAAATGAAATCTTTAAAAAAAATCAACAAAGCATATTATTAATTTAGTATGGAAACTGACTTACAGAATTGAAGAGAGATTCCCATGCTTTCCCATATCCAAAGGCGTCCTGAAAGTTAAACTCACTCATCGTGTTGTAGATACCTTGGAATGCATTCCCCATTGTACTACCGATCTGCAAAGTACCAAGACATAAAAAGTTCTTGCATAAAAAAAGGATCAAAATCAGGAATGGCAAAGTCAGCTACGTAATTAATGTCCTTTACTCATTCCAAACTTAGGATTGAAAACCGTTGTCATATAACATGTGTAATGATTTTCAATCACAAATTGGAAATGAGTATAGGACAGTATGCATGAAATGGCCCCGTTCCCCTCATTTTCTAAATACATGTACATTTATCTCAACTATTCCTTTTTGGGCTTTTATTTTATTTTGTTTCGTTTTTGCTTTGGGCTTTTATTGGGGGGGGGGGGGGGAAGGGGGATATTTCATCATACTTTTCTTACCTCGTTGTACAGAATACTGAAGAATACAATATAGGTGACATCGATAGCGATGAAAAATGACAGACCGACCACATTCTGGAATAAAATAGTCTGATTCATTCAAAATTCCTATATAAATATATATGTATGTATATATCGATGTAGCCGCAAGTATCAAACTTTTGGTCTCTCTCAACTTGCTGTTTTCCATTATGTCAATAGATAAATATCATAAAACGTGGCAAACGTATCAAACATTGGAATCTCAGTAAATGAAGTATTTGACATTGTTGTATAAGGTACTCACAATCATCAATATCACTTTGTTTTTGCAAACAGCTCCCAGAATCCCCAGCAAACCAAATATCAGATATATAGGGAACAGCGACACCATGGACAATATAAGGACGTTGAGTGTGGTACCCAGCGGTAGGACCCCGATATACAGGCTGTCCAGGGCGGGTATTATAGACTCGTTCAGGATCCCTGTATGAAGCTTGGCATAAAGGCCTATAACTACGTAAGCCATGGCCACACCCTGGTGTAATAAAAATAAAACAATATAAACTTATTTATTCTTGGATTTGTCAACTTCAGATTAATATTATACTTACTATCATTAAATTTTTGTTAAGGACTTTCCAAAGATTAAAGAAGGTTTATAAATCTGTTCTACTAACGAAGATCCTGCAGACTCACGCATAACATCTTCGAATTCTTCAATTGTTCATTATTATCTTATTTCTGAATAACAGAAATATTTATGTATTTTACAAATTCTTGTATATATCATATTAAAACATATTGTATGGAAGTAAGATGATCTTACCCTGATGCAAAAACTAAACATCACAGAGTCAATTACCCTGACACAGAATACATTTGTATACATGAAAGAGTAACTTACCCTGATACATGACTTTACTGACAAAGTGACTTACCCTGATATAGAATACAATCATGACAGAGTGACTTACAGAATACAATTATGATAAAGTGACTACCTTGAGAAAGATGACTTACAAAGTACAATTATGATATAGTGACTACCCTGATATAGAATACTATCATGATAGAGTGACGTACAGAATACAATCATGACAGAGTGACTTACAGAGTACAATCATGACAGAGGGACTTACCTTGAGAGAGAAAACAACTGAAACAGTCACTTACTCTGGTACAGAATTCACATGACAGAGTGCCTTACCCTGATAAAGAACACACATGACAGAGTTACTTACACTGTTACAGAACACACATAATAGAGTGACGTACCCTTATACAGAAAACGCATGACAGAGTGACTTACCCTTATACAGAATACACATGACAGAGTGACATACCCTGATACAGAACAAACATGTCAGAGTGACTTACCCTGATGCAGAATACACATGACAGAGTGACTTACCCTGATACAGAACACACATGACAGAGTGACTTACCCTGATGCAGAACACACATGACAGAGTGACTTACCCTGATACAGAACAAACATGACAGAGTGACTTACCCTGATGCAGAATACACATGACAGAGTGCCTCACCCTGATACAGAACAGACATGACAGAGTGACTTACCCTTATACAGAACACGCATGACAGAGTTACTAACATTGATACAGAACACATATGACAAAGTGACTTACCCTGATACAGAACACACATCACAGAGTGACTTACCCTGATGCAGAACACACATGACAGAGTGACGTCCTCTGATGCAGAATACACAGGACAGAACACACATGACAGAATGACTTACCCTGATACAGAGCACACATGACAGAGTGACTTACTCTGATACAGAACTCACAGGACAGAGTGACTTACCCTGAAACAGTACACACTTGACATAGAATACAATCATGATAGAGTGACGTACAGAATACAGACATGACAGAGTGACTTAAAGTGAATTACCCTAATACAGAACACACATGACAGAGTGACTTGCCCTGATACAGTAGAGACTTGACAGAGTGACTTTCCCTGATACAGAACACACATGACAGAGTTACTTACACTGATACAGAAAACACATAATAGAGTGACCTACCCTTATACAGAATACACATGACAGTGTGACTTACCCTGATACAGAACATACAAGACACAGTGACTTACCCATATACAGAACACACATGACAGTGAGACTTACTCTGATATAGAGCACACATGACAGAGTGACTTACCCTGATATAGAACACATGATAGAGTGAATTACCCTGATACAGAACACACATGACAGCGTGACTTCCCCTGATACAGAACAAACATGACAGAGTGACTTACCCTGATACAGAATACATATGACATAGTGACTTCCTCTGATACAGAACACACATGACACAGTGACTTACCCTGATACCGAACACACATGACTGAGTGACTTACCCTGATAAAGAACACACATGACAGAGTGACTTACCCTGATTCAGAACACACATGACAGAGTGACTGACTGATACAGAATATACATGACAGAGTGACTTACCTTGATACAGATCAGACATCACAGAGTGACTTACCCTGATACAGAATACATATCACAGAGTGACTCACCCTAATACCGAATACACATGACAGAGTGACATAAACTGATACATAACACACTCAAACAGAGAGACTTACCCTGATACAGAACACACATGACAGAGTTACTTACCCTTATACAGAACACACATGACAAAGTGACTTACCCTGATACAGAATACACATGACAGAGTAACTTACCCTGATACAGAACACACATGACAGAGTTACCCTGATACAGAACACACATGACAGAGTGACTTACCCTGATACAGAACACACATGACAGAGTGACTTACCCTGATACATAATACACATGACAGAGTGACTTACCCTGATACAGAACACACATGACAGAGTGACTTACCCTGATACAGAATACACATGACAGAGTGACATAAACTGATACATAACACACTCATGACAGAGTGACTTACCTTGATACAGATAAAAACATGACAGGGTGACTTACACTGAAACAGAACACGCACAATAGAGTGACTTACCCTTATACAGAACGCACATGACAGAGTGACTTACCCTGATACAGAACACACATGACAGAGTGACTTACCCTGATACAGAACACAAATGACAGAGTGACTTAACCTGATACAGAATACACATGACAGAGTGACTCACCCTGATACCGAATACACATGACAGAGTGACTTACCCTGATACAGAACAAACATGACAGAGTGACATACCCTGATACAGAACACACATGACAGAGTGACTGACTCTGATACAGAACACACATAAAAGAGCGACTTTCCCTGATACAAAATACACATGACAGAGTGATTACCCTGATACAGAACACACATGACAGAGTGACTTACCCTGATACAGAACACACATGACAGAGTGACATACTCTTATTCAGAACACACATGACAGAGTGACTTACCCTGATACAGAATACACATGACAGAGTGACTAACGCTGATACACAACACACATGACAGAGTGACTTACCCTGATACAGATCACACATGACAGAGTTACTAACCCTGATACAGAATACACATGACAGAGTGACATAAACTGATACATACCACACTCATGACAGAGTGACTTACCTTGATACAGAATATACATGACATAGTGACTCAACCTGATATAGAATACACATGCCAGAGTAACATACCCTGAAACAGAACACACATAAAAGATTGACTTACCATTATACAGAACAGACATGACGGAGTGACTTAACCTGGTACAGAATACAAATACACATGACAGAGTGACTTACCCTGATACAGAACACACATGACAGAGTGACTTACACTGATACAGAACAGACATGACAGAATGACATACCCTGATACAGAACACACATGACAGAGTGACATACCCTGATACAGAACACACATGACAGAGTGACTTACCCTGATACAGAACAAACATGACAGAGTGACTGACTCTGATACAGAACACACATGACAGAGTGACTTACCTTGATACAGAACTCACGACAGAGTGACTTACCCTAATACAGAACAGACATGACAGAGTGACGTACCCTTATACAGAAAACGCATGACAGAGTGACTTACCCTGATACAGAATACACATGACAGAGTGACTTACCCTGATACAGAACAGACATGACAGAGTGACTTAACCTGATACAGAATACAAATACACATGACAGAGTGACTTACCCTGATACAGAACACACATGACAGAGTGACTTACACTGATACAGAACAGACATGACAAAGTGACTGACTCTGATACAGAACACACATGACAGAGTGACTTACCCTGATACAGTACACACGACAGAGTGACTTACCCTGATACAGAACAGACATGACAGAGTGACTTACCCTTATACAGAACACGCATGACAGAGTGACTTACTCTGATACAGAATACACATGACAAAGTGACTTACCCTGATACAGAACACACATGACAGAGTGACTTACCCTGATACAGAACACACATGACAGAGTGACTTAACCTGATACAGAATACACATGACAGAGTGACTCACCCTAATACCGAATACACATGACAGAGTGACTTACCCTGATACAGAACAAACATGACAGAGTGACTTACCCTGATACAGAACAGACATGACAGAGTGACTGACTCTGATACAGAACACACATAATAGAGTGACTTATCCTGATACAGAATACACATGACAGAGCGATTACCCTGATACAGAACACACATGACAGAGTGACTTACCCTGATACAGAACACACATGACAGAGTGACTTACCCTTATTCAGAACACACATGACAGAGTGACTTACCCTGATACAGAATACACATGACAGAGTGACTTACGCTGATACATAACACACATGACAGAGTGACTTACCCTGATACAGATCACACATGACAGAGTGACTAACCCTGATACAGAATACACATGACAGAGTGACATTAACTGATACATAACACACTCATGACAGAGTGACTTACCCTGATACAGAACAAACATGACAGAGTGACTTACCCTGATACAGAACACACATGACAGAGTGACTGACTCTGATACAGAACACACATAATAGAGTGACTTACCCTGATACAGAATACACATGACAGAGTGACTACCCTGATACAGAACACACATGACAGAGTGACTTACCCTGATACAGAACACACATGACAGAGTGACTTACTCTTATTCAGAACACACATGACAGAGTGACTTACCCTGATACAGAATACACATGACAGAGTGACTACGCTGATACACAACACACATGACAGAGTGACTTACCCTGATACAGATCACACGTGACAGAGGGACTAACCCTGATACAGAATACACATGACAGAGTGACATAAACTGATACATAACACACTCAAACAGAGTGACTTACCCTGATACAGAACACGCAAGACAGAGTGACTTACCCTGATACAGAACACACATGACAGAGTGACTTACCCTGATACAGAATACACATGACAAAGCGACTTACCCTGATACGGAACACAAATGACAGAGTGACTTACCCTGATACAGAACACACATGACAGAGTGACTTACCCTGATACAGAACACACATGACAGAGTGACTTACCCTGATATAGAATACACATGACAGAGTGACTTACCCTGATACAAAACACACATGACAGAGTGACTTACCCTGATACAGAATACACTTGACAAAGTGACTTACCCTGATACAGAATACACATGACAGAGTGACATAAACTGATACATAACACACTCATGACAGAGTGACTTACCTTGTTACAGAAAAAAACAGGACAGGGTGACTTACACTGAAACAGAACACGCACAATAGAGTGACTTACCCTTATACAGAACGCACATGACAGAGTGACTTACCCTTATACAAAACACACATCACGGAGTGACTTCCCCTGATACATAATACACATGACAGAGTGACTTACCCTGATACAGAACACGCATAATAGAGTGACTTACCTGATACAGAACACACATGACAGAGTGACTTACCCTGATGCAGAATACACATGACAGAGTGACATACCCTGATACAGAATACACATGACAGAGTGACTTACCCTGATACAGAACAAACATGACAGAGTGACTTACCCTGAAACAGAATACACATGACAGAGTGACTCACCCTGATACATAATACACATGACAGAGTGACTCACCCTGATACAGAATACACATGACAGAGTGACTCACCCTGATACAGAATACACATGACAGAGTGACTTACCCTGATGCAGAATACACATGACAGAGTGACATACCCTGATACAGAATACACATGACAGAGTGACTCACCCTGATACAGAATACACATCACAGAGTGACTTACCCTGATACAGAATACACATGACAGAGTGACTTACCCTGATACAGAATACACATGACAGAGTGACTCACCCTGATACAGAATACACATGACAGAGTGGCATACCCTGAAACAGAACACACATGACAGAGTGACTTACCCTGATACAGAATACACATGACAGAGTGACTTACCCTGGTACAGAATACACATGACAGAGTGACTTACCCTGATACAGAATACACATGACAGAGTGACTTACACTTATACAGAACACGCATGAGAGAGTGACTTACCCTGATACAGAACACACATAATAAAGTGAATAACCCTGATACAGAACACACATGACAGAATGACTTACCCTGATACAGAACACAAATGAAAGAGTGACGTACCCGTATACAGTAAACACATGACAGAGTGACTTACCCTGATACAGAATACACATGACAGAGTGACTTACCCTGATACAGAACACACATGACAGAGTGACTCACCCTGATACATAGCACACATGAGAGAGTGACTCACCCTGATACAGAATACACATGACAGAGTGATTACCCTGATACAGAACACACATGACAGAGTGACTTACCCTGATACAGAACACACATGACAGAGTGACTTACCCTTATTCAGAACACACATGACAGAGTGACTTACCCTGATACAGAATACACATGACAGAGTGACTTACGCTGATACATAACACACATGACAGAGTGACTTACCCTGATACAGATCACACATGACAGAGTGACTAACCCTGATACAGAATACACATGACAGAGTGACATTAACTGATACATAACACACTCATGACAGAGTGACTTACCCTGATACAGAACAAACATGACAGAGTGACTTACCCTGATACAGAACACACATGACAGAGTGACTGACTCTGATACAGAACACACATAATAGAGTGACATACCCTGATACAGAATACACATGACAGAGTGACTACCCTGATACAGAACACACATGACAGAGTGACTTACCCTGATACAGAACACACATGACAGAGTGACTTACTCTTATTCAGAACACACATGACAGAGTGACTTACCCTCATACAGAATACACATGACAGAGTGACTTACGCTGATACACAACACACATGACAGAGTGACTTACCCTGATACAGATCACACGTGACAGAGGGACTAACCCTGATACAGAATACACATGACAGAGTGACATAAACTGATACATAACACACTCAAACAGAGTGACTTACCCTGATACAGAACACGCAAGACAGAGTGACTTACCCTGATACAGAACACACATGACAGAGTGACTTACCCTGATACAGAATACACATGACAAAGCGACTTACCCTGATACGGAACACAAATGACAGAGTGACTTACCCTGATGCAGAATACACATGACAGAGTGACTTACCCTGATACAGAACACACATGACAGAGTGACTTACCCTGATGCAGAACACACATGACAGAGTGACTTACCCTGATACAGAACAAACATGACAGAGTGACTTACCCTGATGCAGAATACACATGACAGAGTGCCTCACCCTGATACAGAACAGACATGACAGAGTGACTTACCCTTATACAGAACACGCATGACAGAGTTACTAACATTGATACAGAACACATATGACAAAGTGACTTACCCTGATACAGAACACACATCACAGAGTGACTTACCCTGATGCAGAACAAACATGACAGAGTGACGTCCTCTGATGCAGAATACACAGGACAGAACACACATGACAGAATGACTTACCCTGATACAGAGCACACATGACAGAGTGACTTACTCTGATACAGAACTCACAGGACAGAGTGACTTACCCTGAAACAGTACACACTTGACATAGAATACAATCATGATAGAGTGACGTACAGAATACAGACATGACAGAGTGACTTAAAGTGAATTACCCTAATACAGAACACACATGACAGAGTGACTTGCCCTGATACAGTAGAGACTTGACAGAGTGACTTTCCCTGATACAGAACACACATGACAGAGTTACTTACACTGATACAGAAAACACATAATAGAGTGACCTACCCTTATACAGAATACACATGACAGTGTGACTTACCCTGATACAGAACATACAAGACACAGTGACTTACCCATATACAGAACACACATGACAGTGAAACTTACTCTGATATAGAGCACACATGACAGAGTGACTTACCCTGATATAGAACACATGATAGAGTGAATTACCCTGATACAGAACACACATGACAGCGTGACTTCCCCTGATACAGAACAAACATGACAGAGTGACTTACCCTGATACAGAAAACATATGACATAGTGACTTCCTCTGATACAGAACACACATGACACAGTGACTTACCCTGATACCGAACACACATGACTGAGTGACTTACCCTGATAAAGAACACACATGACAGAGTGACTTACCCTGATTCAGAACACACATGACAGAGTGACTGACTGATACAGAATATACATGACAGAGTGACTTACCTTGATACAGATCAGACATCACAGAGTGACTTACCCTGATACAGAATACATATCACAGAGTGACTCACCCTAATACCGAATACACATGACAGAGTGACATAAACTGATACATAACACACTCAAACAGAGAGACTTACCCTGATACAGAACACACATGACAGAGTTACTTACCCTTATACAGAACACACATGACAAAGTGACTTACCCTGATACAGAATACACATGACAGAGTAACTTACCCTGATACAGAACACACATGACAGAGTTACCCTGATACAGAACACACATGACAGAGTGACTTACCCTGATACAGAACACACATGACAGAGTGACTTACCCTGATACATAATACACATGACAGAGTGACTTACCCTGATACAGAACACACATGACAGAGTGACTTACCCTGATACAGAATACACATGACAGAGTGACATAAACTGATACATAACACACTCATGACAGAGTGACTTACCTTGATACAGATAAAAACATGACAGGGTGACTTACACTGAAACAGAACACGCACAATAGAGTGACTTACCCTTATACAGAACGCACATGACAGAGTGACTTACCCTGATACAGAACACACATGACAGAGTGACTTACCCTGATACAGAACACAAATGACAGAGTGACTTAACCTGATACAGAATACACATGACAGAGTGACTCACCCTGATACCGAATACACATGACAGAGTGACTTACCCTGATACAGAACAAACATGACAGAGTGACATACCCTGATACAGAACACACATGACAGAGTGACTGACTCTGATACAGAACACACATAAAAGAGCGACTTTCCCTGATACAAAATACACATGACAGAGTGATTACCCTGATACAGAACACACATGACAGAGTGACTTACCCTGATACAGAACACACATGACAGAGTGACATACTCTTATTCAGAACACACATGACAGAGTGACTTACCCTGATACAGAATACACATGACAGAGTGACTAACCCTGATACAGAATACACATGACAGAGTGACTTACCCTGATACAGATCACACATGACAGAGTGACATACTCTTATTCAGAACACACATGACAGAGTGACTTACCCTGATACAGATCACACATGACAGAGTGACTAACGCTGATACACAACACACATGACAGAGTGACTTACCCTGATACAGATCACACATGACAGAGTTACTAACCCTGATACAGAATACACATGACAGGGTGACATAAACTGATACATACCACACTCATGACAGAGTGACTTACCTTGATACAGAATATACATGACATAGTGACTCAACCTGATATAGAATACACATGCCAGAGTAACATACAATGAAACAGAACACACATAAAAGATTGACTTACCATTATACAGAACAGACATGACGGAGTGACTTAACCTGGTACAGAATACAAATACACATGACAGAGTGACTTACCCTGATACAGAACACACATGACAGAGTGACTTACACTGATACAGAACAGACATGACAGAATGACATACCCTGATACAGAACACACATGACAGAGTGACATACCCTGATACAGAACACACATGACAGAGTGACTTACCCTGATACAGAACAAACATGACAGAGTGACTGACTCTGATACAGAACACACATGACAGAGTGACTTACCTTGATACAGAACTCACGACAGAGTGACTTACCCTAATACAGAACAGACATGACAGAGTGACGTACCCTTATACAGAAAACGCATGACAGAGTGACTTACCCTGATACAGAATACACATGACAGAGTGACTTACCCTGATACAGAACAGACATGACAGAGTGACTTAACCTGATACAGAATACAAATACACATGACAGAGTGACTTACCCTGATACAGAACACACATGACAGAGTGACTTACACTGATACAGAACAGACATGACAAAGTGACTGACTCTGATACAGAACACACATGACAGAGTGACTTACCCTGATACAGAACACACGACAGAGTGACTTACCCTGATACAGAACAGACATGACAGAGTGACTTACCCTTATACAGAACACGCATGACAGAGTGACTTACTCTGATACAGAATACACATGACAAAGTGACTTACCCTGATACAGAACACACATGACAGAGTGACTTACCCTGATACAGAACACACATGACAGAGTGACTTAACCTGATACAGAATACACATGACAGAGTGACTCACCCTAATACCGAATACACATGACAGAGTGACTTACCCTGATACAGAACAAACATGACAGAGTGACTTACCCTGATACAGAACAGACATGACAGAGTGACTGACTCTGATACAGAACACACATAATAGAGTGACTTATCCTGATACAGAATACACATGACAGAGCGATTACCCTGATACAGAACACACATGACAGAGTGACTTACCCTGATACAGAACACACATGACAGAGTGACTTACCCTTATTCAGAACACACATGACAGAGTGACTTACCCTGATACAGAATACACATGACAGAGTGACTTACGCTGATACATAACACACATGACAGAGTGACTTACCCTGATACAGATCACACATGACAGAGTGACTAACCCTGATACAGAATACACATGACAGAGTGACATTAACTGATACATAACACACTCATGACAGAGTGACTTACCCTGATACAGAACAACATGACAGAGTGACTTACCCTGATACAGAACACACATGACAGAGTGACTGACTCTGATACAGAACACACATAATAGAGTGACTTACCCTGATACAGAATACACATGACAGAGTGACTACCCTGATACAGAACACACATGACAGAGTGACTTCCCCTGATACAGAACACACATGACAGAGTGACTTACTCTTATTCAGAACACACATGACAGAGTGACTTACCCTGATACAGAATACACATGACAGAGTGACTTACGCTGATACACAACACACATGACAGAGTGACTTACCCTGATACAGATCACACGTGACAGAGGGACTAACCCTGATACAGAATACACATGACAGAGTGACATAAACTGATACATAACACACTCAAACAGAGTGACTTACCCTGATACAGAACACGCAAGACAGAGTGACTTACCCTGATACAGAACACACATGACAGAGTGACTTACCCTGATACAGAATACACATGACAAAGCGACTTACCCTGATACGGAACACAAATGACAGAGTGACTTACCCTGATACAGAACACACATGACAGCGTGACTTCCCCTGATACAGAACAAACATGACAGAGTGACTTACCCTGATACAGAAAACATATGACATAGTGACTTCCTCTGATACAGAACACACATGACACAGTGACTTACCCTGATACCGAACACACATGACTGAGTGACTTACCCTGATAAAGAACACACATGACAGAGTGACTTACCCTGATTCAGAACACACATGACAGAGTGACTGACTGATACAGAATATACATGACAGAGTGACTTACCTTGATACAGATCAGACATCACAGAGTGACTTACCCTGATACAGAATACATATCACAGAGTGACTCACCCTAATACCGAATACACATGACAGAGTGACATAAACTGATACATAACACACTCAAACAGAGAGACTTACCCTGATACAGAACACACATGACAGAGTTACTTACCCTTATACAGAACACACATGACAAAGTGACTTACCCTGATACAGAATACACATGACAGAGTAACTTACCCTGATACAGAACACACATGACAGAGTTACCCTGATACAGAACACACATGACAGAGTGACTTACCCTGATACAGAACACACATGACAGAGTGACTTACCCTGATACATAATACACATGACAGAGTGACTTACCCTGATACAGAACACACATGACAGAGTGACTTACCCTGATACAGAATACACATGACAGAGTGACATAAACTGATACATAACACACTCATGACAGAGTGACTTACCTTGATACAGATAAAAACATGACAGGGTGACTTACACTGAAACAGAACACGCACAATAGAGTGATTTACCCTTATACAGAACGCACATGACAGAGTGACTTACCCTGATACAGAACACACATGACAGAGTGACTTACCCTGATACAGAACACAAATGACAGAGTGACTTAACCTGATACAGAATACACATGACAGAGTGACTCACCCTGATACCGAATACACATGACAGAGTGACTTACCCTGATACAGAACAAACATGACAGAGTGACATACCCTGATACAGAACACACATGACAGAGTGACTGACTCTGATACAGAACACACATAAAAGAGCGACTTTCCCTGATACAAAATACACATGACAGAGTGATTACCCTGATACAGAACACACATGACAGAGTGACTTACCCTGATACAGAACACACATGACAGAGTGACATACTCTTATTCAGAACACACATGACAGAGTGACTTTCCCTGATACAGATCACACATGACAGAGTGACTAACGCTGATACACAACACACATGACAGAGTGACTTACCCTGATACAGATCACACATGACAGAGTTACTAACCCTGATACAGAATACACATGACAGAGTGACATAAACTGATACATACCACACTCATGACAGAGTGACTTACCTTGATACAGAATATACATGACATAGTGACTCAACCTGATATAGAATACACATGCCAGAGTAACATACCCTGAAACAGAACACACATAAAAGATTGACTTACCATTATACAGAACAGACATGACGGAGTGACTTAACCTGGTACAGAATACAAATACACATGACAGAGTGACTTACCCTGATACAGAACACACATGACAGAGTGACTTACACTGATACAGAACAGACATGACAGAATGACATACCCTGATACAGAACACACATGACAGAGTGACATACCCTGATACAGAACACACATGACAGAGTGACTTACCCTGATACAGAACAAACATGACAGAGTGACTGACTCTGATACAGAACACACATGACAGAGTGACTTACCTTGATACAGAACTCACGACAGAGTGACTTACCCTAATACAGAACAGACATGACAGAGTGACGTACCCTTATACAGAAAACGCATGACAGAGTGACTTACCCTGATACAGAATACACATGACAGAGTGACTTACCCTGATACAGAACAGACATGACAGAGTGACTTAACCTGATACAGAATACAAATACACATGACAGAGTGACTTACCCTGATACAGAACACACATGACAGAGTGACTTACACTGATACAGAACAGACATGACAAAGTGACTGACTCTGATACAGAACACACATGACAGAGTGACTTACCCTGATACAGAACACACGACAGAGTGACTTACCCTGATACAGAACAGACATGACAGAGTGACTTACCCTTATACAGAACACGCATGACAGAGTGACTTACTCTGATACAGAATACACATGACAAAGTGACTTACCCTGATACAGAACACACATGACAGAGTGACTTACCCTGATACAGAACACACATGACAGAGTGACTTAACCTGATACAGAATACACATGACAGAGTGACTCACCCTAATACCGAATACACATGACAGAGTGACTTACCCTGATACAGAACAAACATGACAGAGTGACTTACCCTGATACAGAACAGACATGACAGAGTGACTGACTCTGATACAGAACACACATAATAGAGTGACTTATCCTGATACAGAATACACATGACAGAGCGATTACCCTGATACAGAACACACATGACAGAGTGACTTACCCTGATACAGAACACACATGACAGAGTGACTTACCCTTATTCAGAACACACATGACAGAGTGACTTACCCTGATACAGAATACACATGACAGAGTGACTTACGCTGATACATAACACACATGACAGAGTGACTTACCCTGATACAGATCACACATGACAGAGTGACTAACCCTGATACAGAATACACATGACAGAGTGACATTAACTGATACATAACACACTCATGACAGAGTGACTTACCCTGATACAGAACAAACATGACAGAGTGACTTACCCTGATACAGAACACACATGACAGAGTGACTGACTCTGATACAGAACACACATAATAGAGTGACTTACCCTGATACAGAATACACATGACAGAGTGACTACCCTGATACAGAACACACATGACAGAGTGACTTCCCCTGATACAGAACACACATGACAGAGTGACTTACTCTTATTCAGAACACACATGACAGAGTGACTTACCCTGATACAGAATACACATGACAGAGTGACTTACGCTGATACAGAACACACATGACAGAGTGACTTACCCTGATACAGATCACACGTGACAGAGGGACTAACCCTGATACAGAATACACATGACAGAGTGACATAAACTGATACATAACACACTCAAACAGAGTGACTTACCCTGATACAGAACACGCAAGACAGAGTGACTTACCCTGATACAGAACACACATGACAGAGTGACTTACCCTGATACAGAATACACATGACAAAGCGACTTACCCTGATACGGAACACAAATGACAGAGTGACTTACCCTGATACAGAACACACATGACAGAGTGACTTACCCTGATACAGAACACACATGACAGAGTGACTTACCCTGATATAGAATACACATGACAGAGTGACTTACCCTGATACAAAACACACATGACAGAGTGACTTACCCTGATACAGAATACACTTGACAAAGTGACTTACCCTGATACAGAATACACATGACAGAGTGACATAAACTGATACATAACACACTCATGACAGAGTGACTTACCTTGTTACAGAAAAAAACAGGACAGGGTGACTTACACTGAAACAGAACACGCACAATAGAGTGACTTACCCTTATACAGAACGCACATGACAGAGTGACTTACCCTTATACAAAACACACATCACGGAGTGACTTCCCCTGATACATAATACACATGACAGAGTGACTTACCCTGATACAGAACACGCATAATAGAGTGACTTACCTGATACAGAACACACATGACAGAGTGACTTACCCTGATGCAGAATACACATGACAGAGTGACATACCCTGATACAGAATACACATGACAGAGTGACTTACCCTGATACAGAACAAACATGACAGAGTGACTTACCCTGATACAGAATACACATGACAGAGTGACTCACCCTGATACATAATACACATGACAGAGTGACTCACCCTGATACAGAATACACATGACAGAGTGACTTACCCTGATACAGAATACACATGACAGAGTGACTTACCCTGATACAGAATACACATGACAGAGTGACTTACCCTGATACAGAATACACATGACAGAGTGACTCACCCTGATACAGAATACATATCACAGAGTGACTTACCCTGATACAGAATACACATGACAGAGTGACTTACCCTGATACAGAATACACATGACAGAGTGACTCACCCTGATACAGAATACACATGACAGAGTGGCATACCCTGAAACAGAACACACATGACAGAGTGACTTACCCTGATACAGAATACACATGACAGAGTGACTTACCCTGATACAGAATACACATGACAGAGTGACTTACCCTGATACAGAATACACATGACAGAGTGACTTACACTTATACAGAACACGCATGAGAGAGTGACTTACCCTGATACAGAACACACATAATAAAGTGAATAACCCTGATACAGAACACACATGACAGAATGACTTACCCTGATACAGAACACAAATGAAAGAGTGACGTACCCGTATACAGTAAACACATGACAGAGTGACTTACCCTGATACAGAATACACATGACAGAGTGACTTACCCTGATACAGAACACACATGACAGAGTGACTCACCCTGATACATAGCACACATGAGAGAGTGACTCACCCTGATACAGAATACACATGACAGAGTGATTACCCTGATACAGAACACACATGACAGAGTGACTTACCCTGATACAGAACACACATGACAGAGTGACTTACCCTTATTCAGAACACACATGACAGAGTGACTTACCCTGATACAGAATACACATGACAGAGTGACTTACGCTGATACATAACACACATGACAGAGTGACTTACCCTGATACAGATCACACATGACAGAGTGACTAACCCTGATACAGAATACACATGACAGAGTGACATTAACTGATACATAACACACTCATGACAGAGTGACTTACCCTGATACAGAACAAACATGACAGAGTGACTTACCCTGATACAGAACACACATGACAGAGTGACTGACTCTGATACAGAACACACATAATAGAGTGACTTACCCTGATACAGAATACACATGACAGAGTGACTACCCTGATACAGAACACACATGACATAGTGACTTACCCTGATACAGAACACACATGACAGAGTGACTTACTCTTATTCAGAACACACATGACAGAGTGACTTACCCTGATACAGAATACACATGACAGAGTGACTTACGCTGATACACAACACACATGACAGAGTGACTTACCCTGATACAGATCACACGTGACAGAGGGACTAACCCTGATACAGAATACACATGACAGAGTGACATAAACTGATACATAACACACTCAAACAGAGTGACTTACCCTGATACAGAACACGCAAGACAGAGTGACTTACCCTGATACAGAACACACATGACAGAGTGACTTACCCTGATACAGAATACACATGACAAAGCGACTTACCCTGATACGGAACACAAATGACAGAGTGACTTACCCTGATACAGAACACACATGACAGAGTGACTTACCCTGATACAGAACACACATGACAGAGTGACTTACCCTGATATAGAATACACATGACAGAGTGACTTACCCTGATACAAAACACACATGACAGAGTGACTTACCCTGATACAGAATACACTTGACAAAGTGACTTACCCTGATACAGAATACACATGACAGAGTGACATAAACTGATACATAACACACTCATGACAGAGTGACTTACCTTGTTACAGAAAAAAACAGGACAGGGTGACTTACACTGAAACAGAACACGCACAATAGAGTGACTTACCCTTATACAGAACGCACATGACAGAGTGACTTACCCTTATACAAAACACACATCACGGAGTGACTTCCCCTGATACATAATACACATGACAGAGTGACTTACCCTGATACAGAACACGCATAATAGAGTGACTTACCTGATACAGAACACACATGACAGAGTGACTTACCCTGATGCAGAATACACATGACAGAGTGACATACCCTGATACAGAATACACATGACAGAGTGACTTACCCTGATACAGAACAAACATGACAGAGTGACTTACCCTGATACAGAATACACATGACAGAGTGACTCACCCTGATACATAATACACATGACAGAGTGACTCACCCTGATACAGAATACACATGACAGAGTGACTCACCCTGATACAGAATACACATGACAGAGTGACTTACCCTGATGCAGAATACACATGACAGAGTGACATACCCTGATACAGAATACACATGACAGAGTGACTCACCCTGATACAGAATACATATCACAGAGTGACTTACCCTGATACAGAATACACATGACAGAGTGACTTACCCTGATACAGAATACACATGACAGAGTGACTCACCCTGATACAGAATACACATGACAGAGTGGCATACCCTGAAACAGAACACACATGACAGAGTGACTTACCCTGATACAGAATACACATGACAGAGTGACTTACCCTGGTACAGAATACACATGACAGAGTGACTTACCCTGATACAGAATACACATGACAGAGTGACTTACACTTATACAGAACACGCATGAGAGAGTGACTTACCCTGATACAGAACACACATAATAAAGTGAATAACCCTGATACAGAACACACATGACAGAATGACTTACCCTGATACAGAACACAAATGAAAGAGTGACGTACCCGTATACAGTAAACACATGACAGAGTGACTTACCCTGATACAGAATACACATGACAGAGTGACTTACCCTGATACAGAACACACATGACAGAGTGACTCACCCTGATACATAGCACACATGAGAGAGTGACTCACCCTGATACAGAATACACATGACAGAGTGATAATGGCGGGGAGACTTATCGTCTCCTTTGGTCTACTCCTGAAGAAGGCCCCAACAACCATGTCTGACAATTAACCCATTAACTAGGGGCGGCTATAAATTCTGAAAAAGGAATTTGATATTATTATGAGTGATATCATCAGTATTGGTGCTACTGACTCCATAACGTTAATCTTAAAGAAGGGCTACAAACGATAGTACGAGGGCTGATTAATTTGTTGTTAGCCACGGTTTTTCTGGGATGCAGAAGGTATTCTGCTGATAGATTATCTCCAAGAAGTACAAACAATCAATGGCACATTCTATGCTTTCTCTTCTGACACAATTACGAGAAAATATTTAACTTAAGGCAGAGTATCCCTCAGGTCAGATTTGCTGGTAATTTTGTTTTGCATGGATACCCTATTTTTTCTCTTCAGAATATTGTGCAGATTATCAAACTAATTTGGTTTGGGGAAAAGAAACTTTTATAGTTACATTTTATCACCTCTAAAAAGAGAATTGTCTTACTTTTCCCATAGGGTCCAATGTTAAAGTTTAAACGGCTAAGTTCTAGGTATAATCATGAAACCACAAATCATTTTTTGTATGTTTATCACGTTTAACATAAGCTTTGAATATATGGCAATGATAATATTGTAAAAGTTGTTATTTAGGATAACCCTAACCCTAACCATATATGAGCATCTGAAACATAACGGATGCTCTACCTTAAGCGCCTCGGAAAGCTCACTAGTTAAAGATGTGTTGTTCCATCAGGACAATGCTCCCGTTCACAAGTTTGTCACTGCCATGGCTGTCATTCATGATTGTGGCTTTAATTTGATTGAGCATTATTCACCTGATCTTGCTCCATCATACCTTCATCTATTCCAAAAATTGAAAGCAGCTTTTTCTAGCACCCACTTTCAGTCCGATGATGACGTCATAATTGCAGTGGATGGCTTTCTGACCAGTCAAGATAAGGGGTTCATTAACAGTGGTATTGAGGCCCTTAAACACCGGTGGTAACAGTGTATAGATACTGAAGGGGATTATGTAGAAAAAATAATGCAAAATGTCTGATAAAAATTTCAAATTCCTCAATACTAGGCCTAGGCTTAAAGAATACATGTATCAATCAGCCCTCGTATCATAGACAACAGTTTTTTTTATACAATTATACATATTTTCATCTCAACATCACGCTCTAGAAGGCAGGGTTGGATTTTTACAAGAGAGTTGAGTGTACGTTTTAGAATTATTTTATAACATTCTTCTAACTTTATCAACCATAGATCATTAGGTCCCTTTCAAAAATATGACAAACAATCTGAACAGGACAGAGGATCTGTCGTTATTTTGGGCTTCTTAGAAAACAACTGCTTTGATTTTCTAAAGATCTGAACTACGTGTCCTGATTGACGGCTGTCATTCATCTTTGCCTGCGTTCAAGAAAGATATTTTCGGTACAGTTACTTTCACCTGGAACAATCGTTATACCGTTGTAGATGTGTTTGCTAAAGTATAAAAAATTTTACTTCTCTGCAGCGATTTCTAAGAACGACTAAATCATACAAAAGGAGACACTATTGTCATTAATTTGAATTGTTTTATGAAAAAATGTGTCCAATGCTCAAAACATCTCAGTATTTTTTTAAAGCCAAAGGTGTCACGGGTTGTTCCTGATGTTTCATTTAAGTCGGTTCATTTTTAAATAGTTTCGGTTAATTTTTTTGTTCTTTTAAAGTTTTGAAGATAAAGGATAAGTTAATGAACATGACCAAACGTGCTACATATATAATGAATCGTGCCAACTCTGAAAACAAAACAAGAAAGTACGTTTATGTTCAAGAATTTTCCAAACGCAGTGCATAATAGATCTTTTTAAAAATCTTTTTCAGGGAATTCTGATATTAAATTCATAAAGACAGGCATTTCTAATTCTGCACAAAGTGATCCTAGCAACCATGCCGATTTTACAATAACAACAAATTGCTTTTCCCTTACAACTAAGAATGAAATTGATTTAATTTTTTTTTTCAATGATTGAAAAAAAGGAACAAAGTGTTAACTTCAATTCAAAACTGCGAATTCCTTTAATACATGTATACTTACGGTAAGCGACAGTTTATTTAGAATATAATATCCTTCATTCAGCACATACTTCCGGGTCTGCTCGTCTCCTGCAAGTCATGTAAAATGTTTCTTATGGAGGTTCCAAAACTTCAATAATTACCTTGATAATAATCAAAATTTAAATGTCTTTATACAGACCGTTCGATCTGTTCACTCTTGCGTAAGGCACTAGACAGTACTTATTTGCAGAAGGTGCAATGTTTATTTGTAGAATTGAATTTAATCTACACGGAGGACCTTATTCGGTTAATAGTTAAATGGATTAATGACGAGGACGTTAATCATGGCCATAGTCTTGCTGCAATTCCAGTCAGATCTTCATTCTTCATGATGGAAAAATGGAGAAAAAAATATTTGAAAGGAAAAAGTTTTAAGTGAAGTTAATTTGTGCTCTCTTATGTTAGAAAAAAAATCACAATGGCAGTTAGGTATTCAAATTCTATGTTTCTTTGTCTATACATTTAAACAGCATCGAAAGAAAAAAAACTTTAACAATTTATGTATATTTGGTCGAGAAATAGACTAGATTACCATCAGTCCATTATAAACCAAAACTTGACATTACATGAACTCAAATGGTTCCTTTTATCTGTTTCTTCTGTGTCCCTGTGCAAGTCTTAGACCTCCTGACATTAATCTTATTTTACGTAAAACTTGATAAAAATATAATTATTGCTTGATTTGTTCAAGGACTTTTGTCGCACATAGACGGAAAGATCGTCACTTAGAAGACTGCGCATGAAATATACGCAAACCTACAAACTTCTTCCAGCGAACTGTTACCTTAAAGAAGGGAGCTCGACCGGGGAGTTTGGCAAACCTATAGATGCTTTATTTTTCGATTAAAAGCGAATGGAAAAATCATACGGTCAAGTCTTCGTCCTCATAAGGGAGTCTAACTCGTTTGGACCTCATATCCCCGCTCCTATAATCAAACCCTCTCAACGCATTTCCCAAGTCAAAATTATTTTCCCATTAAAAAGGGTAAACTGCATTAAAATATCAATTGTATCCCACTCCTTGCCAACATTTTCTTTAATCGCGTACATAGCTGAATACATTTAATCTTTGGTCTCTGAAGGGAAAATATACTTAAGCTTTTGACTTTAACTTCGATTAGTGATATTGAAATATTGAAGAGTATCGATATTTTGATATTTTCAATACGTATCTATACACAAAGGCTGAGTATCGATACTTTCAATACACTTAAGAAATATAAACTTTTAAGTCGTTTTTGTTTAATTTTATTTTCATATATCTTCTGAATCTTCTCCGATAACTTGTATACGTTTAGGCATATGAGTTCTAAGCTTCTGAGCACCATGGTCACACTTCCAATAAGAGTTAACCTCTTTTCATGTGGTGGAGGTGTTTCTTTGTTTGCTTTGGTTCCTGTTTTATCCAGATTGCATGTTTCTGAATTATCGGTTTTGTTTTTGTGTATTGGGATATGATCATTATCCATATTTGTCATTCTATCTCACAATGGGTTGAAAAAAGTAATGGTGAGGTTAGCTGTTTGGCAGCATTTTCACATAATCGATGCCGAAGAAGCGAAATGTAATTATGTAAAAAAAAAAGTATGTCAAAATAAGTATTAGGTAGACAAAGAAACACTTTCCATAGCTGCCATTGTTATCTTTTTATTTCTTTTTTTTGTGTGTGTTTCTGAATTAATGGAAAACATACATTTGTTTTTTTTTTAATTTTTGTTCTGTTTTATAAAGTTGTCATTGATTTAAACATAAAAACTCCATTTATTGATTCATTATAATGATAAATTTGAGAAAAATGAAAAAATGCGTATTGTATTGAAAATATTGAGTATTGAAGCAAAATGTATTGTATCGTATTGTATTGAAAAAAAAAAACATTTCGATATACAGCACTAACTTCGATCACTATATATACAAACGGTAAGTTGATTGTTTATCAATAACCCAATATTCGTGGATACCTTAGCAGAATCTATTCTTCGGTGCTTGAAGTGAACGAAACTACAGAGACAAATGATTCAGCATCCTATTTGGACATAATGCTGTTCTACTACACTGATGGTCACATGAACACCTCACTCTATGACAAACGCAACGACTTCAATTTCAGCATCACAAACTTTCCTTTTCTGAGTAGCAACAGAATATACTTGTATATCTTCCGAAATGGAAGTAACCATGTGTGACATTTCTGCCGAATTGAAGAGACGAGTGTTGCAGGCAAGCAGGAGATGCTGACTCTTCCTGGACACCTGGCGGCCGTTTCACAAAGGCTCAACTTTAATCGCAAGTCGTAAGTTTGGTCGTAATTCTCATTTTACGACTTACAAGCGTTTTACATAAAGTTACGACTTACGACTTACGGCCAAAATCGGTCGAAAACTTACCGCCCGGGGGGGGGGCCTAAGTCGTAAGTCGCAAGTCGTAAGCCTCAAATTATCATTGTTGCCATGGAAAATAAGGAAGGGAATCCAATGTGACCGTCTTTGTGCTACTGCTATGAGATTCTTTCAAATTAATGTTATTGTTTTTTGGTATGTCGTCTTATCTGACCGCTGGTGTTATTATTTTTATCTACGACTTCTTGTTTTAAGTCTTTGGTTTTTTGTTGTTGTTTTTTTTTTGTTCGTTGTTTGTTTTTGTTTTGTTTTTCTAGTAAATGTATTCCCGTGTCTATATTTTTCTCATCAACATGATCAATGGTTAAATATGAGATATATTTTTATTTTATAATTCTTTATTGAAAAATTTGAAAATTTGAAGTGTACTGTCCTATAAAACGGCCATAAACTTGTCCGTACGTTGCGTTTTTAGCGCAAGCGTGACGTGTTTTTTTTTTTTTTTTTTTTTTTTTTTGTATTATGACGAGTAAATCTTACGGCACTGGCTTATATCTTGGGGAATAGTACTTGTATCATGATTGTATTCATTTCTCCTACATAAACTCAGAAAATTTTTATGACTATGGACGATTTTTAAAATGGCCCATTCATGTTATTACAACAAACACAATCTGTACAAAATAAGTTAAAATACATTTCTTTGTCGTATTGTCGTATTTTTGTTTCCTAAAGAAAGAGAAAATCAACCCCAACCCCAATAAAGTTTCGTTTGACGGGCTCCGCCTAAAAACCACCACATGTAGGATTTTTTCGGAACTTAAAAATTATCAACTAAAAATCGTTGTGCTTTTAGCTTAAAATATAGTTCCTTCTCTTTGCTAAATATAAAACTGCGACGAAATACTAGTTTGCATGAGGTATTATTTAGTATTTTTACCATGGGCGATTCAATTGTTGGTCATAATCAACGTGCAATACCATATCACGGACGAGATAACGTAAAGTAAATGATATTGGATATGAAGATACTAATTCAAATCCCTAAATATTCCCATAGACTCCCATTATAAGGGTTACAATGTATCTCAGTTGGCAGCATCCATGAAATCAAATAGGTCAGAGGTCACTTAGCTAAAAGAAGACATGCATACTGGCAATTTATGCGATGTACATAAGCAGTAGCTACCCTAGTATAGCAAAACAACAAATGAACTTAAAATAGTACACTGAGCACATCACTGAGATGATCAACACCAAGCACAGGAAAGTACTCTTTTCTTGACAAAAAGTTATTAAGTTTAGACTCGGAAAATTTTAATCTAATTACTCAATAAGTAGACAAACGATAGATATCCTCTTGGACTAGTACAGTATAGTTTATTACTCGAAAGCAATAATACTATACAGCTTATAGATATCAATACAATTTGCTAACATATAATATTACACAATATAGTCACAAAAGAGAGATAGTCTAATGGTTGATATTATCATGATTATATCAATAAAACATTGAAAATCAATCTAAGTAATATTCTTCCATAAACTAAAAGCATACTTAACATATTTTCCTAAAACACATATAGTCTAATAGTTCTTTAACATTTGGAATAGATAACAATTGTATAAGTTTATAGACAGAGGGCCTCACAATTAAAATAATATCTTTTTATGAACTTTTGTCATGAGTATAATGAGGACATTTAAAAATAATGCATGCTAATATTTATAAATAAACATTTACTCATCTTTCCATCGTCACGGCGCTCATCAGGTGAATTTGAGTGTGTAAGTGGGAATTACCAGCGTGGTATCACTCACGCACCAGATTGCTACAAAATCAAAACTCCATCTTTAACGCCATTTTCTCTTCTCTTCTCCTTTCCTATAGGAAAAGAGAAGAGAAGAGGGCGTTAAAGAGGGGGTTTTGATCTTTTTCTAGAAATTTGGTGCCTGTGGTATATTGAAGTTTTAATTTAAAACACATCTTCAGTATATCTTTTCGACATAAGGCACGGGAGGTAAGTAAGTAAGTACTAAGTAATCTTTATCTAAAGTCGGATATTTATATATACATATAAATAACAAATACCACAAGCTCTGTTGAGCTTTTTAACCGACTATAACCTTAATTAAGACATGCTAAGACATATTAAATAAAAGTACAATAATATAAATCATGCTAGAAAAACAGGTATTAACCTTCCAAAAGAGTTCATACTAAGACTATAAGGGATTCATTAAGAAGATACTATTGAGAAAATAAAACTACCATAGTCACTAAAATCATGGATGAGTCACTGATATATACTCTGTCAAATATGCACATTTATCACAGGCATTCGATCACAGTATCAATGAAATCAATTAGGTCAGACGTCACTTAGCTAAATGAAGACTTGCATACTGGCAATTTATGCGATGTACATAAGCTGAGTAGCTATAGTAGGGTGACCAACAGTCAAAAAGAGCTCTAGTTTTCGACATTAATTGACACTCAAGGTACATGCCTAGAAATCATCTCAAATTAAAGCTTCAAGATTCCTCTTTAAAATGTAATATGTGTCGTAAGAAAAGTCTCGGGTGCGAAAGTTGCGTTTTAGGGCAATTTTTTAAACCGTCCAATAAAGCAGAAAAATACTGAAAACAGGGAAAAGCCTACAATTCGTTAGGGAATAAATCTAAAAATTTGGATAAAATGTTGAAGTGTCGTGATTGGAATTATCTTTCAATTTTAGTAACACACAATTTCAATTGCAGAACAGAAGCAAGTATTTTGGGAGAAAAAACTTCATCTTTAGCAAATTTAGAGAAAAAGTCAGATGAATTTTCTTATATATTTCGCTCCGTGGTCCGACATATAGCAACTTATGTATCATGCTTGATTTTAAAAATAGCCTCCATGTCTGCTCTTCCAATAAGCAATTACACTTCCTTAATTAACTTTTTGATAACTAACAAAATGAATTATTAACTCTCGATACCCCCTATTAAAAAGGGGGTGACCAAGTGCCAAAGTAAATGTGTTCTAGTTAGAGAGCTTAATCGATATCCAAAGTACATAGACATTTGATATATGAAATCAAAACCTAAAGATTCCTCTTCAATACATTGTATTTAATATGTCGAAAAAAATTGGAGGGTGCAAAAGTGGTGTTTTGGGACAAAAGTGGTGTTTTGGGCCAAATTTCCTACGTAGGCAAGAAAATCTCTGAAAACGGGAAAAATGTATACAATTTTTAGAGAATGAATACAATGAAAATAAAATCATGTAAATATGATGTCATTGGAAGTACCTTTCTTTTGTATCAACATTCAAAGTCAACTTCGATACAGAATGCGTATTTTTAGGTCCAAAATCTGATTCTTCTGCAAAATATGATGGAAAAAAGTTGGATGGTACCCATTAGGTTCAGCTCCTTCTCTTCTATGTATGCATAGCAAAAAGTTTAAATATTAATCTAAGGATTGGAAAATTTCTAGCATTTGAGAAAAATATCATTCAATTTAGATAGAGTGTGTAGCTTTATTCTCTGTAAAGTGAACGCACAAATTTAGATTAAAAAAATATAACCAGAGGGCGCAACTGAAGTGAATTTTGGCGGCTTATGAAAAACACTTTGGCTGGAAGCGTCACTGATGATGATTTAATATCCGAAATACATATCTGGTGCATAATAGATAAGTTTGAAATTTTCTTCAAGAAGGTATAGAGTTGGAACACTTCCGTATTATTAATTAAAAAATCAAATTCAAGGAATTGCGGTCCCCCGCTTTTGGATGTTTGTCTTTAAATAAATGCTTAAAGACACCCCCTACTATCTTAAAGTTTTCATAATATATCTCATGTACTATCAAAGTTCTAAATATCAAAAGATTAAACTCCAAGAAAAGGTCAAAAGGTCCAAACTTTGTTACCAAGGCAAAGGCCGTGTGAAAAGGAATGCACATGTGAAATATGAAAGTCCTACTATTTATCATCCAAAAGTTATGGTCAATGTTGATTTTTTTAAAAATGGGTCAATCTCGAAGGACAAGGTCACAAGGTCTGAATGTTATTACCGACGGAAATGTCTTGTGACTGTTGCTACCCACGGAGAGGTCTTGTCACAAGGAATACACATGTGAAATATGAAAGCCCAATCACTAACCATTCAAAAGTTATCGTCAAGGGTAAAGTTTTTGAAAAGTAGGTTAAACTCCAAGGTCAAGGTCACAAAGTCAAAATTTTTGGTATCCATGGAGGCCCTATCACTTTCCAAGTAATGGTCAAGATTAAAGATTTTTTATAAAGTAGGTCAAACTCCAAGATCAAGGACAAAAAAAATGGTATCCATGGAAAGGTCTTGTTAAAATGAATACACATGTGAAATATGAAAGCCCTATCACTTACCATTCAAAAGTAATGACCAAGGTGTAGGCTTTTTAAAAAGTAGGTCAAACTCAACATCACAAGGTAAAAAATGTTGGTACCCATACAAAGGTCTTGTCACAATAAATACACATGTGAAATATGAAAGCCATATCACCTTCCATTCAAAAGTTATGCTCAAGGTTAAAAATGATGAAAAGTAGGTCAAACTTCAAGGTCAAGGTCACAAGGTCGAAAATTTTCGTTTCCATGGAAAGGTCTTGTCACAAGGAATACACATGTGAAATATGAAAGCCCTATCACTTACCATTCAAAAGTTATGGACAAGGTTAAAGTTTTTCTGACTGACGGACAGACAGACAGACAGACAGGAGGGACGGTTTTAATGTCCCCGCGCTTTCGCGAAAGCGGGGGACAATAAATGAATCAGAAATCAAACTATTTATACTCAGGAATAGGACAGAAACCAACAGTAAACCCTAAAGGAGAAGGGGAGCAGCAGGGGCAAATACCCCCCCCCCCCTCCCCAACTTTTAAATCACAAAATTTTATGATGCATCAACATTGTATAAAATAGCAACATTTTGTACCAAAAATCTACAATTTCTCGGTATATTTTCAAAAATTTTCGCTCGCCAGTTCTTTACAGACTTTCTGAATAATAATTAGCTATTCTGATCCATCCTTTATACATATTACTATATCAATGTATATGAAGACGTTTAACTCAAACTACATAGAATATTATTACATGTACTTGTTAATGATAGAGGGTATAGAAAGTATTTTCTGATAAGTCAATATTTTGATAAAAAAAATTCCTGGCTCGCTACCGCTCGCCAGACATTCATTCGTGTACTTAAAATTTAGAATAGCACCAGAAATGTTAAAATTTGTGCATACAGAACATGAACTCCCCCCCCCTTTTTTTTTTTAATCTTTTCCTCCCCCCCCCCCCCCCCCCCTTTTTTTTTTTTTTTTTTTTTTGCTTGTTAGAAATTTGAAATTTTAGGATGTTGTGCCCTTCCACTTTTTCAGGCAGAGCTACGCCATTGAACCCAATGCAATCCAGCAAATGAACATTCGATAAGCACCTTTAAATTTATCATAGCGATTTATTAGTTCTATGACACCTTTTGTCAGGAATCTTATGTTCTTTTAACTTGTTTTTAATATGTATAAATAAACATATACTCATATTTCCATCGTCACGGCGCTCAGGTAAATTTTAGTGTGTAAGTCACTGTCGCTTTATAGGAAAACGCGGCTTCAAAATGTGTAGAGATACTGTTTCGGGTATGAAGACAACAATCAATTCAAGGTCGGACAAGGATATGCTTGGAGTAGTATTATGGTTGACAGAAAATAATTCATCAGGCTTGTGCTGGACAATTCAATATTCTTCAAGATAATAATAAATAATGAAAGGTCATTCATTCACAAAATGGAGGAAATGTCCAGAAATTTTTGTTGCAAATTACATAATTATAGGCTGTCTATATGATGAAATATTTCTTCCAGCATAATATTTATTCCTTGGAAATTTTATCATATAATATTTTTTCCTAGGAACTTTTATTATGTATTAAAAATTCCAAAAGGAAATTTTATTATGTAATGAATCTTCCATGATCATAATGAAAGTTCTCAAGCCATGGAAAATATATTCCATGACAAAACTTCCATCTGGATTTTTTTTTTAAATCATAGTAAAAGTTCTGATACTAGTACCCAGGAAAAATCTTACAGAACAAAAATTCGAATAAGGATTTCATATATGCACATAATAATTGTCACTGGAAAAATATAATGAACTTATTTAAAAATAGAATTCAGAATAAGAAATAATAAATGTCAAAAATCTTGTACTGTACAATGTATTGTACAGCATGAAAATTTGATCCCTACATTATTTCTTCTGATAGCTGAGTGTTGTACTTTTAGAAAAAAAAATCAAAAGTTTAAAAATTATTATAATAAAATTGAAAAGTTAAATGTATTATTAATACATATGAGCATATGAATCAATCCACAGAATTTTTCCTGTAAGCTAACAATGTACTGTACATAATCATTGAAATGTTTGAATTATGAGAAAATATCTGTAAGTCAGTCATTTATGTGTTTGAAGCACAGAAGGAAAAATATTATACATGATACTAACATATAATATTTCTTCTGTTTTAAAGAAAAAGTAGTCCTTTGGGTAATGAAAAAAAAGTAAAACAACAATTCTCATAACGTTTGCGTCTATATAGACGGAAACGTTGTCATGAAAATTGTTGATGTTTCACTCTTTTTTCATGTACCGAAAGGACTGTGGAAAAGGTATTATGGACAAGGAAAAAATATTCCGTAATAAAAATAATCTTGGAATTTTCATTATAATGATAAATCTTCCAGGAGGAAGGAATATTATGCAGAAGAATAGTTCGTTCACACTTTCTTTTATATGTACACGTGTACCATTGTATATACTCTCCTTAGGCTATTGATTTATATTTTTAGTTAGAATATGCTCTTTTTAATGTCTTAGTATTTGCATGTCTTAGTTCTTGTTTTTACATATTGACCATTTTATCGCTATTTTGCGAGTACTCGAAACACTGGAGGGTCATATCAAGAGAAGAAGAAGAAGATTTGATTTGATGGTCAAGTCAGCAGTTCAGTTCAGTTCAGTTTCTTGGAAATCCCTCCTTTGACTAAGGAGCACCCGAGTAGGTAAAAGGATAGACCAAATAAACAATAGAAGATATAAAACTAGAAAGGTTTCTTGTTGCGGTTGCAACAAGAGTGTCTTCCTCCTATACAATTTCTGGTTTGGAAATATGAAGGACGTCACATTACATGTATTTATATTATATATTTAAGTTTTCAAACAGCAGTAACATTAAATTTTCAAACCGATAATTGTTGGTGAGCAACCATTTGATTTGGGGGGGGGGGGGGGGGGGGGCAGGAATTCTATTGCCAGCCGGTAAAATTTTTTCAGCAATTTTCTGAGCAGGCCATTTTTTTCAGCCATTACCAGAGTCGGAGAAAAATTTTCGCCGGTTCTTCGGGCCGGATTTAAACAAATTGTCAAATGTTGTGAATGTCTGTGTAAGTTAAACTCCCCGCTGTTACAGAGTATGAGTTAATAACCGTTCCTTCAGATGTCTCTTTGCAATTAGCGAATTTCAGACAGATTGTATGATGTTTAAATAGAACCTTTTCTAGATTTTTGTGCCTATGCGTATTAGGTCTCTGGTAGATACAGCTATGTGAACAGTTTGTATTTATATTAATTAATTTTTTTACTTTAAATTGTCTGGCACAAAGGGCCAGCAAAAATTTCCATATCATGCAATGTATCCTTACTTTTGCATGGTCCGGGGAAAAAAAATTGCCGGCCCTTTGGGCCGGAATATTTTTTTCAGCATTTTTCAGAGCCGGGATTTTTTTTTTTTTTGCAAATTCTTCCTGCCCCCTTCCCCCATAAAAAAGGCGAGCTCGTAGCTGTAGAACCAATTTTCTTGAGAAGAGAAATGGTAATAACAAGTTACGTTCAATATATATATATATATAAATACCATGAGGTTCTCGCTGTGCAGGTTCAAATTTGGAACCCCCCCCCTTCCCTTTTTTCAAAGTTTATTTTGAATTTCCATCATGGCGACATCGTTCAATATCAACAGAACTGTTTTCGAAAAACGAGGGGAGGGAAGAATGTTGGAGAAATTGTTCATCAATTTGTAAATAAACCAACCGAAAATTATGTTCGAACGTTTGCTAGAATTAGAAAGGAGCTGTTAAGATAAGACGTAAAATCTGCCCTGAAAAGTAGAAATTTCAAAATGCAAAAATTAAGAAATGTTTTCGGTAAAAATAACAAATAAATTGGTCCAGATATGAATCTCCTGTGAGGCTGGATAAATTATCTAAAATAAGCCCGATTTTTTGGGTTAAAACTAGCGTTTTTCCTGTAGAAATCAATGGAAAACGGAAAAGTTTTTTACAACATTGTTCCCCCCCCCCCTCGGTTCAGAATGCCACTTTCACAAAATGTGTATATCAATAAAAGAAATTTTCTGGCCAAGTGGGCTTCTGAACCGAGGGGGGGAACAATGTCCCACAGGCGAAAAACGAAAAAAGGGGGGATAGATTACTATTTTAGAATCAGTCCTTAGAGCGGTTAAATAGACTTAAATTGCCTTCTTTTTCTTTTAATATCATATAACAATCTATTCAGAGTATGTTCTGATAAAACATTTAACCGTTAGGAAGGAAATAAACAAGAAAGTTGTCTATTTCTACACTGTGCGTATTTCGCGCTTGAAAGCTACTAAACGTGGCTGAAAAGTTCGAAAAAAACCGTTTTCAAGTTTCCGGATTGCGAATTTTGCCGATTATATTGAAATAATAACCTCAAGTTTAATTTTATTTATCAAATTATGACTAGAAAAGCTACAGAAGCTTAATAAACATCAAATTTGTCTAAAATAATGCATTTTAGGTGAATTTTCGCTTAATATTTGACGTTTTCTTTCTTCAATACCCCTACCTTTTCAACCCTTAATTATAACATCTATCACGAAATCTATTTAAATAAAATACCTACTAGGAATCTTCAAATACTTGATATTGCAATCCTAACCAACTTTTTCCTAAAACAGAAGGACAGCGCACGAGAAATAATTGAGTGATTTCAGGGCTAAATCAAGCCCTTATCTTAACAGCTCCTTAAACTTGATGTTCAAAATATAGTTATTGAAGTTTAGAAACAGGTTTGTAGGTTAGAAATCGGAATCAAACTACCACTTTTTGTGTGTAAATTCTGGTTTGTAGCTGATCTCTTCTAAATTAATCAACTGTTTTAAAATCAAATTGTGTATATCGAAATGTATTTATGAAATGCATATTCATCTTTGCCGTGAAATCGGAATTTGAAAATCTCAACACTGCTTTTCTCGAGTCGGACTCGGACTACCAATTTTAGTGTGCGCCCGATCTGTTGGCGTGAAGGTGTATCGAAATACCCAACTCAAAATTTCGATGCTCATATCTTTTCAACAGTAAGAGATAGGAAAAATCAGAAAGACTAAATAAGACAGATATATGGATAAAAAATAATGATATTGAAATTTTTAGGAAACTTCATAAGCTTAATTTTTGTTTACTATTATAAGCAAAAAAGTGTCTTCCTCCTATGAACTTCTGAATTTGGAAATATGAAGGACGGTGAAGGACGTCATCGTAATAAATCGTTACAGTATGCATCTAGCATTTCATATCTTGCATGGCTGTCGACTTTCAAAAAGAATGGAAATTGTAGGTAGCAAAATACGAGATATTTAAGCTTACAAATAGCAAAACATGAAATTTTCGGTCCTTTTGAGTAATTCGACGCTCCCGTCAAATATTTGAATCTACTAAAAAACGTGATAAAAAAAATAACAGAGACCAAAAATAAAAAAAGACCAATCTAGCTTTTACTCCAATCGTAACGTTGGAGAACTTTCATTGTCCTAGCTTACAGGGTTATTGAGAAATCGCTGATCCAATTTTCCACGGTTACGAAAACAATAGGTCTTCCGACGGAAGTCGGAAGACCTAACTAAGGAGGGGATAGATACAAAGTAAGAAGTAGAAAGAAGGATAAAAACTTTTGTTAAAATAGATAAAAACTAGAAAGGTTTCTTGTTGCGGTTGCAACAAGAGTGTCTTCCTCCTATACAATTTTTGGTTTGGAAATATGAAGGACGTCACATTACATGTATTTATATTATATATTTAAGTTTTCAAATAGCAGTAACATTAAATTTTCAAACCGATAATTGATGGTGAGCAACCATTTGATTTTGGGGGGGGGGGGGGGGCAGGAATTATATTGCCAGCCGGTAAAATTTTTTCAGCAATTTTCTGAGCAGGCCATTTTTTCAGCCATTACCAGAGTCGGAGAAAAATTTTCGCCGGTTCTTCGGGCCGGATTTAAACAAATTGTCAAATGTTGTGAATGTCTGTGTAAGTTAAACTCCCCGCTGTTACAGAGTATGAGTTAATAACCGTTCCTTCAGATGTCTCTTTGCAATTAGCGAATTTCAGACAGATTGTATGATGTTTAAATAGAACCTTTTCTAGATTTTTGTGCCTATGCGTATTAGGTCTCTGGTAGATACAGCTATGTGAACAGTTTGTATTTATATTAATTAATTTTTTGACTTTAAATTGTCTGGCACAAAGGGCCAGCAAAAATTTCCATATCATGCAATGTATCCTTACTTTTGCATGGTCCGGGAAAAAAAAAATTGCCGGCCCTTTGGGCCGGAATATTTTTTTCAGCATTTTTCAGAGCCGGGATTTTTTTTTTGCAAATTCTTCCTGCCCCCTTGCCCCATAAAAAAGGCGAGCTCGTAGCTGTAGAACCAATTTTCTTGAGAAGAGAAATGGTAATAACAAGTTACGTTCAATATATATATATAAATACCATGAGGTTCTCGCTGTAAAGGTTCAAATTTGGCCCCCCCCCCCCCCTTCCCTTTTTTTCAAAGTTTATTTTGAATTTCCATCATGGCGACATCGTTCAATATAAACAGAACTGTTTTCGAAAAACGAGGGGAGGAACGAATGTTGGAGAAATTGTTCATCAATTTGTAAATAAACCAACCGAAAATTATGTTCGAACGTTTGCTAGAATTAGAAATTAAACTTGATGTTCAAAATATAGTTATTGAAGTTTAGAAACAGGTTTGTAGGTTAGAAATCGGAATCAAACTACCACTTTTTGTGTGTAAATTCTGGTTTGTAGCTGATCTCTTCTAAATTAATCAACTGTTTTAAAATCAAATTGTGTATATCGAAATGTATTTATGAAATGCATATTCATCATTGCCGTGAAATCGGAATTTGAAAATCTCAACACTGCTTTTCTCGAGTCGGACTCGGACTACCAATTTTAGTGCGCGCCCGATCTGTTGGCGTGAAGGTGTATCGAAATACCCAACTCAAAATTTCGATGCTCATATCTTTTCAACAGTAAGAGATAGGAAAAATCAGAAAGACTAAATAAGACAGATATATGGATAAAAAATAATAATATTGAAATTTTTAGGAAACTTCATAAGCTTAATTTTTGTTTACTATTATAAGCAAAAAAGTGTCTTCCTCCTATGAACTTCTGAATTTGGAAATATGAAGGACGGTGAAGGACGTCATCGTAATAAATCGTTACAGTGTGCATCTAGCATTTCATATCTTGCATGGCTGTCGACTTTCAAAAAGAATGGAAATTGTAGATAGCAAAATACGAGATATTTAAGCTTACAAATAGCAAAACATGAAATTTTCGGTCCTTTTGCGTAATTCAACGCTCCCGTCAAATATTTGAATCTACTAAAAAACATGATAAAAAAATAACGGAGACCAAAAATAAAAAAGACCAATCTAGCTTTTACTCCAAACGTAACGTTGGAGAACTTTCATTGTCCTAGCTTACAGGGTTCTTGAGAAATCGCTGATCCAATTTTCCACGGTTACGAAAACAATAGGTCTTCCGACGGAAGTCGGAAGACCTAATAAAGATAAAATAATAGTAAGAAAGGTCCTAGTGTTATGGTGTACTTGTGAGTTTGTGATAACAAGAACTTATGTACATTTCACTAAAAAAGGGATTTTAGTCTTTACATATTTACACCTATTTAAGACTTCTGAGCTGGATAAAATAATAAAAATATCATAATGGGTCTTGCATCATATTATGTAAAAGAGTATCCATTTAAGAGCAGGGGTAAAAAAAACGAAGGATTTTGAGTAAAAGGGATGCTATTTAACATAATGGTGAAGTATAGTATAGCGGGGGGGGGGGGGGGGGGGGGGGGGGGGGTACTATATACATTAGGGTTCCCATTATTCTTTGAAGTCTGTCATATTTTACTGCTAGACTGTATATTACGTGAATGTTATAAATCTACTGCATGTATAGTTTAACTTAATGCTCTGATTATCTTTGATCTTTCACAATGCAGTGCATATAATAGGTTTCGCGCAAGCCCCTCCACGGTCCTCTGGATCTGAAGATTTTTATTTTCTCTAAATGAAAATTCATTCTCGGAGCAATCAACGAGAAGTTGCAATAAGGCCTCGTCATTCAATATGAATCTGTTTGCGTTTTCACTGCCGATCTGTGAGCTCAGAAGCTCTGTCAATTTTTTTATGTATGGATTTCTGATATTAGTAAGGCTGGGACAGTAGAGGATCAAGTATTTACGGTCCTCATCTCCATTATTGCATAGTCGGCAATGCATATGTGCATTCTGCTGTTGATGTTTATTCTTGATGGACTGAAGCATGTAGGTATTTGATGCAATTTGTGCTTTTATTATGACCTTCCTGTTTTCATTTGGAGAGTCTAGAGCTGCTGGAGCACCAGATCAAGTGGGGCTTTCTACACGAGTTTGGTTGGAGTTTCCAAAGATTCAGTGATGTCTTGTTTTGATATTCATTTTCTCTTTTGTTTTGCCAGAAGATTACATTTTTTGCTCTGTTTTATCCAAAATTTAAGGTCTTTTTCGTTTCGGATGTTATTCAGGAGATATTCAGCATTTGGAAGATTGTATTTCTGTAGAGTCTTTTTAGCCGTAATGAACCAACTATTATACTTTATCCTCTTTTTTATTTTTAGTTGTCTAGTTGCCACATGATGTTCTGCGCTTGTAGGATCTTTTGCAATGTTGAGAACGGTTGTAATTATTTTTGTGTCAATATGTGATTCAATAGGTTTAGCACCCACTAGTGCTAGTGCTGCAGCAGAGGCAGTCCTTTCAGGAATAGTTTGTAACATTTTTAGAATTTTTCTCTGATAAATTTCATGCTTTTCAAGGTCTTGTTTTCTAATCGTAAGTAATTCAATCCCGTGGAGTAATCTTGGTAGTACAAAAGTCGTCCATAGTTGTACTGTTGCTGTTGGTGACAGACCGTTTTCGCCATGCATACCACTTCCGAAGAGGGCATATAATGTTTTTCATGCTGTATCAATTCTAGATTTTACAACTACAGTGTTAGTTTGGTTTCTTTCAATACCCAGATGCTTCAGTACAGGGACTTAATTGTTTGATTATCAGCCCTCCATAGAAAACATGCGCGGATCCAGCATTTTTGGTCAGAGGGGGTCCAAACTTGTAGAAAGTCTACCTATGATGTAGGTATATTTCGGTGCACATTATGGGGAGGGGGCAACGTGTGCACTAAGGATTAGTTTTCGAGGGCGGGTATTGTTAACTAGCTTTCCTTTCACGTTTATTTTTATGAAGAATTGGCGAGCGAAGCGAGCCTGAAATTTTTTTAGATATGAAATATTAATTTGCCTTGATTTTATCGAGATGATTATTTATAACATTGAATATTTTTCACCTTATATCGGCGAGCGGAGCGAGCTGCGAAAATTTTGATTAATTCACATAATGTCTGTATTTCATGAGAATGAATAGATAAGTCATTTTCCCAAATAATCTGACATCTTAAAATGACAAAACCTTGAAAAAGATTAGGGAGGTTACATCCTATGAAGTAAGGGACTGTTGAAAATACGAGCACATAAAATAAGATTATTTCGTATAAAAAATTAAAAATGATTAAGGAATTATGCAGAAAAATAATTGTGAATTTGTATTAAAATGGCGAGCGAAGCGAGCCGAAATTTTAGGTTTCAAAACCTTTTTATGCATTTTTAGACCCCTTTTCAATTAGAAATTGGCCAAAGCTGGACCCCATCTCCGAAAATCTCAGGGGGGGGGGGGGGTGTCCAGACCCCCGGTCCTTCCCTCTGGATCCGCGCATGGAAAATATCATTCGTTTGCTTCTTTTTTGCGCCTGTTGTAAATGTTAAAATTTCGATTTTGGTTGGATTTATGGTAAATCTCTCTTTATTTGCAGTCATTTCTATGACATTTGTTAAAACTTGCGAGTCTCTGGAATTTCTTGATAGTAGTGCTATGTCATCTGCACAAGTGGGGGCAGCGAGATCTTACCCCCTCAGCTAGTTACCCCCTCAATTTTGCAAATTGAATGTGTTTATATAAAAATCGTTGTTGAATCTGAGAGATGATAATTTGGCGCCTTGCCGGGTGCCTTGCTGTAATGTTATCTGGTCTGAGAGTTTATTGTCCCATTTGACCATTGTGTTTGCTTCAATATGCAGTGATGTCATTATTTTCCCTCTATTCCATCTCAGCATAGGGACAAAAGAAAGAGTTACCTTTCCTGGCCGTACTCTCCTTTCTAAGGAGATACGTAAAGGTCATGATGGAAGACAAACTGTCAAAACGAAACTGATGAGTTGAATGAAAGTTTGAAATTGTCCTTGAAAAATGGAGAGTGCTCACAAAAAGATAAATGAGTCTATTGAAGTTATAAAGAATGAGTTGTTGGAGCGTTTTTCCGGATTTGAAATGACAATGGTGAGGTTTTGCATCAAGTTCTGATGTTTTCTAGCTCAGTCAGAAGTTAAAAAGGGTAAAAAAGCGGGACTGACCCGCCGAAATCGGCTCAGTTGACAGCTATAGAGTCGAGTTAAACCCTACTTGCCATATAGGGTACGGGCGTTGATAAGCGTGGTTTTCATCAACTCCGAAGGGCACATGTCAAGGTGCACGGAAATAAGTGCTGCGACCTCTCCCAAATAAGCTGGAGTGCTGACCAGAGTGTTTCCAAGTGGAAAGTATGGCGTGTCAGTCTCCATCAGCAGCTTGTTCTTAGGAATAGCGCGCAATCCACCAAACGAGGCATACTGCATGGTGTCAAAGCAGTATAACAGAACGGAAGCAGTAACCAAAGGATTACGGTGTAGAGCTCTAGGGCCCGGGTATTTGAATCAACGAAATTTGATAAAATTAAGGAAACTTATAAAGTTTCACTAGAAATCAACATTAGCTTCAACATTTTTATAATAGGGTGACTTGATGAATCATTTTTGGTCATTTGTTAAGCAATAATAGTTTCAGATTAAATATTATGTTTGGGAAAGGGTAGTCTCCTAAACCTTTCAGTAAGAACTATATTTATGGGAATTTTCCTTAATTTTCTACAATACTGTCTTAGGAAAAGATGTTACTTTAGATTTATCAACATAGAATGGAAAATTGATCAATAAAACACATCGGAATGCTGGATCGTTCGGTTACTGCTTTAGCAAAGTTGCAAAAATGAGGAAATCTTGTGGTTAAAAGATCGGCATAAAAGATGATGAAAGTCCTAAATTTTTAGATAATTATTTGATAAATATTTGAGAAATATGCCAACCAGTATTTGTGTCCAGTTTTATGTCTCAACTTAACAAAACAACAAAGTTATCACGAATAAACCTTCAAAATCGTTCGGTTACTGCTTTGACACCAGTGTTGTTGTAGAAGTAAGATCCTCTAATATAACTCAGAGTTTTATGAATCAAATGACTGAGCTATAGAATTGACCCTGTAGCTCACTCAGTAATGCTATGGAATTCCTATCTAAGGACCATGGTTCGCTACCCACTCAGGACTGATCCTTAAGCATGTTAAGGCGATATCAGCTTAATTTCCGATACGATATGTACATGTATCACGATACTTTAAATGTAAAGATTTGAAGTGAAATTGAACATGTTCTTAGCTTAGCATACAATCATGTTTTTTAAAGACATTTTGCATACGGCCATAGTAATTATAAAATATTCAGTTTTTTCTGAAAGGTATCCTCCCTCCAGGCATAAGAACACAAAAACCCATGATAAGTATGAAGGAACTTGGGAATGAGGACTGAAAATTAAAAGAAAAATGTCTTTCTTCAAGGTACTGGCTGTCAAAACAGTTTCTGGACAATTTTGAAGGTTTTTCGGGGATAACTCCTCTGTCCTTTAAAGGAAACATTCACATTTCTCTCAAATAATGCTATGCCCTTCCCACAGATACTCATGTTGAAAGAAAATAATAAATCTATCAAGAAATGTGGTTTCTAAACTGATTTTATGACCTTATATTTTGGCCATTTTTCACTATAAGAGTTTAGGGACAACTGATTTTAAAGCTGTCAAACTTGATCAGTTTTAGCCCAAACTGGATAACTTTTGCATATTATTTTCTTCAATCTTTTCTACAAATGACTGTGTAAAAATAATCTTGGAAATAGATCCAAAACCTTTCAAATCATGTACATGTACAGTCTTCATGAAAATTTTTTTGTCCACTAGCCATTCGGGCTAGTTGAGTGCCAAAATCTATTGGCCAACAAAAATTTTCTATCAAAACACTATAAAGACCCATCATTTTCTAACGATATGTCTATTAAGTAGGCCAAATTCACGCATTTAGTATACATAATTGATAAAAATCGAACAAAGTTAAACCACCAGGGACCCAATCCTTTAAAGCGGATGTCAGCGGTCGTGCTCAATGTTACAATGGATTATTGGTACATGCACTTTATACATACAGAAAATGTACCAAGAAAGAAAAATATAAGAACCTATTTGTTATCATTCATATATGCCACAAAGACGGCCATTGAGAAAATTGGTGGTTTCATGGTCAGTATCTAAAAAATTTTGTTAGCATTTATTTCATTGTTCATTTGAGATTTTATTGTTCTATTGAACGTGTTATACTTGCAGATTCTTTCAGGAGGTACATGTATATGTAGTTATCTAAAAATAAAGTCAGAATTATTCACTTCACTCGAACAAGATATTTTTCTTTTATGTTTTCAGTTTTCTTTTCCAAATTCATTCATATTGATGTAGTGTTTATGTGTTTTCATGCATAGAGGGAGAGTACCTCTCGGAAAAAGTTCCGGACGTAAAATAGAATATTAAATTACTATGCCTATGGCTTAACAGTCATTTCCTAATCTCTTTTGCGATTAGGGCACAAGCCGTTCAATTAAACTGTATGTAACAATGCAAGAACGTTTTAATATAATTTTTGTCCGTAACTTGATGCAAGCTAATAATTGTACACATAACCAGTGCATAAATGTCAATGATGACTTACCCTTGACCTTATTCCGGTATGCAAAATAAGTCACATGACTGAAACATTTCGAGCATCAGGATGATCTAAAGAGATGTCTTCACCAGGAAGTCATTTTTGACGTCTTTTTCGGTCTCTGTCAACAATGTTCATTTTTTAACTCTTTCTTTAAATGACTCGATAAATATATCCATTCTTCTGCGCTCATTTATTGCATAATTTTGACATATTTAAGTTACTAAATGCTTTGATATACATTATTTGTTATTACCATAATAATTTTTTTTTTAAATTATGATTTTCTTTAGATATGAATAGACATGTTTATCATTAGATTTGCCTAGGGTTGCCAACTCGCCAGTTTTATTTGATTTTTAGTCCCCTACCGGCAACGCCGAAGGGGACTCTTAGTTTCCTCTCGGTCTGTCTGTCTGTCCGTCTGTCCCATTTTCAGTTTTCCGGACTTTTTTTCGCTGTTGTTGCATATATTGAACTCATTTTTGGTATGTGGATATATCTCAATGTGATACAGATCAAGTTTGAGTTTGCTTTCCATTGACCTAATTTTACAAGAGTTATGGCCCTTGGACTTAGCAAATTTTATGAAAATTTCAGTTTTCCGGATTTTTTTCCGCTGTTGTTGCATATATTGAACTCATTTTTGGTATGTGGATATATCTCAATGTGATACAGATCAAGTTTGAGCTTGCTTTCGATTGACCTAATTTTACAAGAGTTATGGCCCTTGGACTTAGCAAATTTTATGAAAATTTCAGTTTTCCGGATTTTTTTCCGATGTTGTTGCATATATTGAACTCATTTTTGGTATATGGATATATCTCAATGTGATACAGAACAACTGTGAGTTTGCTTTTGATTGACCTAATTTTACAAGAGTTATGGCCCTTGGACTTAGCAAATTTTATGAAAATTTCAGTTTCCGGACTTTTTTCTGCTGTTGTTGGATAAATTGAACTCATTTTTGGTATGTGGATATATCTCAATGTGATACAGATCAAGTTTGAGTTTGCTTTTCATTAACTTATTTTACAAGAGTTATGGCCCTTGGACTTAGCAAATTTTATGAAAATTTCAGTTTTCCGGACTTTTTTCCGCTGTTGTTGGATAAATTGAACTCATTTTTGGTATGTGGATATATCTCAATGTGATACAGATCAAGTTTGAGTTTGCTTTAGATTCACCTATTTTTACAAGAGTTATGGCCCTTGGACTTAGCAAATTTTATGAAAATTTCTGTTTTCCGGACTTCTCTTCGGTTTTATTGCAAATAATGCACTGATTTCTATTAAATGAATACATCTCAGTGTGATACAGACCAAGCTTGAGTTTGGTCTCTATTGGCCTATTTTTACAAGAGTTATGGCCCTTGGACTCAGCAAATTTCATGAAATTTGCAGTTTTCGGGACTTTTTCTTGCATGTTATTGCAGATAATGAACAGATTTTTTGTATGTAAATACATTATAGTGTGATGCAGATTTGAGTTTAATTTAGATTGACTAATTTTCACAAAAGTTATGGCCCTTGGACTTTGCAAATTTCGTGAATTCAGTTTCCCAGACTTTTCTTGGCTGTTGTTGCAGATGATGAACTGATGAACAGAGATGCAAGTCAAATTTATGCCGCCGGTAGGGGACTTATATCGCACAGCGATCATTGCCTTTTTTTTTTACAGAGTATTATGGTGGCCATTGGTGTAGCAGCCATCACTGTAATCATAGTGATGTTCTTTGGAGTATGGAAAATACGTACAAAAGGTTATTGTTGTACATTTATAAAACTAAATCTTATAAATTTCTCACTGTTTATTTTATAATTGGATCTTCAAGCAGCAATTCGATCGTCCAGGTAATAGTTGTGACCATTTTAGACCTAGTATTATACCTATTCACACCTGACATCACATCATTTACATTAAGGTCATATTTTATTGCACTGTCAATAGTAATAGAAACAGCCTAGATGGCCACCCTTCAGGAAAAGAGACAAGTTTTATTGTTATATTTTCGTACAGAAAGAGTATATGTGCATCAATTCTTAACAAAATAACTTTATTAAATTTCAGTATTACCAAGTCAGAGTGGGCAGCCTAGAAGGCCACGCTTCAGGAAAAGAGACAAAGTTTTATTCTATGGAAGGAAAATGCTCAGAAAGGTAAATCTACCTTTCAATGCCCTTTTGTTTTTTGTGAAGGGGTAGGGACACAAAGCCCGATATTGGTCCTAATTATGAACATTGTACTTCATAGAATTTTTAACTGTGACTTGACATTTTGAAACGTTCTCTACTGAATCACGAATCTATCTTTTGTAAACATTGTGTTTATCAATAGCTTTTAGCCCTTTGAAAACTCCAAAATAGGTCACATTCCGCAAAATTGATGCAAATATTACATACTACTATCAACTAAGATGAAAAATTTATATGTGAAAGATTATCATTATATCCTTTTGTCAGTGTCATAAACGTTTTATCTCAGTTAACACATGCGGCCACATTGAATTCCTTCACAAAAGATAAAATTCCCTGCTATTTTTGCCATATTTTGTCAATAACATCAAAGTGAGGCACTCCATGACGTCATTTCACATGTAACAGTTAAATGGTACTTTGTTTGGTGATATTTTCTTTTCATTAAAAGCGGTAAACATTCGTGTATTTTAAGGAGATATCAAGTATTTTAAGTATCGTGTATTTTAAGAGATATCAAGTATTCCTCATGAAGTTTATTTCTAGAGAAAAATCGAGGGCAGATTTAGGGGTTTCATGGCCCTTCCCCTTTTCAGTGTTTGAAATTTTATATTCTCTGTTTGATGAAAGAGTGAATTAATTGTTTACGTATATTTTGAATGTAAAATGATAGTCTTGTATGATACATGTATGATAATACTGTTTGAGATATGAAGCCAATGTATTGAACTTAATTTAGAAAATATATATGCATAAATTAGGTGAGGAGTTTTACAAACAAGACAGTAGGGAATCTGGGACAAGGAAGAGGCAAGGCAAAGAAAAGACAACTGGTCATGAAATTAGCCAAAAAGTAAGTATCTCAAACTTTGTTGTTATTATACAACTTCTAAATGTACTATAGGTCAATGGAGGAATTATTTTGTCCTTTATATACATATTTCATCTCTACTTTAGTTAGAAAATGTTGTCTAGTTTATAATGTGCATGCCGTAAACATTAATTTGTTTTAAAATATATCTAGCACTAATGATTCTACAGAAATATTTTTTTGAATTCTGGTTCAATTTTATATTTTTCTCAAGTGATCTTCTTTTCCAACTTTCCATTTTGTATAATTGTAATAGTGTACTCTTTAAGGCCTGGGCAAATTAATAGAGATGCATAAGAATTGAAGACAAAACTTTATTATGTATATGTATAACAGATACATGTTTATTAATTTCATCCAAATAAGAAACTGCAGCATTTATACAAATTAGAATCAGTGTAGTGTTTTGGCTTGAAGGAAGTGAACAGCTGTTCAAACCCTGATTAAATGAGTAATGACTCCCAGAACCTAATAAGGTCTCATATTACAGGAACCTATCTCTAATTCTTCAATCTCCCCTGACAAGATCTGTTCAGTCCTATAACTTCCAAGGGAATGTGTAGATCTATCAGAGTTGCCCTACAAAGAATATATAGAATATATGCCAAAATCAAACAAATTGAAACAAATATTCAAAAATATAAATAGCTCTTGTGTGGTTTTTACTCTTGGATTGAGAGTTTAAGTTAAACAGCTTGTCTGCACATAACGTTTGAACAGATCTAATAATTTTGTAATATTGAAGTTTTAATTTTACATTTCATTGTTAAGTTTTACCTCCTTTATTAATAGCAAGAAGAAAATTAAAATAAATTATCTTTAACATTTGACTGTGACATTGTTAAATAGAGAAAATCTGAAAGTGAAGCTCCTTGATTTCTGTAGCTATTCCGATTTACGTCAGAAAACAATGCGGTACGTATGGGAACATATAGTTGTCTCGAACATCATCTGTATATCGTAGCAACCCAATTATTTATTACTTTTCTTTTCTTTCACCTCAGAAAGATTGATCAGTAAGCTATTTCTGTAGTTTGTGGTGTGAAATTCACATTTTACGTTTGCTTTAAAGTTAATATTCAATTTACTATCTACATGATCTAGTCAACAAAGTAACATAAATGACAAGTCACTGTAATGAAGTGCTTTATCTTGGCGTAATGTGTAGTACTTGACTTTGTTTAGGCTGTATGTAGGAGTGATTCGTGTGTCTGTTTTGAGGGAAGTGTAGATTAAATGAATCTTTTTTAAGCTTTACAACTGATACATGTATATGCTGTTTGTAGGAATGGACACCTGCATTAAATTTTATATAGTCTTCTTACACAATCTGTAAAATCTGAAATGTGGAAAATTTTATACTTGTATTCAGTTATTTTCTCATTATCTTGTCTTTGCTTTAGTTTATACTTCTATTTTGGACATAAATTCCTAGTTTTTAACTTTTACCTGTACATACAGACAATGCACTATATCTTTTTATTCATTCATGGATCATACATATGTTTGCCTTGAGTTTGTATATCCTTTTTTGTGACTGCTTAATTGACATTCAATTTGATGACTGCTTTTGATTTTTTGTAACTAGTACATGTACTCTGTTTTTTGTGGTTTTTTTTCTTTTTTTTTTGTAATGGCTATCTTTCTTTCACAATGACTATATTTTCTTTTGTAACAGCAGTGGTTAATTTTCCAACATTATTTCACAAGAGACTCAATAAGTGTCAATATCTGTGATATTTTATGTCTATAAATAAAAAAACACACACACACTCTAGGAACAAACTAAGAACTTTTAGGAATTGTTTAATCAAAGTTTACTTAAAGGTGCTTACAGCTTCCCATTTGTTCTGCTTTCCACTTTTGTGATGGGTAGATGTACATAGAAACAAGACCTGCTCACCATCTGTATACATTGACCACATTTTGCATGCTGTTTTAACAAAAATATAGAATATATATTCAGATTGAAAAACTCTTAAGCATATGTACTTCATGCACAACATTTCTTAAATTTCTTAATCTGACAGAATCACATGAAAATGTTATAGCATGATTAATACATTCTGTTAAAAAGGACTGAGAATTCAAACCAGATTAAAGTAAACACCCAAAGTAGAATTCATAGAAATATATCCTCAAACCAGACTGAATTCCATCAGTATGTACTTGTGAAAAATGAAATGACGCACAAACTCTAATTCTGAGTGGGAATAGTGGGTGTTTACCTGTTATAGATACTCTATTTTACTACTTCCATCAAGGGAATCTTAGTGTTACATGGTCTTAAAGGTATTGATTACCATAAGGTTTTAAGGCAAACATTTTAATGACTTCGCTTTGTGTATCAACAAAACTTTTTTAATGGTATATAGTCACAACATGTAGCAATATTTGTAATGAAGTCTCAAGACTAAAATACTGTAACAGTAAACACTTACAATTTTCCTTCATTTATGCTTTAAAATTTATGGAATATTATTTATATAGTTAAATAGTTAAGAAGTGATTTTGAATAAAATTTTGTGAATTGTCCATTTTCAATGATTTTCCAAAATGTCAATTGACCATTTCCTAAGAAAGTACAAAAACTTCAATGTGTTAATGGGACAATGGTGCATGGCCCTTTTCCTTCCCCATTACTGGTTCAGCAGCCATTCTTTCTTGGAATGTAGTTGAATGATATCAATAGATCCACATGATGCTTCATTCATTAATGTGCTCAACTTCAAGATTCCAAATTATAGATTTAAACCATCAAATGGAAGTAAATAATCAGTCAGATAAAAGAGGATTTCTGTCATGCATATGTTTGCAAATGAACATTACCGTTTAAAAGAGTTTTAATTCTGAATATACAGAATTTTTTTTAGGAAGTTATTGAAAAAAAATTGAGAATTTCTTTCTGAAAAAGGAGTTACTGCTTCATTTTAATGAGAGATTCTGATGCATATGGTATTTGGCCTGTCTGTTTGTCTGTCTTAAAAAAAACCTTTAACTTTAGGAATATTTATTTGCAAACAAGGTTTTAATCATATTGATATATGGATGAGTGCTTTAAGATTACTCTTTTGAAATATCTATTTGAGGTTTAGTCAAGGATTGTAAGTAAAATAATTATAAATTTTTCATTTTCAAGTTCTTTAACAGTTATGTTAGAGACCCTTTGCACTTTATGTTTTCATCTGATTTATTCTAAATTTATGTTGCTTTTGATTTCTTTTTTTAGTTTCTTGATAAATTTTGTGACATTTGTATATTATTATTCTTAATGCAGATAACTTAAATTTTAAGTTAAGTAATAAGCATGATGCATTTTATGTTTTTTTGTGCATATTGTCATAAAAGGATTAAATATCTACAGCTGCTTTGTGACTTCTGATAACAAAGACTTCAATCATTTACACGTAGGTTACTCCAGATGAGAAGAGACTCTACACTGCCCCAGTTACAAGTCAAAGAACCTCCTCAGTCTTTCCTGGAAACAGATTCATCAGAGATAGACGAGTCTGAGAACAGATTGCCGTCAGAAGTATTGTATATGCTGAAAAGTACGAGGTAAATTCAACTTTTAAAAAAATGTTCCTGACAGATGATTATGGACTTCTTGAAACTTTTAAATTACTGATTAGATTAAATTAAATGTATTTTATTGATACATGTAATTACATCAAAGGGATTTGGAAACAAGTTATCCAACTTACGTGTAGTTGTATTCCTCTCCCACTGAGATATCTATATTTTCCACAAGTCCTTTGGTTCCAATATAAAGTATTAGTTTCGTATTCAAAGAATTTGCCAGGGAGGATTTTTTTTATTTTTAAGTGTTGAGACTTAAATCTTTTGTAGTAGGCACAGTTAATGAAAAAAACTTGGAACTTTGGGGTTTATATGAGTTTGGACAGATGTGAAGAAGAGAACTGGACATCAGTTTTAGCCATTGGTCAATATAGTAAACAGCAATAGGAGATAAAAGTGAAGCGAGTACATCTCCTCCTGGGATCATGATGTCAGTAGTGCCGGAGGGTTACCCCACACTCTTCGGAAAATCCAGATGTTGAAAATTAAAATAATTTTTCTTGAAAAAAGCTACTGATGTTTTCTTTCAATTCAGTATTAGATGATGTAGATACTGTTTTGAGAACATTGCTGTACTGACCTAACTAGTTGGGCTACTGCATCCATCGAATCCATGCGCTCTAATGTAACAATGGTCGCCGATGTCACCGCTATCGTTGCTGAAACTTGAAAGTTGCCGATTATCGATAATGGTTTTGAAAATCGATTGTTGCTGTTGAAGTTAATTTGACACGAAATGATCTCAGTGCGAGATGTCTTCAATATAATTCTGAACAAAACTAGACGCTCTCGCGCTGGCGGAATTAACAGTCAAGGAGGAGCATATCCCAGGTGTACTAGGTCCGCTGTGTGGGACAATTTTGGCTTTAGAAAGAAAAGATTCTGAAAAGATACAAAACATACAACAAATTTAAACAAGAAAAAAGTCTGATCATTCCGATAGTGCCATCGATTGTACTCCTTCGATAGTTTTCGATAATCGATTGTAAATTGATACCAAAATTTTTACTTTATGACCTCAACTTTGGAGTTTGACCTACTTTTAAAAAACTTTAACTTCATCTCTGATGCCCCTATGTTTACTGACAAAGATGCCGACGGGAGCATTCGTGTTTCACAAACACATGACTTTGTATTTCATTTTTTTAGCTTGATGTTATTATTTTATACCTGTACTTACAGAGTGTTTGGACATTTTGAGAACCCAGTAATTTTTTTAGCTTGACATTATTTTATACCTGTACTTACAGAGTGTTTGGACATTTTGAGAACCCAGTAATTTTTTTAGCTTGACATTATTTTATACCTGTACTTACAGAGTGTTTGGACATTTTGAGAATCCAGTATTTCTGGAGCTTGTTAAGCACATGGAGGTGAAGGTCGTACACAGAGGAGAATATCTATTTAACATCGGAGACGCTGATGACAGTATATATGTAGTACAGGAAGGTCAAATTGATGTATCTATCATTGGGCCGGTAAGATATAAAGTTTATGTATCCATGTATTCATGTACAGTTATTATCCCTTATCCCGTATTTGGAAATAGAAATACAGTTATTTGTGTTAGGGTGGGTGTGTTAGTGCATCACAGAATCCTTGTATACAGCCTAGAGGTTGCAGTTTTGACTGGATCTTAACCAAACTTCATTCTACTGATTGCTTGTGATAAGAGAAAGACCGCTATTGATTTTCAATGTCATAGGTCAAGGTCACAGATTGGAAAAGGTCAAAATTCTTGTATACAGCCTAGAGGGCACAGTTTTTATTGGATATTAACCAAACTTCATACACTTATTGCTTATAACAAGAGGAAGAACCCTTTTGATTTTCAAAATCAAAGGTCAAGGTCACAGATTGGAAAAATTCAAAATCCTTCTATAGAGCCTAGAGGGTGCAGTCTTTATCAAATTTCATTCACATATTGCTTATGACTATAGTATGAACATTACTGATGTTCCATGTATACAGCCTAGAAGGCACATTGATTTTCCTGCCGTGTGAGGGGATGCTGCACTTTGCATTGCCTGTTTTATTTATACTGTCATTTCACTTCCTGTTTATTTGTGCAATTTCATCAAGTTGAAAATAACTAAAGTAATATAATTATTTTTAGTTTTATACTATCATTGACTGGAGATGAGTGCAGAAACATTTTTGATGGATCTGAAATGAATAGTGAAGATCTGATGATTATGAAAACTTTCAAAAATCATGATAATAACAATTTAATGTTTTAGGATAACAAGGATTATTTAGTTAAGGAAGCAAAGTCAGGTGACAGCATCCACAGCTTACTGAGTATACTGGATGTCCTTACTGTAAGTAATATGTACATGTAACTGTGCTGTATGTAAAGTTTGGATGTCCTTACTGTAAGTAATATGTACATGTAACTGTGCTGTATGTAAAGTTTGGATGTCCTTACTGAAAGTAATATGTACATGTAACTGTGCTGTATGTAAAGTTTGGATGTCCTTACTGTAAGTAATATGTACATGTAACTGTGCTGTATGTAAAGTTTGGATGTCCTTACTGTAAGTAATATGTACATGTAACTGTGCTGTATGTAAAGTTTGGATGTCCTTACTGAAAGTAATATGTACATGTAACTGTGCTTTATGTAAAGTTTGGATGTCCTTACTGTAAGTAATATGTACATATAACTGTGCTTTATGTAAAGTTTGGATGTCCTTACTGTAAGTAATATGTACATGTAACTGTGCTGTATGTAAAGTTTGGATGTCCTTACTGAAAGTAATATGTACATGTAACTGTGCTGTATGTAAAGTTTGGATGTCCTTACTGTAAGTAATATGTACATGTAACTGTGCTATATGTAAAGTTTTTAAGGTTTTAGTATCCTAAAGTCAGTACATGTATATGTTGAAAATAAAAACCATTTAATGCCTCAACTGTCATTTGATGTTGGAATACAGTGTGTTGAAATCTTATTGGCTGAAAGGAACCAAATAGTATTAGGTCACTGACGGATTATTAAATTCAATCTCCTGCTTGTACTAAGGTGTATGAAAAAATCTGTTGCTGTCAAATACACATGTCATACACATAATGATATAAGCACCATATCCTGTGTTTGTGACGTCACATAGCTACCTGTTCAGCCAATAGTGTATCTTCACTAAATGTTTAATCAACTTTTTCTGTCTTATAATAGGATCACAAAGCTCCATACAAAACGGTGTCAGCTGTAGCCAAAGTAGACTCTGTCATTCTAAGGTAACTCTGTCATTTTAAGGTAACTCTGTCATTCTAAGGTAACTCTGTCATCCTAAGGTAACTTTGTACTCAATTAGCTGACAGTTTATATAAATCCCTGTGCAACAAAACAACCAAATTAATTATTGTGCTCTGTAACTGTTTTATTGTCAAATAAACCAATGATATACTCAGAATGGATAAATGTGCAACTGTACACATTAAATATGAGAACTGAAAGAGATAAAGAGCTGTATCATTTAACTGAAAGAGACAAAAGAGCCGTATCATTTAGTGTATGCTTAAAGACTAGAGTCAATAAGACAATGTATTATCTTTTATATTTACTAACTTCATTTTCCAGAGAAATAAAGGAGCTGTTAAGATAAGGCGTAAAATCAGCCCTGAAAAGTGGAATTTTGAAAATTGAAATTTCAAGAACCTTTTTTGGTAAAATGTATACTTATACGGCATCCCATCAGAATATGAAGTTATTTTTTATCTGTTTTGCATAATATTGCTAATTTTTAGGTCAAAACTTATCTTTTTCCCATAGAAATCAATGGAAACGGAAAAGTTTTATTGAACATTGTTCCCCCCGGATATACAGAAAGCCACTTTTACTGGAGATGTGTATCCATGATACAAATTTTTTGGCAAAGTGGGGTTCTGTATCTCCGGGGGGAACACTACCCCAGAGACGAAAAACTAAATATGGAAAGGGGGGTGCATTTTATAAGAATCGATCTTTTTGACCATTAAATATAGCACATTTGACTATTTTTCCTCTTTAATCAATCAAACATTGTGTACTCGATATGATTGAATGAAAGATACAAGAATTAGAAACGAAATAAGCAAGAGTGATGTTCATTTCTCCGTCAATGTGTATTTCGCGCTAAAAGGCTTACATTGTAGCCATTGAATGAAGAATAAGACCGTATTTTAAGTTCAGGATTTCATTATTTACCGATTAAAGGAGGTAGAACGTTCGAAATCTATTTCTGATACACAATGTAGACATATTTGATGTCTTTTAGCTTATATTTATCCATTTTAGATAAAATATTCAAAAATGTATACGTTTTTTGTCGATATAATCGGATTTTCTATCCGAGCACCCCTACCTCTTTCGACCTTAATTTTACAACCTTAAGAGTTCCTTAACATAATGTAAAACATGTAAAAGGTCTGCAAATACATTATATTTCAATAATGATTCATGTTTTTCTGTGTACGATTCGCCATACGGAAGAAATAAGTCACGGGATTCAGGGCTAAATACGGCCCTTATCTTAACAGCTCCTTAAATAGTATTTTAAATATGACAATACTTACGCGAGTGAAATAGCCGTCCCTTTTTTCAAAATATGTAAAAATCCATACAGGTACATGTGCTGGTATTGTTGAGTTCCTTTATGATTACTTAATATTTGTATCTTACAGATTACCAGCCATTGCCTTTAAAACCTTGTTTGAGAGATTTCCCGAGTCTCTAGTCAGGGTTGTTCAGGTAGGTGTCACTGAAGTATCAGCTCAACAAATTATTTTTTATTTAAATGTTTGGCCTTGATTAAAGAGTTGACTAAGTTTAAGTTTAAATGTTTGGCCTTGATTAAAGAGTTGACTAAGTTTAAGTTTAAATGTTTGGCCTTGATTAAAGAGTTGACTAAGTTTAAGTTTAAATGTTTGGCCTTGATTAAAGAGTTGACTAAGTTTAAGTTTAAATGTTTGGCCTTGATTAAAGAGTTTACTAAGTTTAAGTTTAAATGTTTGGCCTTGATTAAAGAGTTGACTAAGTTTAAGTTTAAATGTTTGGCCTTGATTAAAGAGTTGACTAAGTTTAAGTTTAAATGTTTGGCCTTGATTAAAGAGTTGACTAAGTTTAAGTTTAAATGTTTGGCCTTGATTAAAGAGTTGACTAAGTTTAAGTTTAAATGTTTGGCCTTGATTAAAGAGTTGACTAAGTTTAAGTTTAAATGTTTGGCCTTGATTAAAGAGTTGACTAAGTTTAAGTTTAAATGTTTGGCCTTGATTAAAGAGTTGACTAAGTTTAAGTTTAAATGTTTGGCCTTGATTAAAGAGTTGACTAAGTTTAAGTTTAAATGTTTGGCCTTGATTAAAGAGTTGACTAAGTTTAAGTTTAAATGTTTGGCCTTGATTAAAGAGTTGACTAAGTTTAAGTTTAAATGTTTGGCCTTGATTAAAGAGTTTACTAAGTTTAAGTTTAAATGTTTGGCCTTGATTAAAGAGTTTACTAAGTTTAAGTTTAAATGTTTGGCCTTGATTAAAGAGTTTACTAAGTTTAAGTTGGATTTTGATCTGACATAATAGTGTCAAGCAACATTTTATTAGGTTTGGTTTAATTTGGAAACCTTTGATTAAACATTAGAGAGGTATAGATTTCCTACATGGAACCTGTACGGGTACTTCTAGTGTACAAGTTGAATTACACTTAAATGTTGTTGAAATTTCTTTCCAAAACTTCTACGCGTACTTGTAAAATCTTAGCGAACTTGAGTTGACTTTTGTACATTATAAATTCAAGTTAAGTTCGGTTAAATCTGTATTGAAATAGAAACTTGAAATCATCATAAAATGAATACCATACTTCTTATACTATTTGATAGAATAAAGGGGATGAAATATCTTGAAGTAAAGACCTACGTGTATCTCGCACTTTACACGTTCACTGTCGACGTGTAACTTGTAAAGCAAATGACGTCAAACGCAATAAATGATGACGTCACAATAGCCGACCAGAATACAAGTACACGTACAAGTTACACGTAGGAAATCTCAACCTCTCTATTGTCATACATGTACATACATGTAAATGAACATTTTATACATGTATTTTTGACTTTTTATTTTCTATAGATCATCATGATTCGCCTACAGAGAGTTACCTTTACAGCATTACATAACTACCTGGGTCTGAGCAGTGAACTGATCAATCCAGTAAGTTACATACTCATGAAATCTCTTAAACTGATGCCTTTCTATATGCTAAAGTGCACATGTCATGTTTTCATTTCTGATTTACTTAAATTAAGTACCTGTAAATATAATTGTTATACTATTGGAAAGTCTTTATCTCAATTTGTCTTATCTTCTAAAATGAACTTTAGTTATTATGCTTTCTTGCTTTGTTATGTCACTCTCATAATATTTTATATGTAGGTACTGCTTTCTTTGTTGTTGTGAATGAAAGTTCATGTTTAGATAGCACATATAGTACTAATTATCTGTTGTGGTTGATGTAAGACTCACAGAATCAATATAAGTTGACCAGTTTGTGGTACATTGTTATCTAGCACGTACAGATCTCAGCATGATAGCATGTTGTCTTGTTGTAGCTACATGAGCAGCCTGAACTTAAACCAGGGAGGAATCGTCTACATTACAAACGACATAGTATAGCCACCTCCGTCCCCATCGTTAATGTTAGATTTATTTACATGTATCTGTTACCTGTGTTCTTTAATATTTGTACCTAACATTTACACCTTATCTCAGTGTTACACAGACCACGTGTTAATTTATGTACATGTAGTGTGTCCACCTTCTCTCCACTGTAGTTCACCCTATATAATCAAACATTTAATCAGTTTCCACCAGTATACATTGTATGGTAGTTGATCAGAGGATGATTTGAAGGTTACGTAGAAGTTATACATTTATCTAGATATGTAAACTTAGAGTTGCCCATACTATACAGTCTGTATCTAGTCTTAGACATGTATTTACATACTAGTTTACATGTATTTTTAAATGTAAGGGATGTTGAATCTACATTATATAGGAAAATAAGAGTAAAGTTACATTCACATGTATCTAGGCTTGTTGGTAGGTACATAGACATGTAAATGTAGTTATAAGTAAATGTATCTGAATGTTTATTAAAGAGTTATACAGTATAACTCCCAAAGGGCTGACATTTGAACTTAAGGTGGTTCGAGTATCGCGTCGTAATCACTAATTTCCAAAATAAAGTTTCTGGTTGAGGCAAAATCTAAGGAACTATATGCAGTAGAAACTTTATATTATACATGAAGGTTGCCCATGACAAGACCTTTCAATTTATGCCGTAACATTTGACCTAGTGACCTTGACCTTGGACTTTGACCTAGTTAAAGATTTTGGTTAAAGTTCCTGGTTTAAGCAAAATCTATGGAACTGTATGCAGTAGAAACTTTATATTATACATGTAGGTTGCCCATGACCAGACCTTTCAATTTATGCCGTAACATTGGACCTAGTGACCTTGACCTTGGACTTTGACCTAGTTAAAGATTTTGGTTAAAGTTTCTGGTTTAAGCAAAATCTAAGGAACTGTATGCAGTAGAAACTTTATATTATACATTTAGGTTGCCCATGATGAGACCTTTCAATTTATGCCGTAACATTTGACCTAGTGACCTTGACCTTGGACTTTGACCTAGTTAAAGACTTTGGTTAAAGTTCCTGGTTTAAGCAAAATCTAAGGAACTGCATGCAGTAGAAACTTTATGTTATACATGTAGGTTGCCTCTGACAAGACCTCTCTATGTATGCTGTAAACTTTGACCTAGTGACCTTGACCCAGTTAGTGACAAAAACTTACTTTGCAATCCGGCCATTCCGTCTTTAGCGGTGTTTTATTAGCTCACCTCGACGAAGTTGAGTGAGCTTACGCTATACCCCCACGCGTCCGCGTCCTCGTCCGCGTCCGCGTCCGCGTCCGTGTCCGCGTCCGTGTCCGCGTCCGCGTCCGGTTAAGAAGTTTGGGGTAGCTCAGTATCTGACAAAGTACTGATGCTACAGTAACCAAACTTGCACAAGTGATTCATCTTTGGATGCTGAGGTGAACCCATGCATCAGATGCAGCATCTGACCTACATTTTCCGCTTGAGTGACTTGGTTAAGAAGTTTGGGGTAGCCCAGTATCTGACAAAGTACTAATGCTACAGTAACCAAACTGGCACAAGTGATTCATCTTTGGATGCTGAGGTGAACCCATGCATCGTATGCAGCATCTGACCTACATTTTCCGCTTGAGTGACTTGGTTAAGAAGTTTGGGGTAGCTCAGTATCTGACAAAGTACTGATGCTACAGTAACCAAACTTGCACAAGTGATTCATCTTTGGATGCTGAGGTGAACCCATGCATCAGATGCAGCATCTGACCTACATTTTCCGCTTGAGTGACTTGGTTAAGAAGTTTGGGGTAGCTCAGTATCTGACAAAGTACTAATGCTACAGTAACCAAACTTGCACAAACGATTCATCTTTGGATGCTGAGGTGAACCCATGCATCGTATGCAGCATCTGACCTACATTTTCCGCTTGAGTGACTTGGTTAAGAAGTTTGGGGTAGCTCAGTATCTGACAAAGTACTGATGCTACAGTAACCAAACTGGCAAAAGTGATTCATCTTTGGATGCCGAGATGGACCCATGCATCGAATGCAGCATCTGACCTACTTTTTCCACTTCAGTGATTTCGCTTTTAAAAGCCAATATTGAGCAAAGTATAAGTGCTAGATGTTCCAAACTTGCTTATTAGATGTATCTTTGATCAAACTTTCATAAAATGACCTCGACCTACTTTTTCCGCTTGAGTGATTTTGCCTTTAAAAGCCAATATTGAGCAAAGTATAAGTGATACATGTACCAAACTTGCATATTGGATGTATCTTTGATCAATCTTTCATAAAATGACCTTGACCTACTTTTTCCGCTTGAGTGATTTTGATCTATAAAGCCAATATTGAGCAAAGTATAACTGCTACATGTACCAAACTTGCATATTGGATGTATCTTTGATCAAACTTTCATAAAATGACCTTGACCTACTTTTTCTGCTTGAGTGATTTTGCCTTTAAAAGCCAATATACATGTACTAAGAAATATGTTTGAATTGAATTTTGCTGCCACGAGGTGAGCTTCGTAATCTGTGATTACCTATGTTTTTGTTTGTCACACAGGTTTTTTATGCATTTTTGCTTAAAATATAGCATTTTTGTATTTAAATTTACAATATCTTTAAAAGTTATGGTCAAAACTCCTTAGAATTTGGTATACTTATAAATTGTTTCACCCTTAAAACATGTAAATGGCGAAAAAGGTACCTTGCAGGGGGTTTCATTTAGTTAAAGGGCATATGGATATACATGTAGTCTTTGGCATATTTTGACATCAAATAATAGCCCGCAAATTGTGACATTTTTTACCATTTCACTGCTATTTCTCAAAATATTACAATTGTATTGTCTTCTACTGCTAATAATAAGTACCTGCAGTTCTTAAACAAGTCTTTTCATTTGAAAATTCCATGACATTAGATACCTTATGTTCATTTTTATTCAGTTTTCCTTGGATATACTCAAAATTTGGGCAAAATATGATTTTCCACTACAAGTGCCCGACTTTGTTCAAGTATAAGACCCTAAAGATGCCCTGCGCGATGCATATATTTTATACATTTTAGAATATCTGAAGACAGATTTTCAGTTTAGAGAAAAAATAAAGTTAGTTTGATCATCCAAACAGTGTCAAAATAACGATACTCGAACCCCCTTAAATTCTGTTTTCCAAGAAACAAATTTTATTGTATTCTGCAATATTTTCTTGATTCAAACTAGTCTAATTCATTCATGTACATGTACATGTATGTCTTTTAAGTGAGAAGTTCTAATTTAACTTCAACTGCCTAGATACTCGTCCCCCCTAGCTCAAAGGTGAAATATTTTTATGAATGAGTATGACCAATATGCTTACATGTTACAACGTATGACTACAAACTTAAGTTGTCAACAAAGTAAAATTCAACAATATTATTCTGACGTTGCATCAGAATTTTACTTTACACAAAATATGACCCTGTGTATATGATTATATGCAATCCATCACTTTCACCTACAATTTATAGTGTTATGTATTCTATCATTTCTTTCTTTATGTTTTAGACATTCATAATTTTCTTAGTTTGGAATTGAAGTGACTCTTTCTTTAATCAGCAATTTTTTGTAACTGCATCATATTCACATTGAACACTGTAAACCATATACAATGTACATGTAGATACAATGTTAATGTAGATGATTTATTAGTCAATTCTGCTTATTGGATAAATTGAAAGGACATTGTTAAACGAAACAAAAACAAAAAAAAAAATCCAATGATATGTAGCTTAATCACATATCACATTAATTGATTTCTACTCATCTGTTCTACACAGTCATTTTGTTTAGTTTTGCTGTCACAAGTTATAGTTTTAAGCAGTCAGTGATTGTTTATATTACAGGTTATTCAGTCTGGTACAAGAACTATGTCCATTCACGCTGTCACTCCACAAGCTAGTCCATATAAACGTCAAGTCAGCGAGCCTGTACATGAACATCTGCCAGAAAGTATGCTTAGACCAGATGGTAGGAATTCTAATATGAAATTTTTGCAAGGTTTGCAGAATCATAATAAATTACATTGACAGAATGATTAAGTTTCTCCAAAATTATGAGGCTTTATTTTTTATGAGAAGTGCTGTATACTTTATTGTCGTGCTGCAAATAATTTTCTAGGAATTGCTGTATTTACCCGTCTGCAACCACAAACTTTGTGGCATCACAGATACCTTATTGTTCCTTGACGTCATAGCGAACATTTCCCATTAAAACGCTGAAACATTTTGAATTTTCCTCTGGATTCAGATCCTTCAATTTTATTTTTCTACTAAAATGAATTATATTTGTGGTTTATTCATACTATTTATGGGTCAAGATCTTTTCAATGGTGAAGAATCAACAAATAAAAAAGTTAGAAGTTTATAGTTGATGCCATTTTGAAATAAAAATTTATAAGTGATTTGCAGTTTTATGCAAATGTTATTTTGCTAAAAGTTTCCAGACAGGTAGTATGGTCTTAACTTCCTTCAGCTTGGGAATTAGACCATATTACCTGTCTGGAATTCCAGGCAAGGTATATCAGACCATATTACCTGTCTGGAATTCCAGGCAAGGTATATCAGACCATATTACCTGTCTTGAATTCCAGGCAAGGTATATCAGACCATATTACTTGTCTGGAATTCCAGGCAAGGTATATCAGACCATATTACCTGTCTTGAATTCCAGGCAAGTTATATCAGACCATATTACCTGTCTGGAATTCCAGGCAAGGTATATCAGACCATATTACCTGTCTGGAATTCCAGGCAAGGTATATCAGACCATATTACCTGTCTGGAATTCCAGGCAAGGTATATCAGACCATATTACCTGTCTGGAATTCCAGGTAAGGTACATGTATATCAGACCATATTACTTGTCTGGAATTCCAGGCAAGGTATATCAGACCATATTACCTGTCTTGAATTCCAGGCAAGTTATATCAGACCATATTACCTGTCTGGAATTCCAGGCAAGGTATATCAGACCATATTACCTGTCTGGAATTCCAGGCAAGGTATATCAGACCATATTACCTGTCTGGAATTCCAGGCAAGGTATATCAGACCATATTACCTGTCTGGAATTCCAGGTAAGGTATATCAGACCATATTACCTGTCTGGAACTGTATCAGCATACATGTATATGAGAGTAAGTATATTATACTCAGTAAAAAGTAAGAAGTTGAGTATGTGATATTCAAAATGATAAGACATGTAGAAATAATTCCTGTTTAAGATGTCTGTCACATTGATGCTGAGTACAAAGTGTCTCTGTATTGACAAGTAATATGTATTATACAGGTCGAGCTGTATTGACAAGTAATATGTATTATACAGGTCGAGCTGTATTGACAAGTAATATGTATTATACAGGTCGAGCTGTATTGACAAGTAATATGTATTATACAGGTCGAGCTGTATTGACAAGTAATATGTATTATACAGGTCGAGCTGTATTGACAAGTAATATGTATTATACAGGTCGAGCTGTATTGACAAGTAATACATTGTATGTATTATACAGGTCGAGCTGTATTGACAAGTAATACATTGTATGTATTATACAGGTCGAGCTGTATTGACAAGTAATACATTGTATGTATTATACAGGTCGAGCTGTATTGACAAGTAATACATTGTATGTATTATACAGGTCGAGCTAGAGCTGTAGATGACTTGGATGCAGACAAACTGAAGTCAGATTTTGATATGGCATCTATGAGAGCAAGGGTGTCCAGCACCGACGTCCCTCCGAAAAACAACGAGGACAAAGGATCGGCTTCAAGCTTACGGAACAAACCAAAGAAGTTCTCTGACACTGGATCTCTGGTGTCACAGAGTAGTACAGAAACTTGTGATGATGAAGTTATAATGTTAGCCAAGAAAGATCTAGTCACCATACTCAACCTCGAGGTTTGTTCTCATTATAATTCAGTCTTCTTAAAGACATTAGGCCATTTCTTTGTTATTTTCTGTTTTGTGTCCTTGTGCTGGTAGGTTTTGAGCCCAAAGTCATAAAAAAAAGCAAAATTAGAATAATAAAATCTTTTGCAAATTAAATGTGTTTTCTACAAAAATTAAAGAAAAATTGTACATTTTTTAGCTCGCCGGGACGAATGTCCGGAGAGCTATTGTCATACCCCCGGTGTCGGCGTTGGCGTTGGCGTCTGCGTGCGCGTGCACAAAAACTTTAACCTTGCTTATAACTTTGAAACCAATACAGATTGGGCTTTCATATTTCACATTGCATTCCTTGTGACAAGACCTTTCCATGGATACCAAAATTTTTGACCTTATGACCTTGACCTTGGAGATTGACCTACTTTTGAAAAACTTTAACCTTGGCCATATTTTTTGAATGGTAAGTGATAAGGCTTTGATATTTCACATGTGTATTCCTTGTGACAAGACGTTTCCATGGATACCAAAATTTTTGACCTTGTGACCTTGACCTTGGAGATGATTGACCTACTTTTGAAAAACTTTAACCTTGGCCATATTTTTTGAATGGTAAGTGATAGGGCTTTGATATTTCACATGTGTATTCCTTGTGACAAGACGTTTCCATGGATACCAAAATTTTTGACCTTGTGACCTTGACCTTGGAGATGATTGACCTACTTTTGAAAAACTTTAACCTTGGCCATATTTTTTGAATGGTAAGTGATAGGGCTTTGATATTTCACATGTGTATTCCTTGTGACAAGACGTTTCCATGGATACCAAAATTTTTGACCTTGTGACCTTGACCTTGGAGATGATTGACCTACTTTTGAAAAACTTTAACCTTGGCCATATTTTTTGATTGGTAAGTGATAGGGCTTTGATATTTCACATGTGCATTCCTTGTGATAAGACCTTTTTTATTGTTGTTGTTGCAATTTACATATGGTTGCCACCGGCGAGCTATGTTGTCATTCTGACAAGTCTGGTTATATTTCATGAAAGAATGTAAAAGTACTGCAGTGACTCATTGTCTATCATTCTTTTGTTCACTAAAATATGTCAAGATGATGAAATGAAACGGGTTTCTGTCACATTTCACACAGTAACATAATATGAAATTGCAACTTTGTTTTACATGCTTGTTTGTTTTTCTCCCTAACTGGCTGGTAGGTTTCTCAATTTCAAAAGGATGCAAAACAGAATAAAAACAAGAAATGGCCTTATGGAAGTTACCAAAAGAACAAGAGAAATAGCAAGACCAAGATTTTATATTGCATAACATGTACAAGGAGGCATCTAAGAATAGATTGCTATTGACAGTGAGGCCAGACAATTTATGTCCTTAGAATTATAAAAGAATGGATTAGATTTTGTTCCTTTGAAAGGACCATATAAAATAGAAACATTGGTTAGGCCATAGTTATTTAATATTTTGTTTTACATCCGTGGGGGGTATCTTTTTGGAGAAAATCTCAGAAAAACACACACACAAACATACATTTTTTCAGGTAAAATTATCAGTCAATGTTCTGGAATACATGTACAGTCAAACCTGTATTAAGAAACTGTTCAAGGGAAAATTCAGAAAGGTCTCTTAATTCAGGTACATTGTATGTATTGTCCACTCACACTGAATTCAAAGTTTGCGACAAGATGCCCAGCCACACCATGTTTGTTATTGTTTACATAATTACTGGCGGTAAATTGTAAAACTGTCTTTGCTGTTATTAAAACCAAGATATTGTTATTATTGGCCTTTTAAATGGGATCTGATGTAGAATAGCAAAATATTTGATTTAAATGAAGTAAATGAAAAAATATAATAAAAGATAGACAATTCCCATGCCATCGATCATTCAGTACTGACATTAGTGACCAACCATTTCAGTATCTTTCATTTTATATAAAGGCAGCATGTGAAAAATTACTTCAAATAACTTAGTAGTTTACGTTTTTATTCCAGAGTACTTTCTTTAGAATAGGTGAATAAAGATTTAGTACGTGTAAACTGAGAATCGTATCAAGAGTCGCTTGATATGGGGTTATTTCAAACTTTTGGAGTGCATATTTAAGGTTGTTAGTCGCGTAAGCCAGTCAGTCACCAATCAAGTTGTTTATATAGTAAAATACGTCAGGAAGAATTTGATATAGGTCACAATTATGACAGGAAGTCGCTAAATTCAGGGAGTTGCTATGGCAGGTTAAACTGTACTATAAAGTGTCTATACTATCAAAAGATAATCATGATTTTTCTTAAAATAAACTTAAGAAAGAATATCCACATCACTTGAAGAAGGATATTTTTCTTTCCTTGTTTACAGTCTTTCTTCTCAAATACCAACAAATTGATTGTGTGTTTGTGTGTTAAGTAAAACAAAATACTTAGTTACTAATTTCCTAGTTTGAATTCTCTACACATAATACATGTATCTTATCAGGAAAAATTTGGGGAAATTTTGGATGCAATATTGAGGCGACATAGAATGAAATAAACATTTACGATGTATTTGTACAGATGTCATGTTTGAAGCTGTATAGTATGCATAAGTTTTAGCTTGGTTAAGTCAATTTCCAGCTTCATTCATACAGAGATACAAGTAGATATAACATGTATAACCAAGGCTATTTTAGGGAACCTTAATGTTTATTTAGGATGAGAGTTTATAAGATGATTAAAACTAGCTCCTGTTAATTATTTAGGATGAGAGTTTATTAGATGATTAAAACTAGCTCCTGTTAATTATTTAGGATGAGAGTTTATTAGATGATTAAAACTTGTTCCTGTTAATTATTTAGGTTGAGAGTTTATTAGATGATTAAAACTACATGTAGCTCCTGTTAATTATTTAGGATGAGAGTTTATTAAATGATTAAAACTAGTTCCTTTTAATTATTCAGGACGAGAGTTTATAAGATGATTAAAACTAGCTCCTGTTAATTATTTAGGATGCAAGTTTATTAGATGATTAAAACTAGCTCCTTTTTTTTAAATTATTTAGGATGAGAGTTTATTGGATGGGAAGCTGACCTTACAGAAGGTGAAGGCGGGTAGTACTCTGGTATCCCAGGGTGACCAGGTAATAACACACCTTAAAGGTATACATACATGTATGTATAATACATAAAATCAGAATGTAACCAAAGGTCTAATGTTTAATGTTGTTTTATTTTGTATTTCTCCATTATCCATATACATGTAGTTACCACCCCATCTCCATGAGGGTCAAGTTCATAATGTTTAATGTTGTTTTATTTTATATTTCTCCATTATGTATAGTTACCACTCCATCTCCATGAGGGTCGAGGTCAACTCCAATGACAAAGTTATGAATAGAGTGTCAAACAGGCAAAATACCTATTCTTGAACTGTGTTTTTATTTTTATCATTAAAATTGAGCAATAACTTGTTAGATAACATGCAGTTTCATATGCCAAAAATAGATTTCTTTTCACATATTATGATTACAATTACATGTGAATTTTGCCCTATATTCTGCTGTAAGCACAAGGACATTGAATCCAGTTTGTGTATGTGAACGTCTGTTACTAAGGCTGTCATAATCCTCACGTGTTTTCCTTATTTTTCTTTTGATACCAAATGTTTTTATTATGAAATCATGACTATTTTCTTGTGTTTTTGTGGCACTGGCTAATGATTTTTAAATTTCCCATTTTCAGGATTCAAGTATTATATTTCTAGTAACAGGGACAATCATGTTACTACAAGATGTTGTAGGCAAAGAGAAAAAAGACCATGAAAAGAAAGAGGTAATCAATAATAAGTGTTCAGAATTAACCACCTTCTGATGAAATTACATGTATGTACACGGGTACAATGTACATACATTTATTCATAGATTTCAAGAAGGATTCAATTATGTTTCTCTTGCATTCGTCAACGGTCCGTGCTTACTTTTTACATCGTGAACGTCATTATCAATAGATGCGGAAAGATTACAATGATATTGTTTGGCATAAGTATTTACATGCTGTAGGGATCAATAAAGAAAACTATATAAACTTTTAATACTTGATGAATTAAACATGCGATTAGCCGGCCGTATAAGTGTGTTTATTCTCTTTTAAACGGCGCATGGATAAAGTCGTCCTATACTTAATTGCAGATTACCTGAACTGTAAACGCGCTGTGAATATACTTTAAATAGTATTTATCAGGTACTGTTTCTACAATTTTACATGGCAGTTTCTTTCCTTTAAACACCTTTTGAGAAATTAATGGATATTTAATTTTTAATTGACAATTGAGGATGAGACACGGCGGCTATTTTTTTCTGAAGTTGCGATAAAAATGTCTCGTCTGCGGCAAATTATAGTGTTCGATGGTGTCTGAGAAACAAAGATTATATTTTACATGGCCTTATTGATGTTACAAATTAACATGAACAGATGATATCACAAAAAAAACAGTATTACATGTACATAATTGTTTTAAAGGTTATGTTACACTATAGGTATCACTGGTAGGAGCCATGTTGTATGTAAAGTATACATGTATATTAATTCGTATTTTAGGTGATGTTACACTATGCGTATCCTGGGGAGTTGGTAGGAGCCATGGCCGTCCTTACTGGTGAACCTTCATTCTTCACATTCAGAGCTAAAACGGATGTCAGGATTGTCGTCATCTCCAAAAATAACTTTTACTCGTAAGATTAATCACTATGAGGAGTATTCCATGAATAAAAGTTTTAATTGACTTTTCCTAAAGCGCAAAACCTCTATCAAAAGTTTGTTGTCAGTCAATAAAATTTTATGTTTTTATTTATAAAGTGTAAATATAATTACATCACCTTTTTAGCGAGCCTTGACGAATGTCTGGGGAGTTAATGTCATAGCCTGTGTGTCAGTGTAGGCGTCTGTTGGGTGCACTAAACATTAACCTGGGCTAGATCACAGGAACTTCAAGGATTTGGGCTTTGATATTTCACATATGGTTTCCTCATGACCAGACCTTTCATTTGGGACCTTGACCTTGAACTTTAACCTACTTTGGAAAAAAAACTTAGACCTTGGCTATATCTCTTCAACTATATAGGCTATGGCTTTGATATTTCACATATTGTTTACTCATGACAAGACCTCATTTGAGACATTGACCAGAGCTTTCATTTGACTTTTAAACTGTAAGAGCTTTTGCTGTGATATTTCACATATAGATTCCCATGACCAGATCTTTCATCTAATGCCATGACTTTTGACCTAGAGACCTTGACCTTTGACCTTCATTAAATTGTAAGAGGTTTTGCTGTGATATTTCACTTATAGATTCCTTATGACCAGATCTTTCATATGATACCATGACTTTTGACTTAGTGACCTTGACCTATATTTTTTATGAAATTGCAACTTTAGTATTAAAAACCTGCACGTCGAGCAATGTTATCTTCTGACAAGTCTTGTGTGTTTATGTAGTATAATGCGAGCCCAGCCGTCTGTCGTACTTGGAGCCGCCCATACCACAGCCATGAGGATGACACCGTTTGTCAGACAGATTGACTTCGCACTAGACTGGATGATGCTGGAAGCAGGAAAGGCTCTCTTCAGGTAGATTCGCTTAGTTTTGTGTTCTTATCAAATCAAATGTTGAAAATTCTTTAGATTAAAAAATTATTTGAATAAAAAATGGTTACCATGTGTTGTAATCATTAATGTACTGTATGCTCTATATTGATACTTAAGGCTGTGGAAGTGCAAATTGCCGTCAACTGTCCAGTATCCAATCATAGGTCATGGAGTCGTTAGGGGGTTACTATTCTTACACGCTGTGAATTGGTTACTGATAATTCACTGAAAATGTTGAATGATTGTTGATGATTCCAATGATTGTACCTAATGACAGGGTAGCAATCTGGGACTTCATTGTCCTCTTTACATTCATTTGATTATTATTTTTGGGTGAAGGAAATATCAAAGATTTTCTTGATGAGTTACTTGCACCTTGTTGATTAGTCATTAGATGATGGTTGCAAGGTTGTTGGGAACATAAACAGGTAAATTGGAAAATAGTTTGAAAAAGTTCTATGCGTTTGATACAGGTTGTGATTTTTGGGCCAACGTTAGTTATACGCTATATGGACGCTCCATGTGCATTGAGAACATTACTGCAAAATGAGGTTTGGGACCAAATCCCAACATTCACCAGCGTGTTGAAGTTCATTCCGCATGCATTGGTGAACAAAGTCAAAGTGAGAGTGGCTAAGAGACAATTGTATGCTAAAGCAAAGGCATACACATATGTTTGGAAGATGTTATATTGCTGTTACAAAATTTGTTAATACGTGTTTGATGTGTATGTATAATGTGTTATATTACAGACAGGGGGATCACTCTGACAGTATTTACATTGTGTTATATTACAGACAGGGGGATCACTCTGACAGTATTTACATTGTGTTATATTACAGACAGGGGGATCACTCTGACAGTATTTACATTGTGTTATATTACAGACAGGGGGATCACTCTGACAGTATTTACATTGTGTTATATTACAGACAGGGGGATCACTCTAACAGTATTTACATTGTGTTATATTACAGACAGGGGGATCACTCTGACAGTATTTACATTGTGTTGTTTTACAGACAGGGGGATCACTCTGACAGTATTTACATTGTGTCATATTACAGACAGGGGGATCACTCTGACAGTATTTACATTGTGTTATATTACAGACAGGGGGATCACTCTGACAGTATTTACATTGTGTTATATTACAGACAGGGGGATCACTCTGACAGTATTTACATTGTGTTATATTACAGACAGGGGGATCACTCTAACAGTATTTACATTGTGTTATATTACAGACAGGGGGATCACTCTAACAGTATTTACATTGTGTTATATTACAGACAGGGGGATCACTCCGACAGTATTTACATTGTATTAACTGGTCGTCTGAGGTCAGTCATCACCAAGTCCAATGGTAAGAAGGAGCTTGTCGGTGAATATGGTCGTGGTGAGCTGGTCGGTATTGTAGAGGTGCTAACAGACACGGAGCGAACTACAACCATTATGGCTGTCAGGTAAGTGATAAACTGGGCAAGCCTCGTCGTGGATTGCAAATCTTTTGTACTCAGTTGAGATTCCCGTCTCGGTCACAAAGTCGTGATAGATTCTATTAGTCATGTACATCTACATGTATGTTTTTATTTTTTTAATTTTAGGGACACTGAATGTGCCAAGCTACCTGCAGAGTTATTGAACTTGATAAAGAGGAAGTTTCCACAGATTGTGACCCGCCTCATTCACTTACTAGGTCAAAGGTTACTGGGTCAGCTACAAACAAAGTCATCTGGACCTGTGGCTATAGGAGGTTTGTGACCCCCCCCCCTCTCCAATCACTTACTGGGTCTAAGGTTACTAGGTCAATTTCAAACGAAGTCATCTGGACCTGTGGCTATAAGAGTTATGTTACCCCCTTCCCCAATCACTTACTGGATCACTACTGTCCTGTTCACTAAATCTAGAGCACCCTGTTTGGGCGATTTATTCTGTCGTCTGAAGAATTTTGCGATAAATTATTGTTTCCGAGAATTGACCTCCTTTAGTCGTAACTGGAAATTAACTTCAACTTACCCTATCAGCTGCCTTCAAACCGCAATATGAAAAAATAAAATGTCTACGGGAAATTCCCATGTTAATTTCAAGCCGCGGCCATATTGTTCTCCGTGTCAAAAATAGTAAACAGTGACATCAAAGCCTCCAACGTCACACATTTTCAGCGATTTTACTATAGAAAATTCCCGTAGACTTTTTATTTTCCGTCCTATTTCTAACTTAGCTGATGCACAGACAAAACAATGTTATTTACTGTTACGACTAAAGGAGTACTATAAAACTGATACCTTTTTGGAGGATGACATCATATTTCAGAGAAAACCGGGAAAACAGGGTGCTCTGGAATTAGTGAACAGGACAGTAGGTTCAGCATATAGGGTACAATACACCTACATGCACATTGTAAATTATAGAAGTTAAATTTATAGATTCTTCATTTAAAAGTTTGGACTACAGATATATGTAAGATCTTAAATGATTTTCTATCTAATATGGAATTAATGAAATGAGATGTGTAAGTTATATATCCCTGAGCTTTTGAGAAATCACACTAGTTTCATGAATACCATATACATGTAGAATAGAATTGTTGTTTGAGATTTCTTTTATCACATAACATACGACACAATTGATCAAAATTTCATCAAAATGTTGTAATTTCAACGTCATTTCCTTCTTATGACGTTCCAAGGTCACTGTATCTATTGTGATGTCATAAATGGTCTTGAGCTTTTTACCAAATGGCCATGTGTCCAAAGTTATATGTAACATGTTATAATAACATTTCATTATGAAAATGCACAACAGATTTGTCATATGATAAAAATTAATACCAGTTTTTGTCTTTTTTAGATAATTTTTTGAAGGACAAAGCGTCGACTACTAACCTTGCCACTATAGCCATCTTGCCTGTATCTAAAGAAGTGCCAATTATTAATTTCTCTTTGGAGCTACAACGTGCATTAAGCATTATAGGTAATGGATAAGATTGTATAATTATAGGTACATATCAGAGCAATAATGTCATTTTGTATCATTGATGATTACTTCAGTTATTCTCAACTTGCTACATGTAAATAGATGTATTTTATTCAAGAAGTATTAATGGTAGATGCCATTATTTAAGTTTGAGTTCATTAATCCACTGTAGTGTACATATACTATTGTACCTACATACATGGCAATTTGTTGCCAAAATAAATACATTATTTAGACTTTTATTGTGTCCTTGGATATCAGTATGGAAAATGATACCACAAATTCATAATTGTAGGTTCCACAATGAGGTTAACAAGTGAAATAGTCAAAGCCAACTTAGGAAATCATGCCTTAGACAGGTACATGTACATGTATATTTTAACTGTAGATGATAAATACATGTAAGTACTTAAATCCAACCCAAAATTGATATAATAGTACATTTGTACAGTATTATACAGAGTAAGTCACAACAGCTAGGACCTCTGAATATGGTGGAGTTTGAAATCAAAAGTCCAGGTCAAATCACCATACACAAGTAAAACCTTGTGAATTGGTAATAAACCTTAGAGTCTCAAACTTGTTACTAACAATTGCCGTTTGTGAGAGGAGAAACACTGTTTAGGTAAGACGTCAAGATTGAAAAAAAAAAAAACCTTATCATTTTATACCATTAAAGGTTTTTTTAAAACCAGAAAAAAAGTTCCTATACATGTCATGTAGTTTGCTCAAAGAAGATTCCTGTTTAATTTCTTTGTACTGTTTGGTTCCTTTTATAGACATTGACTAATTGATGTTATGTACTTCTCTGTTTCATAGCGGCAGTGAATTCCGTCTCTTTAACTGGCTTGGTCAGCAGGAAGACATGCACAGAATGACAATTTATCAATGTGACTATACCATGACGAAATGGACTAAATGTTGTATAAGGCAGGCAGATTGTATACTGATTGTAGCCATGTTTGGTAGAGACCCAGCCATGAGAGAGGTTTGTGTACATGTACATGTATATCACAGGATTACTTGTGTTAAGATACATCTTTTTATATTGCTGCATAAATGTACATGTACAATGGATATGGACATTAATATATTTATCTCAAGTTGAGTAGCAAATTGAGAACATGACAATAAGGGCCCAGAAAGAACTTGGACTACTTTATCATTTGTCAATACTTCGGAAACCATTATTATTATAACACCCTCCCCCCCCCCCCCCTCCTGCAAATGAAGTTAGTTCTGAAGATAACCCTGTCCCGATATTTTACATACATATATAGATTCCTCATGACCAGAGCTTGACTTTTGACCAAGTGACCTTGGCCTTAGACTTAATTTTGAACTATAAGGGGTAGGGCTTTGATATTTCAAGTGAATGTTATGTCATAATTATAACATCTCCCAGGGGCTATAATTCGTCGCTTTAGTTACAATTGTAATATCCATAACGACTGAACGTTATTATTCTTTTGTAAAAGCCTCCACCAAAAAATATTAATTTTAATCTATAAACAAAAGTAGCGTAACTGGAATGTCGAAATAAGATGTCTTTGACAATCCAACAGTCATCTCCACAGCTAGGATGAAAATTTTTGAAAGCATAGAGCATTAACATTCAGCAGTTATGAATATTATGTAGAGATCTTTAATATTTGCATTTTCCACTTGGTAAAGGCCAAATGGCCAAAAATTTGTGAATATTGAGTGTTTATTGTTATTCATAATTAATAAAATTCATTTCTATTTTATGTACATTAAAATACTTTTATCTCAGGTGGAGAAGCAGATGGAGCACATGGAAGTGAGGGCTCAGAAAGAGTTAATTCTACTTCACCCCGAGGACTCCGAGACTCCCACTGGTACTGTACTCTGGCTGAATGCTAGAGGGTGGTGCTCTTCTCACCACCATATACGCTGTCCTCCACGTGTACTCAGCAAGAGATCAGAGGCTAAAGTAGTAAGTAAACGATACACTGGCTGAATGCTAGAGGGTGGTGCTCTTCTCACCACCATATACGCTGTCCTCCACGTGTACTCAGCAAGAGATCAGAGGCTAAAGTAGTAAGTAAACGATACACTGGCTGAATGCTAGAGGGTGGTGCTCTCACCACCAGATACGCTGTCCTCCAAGTGTACTCAGCCAGAGATCAGAGGCTAAGTAGTAAGTGTTCATAAAGAAGTGCAATGTATACACTATTTAAGAAATAACAACTAGCTAGCTGTGGTTTATCGCCCAGTAATTCCACGAGTCACATGAAACAATCAAATTATCACTTAGCCGCCAAGCCGCGAGGTGATAATTTGATTGGTTCATGTGACTCATGGAATTACTGGACAATGAATCACGGCTAGCTTGTTGTAATTTCTATTCTATAGCACATGAATGGGAAGAGCTTAGCACACTGGAAGTTTGTTGGAGATTTTACACCTGGCGAGTTCTATGGTACAAATAGGGAGAAAATTTCAAGTCATATTAGAATTAACAATTAATGCCTGTTTGTGTGGGTACTATTCTCTCATAGTGTTGCTTTTGGAATGAATAGTGCCAAAGCGTCAGCCAAGGCACTATTTACATGTACCTTCCAAAAGAAACACAATGAGAGAATAGTACCTACACATACATGTAAGTGCATTAATGAGTTTAGTGCATCACATGACCTTGATTGTTAAAAAATGACAGACTTAGCTATTCAGATGTTTTACAAGGAAGTGGTGAAGCCTTTAGCACATTGCTTTACAAGCAAAGTAACTCTGTAACTAGGTTGCCGGGCACTATTCTCTCATAGTCCCCGCGTGCTTAACCAATGGAATTCCAAGGATTTATCATGTGATGTACTAATAAAGAAGATGCTTCTTTCTCCATTATTCACATAGCTGATGTAAAAAACAATCCGCCAATTTTAAAAGGGCCGACATTTCAAAAGCCCAATTTGGAACCAATTCGCCAAAATTTCCCGACACCAGTATTACCCGATATACGGTATCATGAGTATATTGCAATTTATACTTAAATCATGTGATGCACTTAGCCCATTAATGCCTGTTTTTTGTGGGTATGCAAAGCATAGCGACACTTAGGGATCACTTTGTCCATTGTCCATCTGTCTGTCTGTCTGTCCGTCTGTCTGTCACACCCCATAACTTTTGATTGGTAAGTGATAAGGCTTTGATATTTCACATGTGTATTCCTTGTGACAAGACCTTTCTACACATACCATAATTTTTTACCTCATGACCTTGACCTAGATATTTGACCTACTTTTCGAAAAATCTAAGATTGGCTATATCTTTCGATTGGTTTGATATTTCACATGTGTATTCCTTGTGACAAGACCTTTCTACACATGCAATTATTTTTGACCTAGTGACCTTGACCTAGATATTTGACCTACTTTTCAAAAAATCTAAGATTGCCTATATCTTTTGATTGGTAAGTGATAGGTCTTGTTAGTTCCAATCTTTTGATTGGTAAGTGATAGAGTTTTGATATTTCACATGTGTATTTCTACACATACCATAATTTTTGACCCCATGACCTTGACCTAGATATTTGACCTACTTTTCGAAAAATCTAAGATTGGCTATATCTTACGATTAGTTTGATATTTCACATGTGTATTCCTTGTGACAAGACCTTTCTATACATGCAATTATTTTTGACCTAGTGACCTTGACCTAGATATTTGACCTTCTTTTCAAAAAATCTAAGATTGGCTATATCTTTTGATTGGTAAGTGATAGGTCTTGTTAGTTCACTTGTGTATTTTGTATGAAAAAGCCTTTTTAAACATTCTGTAATTTTTTACCTAGTGACCTTACCCTTGATTTTTGACCAACTTTCAATTAAAAAAATAATAATAATCCGCTTCGCAGGCGACACAAGCATTCCTTGGATTGCTATTTTCTCTCATATTGTTGCTTTTTGAAGGTAAATAGTGCTGATGTTTTTGCACTTTTCCTTCCAAAAGCAACACTATGAGAAAAATTCCAACACAAATGTCATTAAATGGTTATTAATGATTTTTCATCATTTTATGTCTATATTTTCTATTAGAACATGATCTCTGAAAGTTGTTGGTGAAAGGCATAATTTATAATTGTGTTATTAATTATAGTTGTTACATTTTTTAGCTTGTTTGGACGAAAAAGTCTGGAGAGCTAATGAGATACCCTCGGTGTCGTTGTTGTCGTCCGCATCCGTAGATAAACATTACAGAAGTACCCATCAATAGACAAATTTTTAGCCTTGGCTATATCTCGTGAGATATAAGTGGTAGGGCTTTGATATTTCACAGGTAGATACCTTGTAACGAGACCTTTCTTTTAAGACCATAACATTTGACCTAGTGACCTTGACCTTGGCCTTCGACCTTCTTTTCAAAAATTTTAACCTTGGTTGTATCTCTTGAACTATGAGGCTTTGATAGTTCACATGTAGATACCTTGTGATAAGACCTTTCATTCGAGACTTTGTCCTTTGACCAAATGTACTTTTCCTTGGAACTTATTTTCAAAAACTGTAATATGAGCTAAACATCTACTATTTTAAATGGCAGGGCTTTTATATTTTACATGAAGATACCTTGTGATGTGGCCTTTCATTTGAGACCATGTCCCTTGACCTTTGACCTGCTTTTCAAAATTTCTTACCTGGGCTATACTTGTTATACTATTAGGGTTAGGGTTATGATATTACACAAGTAAATACCTTGTGATGAGAACACTCATTTGAAACTATGACCCTTGACCAAATGACCTTGACCTTGACTTTGAACTCTGACCTACTTTTGAAAAAATAGTTTGGTCATTATCTCTTCTTATAGGGAAAGGAATTTTATTTTCATGCTTATGTTAATTATTACCAACACCTTTCATTTGAGACAATGACCATTAATAAAATGACCTTGACCTTAAGCTTTAATTTATTTTTTTTTTAAATTAATAAATAATAAATATGATATTGTTATTACCATGGACAATCTACAGTATACAACTGTACATGGAGATGATAAATTCATTTGAACTGTGAACATTATTTTACTTTACAGCAAGAAATGTATGAGAAATTAAAGGATCAGGAGGTGAACAGGATGGGTGATTTTTCACGACTCGCACGGTTCTTAACCGGAACATCAGTAGGCCTGGTTCTCGGAGGAGGTGGGGCAAGGTAAGGAATATAGGTATACATATTGATGTAAATGATACACAGACAAGTACTGGAAACTCTGAACCATGTTAATGTATTTTGTTTGGTTGTCGGACATTTATCATCCTGTATCAATAAAGATGAGCAACGAGAGGGATGTCATGCATCTATCCACAAAATAAAGGTACATGAATATTCAAGTGTAAGTGAGTGTAAGCCTGTGGTTTATTTGATCTTTATCACACTAAATATATTCACTTACCTTGTATAACTTTTGACCTAAGAAAGATTTCAAAGATCAAGGTCACAAGAGCTTTTCAAATCTTAATGATGTTCCATACACTTATTGTTTATGCATCAAGGAAGAATCTTGTATAGATATTTAAGTTCAAGGTCACAGATAAGATTTTATTCAAATCCTTTGAAGCTTATTTTTGTGTCGCCTGCGAAGCATAGCGACACTTAGGGATCACTTTGTTTGTACATGTATGATCTACTGTCTGCACAACTCACTTCAGAAATCTGAAATTGAAGTTTTGTCTACTTTGTCAGTAAATGTTTAGATTAAAATTCATATAGGTGGATAGATCCTGAATTCTCATAACAAAGGGTGTATGTTATATGTCCGTATGACCAATACTTTGCTCATAGTGAAATAAAATAGATTAAGATGTGGGAGTTTTAACCAATGTTTAAGATTGAGTCTATGGAGAAAATCAACGACATTATGCTAAAATTAACATAGACAAATTCCCATCCAGAACTATTTTCTTTCATTGTGAGCTAAGTATTGGTCATAAGGTGTGTTACTAACAGTTACTTTACATTACAGGGTTTTGTCCCATGTAGGTATGATCAGGGCCATGGAGGAGGCTGGTATAGACATGGTGGCTGGTACCAGTATGGGCTCCTTTATAGGTATAGGGCCCTGTGGTGTGTTACTAACAGTGACTTTACATTACAGGGGTCTATCCCATGTAGGTATGATCAGGGCCATGGAGGAGGCTGGTATAGACATGGTGGCTGGTACCAGTATGGGCTCCTTTATAGGGCCCTGTGGTGTGTTACTAACAATGACTTTACATTACAGGGGCCTGTCCCATGTAGGTATGATCAGGGCCATGGAGGAGGCTGGTATAGACATGGTGGCTGGTACCAGTATGGGCTCCTTTATAGGGCCCTGTGGTGTGTTACTAACAATGACTTTACATTACAGGGGTCTGTCCCATGTAGGTATGATCAGGGCCAAGGGGTCTGTCCCATGTAGGTATGATCAGGGCCATGGAGGAGGCTGGTATACCTATAGACATGGTGGCTGGGACCAGTATGGGCTCCTTTATAGGGCTCTGTTATGTGTTACTAACAATGACTTTACATTACAGGGGTCTGTCTTATGTAGGTATGGTCAGGGCCATGGAGGAGGCTGGTATAGACATGGTGGCTGGGACCAGTATGGGCTCCTTTATAGGGCCCTGTTGTGTGTTACTAACAATGACTTTACATTACAGGGGTCTGTCCCATGTAGGTATGATTAGGGCCATGGAGGAGGCAGGTATACCTATAGACATGGTGGCTGGGACCAGTATGGGTTCATTTATAGGGGCTCTTTGGTGTGAGGAGTTAAACATCACTCGATTCATGCAGAGGACCAGAGAATGGTCTTTTGTAAGTAGTATCGTTTAAAGGATCAATGTCACAATTCTGCATCGCAGTAGCATGGAAATTATGTGTGGAGGTAGTTTTCACGTATTTAACAAGTCAAGAGAATTCTCAAAATTTCCCCACGTCAAGGCAAAAACGTTAACATTGCAAATATTTCCCCCATTGCAAATATTTCCCCCAAAGGGTAGCATGTTTTTTGTGTCACCTGCAAAGCATAGCGACACTTAGGGATCACTTTGTCTGTTGTCCGTTTGTCCATCTGTCTGTCTGTCTGTCTGTCTGTCCGTCTGTCTGTCACACTTGGATGTCACACCCAACAAAAGTGATTCCTGAGTGTCGCTATGTTTTGCAGGCGACACATGCATTCCTTGGAATTATTTTGTAATAATTATGGTGAAATTTTACTGTAGCAATAATAACCACGTTTATCAGCAGAGCTTCTTGACATCAGAAAGAAAGAATATACATAAAATTCCTGTAATCCACTTAAAAGTTTACATATCTCAAAATTTCATTAACTTCAAACATATTCAAGCTTTTATCAATGACTTCTTCTTCATCATGTTGCATATACATGTAGTTATAACATTTATTCTGTATTGACTATAGGGAATGACATCTTTGGCAAAGAAAATACTGGACCTCACCTATCCTGTGACTTCAATGTTTACAGGTAAATATAAGATTTTTATTTGTATTATATCTCCTACAGCAGAACACACATACACCCTCTCATACACACACAATAGGACATGGATAGGCATGTAATTCTGTGTCAAGTCCTTGAAAAGTAAACTGAAATTCACTATCGCCTGGTGTCTTTTCTTCCTGACAATGTTGCTATCCTCACAAATTTTGTCTACAATCATTTTAAAACCTAGCAAAATGCAGAATTTCTTAACATAATGCTCATAGCAAACTGTGGCTAATCTGTCGTTGAAGTCATGGAAAATGTGGTTTGTATCATAGAAAAGACATGGAACTAAAGGCCCTGTCACACAGCCATTTATGTCTAAATTATGAATAATTTACGAATGAAATTTTTAAAATCTGGATTTATACACGGGAATACGTGGAAAAAGATGGTCGTAATGCATGGAATTTCGACAGATGAATCTTGCAAGAATGATGCAGAAACTACGCATTAAACATGAATAAATTGCGCAAAGAACACGTATATCTACAGAAAAGCCAATTTCGTGTGTAGTTCTTAGTGGTATACATTAATATATGATTGATGCATTCGTAATATATGCGTGTTTAATGCACAAAAGATTCGTTAAACATTCACAGACATATGTGGAATGGAGGTGAAAATCGCCAAAGAATTTCGTATTCATTGGGCACAAACGTGTACATGTATGAATTACAGATGAATTGTGTAAAAACTTTGTTAATTACGCATAGAATGTGTTAATCCAAAAGGTCGAACAGTTTTGTGCAGCTCAGAACTGTTTTCATGTATGTCCACGTACTCTCATCCCAGACTCCAATCGCTGCGCATAGTGACAAATGAAACTTGCTTGAAATTTAACTTATGAATTACGTATATTTGTGCGTGGATTACTTATCATCACATAAATTCAAGTTTGCCCCAAATGTTTGACGTAGTTTATGAGTAATTCATGCAGGAGTGCTGTATGACAGGGCCTTAAGAACCAGGTTTGAATGGCCTTCTGTTATATTCATATCAAATGGTCTTATTATCCAGATAACATGTCAGTGTGTACTTAAGTCCTGCTCACAGTGCTATGTATAGGTCTCCTGACATGGTCTAATGTTTTAAAATGAAAAATTCATGCCTTTTGAAAAGTTTACTTCACAAAGATTGCAGTAAGATTCAGAGACTCATAGTAAAAAAAAATGAATATTAGATAATATAGCCACATAGCAAAAACCATCCATGATCAGCTGGATAAAGTAAGCTTTATGTTCAATCTCTAAAAAATATGTCCCAGTTACATGTAAAACTTGTAAAACTACCCTACATTACCCTATAATCTGTCCCAGTTACATGTAAAAATAACCTATATTACCCTGTAATCTGTCCCAGTTACATGTAAAACTAGCCCACGTTATCCTATAATATGTCCCAGTTACATGTAAAACTAGCCTACATTGTCCTATAATCTGTCCCAGTTACATGTAAAATTAGCCTATATTGTCCTATAATCTGTCCCAGTTACATGTAAAACTAGCCTACCTTATCCTATAATTGTCCCAGTTACATGTAAAACTAGCCTACATTATCCTATAATCTGTCCCAGTTACATGTAAAACTAGCCTACATTGTCCTATAATCTGTCCCCGTTACATGTACAACTAGCCTTCATTATCCTATAATCTTTCCCAGTTACATGTAAAACTAGCCCACATTATCCTATAATATGTCACAGTCACATGTAAAACTGGCCTACATTATCCTATAATCTGTCCCAGTTACATGTAAAACTAGCCCACATTATCCTATAATCTGTCCCAGTTACATGTAAAACTAGCCTACATTGTCCTATAATCTGTCCCAGTTACATGTAAAACTAGCCTACATTGTCCTATAATCTGTCCCATTAATATGTAAAACTAGCCTACATTGTCCTATAATCTGTCCCAGTTACATGTAAAACTAGCCTACATTATCCTATAATCTGTCCCAGTTACATGTAAAACTAGCCTACATCATCCTATAATCTGTCCCAGTTACATGTACAACTAGCCTACATTATCCTATAATCTGTCCCAGTTACATGTAAAACTAGCCTTCATTATCCTATAATCTGTCCCAATTACATGTAAAACTAGCCTACATTATCCTATAATCTGTCCCAGTTACATGTAAAACTAGCCTACATTATCCTATAATCTGTCCCAGTTACATGTAAAATAGCCTACATTGTCCTATAATCTGTCCCAGTTACTTGTAAAACTAGCGTACATTGTCCTATAATCTGTCCCAGTTACTTGTAAAACTAGCATACATTATCCTTTATTGTATGACTAGAAAATATGCCCATCGCTGATTGGCTGAAAACATGTCTGGAGCTTCTAAATATATCGCTATAACCACCTCCAGAGAGCTAAATTTAGAACAACTCTCATATTTTCCCCTGTATCTTTCTAAAATTAGTATTGTAGTTATGACGTTATAATAGTAGCTGCATATGCGTATATTTCTCACCATCATAGAATACCTATTCATTTCTTACAGCAATGGATGCTATCAGGCTGATCGTTGTATTTCATGATCATACAATAAAACAATTAATTACCTTGTGTTCAGTAGATATAGCAGTATAGCAACCCTCGGCATATGTTATTCACCTGCGGCCTCGGTGAATAACATATCCTTTGGGTTGCTATACTGCTATATCTTCCTCACACAAGGTAATTAATTGTATAATAATCTGTCCCAGTTACATGTAAAACTAGCCTACATTGTCCTATAATCTGTCCCAGTTACATGTAAAACTAGCCTACATCATCCTATAATCTGTCCCAGTTACATGTAAAAATAGCCTACATCATCCTATAATCTGTCCCAGTTACATGTAAAAATAGCCTACATTGTCTTATAATCTGTCCCAGTTACATGTAAAACTAGTCTACATTATCCTATAATCTGTCCCAGTTACATGTAAAACTAGCCTACATTGTCCTATAATCTGTCCCAGTTACATGTAAAACTAGCCTACATTATCCTATAATCTGTCCCAGTTACATGTAAAACTAGCCTACATTGTCCTATAATCTGTCCCAGTTACATTTAAAACTAGCCTAAATTGTCCTATAATCTGTCCCAGTTACATGTAAAACTAGCCTACATTATCCTATAATCTGTCCCAGTTACATGTAAAACTAGCCTAAATTGTCCTATAATCTGTCTCAGTTACATGTAAAACTAGCCTACATCATCCTAAAATCTGTCCCAGTTACATGTAAAACTAGCCTACATTATCCTATAATCTGTCCCAGTTACATGTAAAACTAGCCTACATTGTCCTATAATCTGTCTCAGTTACATGTAAAACTAGCCTACATTATCCTATAATCTGTCCCAGTTACATGTAAAACTAGCCTACATTATCCTATAATCTGTCCCAGTTACATGTAAAACTAGCCTACGTTGTCCTATAATCCGTCCAAGTTACAGAGATACTGGATTATTTAGTATAAGTTACATGTAAAACTAGCCTTCATTGTCCTGTAATCGTCTCAGTTACATGTAAAACTAGCCTACATTATCCTATAATCTGTCCCAGTTACATGTAAAACTAGCCTACATCATCCTATAATCATGAAACAAAGGAGGGGATGACACACAATGGCATGTACACATTCAAGTATTTTAAACCCAAAAAATATTGATGCATGTACAAGCACTTGTGAACATTGTATTGAACTGAAGGTAAGCCATGCATTGATACATTATAATGCATAGAGGACATACAGGTTATGAAGTTAAATTGATCTTCTGTCTTATCATCAGGTGGTGCTTTTAACGAGGGTATAGAGAACACGTTTAAGGATCGACAAATTGAGGATTTATGGCTTCCATATTTCTGTATTACTACGGATATTAGCGCCTCCAGTATGAGAGTCCACACTCATGGTACAGTGTTTACTTTTATATTTTCTATTTATGTTGGATTGACCCATCATATTTCATACTGTAAATTGCTTTATTTTCGTCAATACCAATTTTCGTCAATGCATTCAAAATCACAATTTCGTCAGTACGTAAATTCGTCATCCAAGGGTCCCAAAAATGTAAATTTGTCTGTTCAAAGGCCAATTTAACATTCAGATAGGCCGTATGCGTTTGTTTTCATGGTTTGTATAACAATTATTGGTAAACAAACAGTTAGAGACATGTATACCACTTACGTGTAGCTTGCTGTGAAAACATATCATTTGGTAATTGGCAATTTGGTACATCATCTGCGACTTAGTGTGCCTATTCAGTTTTCATTGATTTATCATTTGTCTGTCGTTATAACTGTTTAAGATTCAGTTTTTCCTTTCAACACTATTTTGGCAGGAGTATTTACATTCGTCAGTACGTAATTTCGTCAAGGGAGGCACTGACGAAAATGACGAAAATTGGTACCTGACGAATAAAAACCAATTTACAGTATGTAGATAAAGGGTTATGAGATATGATAATTAATATTTTCAATACACAGGTATTTTATGTCCCTATGTAAGGTATTTTTATTTTTATGTAGGTAAATATAATGGTTTAGCTCCCTTAGAGCACAATTTTGAATCCTAAGTATAATAATTGTATTAGAGGAAAGCTTAACCGTCTTACATGTATTTACCTTGATAAAAGTAAAATTCAAAAAACATCTCTATATAAAATATACATGTATTTAAAACATTACTATTATATTACAAAAAAAAACTATCTAATCTACATAGTACATTCCTTCATCTAAGGTACACAGCCAATTGTGCCTCATATGAAATTCATTTGAAGATTTTTACATGGATGATATGTGAATTCAGTTTCCTGTGAAGGTCACTTAGAAAAATTCATGTGAAAATCATGTGAAGGAAATTTATGTGAAATTCATGTGAAATTTATATGAATTTTACATGAAATTTCATGTGAACTTTACATTATGCTCATTTCATATGAATTTCATGTGAGGCACATTTGGCTGTGTAGATATAACATTCGAGTGTTTCATGGAGCTGCTTTATTAGCCAATTAAGGGATCATTTTCCAATTGTATAATAATAAGGTTTATTTCATACAGGTAGTTTATGGCGATATGTGAGGGCCAGTATGTCACTGTCCGGGTATCTGCCCCCATTGTGTGATCCTGTTGATGGACATTACTTGCTAGACGGTGGCTATGTCAACAATCTACCAGGTTAGTCTCATCTCTCTCTCTGCGATGACCTGTGGTATAATAACTGAATAAGTAAATGTTTTTACATGATGTACCTTTTCCCATATGGTATTAAAATACATGTACATGTATCTGACTGAAATATGCATTTTCAAGAAAACATTTTAGTTGTAAATGTATAAAGTTCAAATGTCATGTAATGCAAGGGCTGATTGATATGTTGTGAGCCTCGGTTTTCTGGGTTGTAGAACTTCTGCTGATAGATTATCTCCAAAAAGGACAAACAATCAACAGCATATATATGCTTCACATCTGACACACTTATGGGAAAATATTAAACTTAACCACCACAAAAGTCTCCCCAGTTAAAGGTGTGTTGTTCCATCAGGACGATGCTCCTATTCACAAGTCTGTCACTGCCATGGCTTCCATTCATGATTGATTAAATTTTATTGAGCATCTGCCTTATTGTCCCCTGCTTTCGCGAAAGCGCGGGGACATTAAAACCGGTTTGTCTGTCCGTCTGTCTGGTCGTCAATCCGTCCGTCCGTCTGTCCCTCAGTCACAAAAACTTTAACCTTGTGCATAACTTTTGAATGAGAAGTGATATGGCTCTGATATTTCACATGTGTATTCCTTGTGACAAGACTTTTCGATGGATACCAATTTTTTTTACCTTGAGACCTTGACCTTGGACTTTGACCTACTTATTAAAAACTTTAGCCTTGACTATAACTTTTGAATGGAAAGTGATAAGGCTTTCATATTACACATGTGTATTCCCTGTGACAAGACCTTTCCATGGATACAAAATTCTTTGACCTTGGACTTTGACCTACTTATCAAAAACTTTAACCTTGACCATAACTTTTAAATGGAAAGTATTAGGGCTTTCATATTACACATGTGCATTCCTTGTGACAAGACCTTTCCATGGATGCTATTATTTTTTACCTTCTTACCTTGACCTTGGACTTTGACCTACTTATCAAAAACTTTAACCTTGACCATAACTTTTTAATGAAAAGTGGTAGGACTTTCATGTTACACATGTGTATTCCTTCTGACAAGACCTTTCTGTTGGTAACAACAGTCTGACCTTGTGACCTCGTCCTTGGAGGTTGACCCATATTTAAAAACTTCAACTTCGACCATAAGTTTTGGATGGTAATTTAAATGATAAGACTTTAATATTTCACATGTGCATACCTTTTCATAAGCCTTGCCCCTTGGTAACAAAAGAAAAGTTTGGACCCTTGGACCTTTTCTTGGAGTTTAATCTTTCATATTTAGAATGTTGATAATATATGAGATGTATTATGAAAACTTAAGAATGGGGAGGGGGGTATCTGTAAGCATTTCTTTAAAGACAAACACCCAAATGTGGGGGACCACAATTCCTTGAATTTGATTTTTCACCTGATCTTGCTCCATCAGACCTTCATCTATACCCAAAACTGAAAGCAGCTATTTCTGGCACCCACTTTCAGTCGGATGATGATGTCATACTTGCAGAGTATGGCTTTCTGACCAGTCAAGATAAAAAAATTCTTTAAAAGTGGTATTGAGGCCCTTATACACCATTGGCAAAAGTGTATATATTAGATACTGAAAGGGATTATGTAGAAAAATAATGCAAAATGTCTTGTAAAATTCAAATCCTTTAGTACAAAGCTCACAACATTTCAATCAGTCCTTGTAATTATATTCCTCCATTGATTGTCCATTCCATCTGTAATTATTATGTCTCCCCCCCAACGGGGAGGAGACATATTGGTTTTGCCTTCGTCGTCCGTCTGTCACACATCGTGTCCGGGCTATATCTCCTGAACCGTTTGCCCGATCACTTTCATATTTTAGTATGTTGTTGCTTATGACCCGAAGGTTTCACATCTTCGTGACCCAAGGTCATGTGACCAAAGTCAAGGTCACTTAGTGCATTTTTAATGAAATTATGCATACATTCCTGTCCGGGCTATATCTCTTGAACCGTTTGCCGGATCACTTTTATATTTTAGTATGTTGTTGCTTATGACCCGAAGGTTTCACATCAGCGTGACCCAAGGTCACGTGACCAAGGTCAAGGTCACTTAGTGCATTTTTAATGAAATTGTGCATACATTCCTGTCCGGGCTATATCTCTTGAACCGTTTGCCGGATAACTTTCATATTTTATTATGTTGTTGCTTATGACCCGTAGGTTTCACATCACTTTGACCCAAGGTCAAGGTCACTTAGTGCATTTTTAATGAAATTATGCATACATTCCTATCCGGGCTATATCTCTTGAACCGTTTGCCGGATAACTTTCATATTTTAGTATGTTGTTGCTTATGACCCGTAGGTTTTTCATCACCTTGACCCAAGGTCATGTGACCAAGGTCAAGGTCACTCAGTGTATTTTTAATGAAATTATGCATACATTCCTGTCTGGGCTATATCTCTTGAACCGTCTGCCGGATCACTTTCATATTTTAGTATGTTGTTGCTTATGACCGGTAGGTTTCATATCACCTTGACCCAAGGTCATGTGACCAAGGTCAAGGTCACTAAGTGCATTTTTAATGAAATTGTGCATACATTCCTGTCTGTGCTATATCTCTTGAACCGTTTGCCGGATAACTTTCATATTTTAGTATGTTGTTGCTTATGACCCGTAGGTTTCACATCACCTTGACCCAAGGTCATGTGACCAAGGTCAAGGTCACTTAGTGCATTTTTAATGAAATTATGCATACATTCCTGTCTGGGCTATATCTCTTGAACCGTCTGCTGGATCACCTTCATATTTTAGTATGTTGTTGCTTATGACTGGTAGGTTTCATATCACCTTGACCCAAGGTCATGTGACCAAGGTCAAGTTCACTTAGTGCATTTTTAATGAAATTGTGCATACATTCCTGTCTGGGCTATATCTCTTGAACCGTTTGCCGGATCACTTTCATATTTTAGTATGTTGTTGCTTATCACGTAAAGGTTTCACATCACCATGACCCAAGGTCATGTGACCAAGGTCAAGGTCAATTAGTATATTTTAAATGAAATTGTATTTGTTACATGTATTAAGTCGAGGCTTAATCTTTTGAACCGTGATCGGATCACGTCATATTTTAGTATGATGGTGCTGATGACCCAAAGGTTTCACACCTACTTGATCAAAGGTCATATGACTAATGTCAAGTATTACATTTTTAGCTCACCTGAGCCATAGGCTCAAGTGAGCTTTTGTCATAGTGTTGCGTCTGTCGTCCGTCGTCCGTCGTCGTCGTCCGTCGTCGTAAACTTTTCACATTTTAAACTTCTTCTTCAGAACGGCTGAAGGGATTTTGATGAAACTTGGTAGGTATGAAGTACTCATGGTCCCCTACAAGTGTTGTTGTTTTTCGTCCGGATCTGTCAACAGGTGGCGCCACCACAGCCAAAAGTAGGTCACGGGGGGTACCCTCCTTTGACAAACTTCTTCTTCAGAACCGAAGCATGTATCGACAAACCGAAAGCATCAGGATGATCTAGAGAGATGTCTTAAGAAGTGTTGTTATTTTTGGTTCCACTTCGAAGTCAAATTTTTGACGCGTTTTTGACGTCTTTTCGGACTTAGTCAGAAATGCACATTTTTGCACTATTTCTTTAAATAACTCAATAAGTGTATGATTTTACACACTCATTTACTACATATTTATCATATTTAACTTACTTAATGCTTTGATATGTATTTTATGCTTAAATTTTATTTTTTTGATTTTTTATGAATTTATTTCTTATGTAAAAGAGGAAAGGGGGGGGGGGGGTGATTTTCATACATTTTCTGCTTCTTTTCTATAACCACTCTTCAGATTGTCATGACAATTTGTAGGTATGAGGTACTCATGCATGGTACCCTACAAGTGAAAGAATTTTGTCAAGATATCCACTTTTGGATTTTTAAGGAATATTTTTTAAGATTGTACATAGGTATAATGTATGTTTTCCATGCCCAATGGACCCATGGGGAGTGGCTTCAAACCCCGGCGGGACCCCAACAAAATTTTTTCCCCTTTTTAGCTCACCTGAGCCATAGGCTCAAGTGAGCTTTTGTCATAGTGTTGCGTCTGTCGTCCGTCGTCCGTCGTCGTCGTCGTCCGTCGTCGTCCGTCGTCTTAAACTTTTCACATTTTAAACTTCTTCTTCAGAACGGCTGAAGGGATTTTGATGAAACTTGGTAGGTATGAAGTACTCATGGTCCCCTACAAGTGTTGTTGTTTTTCGTCCGGATCTGTCAACAGGTGGCGCCACCACAGCCAAAAGTAGGTCACGGGGGGTACCCTCCTTTGACAAACTTCTTCTTCAGAACCGAAGCATGTATCGACAAACCGAAAGCATCAGGATGATCTAGAGAGATGTCTTAAGAAGTGTTGTTATTTTTGGTTCCACTTCGAAGTCAAATTTTTGACGCGTTTTTGACGTCTTTTCGGACTTAGTCAGAAATGCACATTTTTGCACTATTTCTTTAAATAACTCAATAAGTGTATGATTTTACACACTCATTTACTACATATTTATCATATTTAACTTACTTAATGCTTTGATATGTATTTTATGCTTAAATTTTATTTTTTTGATTTTTTATGAATTTATTTCTTATGTAAAAGAGGAAAGGGGGGGGGGTGATTTTCATACATTTTCTGCTTCTTTTCTATAACCACTCTTCAGATTGTCATGACAATTTGTAGGTATGAGGTACTCATGCATGGTACCCTACAAGTGAAAGAATTTTGTCAAGATATCCACTTTTGGATTTTTAAGGAATATTTTTTAAGATTGTACATAGGTATAATGTATGTTTTCCATGCCCAATGGACCCATGGGGAGTGGCTTCAAACCCCGGCGGGACCCCAACAAAATTTTTTTCCCCTTTTTAGCTCACCTGAGCCATAGGCTCAAGTGAGCTTTTGTCATAGTGTTGCGTCTGTCGTCCGTCGTCCGTCGTCGTAAACTTTTCACATTTTAAACTTCTTCTTCAGAACGGCTGAAGGGATTTTGATGAAACTTGGTAGGTATGAAGTACTCATGGTCCCCTACAAGTGTTGTTGTTTTTCGTCCGGATCTGTCAACAGGTGGCGCCACCACAGCCAAAAGTAGGTCACGGGGGGTACCCTCCTTTGACAAACTTCTTCTTCAGAACCGAAGCATGTATCGACAAACCGAAAGCATCAGGATGATCTAGAGAGATGTCTTAAGAAGTGTTGTTATTTTTGGTTCCACTTCGAAGTCAAATTTTTGACGCGTTTTTGACGTCTTTTCGGACTTAGTCAGAAATGCACATTTTTGCACTATTTCTTTAAATAACTCAATAAGTGTATGATTTTACACACTCATTTACTACATATTTATCATATTTAACTTACTTAATGCTTTGATATGTATTTTATGCTTAAATTTTATTTTTTTGATTTTTTATGAATTTATTTCTTATGTAAAAGAGGAAAGGGGGGGGTGATTTTCATACATTTTCTGCTTCTTTTCTATAACCACTCTTCAGATTGTCATGACAATTTGTAGGTATGAGGTACTCATGCATGGTACCCTACAAGTGAAAGAATTTTGTTAAGATATCCACTTTTGGATTTTTAAGGAATATTTTTTAAGATTGTACATAGGTATAATGTATGTTTTCCATGCCCAATGCTTCAGGTGCAACTACAGGAAAAAAACCTTCTTTGTATGATTAATCATTTTTTGATGGACCTTTCATCCATAGTACAGCTGATAATTCAACAAGTGACACATGCTTCAATGTCTTATTGATTGACCTTTTATGTGATATGATTCAATTATTTAAATTTTATTTTTAAAGTCGGGAACAAGATTTCAAAAGCGGCCATGTTTTGCCGTGTACCTGAAGGTGTCATCCAAAGAAATAAAACCCTTCTTTGTATGATCAATCATTTAGCTCAATTTGAGTGACTTCCAATCCTTCATTCAATAATTATGAATTTGGTCTCGTTGGATTTGGACACCTTTGACACACATAAAAATAATAGAAAAAAGGGGGGTCATGCATACCGTTTTCTCACAAATTCCATTTTTTTACATCACCCCTCTATCCATTTCGAAAATTTTACAAATTTCATCTATTTTTAAATCAATCAATAGATTGCATAAAAGACAAAAACAGGTTCAAAACTCAATTTATCCCGACTACAGGGAATGGTACATTGATTTCATGTGCTATTTTTAAATTTTCAATAGTTTTGACCAATGGTGTGACACCTTTTATTCTGCCCTGTTCACCAGTCAAAACTGAGGGGATTCCCCGCTAAAACGATTTCCTTTGATTACACCTGAAGGGGATTCCCCATGTAGAAATGTGATACCTTTAGTACTGCGATACATTTCAGGAGATACAGTGCAAACGGAATAGATTTTTATTTTATGAAATGTGCATTATACTTGGAACACTTTCATAATGGTTATCATTCATGTACTTGGAACACTTGCAACTTGTTCGTCTTCCACCGCAACGTCATAGGTTCCTTCCACTACTTTCCACTCTCAATATGACCTTGCCTTCACCCCTTAGGTCCCATGTATTTTTCAAATTAATTAAAAAGGAAATTACATAAATTCAGATTGAAGATAGGGATAAAGTTAGAATAACTGTTCTAAATTATGGCGCCAAAAATTAAAAGTAATTGCATTTGTTGTTTTCCGACGTCATTAAACTACAATGACGTGACGTCATAATAGGGCCGCCGACAGAAATCCTGTCGAAACTGGGGACCCCTGAATCCAAGGGTACTTTGCGATGAAGCGTCTCGCGGAATGCGATGAAACCCTTGGTGCACCAAGAAGGCAACTTGTTATCATGCATAAAGTTTGCTCGAATTTCCTCTGTCTTAGACTCTCTTAGATGAAGTAATTTACGGACTGATTTCTTGAAGAAACATCTAATGAGTAATCTCTTCCTCCGGATTTTGAGAATGCATAGGACATTTAATATCTGAAATTCTTGAAATAAATAATTCAGTTCAGAGTTCCTGAAATCTTCCTATGAAATGTTGGACCACAGAAAACTGTTGTTTAAATAGAGTAAATAAATTATTATTTACAACCATAAGCCACTGTGTTCGACATCTTGTATGTATAATATTTCTAAGAGGAACACAGAGGCCTGAGGTTGTGAATAATAAAACATTTTCTCTCATAAAATGACAGGTTCCTGTGATAAGACATTTGGGAATTTTTATCTGTTCAAATAATAGATACATGATGAGTTTTTATCGGACCAAATAACTTTTTGTCGGCAAATCCTATGCAACCGATACATTTCATGAACTCTCTCCGCTAACAACTTGTCCGTGTAACAGACCTTTGATGAGGTAAAACAATTTTTTTAACAGTAAATAACGATGTTGTAGGTCTGCTAGTTGGACAACCTTAACAATTTCATGGGCCTTTTAATTTGTTTCAAACTACGAAACCTAGAGAAATCACTTGAGTTGTTGAACAGCGTATGCTGAAATGCAACGCTCCTTCTCGCCTGTTGAAATATGCATAGGCAAGAAGCGCCGCATTTCAGCATATTCACTGAAAATTATTTGTTCAAGTGGCTTCACTGGGTCATGAGGTTTGATACACCATACACTGCTTTTTGGAAAACAAACTGGCCCAATTTCTGCACAAGCAGCACAACTCACTTGAATTGATAAATATTGGATTAAAACGATTTTAACTGTATGTTTCATGTATTTGAGATGAAATCAATACTATTCAAAAGCATTCATAGATTTCAGTATACTTTAATATGAATAAAGGCAAAACCGAAAAATCTTTGTTTTTTATGCCCCTGGAATAAAAGATTCGGGAGCATATAGTTTTTGGCCTGTTCGTCTGTCTGTTTGTCTGTTTTCCGAAAAACTTTAACATTGGGCATAACTTTTAAATGGAAGCTGGTGATAGAGGTTTCATATTTCACATGTGTATTCCTTGTGACAATACCTTTCCATTGATACCAAAATTTTTGACCTCGTGACCATAACCTTGACCTTTGACGTACTTCTCAAAAACTTTAACATTGGGCATAACTTTTGAATGGTTAGTGATAGAGGTTTCAATTTTTACATGTGTATTCCTTGTGACAAGATCTTTCCATTGATACCAATATTGCGCTGACCCTGACCTCTCACATACTTAACAGAAAATGGCCTTTATACTAACAAAGATGCCGCCGGGGGCATTCTCGTTTCACAAACACAGGCTTTATAATTTCTGGCATGCTAGCTATCAATAATGAAAGGTTTTGTGTTCAATTTTAAATAAACTTTATTTATGAAATCGTTTCATTGTTTTATTCTTTTTCTGCTGCACATTAATGTACAATATGATTTTATTTTTGATGTTGCATAATTGAACTATACTAGCTGGGCATATGACGTTGGACCACTTTATCCGTCTTTTCAAATCAGTAAAAAAGTTATTGTTTTGAAATGTGGCTATTTTTTCTTTTTTGTACTTTCAAAGGTTGTCTGAAAAAAAACTTCTCTGCATCCGGCAAAAATCTTTTTAGAAAGGTTGTGGGCTAAAATCCTGGTACTGGCACTATCAGTATTCAATGTCAGTATGTCAATTAGAGCGTGCATGGGTATCAGGTGAGCGTTGTGCCCCCTGGGGCTCTTGTTTAATGAAATTGTAAATGCTATTGAGTCTGGGCTATATCTGTGGAATCGTATACTGGATCACTCTTATACTATAGTATGCTGTTGCTCAGGATTGGAGGGTTTCTTATCATCTTGACCCAAGGTCATGTGCCCAAGGTCAAGATCATTTAGTTCTTTTTAATGAAATTGTACGTATTAATATTGTCTGGGCTATATCTCCTGAACCCTTCTTACAATTGTTTTCATATTTTAGTATGTTGTTTCTAAGGACTAAATGTTTCTTATCACATTGTCCCAAGGTCACATGGTTAAGGTAGCTTCTTACTTTGGTAATGAAATTGTACATGCTAAGCATGTCCAGGCTGAAATTGTCTATGCTAATAATGTTTAGGCTTTATATTTTGAACCGTGTATCCAATCACTAATTCAGTTTTTTGTTGCTCATGATCCATACAATGTTAAACGTCTTCAAATTCAATACCTTTTTTAAAAGCAGATAAGTTTGCAGCATGGACCAGACATGCATGTTTCGGGTACTTAATCCTCGTCAGTGAGTGTAGGTTTCAGATCACCTATATCCAAGGTCATGTGACCAAAGTCAATTTCTTTAAATATGCTTATAATGAAATTGTATATGCCAATCATGTTTGGGCTTTACCTCAAACAATGTAATGAATCACTTTCATGTTTTAGTATGATGTTGCCCATGACTCAAAGGACATCATTTTGCATTTTGGCCTAAGGTCAAAGTAACTTAGAGGGAGGGGGGAGACATCTGTTTTTTTATGAAAAACATTTTGTTTAATTAACCAACCATTCCACATACCTGTCAAGTCTTCCTCTGTTGGACCTCATCTCCCTCATAAAAGTACAACCTCCTACTTTTGAGGGAGACTCTGACTTTTGGACCACAAGTCCAACAATTTCATTGAATGCTAACCTTCTAAATCTAAGAAAATGCATGGAAATACCTTGATGTGTTGTCTCCCGGTGATGGAGTTATTTTCAGGTTAGATGATTAACTTTTTCAGCTGATGTGATGAAGAGTTTTGGAGCCCAGAACATCTTTGCTATCGACGTCGGCAGTATTGATGAGACAAACCTAACAAACTACGGCGACAAATTATCTGGCTGGTGGTTACTATGGAAACGCTGGTATCCCTGGGCTAAACCAGTCAAGGTATAACACATTATCACTGAGGAAGTACTCATAGGTTATATTCAGTCTAACTTTCAGCACTGTTAGGTTGTCAATTTCTTTATATTGTGTACTTTAACAGTTCACGAGATTTGTGCCTGTCATACCAGAGCTATATAAAAGCCATGAATGCAAAAAAAAAATTGTTCATTCCGTAAATGTATGTATAATTTTATCTTGTGTATGCGATCTAGAGATGTTTAATGGTTATACTTAATTAAGAGTATATTTGTATAGGTACCAGACATGGCTGAGATCCAATCCAGGTTAGCCTATGTGTCCTGTGTACGTCAGCTAGAGATGGTGAAAAATAGTGACTTCTGTGAATACATTAGGCCACCCATAGATAAATACGGAACTCTGCAGTTTGGAGCTGTAGATGAAATAGCGGTGTGTAAAGTTAATTAGGCTCTAGAATGATTAGTTAAGCACTATATCGTGGTGGCTATTAATTACATGTAGCATTTTATGTTCTTGATCATCAAATTTCTTCCCATTATTGGATGGAATGTTTTCAATGTGTTTTCTACTATGCAAATTTTTTCCTGCCACTCATTTTCGCTGATATACGCACAGGTATTCCCCTCTGGGTTTGGGCAACTTGATAAAAAAGGAAGGACTTGTAATAGTTCATATCATTTTATCGTTATTGATAATATACTTTGTTTGTTTATGTGTACCCATAGGAAAACTGGAGTGAATCAATTTTACCTGGCCTTACATGTACAGTGCTTCCCCGATATAATGCCAACATCCGTCCAGAGAAAAAATTGGCGTTAAAGTGAGGGTGGTGTTACATCGAGGGTGTAAATAAAAGCCGGGATGATAGACAGCTATACGCTTTAAATTTGAAAATTTCTTATTTTCGCATTTCAAAAATGTTCTGGGTCAAAGAAAAATGCATGTACATGCAGAGTATTTAAAACGATTTATTTGAGGCGGCGATTTAGAAATGTTAGAGCAAATAAACGATCAGAAGAAATTCAGACTGGCAATTTTTATCATCTGAGTCGGCGATATTTTGCCAGGTGCCACCCCTTCTAGAAGTCAGTGCTAAACAGTAACATGAAATACATGATACAGATTTATTCGTATTTTAGAACATTTAGGCACTGACGAGCAACTTCCTTGTATTGGCATTAGCAGCGCCTGGATAAGTGCACAATTAACGCATCTTTTAATTTTTCGTCGGTTCATTGACGTTTGAATTTTATGCTAGGCTAGATGCCGTTTTTTTCTTTAAAATATCTGCATCCTCCTGGACTCGCCATAAGTATTAATTAAAATTGAAATTACACTATCTAAGTAAATGTACATATTGATTGTTTATCAAAACAATAATTAGTACACGTATGTAAACGAGAATAAATCCAAGCGTGATAATTAACAAGACAGTGCACCTATAAGTTGTTTATTTGGTGATAACAACTCAGTTAAATGGCATTGTAATCAGGGGTTTTATATACCAAATACGACAATTTGTACACCGAATGCAGTGGACGGATGGCGGTATGCAGGGGTTGGCGTTACAACGGGGGTTTATAGTGTAAGGAATTCCTGTACATTGGGAAAAAGTGGCGGTAGCCGGGGTTGGCGGTTTAACGAGGGGCGATAAATCTGGGGAGCAGTGTATACATTTACATATGATTTTAATGTAAATACATGTACGTTTGTTTACAGGACGTGGGTTACCATCATGGTAGGGCTTTGTTCTCTGGTTGGGTTAAGGGAGGTCGCATCCAGGAGCTGTTTCAGGATAAGCCTGTCAATCTGACCAAATCTACACTTCATCGTGTAGAGGTATTAACACTGTAACACATTCTGTGTGGTTGATATGACAATTGCTCCCACATGTAGCTTTATTCAAATATCTTACTCATATATGAAATATTATATGTTAAAATTGTGTCAGTCCATACTTAGAAAACAATTTCTGAAGCATGTTATTTTATTTTTTATTTGTAATTGGTTTCTTAGAAAGTAGAATATCTGTTTCAGGAAGCTCAACATTGCTTTTATTGTTTTCCAGACCAACATGCCAGTTTTAGCAAAGTTTACTGATTTAGCAGAGCTGGTATCTAAAATAGATGAACCAAAACAGAGTAATCGACCAACATTCTATGAACCAAATGCTGCAGATGATGAAGAATTCACTGATGGTTTGTTGACTTAGTCACATTACAGAAATTATTTCTTTTTATTGAATTGCAACGAATGTCACGTGAGATGAATTTCATAGCCTGAGTGTCGATATGACTGATTTCTCTTACACGGCCAAAACTTTGACCTGGGCTATATATCCTCATGAACTAAAAGAGGTAGGGCTTTGATATTTCACATGTGGATTCCTAATGACCAGATCTATTGACAGGATCTGGACCTTTGACCTATTGACTTTGACCTTGGAGATTAACCTACTTTTCAAAAACTGTTGACTTTTGACCCAGTGAACTTGAACTTGGAGATAGACTTGTTTAAAAACCTTCACTTTATCATATATCTTTATCATATTTCTTTGTCATATCTCTTTATCATATTTATGAAATTTTCATTTTACTATCAAAAGCTTATTTGGCAAACAATGTTGTATTCTGACAAATCTTATTCCTCCTGAATTCTCAATGTATTCTTTCAGAGGAAGATGAAGCTATATTGGAAGAAGATGAGGATGAATTAGATGAATATGAAGATGAAGTCAGTAGTGACAATGAAACTAAAGAGAACACAACACAAAATAGTCGACCAATAATCCTGCCATCCAGACTTAAACCAAAGGTAATTCTTTATATATACACCAGGATGGTATGGATGAGCAGCCCTACTGTTCATGCAGCTCACTTCAGAAACTGGATAAACAAGATTTTGACCGATTTGTCATGTAAAAATTGAAAAAAATATATATACCCTTTAATAAATCTGGCTTATTTATAAATTTTACATACAACATATACTTTTTAGATATGGAATTTCAAACATGATGTGGTGAGTTTAATTGAGTTACAGGAAAAATTAGCATGGGAAATGGCCCACCTCAAACGAGTTTTGCGTAGTATAAAGTTCAGTTGCATGCACTGAGCAAGATCTATTGACATATATCAATTTCATCTAAAGTTTTGCATGATAAAGTGTTCAAAGTTGAGTTTATCCAGTTTCCATAGTGAGTTGTGCTGACAGTATGTCAGTGAAGATGCAATTTGTATTGTTCATCTGCTTTTGTCCTGCTTTCATTAAAAAAAGCACACACATATACATGTAGGTGATAGGGATTTTATATATTAAATATTTTACTTGGATTTCCATATGAAAAGACCTATCTAATCAGGCCAAAAACTTACCTTTGTATTTTACCTTTGAGGAAAAAAAAACCTTTAGATACAACTTTAAAAAGTTTTCAAGTTGATAAGCTTTCTTGTATCACAGGTTATACAATGTACCTTATTTGGCAAAACTGTAATTGGAATCTTGATTTTTACCTAAACTTTGTCCTTTGTTCATGATTGTGTTTTTACATGACTTCTGTAATAATTTGTTGTCTCTCCTTTATTGCGAATATTTAAACTCTTTCACGCTTGCAGGCCATTGTCATAAATCTCAAATTGAATTTTGTATGTGCTGGATATACTATAAATGTCCTACTCCTCTGTCTTTGTGGATTAGATTCAAATTAATTTTATACAGACCGAATACTTTGAAGGGTTGAATTCCTATATGAATAGTACTGTAAGTTTAATTTTAAAATTAAGGGAGAGGGGTAGGGGCTCTTTATTTCAGAAAGTCTTCTTTTTGATAATAAATATTTAATCAATGTATCTATTTCAGACCATCGGTCCAAGGAAAAGAATAACAAAGACAGTTTCTTACAAAAGATGAAAGTTAAACAATAACAGATCTCAAAACTTATCTGTGATATAATGTCTGTACTGATCTGCTGTCAAACATGGGCATAATGAATTCTACTACATGTTGTATATAACACTAATACTAAAAGTAATTGTTGTACATTATCAATTTTGCTACATGTTGTACAACACGTATTCTACTACATGCCGTACATAATGAATACTACTATATGTTGTACATACGATGTAATGAATGTTACTATATATAATGTACATGTACCTTATGAATTCTACATGTTGTGCATTGACATTTGAGATGAACTTTTAAGTTTAATTGATACTATGAGTTTACAGTCCATAATAATGCAGACTTCCATGTGATGTTTTGTTTTGTTTTATTTTGAATAACAATTTTTGAATTGTTTGAGTGATTTGATCGAAGCATATATGACTTCATGGTATCATTTTGTACATACACACAGCACATGGTATCATTTTGTACATACACACAGCACATGGTCGTATAAACATAATCTCCAGGATACACTGTAATAGTTACAGTCAGTATTTACACATGTATATTCATATTCAGTTGAAGAGATTTTGTTTCATACAGATATAATATAAATACAGTATTAACCATTTCTCAGGTCAACTGGAGTCTAATCATGCTATTGTTACGTGTAGTTATTAGGATGGGAAATAGTGATGTATGTATACATGCTTTTCTTTATAACTGCATCATGGAAAGGTTTTCTTTGTACAACTTCGGTTGATGGTGTCTTATATAATCCCATTCAGATTAAAGGTCAGAGGCAAATGACCTTTGACATGTTTAATGCTACAATTGCTTAATAGTAGAATGAATTTCATTTTAGTAGGTTCGAAGTTTTGCTCTCGAGAAGGTACTTACATGTATCTACTATAAAAATTGAATCTTGCTGAAATACATGCAAGTACATGCACAGTATTCCTATATCCCAAAAATACAATTATATCAAAATAATTATTATTTTCTTCAAATGTACAGTTGTATTTAGATAGGTGTATGAAATTTCTTCCCTCGAAATGACTGAATACAAATCCTTAATTTTGTTCTTGTAATATTTCTGTGGAATATTTTTTTCTAGATGTGCATTGTGTGATGTTTCTTCATGACATGAATTATACATGTACTATGTTAATGTTTTATAAAAGTTATTATTATTATGCATACTTTAAAATTGATATGTGTATAAATTGTTAAAAAGCTTGAACTACAAGAAGTAAAGAATGTTGTGTTTACTTTTGTGTCTAGTAATTCTCTGCTTACATGAAAATGGGTTATTCCTGATTTGGTCAATAAGTAATTCAAGCACAAGCCTACAGTCTAAGGTCGATCATACTGTCATTACGTTAAACTTATTCTTACAGACATTATGTAATGAAAGCAAGGATCATCCAATATGCAAGTTTGGTACTTATAGCACATTAACTCTACTCAATATTGGCTTTTAAAAGCCAAATCACTCCAGAGGAAAAAGTAGGTCAGATGCTGCGTATCATGCATGGGTCCGTCTCAGTATACCACTATGAATCACTATGAATCACAAGTATGATGTTGTATCATCAGTATTTTCCAATATTAGTCGTACAATGACCTTGACCTACTTTTACCACTTGAGTGATTTTGCCCTTAAAAGCCAATATTCAGCAGGGTATAAGTGCTACAACTAAAATAGATGATGCATCTGAGGATGCTTACTGCAATGCATGGTACAGGGGCTGCATCTGACCCACATTTCATGCTTGAGTGAGCAGGTTAGGTAAAATGGGATAGTTTCATTCCCGCCCTACTATAAATCCTACATCAACTTCTGCATCTGACACATGCAGTGTCATTTCATGCAAGTAAAATGGGACAGGTCTATTTTCAGCCTTTAAGTCCTTAAGCTATGTCATCCAAACCTGTGTGGGTGATGCATCTGAGGATGCTTATATTAATGCAATTCATGGTACAGATGCTGCATCTGACCTATATTTCACGCTGGAACGAAGAGGTTACTAGTAAGTAAATGAGACAGGTCTATTTTCAGCAAATTATAAGTCCAGGTAATTATATTGATCCAAACTAAATGTGTGGATGGTGCATTATGCATGGTACAGATGCTGCCATTCTTTATCTGTATGCTAGTAGATCCCTCCTGTGTAAGGAGAACCCCTATAGAAATAGGGTAGGAGGGTCCTTGGCATTCCCAGAAGGGATTAATGTTAGATTACTATACCACAACCTAATTAAGGTCCCGCCACCAATTGTCCCACAACACTGTGGAAATATTGATGGACATCACCAAAAAAAAAAGGAAATACCATCACAAAAAATATATATATATGGGGATATATACATGGGAATAAAATACTTCCCTGAAGGCATTAATACATTCACCAAGACATCACCATTTATATTTCATGCTTCAGCAATCAGGTTAAGTGGGACTGGTCCATTTTAGGCCTAGATCAATCAAGTTAATGTGTTACGGTGATCAGGAGCATGTATAGATACATTTGTATCTGATTTTAATCAGATTGCATGTTTTCAACGTTGTACCATAGATGCATATAAATTTACTTTACTTCAAACGTTTTCTTATACATAGATTCCCCTTTCCCCACAAAACAAAAGTTCCAAGGGTTCTTTCAAAATTATCTCTCACCAGTGATACTCATGCATGTACATGAACACTTTTAGCTTCTGAATCTATACTTGCATGTCCATAATGATGTGAGAGAGACAACTTTTAAACATATTATGAAAATAAATTCCCTACATCTTTTTAACTTTAAAATTCATATAGAAAATTTGATTTAACAAAAATACCTTTATAAAAGCTTCAGAAACTTTTAAATTATATGATGAGTTAATTTAGTTCAGTTTCTTGGGAATCCCTAGTACTTTGACTATTAGGGGTCATTAGGAGCACCCGAGTAGGTAAAAGGAAAGACCAAATAAACAATTATAGAAGATAAAACTAAGGAGGGGGATAGGTGCAAAGTAAGTAGTAAAAAGAAGGACAAAAACTTTTGTTAAAATAAATGAAAAATGATAAGTAAGAATAATCCTAGTGTTATGGTGTACTTCTTGTGAATGAGTGTAATATTAAAACAATACATTCGTTAGATTTATTAAGTTGATAAATAAATAAAATTTATACAAAATTGAGCATTTTTCTGACAATTCCAAAAAATAAAATGTCAAAATGCGGACTTCGGACTGTAGCCAAAAATAACAATACTTCCGATACGTCCTTAATTTTCACTCCAACCGGATATGGATGGAGCCGTTATAGGTTTTCTTTTTAGCAGAGGCAATTCGAACGAGAAATGAGTTCTAAGAAGAGAGAGGGAGGTGGGGAGCCTGCTCACGATCTTGAGCAGCAATTTATTTTAAGATTACCACCGGTAAGTTGTAGTGTAAAGATAAGTTTACTGAAATTTGCAAATATTGAGAATGAGCTGCACTGACCGACTTGAGGTTGTAAAGCCCAAGTGTTGCATTTCGTCCTCGCGGCTCACTTCGGAAACTGAATAAACGCGATTTTGTCTCTTTCATCCAGGGCTCTCACACCATTTTGGGGAATGGGGCCTTTGAAATTGGGGAAATAGCTGCTTTTTCTCATCAATTGGGAAAATACATAAGATTGGATGTCTTTTACAGGTCGGGGAAACGGCAAATCTAGCTATTAAAGCTAGATCTAGCTTTTAAAGCTCGTTCTAGCTTTAAAATGGACCAAATTGAGCAGTTTTATTTAGAATGTGTGAAAATGAAGACATTGCGCACTTGCGCCTCGACGGATATCGTAATGTTTACGTACGAAAATGAACATTGGATCTTAAAATTGGAAACTCAGCGTTGCATTTACGAGTGCAGCTGCACATGTGCATTCAAGGAAAAGGTAAATATTCACCTGTTTACACCTTAAATGACTTACCTTTGTAGATTTAATGTCCTATTTATTTAAAAGAATGTTTTTGACTTGCAAATCCGCCATTTTTAATTTATCGATCACAGTGGATTCAATGTTTGCAAGAGAAAAGATCAACTAGCAGACGGATATGCATTATTGCGGTATAAAAGTAGGATCGTCGAAGACATATTTCACCTGATACAAATACGTTTAAAAATTCGATAATTTTCATTTTAAATCCTTATTTTGTTTTGTTATACATAACTTAAATGTAATTGTTCAAAACATGAAAATAAAGTTTTAAAAAATCAATTTTTAAAAGATTTAATTAAAATGCAAAAACGGGACCGACATCCTACTTTTATACCGCAATAATGCATATCCGTCTGCTAGTTGATCTTTTCTCTTGCAAACATTGAATCCACTGTGATCGATAAATTAAAAATGGCGGATTTGCAAGTCAAAAACATTCTTTTAAATAAATAGGACATTAAATCTACAAAGGTAAGTCATTTAAGGTGTAAACAGGTGAATATTTACCTTTTCCTTGAATGCACATGTGCAGCTGCACTCGTAAATGCAACGCTGAGTTTCCAATTTTAAGATCCAATGTTCATTTTCGTACGTAAACATTACGATATCCGTCGAGGCGCAAGTGCGCAATGTCTTCATTTTCACACATTCTAAATAAAACTGCTCAATTTGGTCCATTTTAAAGCTAGAACGAGCTTTAAAAGCTAGATCTAGCTTTAATAGCTAGATTTGCCGTTTCCCCGACCTGTTTTAATTTTCAACTCATTTTGTTGAAGGCAGTGGCTCCGGATACGAACGTTCGTATCTTTAGACCTATGTCTCGGCGTATGAACATGTTTCTAATTGGTCTGTAGCTGTCACGTGACTCTGGTCATGTGTCCATAGGAAAATATTTAGTGATTTTTGTAACTATATCAAGGTATACAAGTTTATTCTGCATGATCTGTAATTAATAGCAACCGACAAGAGGCTATTTCTATGCCCTCAATCATTATAGTGATCACTGATCAGTAATAGACACACACTTGTCAGCTGTTGTGTGTACTGACGTTCCGTCGCTCAAGCGAGATTTGGAAGTTTTGAAAGTTTTCAACTTTTGAGACGATAAGAAATACGTACGTGTAGTTGCAACTCAGTACTTATTACTTAATTCACTTTTCAGAATATGTTACAAAAAGATACAATTTGAACACATTAGATGCCTTGAAAACAAAAGCCCGAACCAAGTACATTATATATATGCAGAAGCTAACTACGATTTATGTACGTACGCCGAGACATAGGTCTAAAGATACGAACGTTCGTATCCGGAGCCACTGCCTTTGTTGAATATGAAGTAGACTGCAGGTGCCCCGTCCGGGTGATAGTCAGACTTGTTTTGGAGTGAGCTAAGGGACATCCCGTTAGCTCAGTTTTAGAACTTGTACTGAACTATCGGTACCTGCAATTACCGGAAGCCACTACAAATATTTGGTTGCCAGTCATTTTGGCCCTTTTCCAGTTCAGCCCCCAGTCTTATTGGCCTTTTTACCTTTCAGCCTTTTAACATTTTGGCCCTCAATTTATAATGAAAAAAATTTTGGCCCTTTCTTTTTCTGCCTTTTGCCATTTCGGTCCATTTATAGCCAGGGAAAACCCGGCAGCTTGTTTGACTACTACTATCATTGACTTTTATTTTGATTACAAATTTTCTGTGAAACGATCAGCAGAGAAAAAAACAAACAAATAGAAAATTGAATTTTAAAATTTTTATGACATGTATTTTTTTTCTGAGTTGCCAAAAATTTGGGTCGGCAACTACATAAAAAATCTTCTTCTTCTTCTTCCAGTATAGTACATTCCGCACTCTGGCGTATTATCGTACTTCGTTAAACCATTGCGAGGCATTGGTAGACTCCTCAAGTGCAGGTTAAAATCAATGAAATAAAATATATACAGGAACTGGTGCAGTTAAAAACAAGGTGACTCTCTATTTTTGGTGGGTGGGTTGCAGTGCTCCTTTGAAGGCATCTATGGAGCTGCTGGCAACGACTGTCTTAGGTAGAGAGTTCCACTTCCTGATGGAGTCGGGGAAGAATGAGTACTGATAGATGGAGGTTCTGGCATAGGGCACAAGGTATCTTTGACTATGACCTCTGATGCTAACTGCAGTTGGTGTCAGTTGTGATGATGGGATGTCCACTAGGTTGTTGACAATTCTGTACATCATGGTCATCTTGGCCTGTGCCCGACGCTCCTGTAGTGTCTGCCAATGGAGTGCGGTCATCATAGAGGATACGCTACTGGTGGTATGATAGTCACCCATGACGAACCTGGCTGATCTACGCTGGACCATCTCCAATTGTCTGATGTTATAGGCTGTATGGGGGTCCCATATGATGCTCCCATATTCCATCACTGGGCGTACCAGGGTGGTGTAACATAAGGCCTTGATTTTGGTTGGGCACTTGGAGATGTTCCTCTGTAGGAAGGCTCTGGTGGAGTTGGCCTTTTTGCATGTACTTCCTATATGGGTGTTCCAGTCTAGTTTGTGGTGGATGGTAAGCCCTAGGTATTTTGCTGATTCTACTTCCTCCAGCTGATGTCCATGGATATTATATGGTACTCTGATGGGTGCTCTCTTGGTGGTGACATGAATGACCTGACACTTGTGTGGGTGAAATTCCATCAGCCAATCTTGTTCCCATCTTTGCAGACAATCCAGGTCTTCTTGGAGTAGACTAGCATCAGTGGATGATCGTATATCCCTATACAGTATGCAGTCATCTGCAAAGAGTCGCACTGTTGAATGGTTGCTGATGTAGTTGGGAAGGTCATTTATAAATAGGAGGAACAGGAGCGGTCCGAGAACACTACCCTGGGGCACCCCGGAGGTAACTGGTGCGATCCTTGACGAGCATCCGCCTAGAACCACCCTCTGTTCACGTCCTCGGATGAAGTCTAAGATCCATTTATGTGTGTGTCCTCTTACACCGCAATGTTGTAACTTGCGCAGCAATCTCTGGTGTGGCACCTTATCAAAGGCTTTCGAGAAGTCTAAAAGAATTATATCCGTCTGGCCTTTGTGGTCGATGTTACTCGCAAGGTCCTGGAGAGTGATGACTAGTTGGGTCTCACATGACCTGCGCTTCCTAAAGCCATGCTGAGCATCTGTCAATACATTATGGTTGTCGCAGTGTCGCATAATGTTGCTGCAGATTATGTGCTCCATAGATAAAATGGCCTTACCTAGAGCATGTAGAGCAGAGTGTCGATTAAACTTGATCTATTTTAGAAAGTAAGAAAATTGTATGTCATATACCAACTGTTCCTAAGAAATAAAGCAATAATTTTTAATCACATTTTCTTCAGCCATGTCAACCTGGACTAACAAAGCTTGGATTTTTAAGTAGAAGGTGGTGGAGGCGAGAGGCTGGAATTAACCCCCCCCCCCCTCCAATTTTTTCCTGTATGTAAAGTATTTATTCTCACTATAGGGATGTTCGCCTTGACGTCACGGGTCTCGCGAAAACGAGGCTGGTTGGCAAAAACGGTTGGCATTGATGGGAAATATACAGGATACCCGGGGATAAATCGACACTTGATGCTCTAATATACGCTACTTTCCTATTATTATTTTATTGATAAGTCCTGCTGTAATACTGACCATTCTAATCACAACAATAAAGAAATCCTTCTGAGTTTGTTAGTATATCAGACTGTCATTCGATGGTGGTGGGGGGGGGGGGGGCCAGAATAAATAAACTGCCAACTTTTTTTCTTCAAATTTTGCTTTTCAAAGAAGCCAGTGTAATTCATAGTGTCCCATTTTTATGCTCCTGTATTAGTTGTGACATACCCGACTAATTACCAGTTGTTTTGACAAGTACACACCTATCCCTCAAACATGCATATTAGTTGTGATTTAATTAAGGCGGAGCATTTGAACGGGATGGAAAGAGGGAAATAGTTTGACCAAAATTAATGTCAAACTGTTTGAAAACGCAAAACGGAAAAAAATTGATTTAACTCACAGACAACGTTAATGAAATAAAGAGTATTAATTTTCTTAGCTGTTTTTTTTTTGGGGGGGGGGGGGGTGTTTTTGTTTTTTTCTCACGACTGTCTCCAATTTATAGATAAAGCCGGTCATAGTAATAACAATGAAAACACGCACAAATTATCTTTTTCTCTTTTATTATTCCTTCAGTAATTTTCTTACTTTGGAAATGGATTTTTTTTTAAATCGACATGCCTTATTTAACTTTTGGCTTGCTAGAGAAAGGGGGGGGGGGGCTCAAGATTATAATTTTAGAATGCCTAAAGAAGAATTTATTTCTCAAATTCCATGTAAGTTTGGGCAGCCTCACCCCTTAAGACTGAAAATCGTTGGGATAAAAAGAGACATTAATGAATTTAAAATGAAAGATAAGATTAAAATACACAGTAAAAATAAATGATAAATGTTAATATGGATTAAAGAGAGGGATCTCGGACCATATAAAATCCTAGTATTCTATTTCCATCTTTTGCACCTCGACTGTTAAAACATCCAGTATTTTGAAAAGAATTTCAAGAATAGGTATTCGGACTTCCATCTAATTTTCGGAATTATTTAAACAATTATGCCGTTGAAATAAATAAATGAATAAATAAATAAATAAAATCTTGAGATATAAATGAGAAATATTGAATAATGATCCACTGTTCCAACTTTTATATGATTATGATCATATATATAAATGGATTTATTTCCTTTTTGCTTCTGTAAACTAAAAGACAAATGTAATGTAAGTATTTACAAAAAAAAGATGGTTTAGATGTTTCATCCATGTCAAAATATCAAAAACTGAAATATGAAATAGATAGATCACATGCAGTGGCTTTCTCTCCTTTGCGGATCATTGGTTACACCGCGGAGCCTGGGTGAAAAATCTACCTGGACAGCCACCAAAAATCAAGGTAAATTGCAGGTGTCAGATCATTGTCTTGTGTATACGAGATACACCGTATAGATTGGACTTGATAAATTGATGATTGATATAAGATGTTCACATTCACGACTTAAAATTTTAAAACAACCCACAGAGAGACTAAATGCTATTTATACATACCGGTGATTAACAGAGAAAAATTAAATCAAAAAAATATCATAAGCAATTAAAACGATCGATTAATATTACAGCAACTTTGAAGTAATCTTAACTTAATAATATCAGTCGATAAACTGTACCAATAAAGATTATTAATTAATAAAGATTATTTAGATATGAAGTTTTCAATATTAAATTTCAGCGTCACATCCCCAAGTTTAACATTAAGCCTATATGAGGAGGTGGACAGGGTGAAAGGGAGGGGAGATTAAGGGGGCAGGAGGAGGGAGGGAAGGGGAAAGAGCCTGAGGGTAGGAGGGGGGAGGTGAGTAGGAGGGGGGAGGTAAGGGAAAGGTGAAAGTAGGGGGAGAGAGGTCCCCCCACATATGGATAATGCATGATGTCACAGGAAAATTTAGCATAGGAAATGGCCCATTTATAAATTGTTTCATGTATAAAGTTTTATTGTGTGCACTGACTATTGTATAATTTATACCGAAATTTATGACTAAGCGATATCTATTGAATTTTATCAGTTTTATTTAAATTTTTGCACAATAAAGCACTTATCAAAAATTGTGTTTATCTAGTTTCCGAAGTGAGCCGCGCATAAAGTAGTGTACATGTAGTAGAATTGGAAATTATACCAGTGACAAGATAACAACTTCACTGGTGTAAAGCAGATGCACGTACCATTGGGTACCTTCATCCCATCATGGCGACAGGCGACGCCGATTCGTATGTTTACATCCTTCAGTATCAACAAATAACACAGTTCATGTTGGATTTGTACACTCAACGTGAAGATTATGTATGGATAAATGCTGGAAATTAAGCAATTTCTTAATTGGTTGTATAATATACAGAGTATATTGTTATTATGAAAATGACAAGGAAGTAGGTACTAGTGTTTGAGCAATAATTCATAGTACCTACTTCAAGGAATGCCTGGTACCTACATCATCGTCTTTTTGATTCGGTTGAAAAATAATTTTATAACTCAATTTTTGTGATCATATGCATATTACCATTTCTCGATCTAAACATTATCTTCACTTTGATTGTACAAATCCAACATGAACTGTGTAAATTATTGATATTGAAGGATGTAAACATACGAATCGGCATCACCTGTCGCCATGACGGGATGTAGGTACCCGATGGTATGTGCATCTGCTTTACATCAGTGAACTTGTCTGTACTGAGATTCCCTTTAGCTAATTCAGTATCATGCTAGTCTGCCAAGCAGACGGTCGGGGTTTGAATCCCATTGTGGCCCCTCATTCTCTTTCCTAAGAATCACAAAACTATGCTTATTTTTTCCCATGATGTCTTGATGCTGTCCATTGGTTCAATGTTAAAGTCGACCATTCTACTTAAACTTTTGTACTCGCGAAAATCCATAAGGACATTTATAGTGAGGAACTTAACTGTCTTCGTAGCTCACTTCAGAAATCTGAAAATTGAAAATATATCTATTTTCTGATTAAAATTCATATTAGGGAGATAGATTTCAAATTCTTGTAACTAATGGTGTAAGTTATATGTCCGTGTGACCAATACTACGCTCGTAGTCAAAGGAAATTGTATTAGGGAGTTTTGTATGTTAATTTTAGTGTGACATTGTTGACGTTCTCTATGGACTCAATGTTAAACATCGGCAACGTCATGCTAAAATTATCAAAGAAAATAGTATTCTGTATTTCTATTGGATGGGTAAGTAAAGCCTGAGATGACAGTGAAATATAACAACTGGATCTGTAGATTATACAGAATTTGTAACCCTTTGATCATGTGGATCTTGAATTATTAATTGTGATACTTTTCAACCAATGATCAAAAATAAGAATCAAAATACTGTTTGTTTTATTTAGGGACCTTCTATGGCTCTTCGACAGGACATTGACTCTGCCTCACCCACTCTAAAAGATAGACTCAGCATAGAAATCAAGCCAGACTACCGACATGCTAATATACGATATGGCACAGATATATTTCAAGCTAAGGTATTTGCTAAGGTTGTTTGAATTTTTTATGGTTTTAAAGATCGATTTTTATGCCCCCGGAATCAAAGATTCAGGGGCATATAGTTTTTGGCCTGTCCGTCTGTTTGTCTGTCTGTTTGTCCGAAAAACTTTAACATTGGACATAACTTTTGAATGGGAAGTGATAGGGCTTTCATATTTCACATGTGAATTCCTTGTGACAAGACCTTTCCATTGATACCAAAATTTTTGACCTCGTAACCTTGACCTTGACCTTTGACCTACTTTTCAAAAACTTTAACATTGGGCATAACTTTTGAATGGGAAGTGATAGGGCTTTCATATTTCACATGTGTATTCCTTGTGACAAGACCTTTCCATTGATACCAAAATTTTTGACCTCATGACCTTGACCTTGACATTTGACCTCCTTTTCAAAAACTTTAACATTGGGCATAACTTTTGAATGGAAAGTGATATGGCTTTCATATTTCACATGTGTTTTCCTTGTAACAAGACCTTTCCAATGATACCCAAAGTTTTTGACCTCGTGACCTTGACCTTGACCTTTGACCTACTTTTCAAAAACTTAAACATTGGGCATAACTTTTGAATGGGAAGTGATGGGACTTACATATTTCACATGTGTATTCCTTGTGACAAGACCTTTCCATTGATACCAAAATTTTTGACCTCGTGACCTTGACCTTGACCTTTGACCAAATTTTCAAAAACTTTAACATTGGGCATAACTTTTGAATGGGAAGTGATAGGGCTTTCATATTTCACATGTGTATTCCTTGTGACAAGACCTTTCCGTTGATACCAAAATTTTTGACCTCGTGACCTTGACCTTTGACCTACTTTTCAAAAACTTTAACATTGGGCATATCTTTTGAATTGGAAGTGATAGGGCTTTCATATTTCACATGTGTATTCCTTGTGACAAGACCTTTCCATTGATACCAAAATTTTTGACCTCATGACCTTGACCTTGACCTTTGACCTACTTTTTAAAAACTTTAACATTTGGCATTACTTTTGAATGGTAAGTGATAGGGCTTTCATATTTCATATGTGTATTCCTTGTAACAAGACCTTTCCATTGATACCAAAATTTTTGACCTCGTGACCTTGACCTTTGACCTTTTAACCCAGTGACCTCACATACATGTACTTAACAGAAAATAGTGTTCATACTAATAAAGATGCCACGGGGGGCATTCGTGTTTCACAAACACAGGCTTTATTTCAAATTGGAATTATGCAGACATACCTCATTTGTTGAAAGAGCATCATCTAAGAAACATTTTAAGAGATGTAATCTCTCTGGCTGTTAGGGCATTTTGGAGTAATGTAATGTTGAAAAAACAACCCATAAAACTCTTCTGGTAGAGTGTGTTTCAAGCAATTTCTTGACGAATATAAATCCTAGAAAGATGAAATTGGTCTCAAACAAAAGCTTATGAAATTACCTGTTAGTTGATATCTATAGATGCAAATTATTCTAAAATGAATATTAATGAATTGTTGAGCATATATAATTAATTTCAGTTACTTTTCTTACTATTGTTTCATGAAGAGTTGCATAAACATTCAGATTAGATTGATCTGCGTGTAAACTTAGATTGATCTGCTTTTAAACTTAGATTGATCTGCTTCTGAGGTTGATCTGTGTGTAAACTTATATCATGAAATATGCAGAAATTGGTACTGCCAATTCTCACAAACACTCACAAACACATGCTTAGATCCTTTTGATGTTATTTTGATGACAAAAGCTTAAAGTCTCATGGTACAATAAATTTATAAAAATGTCTGTTACTACAGATACATACCGAATATGGCCAAATTGTGTACATACAGTGATTTTTTGCCATTTTTAAAAGCCAACCCTACCCTTTTGTTTAGGAAAATATGCGACATTTTGGGATAAATTGGGAAATCTCAGACCAAAGCTACTTCTTATATTTAACACTCTAATACTTGTTGAAAGTCATTCAATAAAAGATTTTGGTCATGTAATGCATTCAAACTACCATTACATTCAATATCAATAAAAAAAAATCATATTGCAAATAATTTATACTCAAAAGAAAAATTTTAGGACTTTCAAATTGGGAATTTATACCTAATATTTTTGGAAAATAAATCCATATTTTGAGAGGGGAAACCACCTATATTTGGTGGTAAATTGGGCAAAAAAAAAAAAATTACTGACGTGGTATGCAAGTGTCTGATGTAATTGAGGAGGGGTCATGCAATCTATCTGAAATTCTATTGTACATCTTCCGTTAGACTTGAGTATTGCAAGGTACCTTGCGATATGATACAGTATTTTGATACAGGGTTACGATACAATAGTATCATGATACTGAATCGTGCACCTTTTTTCATTGTGTAATTTCTGAATCTGAAGTTATTTCTTTGTATGTTCAGAATCTGCTAATTTAACAATATTTAGTTATGTCATTTGAGCATCAAATTGATAACGATCATTGCTAAAGCAGTGCTTAGACCAGCATTTTGTATGTATTACACGATTTGTGTATACAATTTTATGGACAGGGTGCCATAACACTAAAACAGCATGTATACATACTAACATGTGTTGGAGTGACATACAGCATATGCAACTAATGCAAAACTTTGATACCCATTCATATGTTATAACCATGACGACCAGACACTCAGTAAAATACTTATTTATTCGAATTGACTCTTTTTTCTAAAGTTGAACAAACATATAGATGTTAGTATGGGATACTTGGGTCACAATACGATACAGGTATTGTATGACCTCGCGATCAATACTATCGATATATTGTTACAAGCCTATCTTCCATGTATTAAGTTTCCATCAGAAATCCATCAAATCGTCAAAACGTTCATAATCATATTTTTGCAAGTCCCATCATGGGTTGTCATTTTGTACTAATTGAAATGTCTGTTTCCATTATGGCCATGTTGTCTTGGCCTAGACAGCATAGGTGGTTGGCCAAGATAGCATAACGTCTCATGTTTTTCCTCATCTGTTACATATACATACACTACTTCCCTGTTTTCATCTGTTATACATACACTACCTACTTACTTCTCTATTTTCAGATGGTTGATTTGCCATGCATCATTGAGAGTCACAAAACTGTTGATGGAAAAACATTTTATAAGACAGCTGACATATGTCAGGTTGGTACTGTGAAAAAAATATAAAAATTTTGTCTGCTAAGAAAGCCGGTATCTAATTTAGCTTCTTGTTTTTCAAAGTTATATAGATATATCTGCCTGTCTGTTTTATATATAAAGATTTTTAAATGTTTGACACTTTTCTTTATTGATACATGTAAGTGATACCAATATTGTCTGTCGTCTGTCCATTGTTGTTTTCATTGTCTGTCTGGCACAAACTTTTAACATGTTTGACTTCTACTTTTGAATCATTTTGAATATTTTTATGAAAGCCAGCAATTTCTCTGAAAACACAAAAGACAGAAAGATAAGTGTTTTTGCATTGTACTTGTTCTATGGTCTAGTAGTGCACCTGACATTTAGACCTTCAGGGTTAGAGAAACAAAACTTGAGAAACAGAGTTAAAATTTGGATTTATTATTATTTCAGGTTTTACAGTGCAAATCAGATGATGACACAAGTCAAGATGAAAATGAAAGTCCCAAGAAAAAAGAAAAGGATAAAAAGAATCTTCTGAATCATGGAAGTGAGTTTATACAAACATCTAAATAGAAAATGTGGCCTAATTGTGATACACCCAACCTCCTTTTAGCTCACCTCACCTCATTTATGTTGAAATGTAGGTCATGACCTACATGTATATTTTACACTTGAGTGCACAAGTTAGAAAGATTTGGGTATCAATATTAAGAAGTTTTTATTCTTTATTTTAAGTACTATGTAGACCAAACTTGCACAGATGATGCTTCTTAATGAGTAGATCAGTTGATAGCATTTTTATTGGTCCTCGATTGGACAGAATCTCAGATTAAGAACTGTGTAATCTTTGACTACTCCCTGTTTGCTGCCATGAGATGAGCTTTGTAATCTTTGATAACACTATGTTTTATTTTGTGCAATTTATAATTACAGTATTTTAGAGTAACCCCTTTAAAAGTAGAAAGCAGAATGCTAACAGGTTAAAGATGATGCTTGTACAGATCGATGAACAAATTTTGGCTTGTTTTGGATTTTTAAAAAAATTAATTCAAGGATGTTGAGATCAAAAGGTCAATAATTAGAAAGAATTATTATCATTATTAGCTCATCTTAGCCAAGCTCAAGTGAGCTGATGACATAGTGCACTGTCCTTGGTCTTTCTATTCATTCAATTGTCCATCTGCTTGTTTGTGGGTTCGTCCGTCGGTTAGCCATCGGTCTGTCCTAAACTTTCAACATTTTCGATATATTATTTGCATCTGCTGCAAAGAATTTCATGAAAATTTACAGGAAGAAAGTACTCAATGTCTTTTTCCAAGTTTGTATTTTTTCGAGACAATGGGTCAACAACATGAACAAAGGTTTTGATTGGCCGACAGATTTTTGACATAACCTCTCTGCAACTGCTGCACAGAATTTCAGGAAACTGCATTCAGGAAGCAATTACTTATGGTCCTCTATCTAATCTGCGTTTTCCTTTCTGATTGCTAAATAAATATGACTGCTGAGTGCTCTTATTGGCTGACCCATCTTTAGCCGAGTTTCAAAACCAGGCTCTTAACCGCCCAAGTCAACAATTGGTTTCTGGACTATAAGTTATGTATACATGTATGATACATGATAGTGCAATGAAACTTCATACACTTACTCACCATGAATCAAGAATGACCCCTATTAATTTTGGAGTCAAAAAAGGTCACAGGACTAATGATTGAGAATGGTGTCCAAACCATATTAGAGCCTGTATAGCACCTATTATCATGAAACTTGCCAGAAATGTATCCTATGAATTAAGGATGACCCCTATTGATTTTTGGGTCAAAAGGTCAAGGTCATATCACTCTGATTATTAGAAATGGATTCCAGACAGTATTTGAGCATGTATTGCACCTATGAAACTTGCCAGAAATGTTTATATCCTATGAATCAATGATAACCCTATTGATTTTTGGGTCAAAAGGTCAAAGGTGTAGGTCATAGGACTCAAAAGACCAAAAAAGGTTCCAGGACCATATTAAACTGTATTGCTTCTATGATCATGAAACTTGACAGAAATGTTTTTCCGTTAATCAGATATGACCCATCTTGATTTTGTTGTCAAAAGGTCGTAGGACTCTGATGATTGAAAACGATTTCTTGACCATATTTGAGCCTGTAATGCACCTATAATCATGAAGCTTGCCATGCACCTATAATCATGAAGCTTACCACGCACCTATAATCATGAAGCTTGCCAGATGAGTTAAGGTTTATTCCTATTGAGTTTGGGATTAAAAGATCAAAGGTCAGATTCATAGGTAATTGAAAAAATTTAATGGTTTCTGAATTATTTATAAATGCATATCAACCTGAAACATAGGTCAAATTCATAGGACACAGACTTTGGGAATATGTTATATTTTCAAGCACCTGTCAGAAAAATGACAACAGTATAATAGCATAATCTTCAGCATGTTGAAGGAGGCTTAATTATCCAGTAGATGCAGATTAACAGAATAAATGAATATGGTGGACAGACTTAAACATGTTTTACAAACATCAGCTTTTAAATGTACTAATGTACATGTAGGTCTTAAAAACTGACTTTGTTGAAGGATCAGTTATGTTTCCCATCTGTCAAGACCATATAGTTATACAGTTATAACCCTAAACCTTAAACAATTCAGGAATAATTTAAGTCTGCATATTCACACTTAACATTCAAGTTTTGCAACTTGCATCTTTGATACATTTTAAACTTATTAAGTTCGCTCCCACAACCGCAGCACAGGATTTCAAGAACCATTACAGGAAAGTACTTAAGGTCCTCTTCCAAGTTTGTGTTTTTCGAACAAATCAGTCAGGAAACATGGACATTGAGAGCTCTGATTGGATAATGGATTTTCGACATCTGCACAACTGCTGCAAAGCATTTTAAGAAAGTTTACAGCATGTTTTAAGGTTTTCTATCAAGTTGTCTGTTTGAGTCAATTGGTAAACATACTTGGCCATTGAGGGCTCTGATTGGCGTATTTTTTTAAAGTTGTTTGTGCCATTATTTTTTAAATGTGTTAGCATTTGAATTTCACAGACTTGTTTTCCAGAACCATGATCTTGAATCTAGGTTATAACTGCAAAGTCAAGGTCATAATAAATGGATATTTGATAGATTCATTGTGGATCGCTCATACATGAGACGGGAAAAGGGGATGGCATGTAAAATGTCAACAAACATGACAGACACAAAACATGTAATATTTAATCATGTTAATCTGCCATTTGGATATTTTGTCTTAGATCTATAAAAATATGATCTGATTTTCTTCCATTAGTAACTCCTCCTCTGAAGAATGTAAGGAAAAGAAGATTTAGAAAGACTCTGAAAAAGAAGGTAAGCAATTACAAATATATATATTCATGTTTATGCTGTAGGTAAGACATAGATCCATGTTTATGCTGTAGGTAAGACATAGATCCATGTTTATGCTGTAGGTAAGACATAGATCCATGTTTATGCTGTAGGTAAGACATAGATTCATGTTTATGCTGTAGGTAAGACATAGATCCATGTTTATGCTGTAGGTAAGACATAGATCCATGTTTATGCTGTAGGTAAGACATAGATCCATGTTTATGCTGTAGGTAAGACATAGATCCATGTTTATGCTGTAGGTAAGACATAGATCCATGTTTATGCTGTAGGTAAGACATAGATCCATGTTTATGCTGTAGGTAAGACATAGATTCATGTTTATGCTGTAGGTAAGACATAGATCCATGTTTATGCTGTAGGTAAGACATAGATCCATGTTTATGCTGTAGGTAAGACATAGATTCATGTTTATGCTGTAGGTAAGACATAGATTCATGTTTTAAACATTCCTATGATTTCACTCTTTTGTTCATTCAATACTTTGAATATATTAAGTAGTGTAGTGATGCCACTGGAAGTAACCTCTTTGTGAACGCTTAGGTGGAATAAACAATCCATTATGAATGGACTGCCTATTTTATTGTAGTAGTGGACAAGTGGTGGTATGTTTAAATCAGACAAAACAATATTTATTTCACTGTTATCAAGTATCTTTTGAGGATGGGCCTTAACAAAAATATTAATCATGAAATAAACTGTCAATCAGAAAGGCTCTGACGCTTGATGAATTGACAAGAGCCTAGATTTTAGGGCTGGATGATACTGCACCCAGCCGATCCAATATGTATCAAGATACCTGACATCCAATACGATACGTATCGCGATACATTGTACTTAGTTAATGAATAAATCCTTCTCAAAAAGCTATTTGATAGTATTTATATTTATTATATAAGTTAGTTTTTTCATTCAACATGTTATATTTATTCAACACTAGCCTTCTAGCTTTCTGTCTAGAATAAAGGTGAAAGAGTAAATAAATGGTTTGTTATTTGACTAGAAGAATTGAACAAATTACAGTAAGAAGTCATTGGAAGAATCATATTAAAAATCAGTGGTTCCAAATAATTTTGTCATGTTCACAGTGATCAGGAAGACAAAACTTTCTCAATGGAATTATGGCCCCTTCCACTTGGACTTCAATGGGACATTCTCAAAATCAATGGGCTATTCCAAAGATGATCAATTTTCAAAAAGCTCCTCATACAATGTATGATTGTATGCATAATACATCGGATATTAGTACATATTTAGTCGTGAAATTACCAAATTTTTACCATTTCCAATGAATAAGTTACAGTGCATGTATCACAGAACAGCCAAGATAAAACTTTCAGCCACCTATCCTGTATTTTTCGTGTCCAAGTATGGGCAGCTTGTTGAAGTTAGGGAAGGGGAGTTGACTTGCAATTGACATTTCTGTACATTTTATTACTTTAATCTGAACCCATTGACTGACCATGATAATTTTACGGACGAACGCATACACAAGTACCTTTACGTAGATAAGATACGTAAGTGGACGTTAGGGATTTAAATCTCAGGCGCAGAACGAGGATAAGAAAGAATGTCGGAGAAATATTGTAACATTAATAGCAAAGAACCTTTCGGGTGAGCGGAGCAATTGTCAGTGAACAGAGAAAATTTGTGCTTCTGACTGGCCATGTACAGTAAGCTGTGATCCACACGATACTGCTACTGGTGTAGATCCACGTTACAACGTAAATATGAGTACAGAACTTTCAGATAGATTTGAAAACCAAACATAACGCGCACCAGGGCGCTGCGAGTTGCCGATTTCATGGACAATTTTTGATCGGAATGGGACTTTGTCACAGGATGCGTGGCCTTCCCTGACACAATCACTGTACAGTTTATATCTATATGTAAATTGAAGAAAGTTGGATTTAAACTTAAGTACTTAAATGAAAGTCCAGAAAATTTAAACACATATTTTTATGTAAATTTTAACTTAGGTATCGTCAGGGTGTATCGATACTTGGATTGCGAAATAAGATATCGCGATGAATCAGAGTATCGTCCCAGCCTTCTAGATTTACATCTGGACCGACAACGTGCTGCCATGTGTCCTTGACAATTTAACAATTGATGGTGATGTAATTTCTCTCTCTGTCTCTTTTCTGTACAAAAACAGCATATGTGTACTGCTAAGCAATATCAAGAACTTATTGTAATATTTCAGAGTCAATTTATAATGACGTTCAAGACTTAAGAAGTATGCACTGACGCCATAACATGAAAAACTTATGTAACAGACATGATCCTGTTCTTCCATTTTCCTAATAAATCCCGTTCCAAAATTGTTCTGTTACTTTTTTGAGTCAGATTTGACTCTCCGTTACGTCATGCTGGCCTTGGTTTCAGATTTAGTTTCTACAAAAAGGAACTCGGACTAAAAATTAAAGCAAAAGAAATCAGAAATTGATTGGATGCAGTTATTGATCTGAAAACATATGTATCCATCCTTGGATCGGAAAATTAAATATCGCAATGCATCGATGAATTGGCCCAACCCAAATTTAGTATTCTTGAACAAAAACAAAATGTATTTCTTCTAAAACTTAAGGTCTGGTAGAACACTTGCCTTGAGCTCACTGAGCCCTTGATTTATATATGGCTTGATCACATGGCATGAACAAAACTGTAAGTTATAATGATTATTCTGATTGGTTAAAGAGAACATTTCCTGTCTATGTAGAAGGTAAAAAGTAATGATAAAATGATGACATAGAACTGTTCTGTTGCACTTTGAAGATTGCTCTGTCTTTGGTGTCTTTCTTGTTTCTTTTATCTCTTTGTTTCTTTAGTTCTTCCGAAGTTTGGTATATGATCTAGTTGTGCATCAGATATAATGATTGAACCCCTGACCCAAAAGGTCTCAGAAAATGGGTGTGTCACTTTAAATTCACATGTGGATTTAACAAAACAATTAGGAGAGCTTCAGTCTCCCCCAGTCCTTCAGCAAAAGCTCCCTCAGCACAATCACCTAGCCATTCATTACTGCACTCCCCAGTCCTTCAGCTCCCTCAGCCCCATCACCTAGCCAGTCATGACTGCACTCCCCCAGTCTTCAGCTCCCTCAGCCCCATCATCTAGCCAGTCATTACTGCACTCCCCCAGTCTTCATCTCCCTCAGCCCCATCACCTTGCCAGTCATAACTGCACTCCCCCAGTGTTCATCTCCCTCAGCCCCATCACCTAGCCAGTCATTACTGCACTCCCCCAGTCCCTCAGCTGCCCTCAGCCCCATCATCTAGCCAGTCATTACTAAACTCCCCCAGTCTTCAGCTCCCTCAGCCCCATCACCTTGCCAGTCATAACTGCACTCCCCCAGTCTTCATCTCCCTCAGCCCCATCACCTTGCCAGTCATTACTGCACTCCCCCAGTCTTCAGCTCCCTCAGCCCCATCACCTTGCCAGTCATAACTGCACTCCCCCAGTCTTCATCTCCCTCAGCCCCATCACCTTGCCAGTCATAACTGCACTCCCCCAGTCTTCATCTCCCTCAGCCCCATCACCTTGCCAGTCATAACTGCACTCCCCCAGTCCCTCAGCTGCCCTCAGCCCCATCATCTAGCCAGTCATTACTGCACTCCCCCAGTCTTCAGCTGCCCTCAGCTCCATCACCTAGCCAGTCATTACTGCACTCCCCCAGTCTTCAGATCCCTCAGCCCCATCATCTAGCCAGTCATGACTGCACTCCCTAAGTCCTTCAGCTCCCTCAGAACCATCACCTAGCCAGTCATTACTGCACTCCCCCAACCCTTCAGCACCCTCAGCCCCATCACCTAGCCAGTCATTACTGCACTCCCTCAACCCTTCAGCAAAAGCTCCCTCAGCACCATCACCTAGCCATTCATTACAGAACTCCCCCTGTCCTTCACAATTCCTGTTTTCTTTCCACCAACTGAGCTATATATTCATTTGAGATTCACCAACTTAAGTCATGTGATGCCACACAATGTTCTATAGATATCAAAATGTTTCTTGTCTAAGATTTGTTAATTATTTGTGATACTGACTTTTTGTACAGTACATGGAGCAGCCTGATATAGAGAAGGAGGTGAAGAGGTTGTTTCGTACGGACGCTGATGCCATCGACGTTAAGTGGGAGGTGATAACAGAGGAAGACAAGCCAGAAACATCAGGTCAAATGTCCGCAGCATCAGGCAAGATACGAACAGAGACTGGAACAAGTCTAGATCTAGGTAGGCAATATCAGGCAAGATACGAACAGAGACTGGTACAAGTCTAGATCTAGGTAGGCAATATCAGGCAAGATACAAACAGAGACTGGAGCAAGTCGAGATCTAGGTAGGCAACATCAGGCAAGATACGAACAGAGACTGGAACAAGTCTAGATCTAGGTAGGCAACATCTGGCATGAACCGAACAGAGACTGGTACAAGTCTAGATCTTGGTAGGCAACATCAGGCAAGATACGAACAGAGACTGGTACAAGTCTAGATCTAGGTAGGCAACATCAGGCAAGATACGAACAGAGACTGGTACAAGTCCAGATCTAGGTAGGCAACATCAGGCAAGATACGAACAGAGACTGGAACAAGTCTAGATCTAGGTAGGCAACATCTGGCATGAACCGAACAGAGACTGGTACAAGTCTAGATCTTGGTAGGCAACATCAGGCAAGATACGAACAGAGACTGGAACAAGTCTAGATCTAGGTAGGCAACATCAGGCAAGACCAAACAGAGACTGGAACAAGTCTAGACCTAGGTAGGCAACATCAGGCAAGATACGAACAGAGACTGGAACAAGTCTAGATCTAGGTAGGCAATATCAGGGAAGATACGAACAGAGACTGGTACAAGTCTAGATCTAGGTAGGCAACATCAGGCAAGATCAAACAGAGACTGGAACAAGTCTAGACCTAGGTAGGCAATATCAGGCAAGATACGAACAGAGACTGGAACAAGTCTAGATCTAGGTAGGCAATATCAGGCAAGATACGAACAGTGACTGGTACAAGTCTAGATCTAGGTAGGCCACATCAGGCATTAAACGAACAGAGACTGGTACAAGTCTAGATCTAGATAATGGGATTTGATACTGTCATATATTTCCATTACAGAAGAATCTCCATGTTAAGCACCGTTAGGTGAAGGGATTTATATCCTATAATTCTGGTTGCCTATTGCGACTTTATGGAGAGTTTACCATCAGGGCTCAAAATTCGCAGTCGTCCGATCGTCAAAAACAACCTACTTACCTGTGGTACGACCTAGAATTGAGACCAATTCCTCCGACTCACGACCTATTTTCAGACATTCAATGTATGCTTACCTCGATGAAATAATGAATTAAAAGTTTAAATCATCTTTGCTTTAAGTCAGAATCAGAAAAAACTAGGAGTTTTCAGATAGCAGTCTTCACCATCGGTTAAAAGTTTCTGTACGACAGTCCGTTAACAGCCCTCATTTTATAATCCGGTTGTTAATTTCCTGCATGATTACTCGTTTTTTGATGTGGAAATTTAAACAAGGTGTTGAACCACCTAAAAGGAAAACAAAAAGGGACTATGAAAGTCATAGGAAACCAAGGTTGTTCAAAGAGTCGCTCCCAACCTTAAATTGTAATTAAATCTTCGACCATAAAGAGGTTGATCCATCATAATTATTAAAATTTCTCATGTATACTCTTATTTGAAAGTTTATTGTTTCATGGTATAGAAACTATAATTTTGAAATTTAAAACGTAGCAAACATGCAGTCCAAAACAAATGAGGAATTTGTTGAAAAAGAAATGGAATTTATGTAAAATGTTCAAATTAGCGGAAATAAAGAAGATGACAGCTTAGTTTTTCAGTTCAATGATTTCCGGCAAGTGAAAATGGTTTCGGGCAACCTGATATTCAAAGCAAGTTGCCGGAATGACAACCAAAGATTTTCACGAGTTTCAAGGCCGGCCATTGTTCAGATACTTTTGACATAATATTCAATTCACCCATTATTAATGCCAAATGGGATGTCTGATGTTTAGTACAAATGGAAATATAAGTAATGACTGTCTTACTTTGGTTGTTCAGGGTAGTATAATTCTGGTTGGACTTGTGCAAATTTTCCGAGTATTGCTTCGTGATTCACGGAGTTTGCATGTGACTCTACCGTGAACACCCAAAGTAAGACAGTCATTACTTAAATAAACTTCCCGATGCTGCTGATGATGATGATGATGATGATGATGATTATGTTGATGATGATGACGATGATGATGATGAAATGATGTACTTATGTTTTACAGCTATATTTGGGGAATTGAGCAGTTCTGATGATGAGGATGATGATGAGAAGGATGTTAACATAGTTGATAACAGCGAGGACGATATCTCACGTGGTGGCTTTCAGGATGATGCTTCGCGTGGTGGATTTCTGGGTCATCAGATGTCGTATGCCAGCATTGATACCTCATTGTCAGAGACGCAGGATGTCACCATGGATGCTGAAAATGGTAAATAGCTAATATTTTTAGTCCCCTACCGGCAACGCCGAAGGGGACTCTTAGTTTCCTCTCGGTCTGTCTGTCAGTCTGTCCGTCTGTCCGAATATCAGTTTTCCGGACTTTTTTCTGCAACGGATGGAGATATTGAGATGAAATTTGATACACAGCTTGGTCTTGGATAGTTACAGAGCAAGTTTGACTTTCGTCACGCTTGACCCATTTTTCGAGGAGTTATGCCCCTTGATGACTTTGAAAATTCAGTTTTTGTCAGTTTTCCGGACTTTTTTCTGCAACGGATGGAGATATTGAGATGAAATTTGACACACAGCTTGGTCTTGGATAGTTACAGAGCAAGTTTGACTTTCGTCACGCTTGACCCATTTTTCGAGGAGTTATGCCCCTTGATGACTTGGAAAATTCAGTTTTTGTCAGTTTTCCGGACTTTTTTCTGCAACGGATGGAGATATTGAGATGAAATTTGATACACAGCTTGGTCTTGGATAGTTACAGAGCAAGTTCGACTTTCGTCACGCTTGACCCATTTTTCGAGGAGTTATGCCCCTTGATGACTTTGAAAATTCAGTTTTTGTCAGTTTTCCGGACTTTTTTCTGCAACGGATGGAGATATTGAGATGAAATTTGATACACAGCTTGGTCTTGGATAGTTACAGAGCAAGTTTGACTTTCGTCACGCTTGACCCATTTTTCGAGGAGTTATGCCCCTTGATGACTTGGAAAATTCAGTTTTTGTCAGTTTTCCGGACTTTTTTCTGCAACGGATGGAGATATTGAGATGAAATTTGATACACAGCTTGGTCTTGGATAGTTACAGAGCAAGTTCGACTTCCGTCACGCTTGACCTCTTTTTCGAATCGATAAAGCAGATAAAACCTCAGAACTGAGCTGCACAGACAGTAAGTTTAATTTAAACTCATGTTTAATTGAAGAGTAATTCATAGGCAGAGTTGCAGGACATAAATATATGCCGCCGGTAGGGGACTTATATCGCTCAGCGATCATAACATTTTCACATTTTGTTTTTGTCCTATCTGCTTGTTTGTTGGTCTCTTCAAACCTTTAACCTTTTTGCTGACTCTTAAACCATAATAGATACAGCGTAGGTCTTTTTTTAAAATCTATGTCTCTTTTTGTCCCCCGCTTTCGCGAAAGCGCGGGGACATTAAAACCGGTTCGTCCGTCCGTCCGTCCGTCTGTCCGTCAGTCACAAAAACTTTAACCTTGTGCATAACTTTTGAATGGTAAGTGATAGGGCTTTGATATTTCACATGTGTATTCCTTGTGACAAGACCTTTCCATGGATACCAAAATTTTTGACCTTGTGACCTTGACCTTGGACTTTGACCTACTTATTAAAAACTTTAACCTTGACCATAACTTTTGAATGGTAAGTGATAGGGATTTGATATTTCACATGTGTATTCCTTGAGACAAGACCTTTCCATGGATACCAAAATTTTTGACCTTGTGACCTTGACCTTGGACTTTGACCTACTTATTAAAAACTTTAACCTTGACCATAACTTTTGAATGGAAAGTGATAGGGCTTTGATATTTCACATGTGTATTCCTTGTGACAAGACCTTTCCATGGATACCAAAATTTTTGACCTTGTGACCTTGACCTTGGACTTTGACCTACTTATTAAAAACTTTAACCTTGACCATAACTTTTGAATGCAAAGTGGTAGGGCTTTGATATTTCACATGTGTATTCCTTGTGACAAGACCTTTCCATGGATACCAAAATTTTTGACCTTGTGACCTTGACCTTGGACTTTGACCTACTTATTAAAAACTTTAACCTTGACCATAACTTTTGAATGGAAAGTGATAGGGCTTTGATATTTCACATGTGTATTCCTTGTGACAAGACCTTTCCATGGATACCAAAATTTTTGACCTTGTGACCTTGACCTTGGACTTTGACCTACTTATTAAAAACTTTAACCTTGACCATAACTTTTGAATGGTAAGTGATAGGGCTTTGATATTTCACATGTGTATTCCTTGAGACAAGACCTTTCCATGGATACCAAAATTTTGACCTTGTGACCTTGACCTTGGACTTTGACCTACTTATTAAAAACTTTAACCTTGACCATAACTTTTCAATGGAAAGTGATAGGGCTTTGATATTTCACATGTGTATTCCTTGTGACAAGACCTTTCCATGGATACCAAAATTTTTGACCTTGTGACCTTGACCTTGGACTTTGACCTACTTATTAAAAACTTTAACCTTGACATTAACTTTTGAATGGAAAGTGGTAGGGCTTTGATATTTCACATGTGTATTCCTTGTGACAAGACCTTTCCATGGATACCAAAATTTTTGACCTTGTGACCTTGACCTTGGACTTTGACCTACTTATTAAAAACTTTAACCTTGACCATAACTTTTGAATGGAAAGTGATAGGGCTTTGATATTTCACATGTGTATTCCTTGTGACAAGACCTTTCCATGGATACCAAAATTTTTGACCTTGTGACCTTGACCTTGGACTTTGACCTACTTATTAAAAACTTTAACCTTGACCATAACTTTTGAATGGTAAGTGATAGGGCTTTGATATTTCACATGTGTATTCCTTGTGACAAGACCTTTCCATGGATACCAAAATTTTTGACCTTGTGACCTTGACCTTTGAGTTCGACCTACTTATTAAAAACTTTAACCTTGACCATAACTTTTGAATGGAAAGTGGTAGGGCTTTGATATTTCACATGTGTATTCCTTGTGACAAGACCTTTCCATGGATACCAAAATTTTTGACATTGTGACCTTGACCTTGGACTTTGACCTACTTATTAAAAACTTTAACCTTGACCATAACTTTTGAATGGTAAGTGATAGGGATTTGATATTTCACATGTGTATTCCTTGAGACAAGACCTTTCCATGGATACCAAAATTTTTGACCTTGTGACCTTGACCTTGGACTTTGACCTACTTATTAAAAACTTTAACCTTGACATTAACTTTTGAATGGAAAGTGGTAGGGCTTTGATATTTCACATGTGTATTCCTTGTGACAAGACCTTTCCATGGATACCAAAATTTTTGACCTTGTGACCTTCACCTTGGACTTTGACCTACTTATTAAAAACTTTAACCTTGACCATAACTTTTGAATGGAAAGTGATAGGGCTTTGATATTTCACATGTGTATTCCTTGTGACAAGACCTTTCCATGGATACCAAAATTTTTGACCTTGTGACCTTGACCTTGGACTTTGACCTACTTATTAAAAACTTTAACCTTGACCATAACTTTTGAATGGAAAGTGATAGGGCTTTGATATTTCACATGAGTATTCCTTGTGACAAGACCTTTCCATGGATACCAAAATTTTTGACCTTGTGACCTTGACCTTGGACTTTGACCTACTTATTAAAAACTTTAACCTTGACATTAACTTTTGAATGGAAAGTGATAGGGCTTTGATATTTCACATGTGTATTCCTTGTGACAAGACCTTTCCATGGATACCAAAATTTTTGACCTTGTGACCTTGACCTTGGACTTTGACCTACTTATTAAAAACTTTAACCTTGACCATTACTTTTGAATGGTAAGTGATAGGGCTTTGATATTTCACATGTGTATTCCTTGTGACAAGACCTTTCCATGGATACCAAAATTTTTGACCTTGTGACCTTGACCTTTGAGTTCGACCTACTTATTAAAAACTTTAACCTTGACATTAACTTTTGAATGGAAAGTGGTAGGGCTTTGATATTTCACATGAGTATTCCTTGTGACAAGACCTTTCCATGGATACCAAAATTTTTGACCTTGTGACCTTGACCTTGGACTTTGACCTACTTATTAAAAACTTTAACCTTGACCATAACTTTTGAATGGTAAGTGATAGGGATTTGATATTTCACATGTGTATTCCTTGAGACAAGACCTTTCCATGGATACCAAAATTTTTGACCTTGTGACCTTGACCTTGGACTTTGACCTACTTATTAAAAACTTTAACCTTGACCATAACTTTTGAATGGAAAGTGATAGGGCTTTGATATTTCACATGTGTATTCCTTGTGACAAGACCTTTCCATGGATACCAAAATTTTTGACCTTGTGACCTTGACCTTGGACTTTGACCTACTTATTAAAAACTTTAACCTTGACCATAACTTTTGAATGCAAAGTGGTAGAGCTTTGATATTTCACATGTGTATTCCTTGTGACAAGACCTTTCCATGGATACCAAAATTTTTGACTTTGTGACCTTGACCTTGGACTTTGACCTACTTATTAAAAACTTTAACCTTGACCATAACTTTTGAATGGTAAGTGATAGGGCTTTGATATTTCACATGTGTATTCCTTGTGACAAGACCTTTCCATGGATACCAAAATTTTTGACCTTGTGACCTTGACCTTGGACTTTGACCTACTTATTAAAAACTTTAACCTTGACCATAACTTTTGAATGGAAAGTGATAGGGCTTTGATATTTCACATGTGTATTCCTTGTGACAAGACCTTTCCATGGATACCAAAATTTTTGACCTTGTGACCATGACCTTGGACTTTGACCTACTTATTAAAAACTTTAACCTTGACCATTACTTTTGAATGGTAAGTGATAGGGCTTTGATATTTCACATGTGTATTCCTTGTGACAAGACCTTTCCATGGATACCAAAATTTTTGACCTTGTGACCTTGACCTTTGAGTTCGACCTACTTATTAAAAACTTTAACCTTGACCATAACTTTTGAATGGAAAGTGATAGGGCTTTGATATTTCACATATGTATTCCTTGTGACAAGACCTTTCCATGGATACCAAAATTTTTGACCTTGACCTTTGAGTTCGACCTACTTTTCAAAAAACTATAATCTTGTCCATAACTTTTTAATGGAAAATGATAGGGCTTTCACATTTCACATGTGTATTCCTTGTGATGAGACCTTTATGTTGGTAATAACATTCTGACCTTGTGACCTTGTCCATGGAGGTTGACCCACATTTAAAAACTTCAACCTCGACCATAAGTTTTTGATGGTAATTTAAATCATAGGTCTTAAATATTTCACATGTGCATACCTTTTCATAAGCCCTGTCTCTTGGAAACAAAACACAAGTTTGGACCTTTTGACCTTTTCTTGGAGTTAATCTTTCATATTTAGAATGTTGATAATATATGAGATATATTATTAAAACTTAAGAATGGGGGGATGTCTGTAAGCATTTCTTTAAAGACAAACACCCAAAAGCGGGGGACCACAATTCCTTGAATTTGATTTTAAAAAACTGTTATTAGTTTGACCTAGTGACTTTGTCTACTGAGAAATAATCTGATTATATCAATTGAAAAGTAGCAAAAAATTTACCAAAATAATTCTAGTTTATAATGAAGATTTAAAGATAAATCAATGAACGTGTGATTTTTGACCGGATTACAAAGCAATTCCAGTCTATAGTGTCAGAATACCCCAAAATGCCAGAAAAAATCAGACAAAGACTGAATATAAATTAACAAGTTTAATTATGTACATAATATATACAGTCAAACCTGTCTTAAAGTGACCCTCTTTTTAGCGACTTCCTGCTTTATGTGACTTTTTTTATTCCTCCTGAGCAATTTTCCTATCAAATTAACCTGTATATAGCGACAACCTGTCTAACGCAACAACGACTGAGATTTTTCTGTCCCGTACCGCATTCTGAACCTGTATATTACGACTTTTATTGTTGCAAAGGACCCAAACTACATAATATTTTACATAAAATCTCTTCATCAGTGTTTTTCATAATTAAATCTTCTGTATTAAACGTAATGTTATTTTATATGTGTAATACGATTAATCAGTAAATACACGAATTGATATATGCAGTTAATTCATTTAATAGTATTGCTCTTACATTATGCAAATTTTGTTTGTCAAAGTCAGATCAGCTTCAGATACAGTGACCACCTGTCTTATGTGACCTACTTTTTGTTGGCCCTTGCAAAGTCACATAAGACAGGTTTGACTGTATATCAAAATTGATTACAACTTACAATACAATGTCCGGATCAAAGTGTCCGTTACGGTCCACAAAGTCTATCAAATATATGGTTTCCCATAATCACATACGTTCTTGAAAGCTCAGTGTCCAAACGTTGTTAAATGGATTAAAGTCTCAACAAATAAGTATCCCAGTAGTATATCAGAATAGATGAATGAATCGTGTCTACGAATGTGTACAAATGCCCCCTCAACACAGTTCCTCGGAGGTATTTATACTTAATACCAATGAATTAACCAGAAGCTTCTAGAACAATGACTCATTACGAATGATTAACAATAGAGTAAATTCTAGAAATCACAGTCATGTGATGATTATGATGTAAAAAAGATCATACTGGAATTTTTCTCTAATGAAATAAACATGACATAGTAAAATCTAGAAAGAATTATTATGAAATCATAATATAACATGACTAAGTACATGTGTACCTACACATAAAGTAAAACTAAAATAATACATGACCCACAACAATAGATTGACGATGTCTGTCCATCTGTTAGTCTGTCTGTCTGTTGTCAACAATTTGGTTAAGTTTCAGGTTGAAGCAAAATCTTAGGAATTATACACAGTAGAAACATAATATTTTATATGAAGGTTACACGCGACAAGACCTTTCAACTTATGCCGTAACATTTGACCTAGTGACCTTGACCTTGAACTTTGACATACTTTTGAAAAATTAAATTTCAGACTATGTCTCTTCATGAAAGAGTTTGAGCTTTTGTTATTGTCCATGTAGATTCCGTGAAAAAATTGACTGTGGTAATATCTCTATGTCTATAAGAAATAAGGCTTTGATATTTCACATGTCGATCTTTGTTATTTGAGCTCACTTTCACTTGATACTATGACCTTTAACCTTGACTTAGTGACCTTTGACAATTTATGTTTATTCTTCATATATACAAGGCAGTTATAAATCTGAGCAATATAGGTTTAGTCATATGGGCATTCTTGAACTTTTTACTGACAAAAACTTACTTTGCAATCCAGCTGTACCATCTTTAGCGATGTTTTGTTATGTATATTAATGTAATTTTGTTTACAGCAGAATTACAGGGAAAGCTGTCGGAGTTAAAACGACAAGTAGCAGAGATACGACAAAGAAGGGCATCACAGGAACAAGCCGAATCAACTTATCAAAATAATCCTGCTATGAGGGTAAATATATACACTAAATTACAAAAGATTACCAATTATAATAAGCAGCTATGGACCTTTCTCCTATTATACTAACATTATAGCATTTTGTTAATAAGGACCCCTATATTCAAAATGTAAGGAAATAAACACAACTATTCTGACCAATCAAAGTGAGTGTTACATATTGATGACATTGTCACTGTAGGAACAGATACAGGCCATGCTCGCCAAGACTATACAAGAGGAAAGTGAGAAATTACAGGAGGTAAGCTTAATCTTTATTAAGTCATAGTTTAAGATTGGGAAATGGGTAAAAGATGTATTTGTACCAAAATGTTAGCAATGTAATCCAGACATATATAAATCCTATATTTTGGACCCAAATGTCCGGAAAATTGCTCTTCCAGTTTTTGGCTGTTTCATTGAAAGCTCAATTATGAACACAATGTGATTTACAGCACTTTCTGACATTAGTATCATAAAAAGATGTGTAGTATCATAAAAAAGATTTGACTCGCTTTGCTCATCACCTTCTCCAACTTTTTTTTATATATACTGTATATCAGGATTTATGAATTGTTGGAAACAGTATTAGAAAAAAGGAGAACTGGGAGGCAAATATTACTTCAATTGTTTTTTTTTTTTTTGCAGCATTGTTTTGAGGTTCTAAAAGTCCTAATAGTATAATTATCCTATTTTTTTTTTAAAATTCCTATATTTGTCCTATATTTCTGTATAAAAGATACCTATATTCCTATATTTTGAGTTCAGGAAGTCGCTATGACCTATGCTATTGTCTAATTAATCTACATAAATATAGAAACAGAAACCGCTTTGATAACACTGTACAAACAGAAAAATTGCAAATACTTAAACTTATGAGGGTTGTTTTGCTAGGTTTTTTTTTTTATTTAAATAAAATTTCAATATTTACATCTTTATTTACAAAGTCGATTATACTCTGTACGGCTACTTTGCCTAGCATACAAAGTAGGCTGCTCCTACCGAATGTAATCTAATTCAAATTGTATATATTTATACATTCATGATAAGGCCATACCAAATTAATAAAATGTTCTTCGGATTTTCTTGTGGAAAAAAGGGTGCGAGCGAGCGAAAATATAATTATTTTATTTTTATTTTAAGTATTGCAGTTTTTAAGGGGCGAGCGAGTGAAATACTTTTATTTTTGATATAGATTACCCCAGTAACACATTTCTGATGTTTTTCATACTCAAAAAGGAATCTGGTGACTGGGAAGCGTGGCACATAAGCAGTACGGAAAAGATTTTCAAACATTTTACCCTCCTTGACTTTCAGTTCCATGTATACGGGACAACAAATTTGCACCCAACAAAATTTTTCAAACACAAGAAGTATCATTTTCTTCGAAATTTGCACAATCTGAGACTTCTAGAAATTTCAAGATTTGCAGAAATCAGAACTGACCCTAAAAATTCTTATGCCATAAATTTAGTGGTGCGGGCGAGCATTTTATTTTTATAATATTATTTTTTGAATTTTGAAAAATATGGTGCGGGAAATCCAAAGAACATTTTATTAATTTGGTATGGCCTAATGTGGCTTACTTCTCATTTTCTGTTTGATTTGATCATTCTTGATTCAGTACAATCTGCTCATCTATTACAGTACAATCTGATCATCTATTAAAGTCTATGAAATAAGCTACTTGTACAATAAGAAAAACCTTGCAGCAGAAATTCCAATAAATTAAATCTCTTTAAATGCGCTAAAAATACATGTATTTAAATTCAAACAAAAAATGTAGAAAATTTAAATTTTTTTACAAAGTCCTCATTTTACATTAAACAATGATAATTTGTTACTCTTTGTGATTAACGTATAATTTGTCTCACTCAGACTTTATTTGATTGATGCTGATGGGAGAAATAAAATGAAGGGTTAACAGAGGTAAAACGGCTACATAGAGAGTTATAGTTCCTGTCTTGAAATTTGCATGTCTTATTTACTTGCTGTAAAAGGTATAAAATACACATTGCACAAGGAAAACTGAAGGAATATTCACATTTTTCATGCCTTATGATACTTAAGAGAGTATGCTGATTTCATACATGTATGTCTGTCCTTAAATTAGATTTTGGCATCAAAACTCTATAGAGTACTTCGCCAAAAGAGATTAAAGTTTAGCATATATAGAATATCCACTAGGTGAAATGGTCTCTAGAGGATAAAGGTACGTTATATGTAGAACTGTATTTAATAGCAGTTCTACAATATAACGTACTCCATAAACTCCAAATTTATGAATTTTTCCAATATTTTTCTTGTCTAATTAGACTCTGTATCTAAATTGATGTACCTTAAGGAGACATCATGAAAGTTGTTATATAATTTACTTAATAAACTTTTGGATTAAGATTTGTTAATTCCAAGACAGGAAACAATCACTTGAATCAGCAGAATCCAGAATTCAAATTATAACAAAATAAACCATAAGAAAATTTTTATTTATTATAATAATATCATAATTATTTCATGAAATAGTTCATATTTTATTTCTTGACCATCACTATAAGATGTGTTCCTGGAAATCAGATGATAAATTTAGTCACTTGTGAACGGACATTCTTGAATTTCTCAGATTCTGTTGAGAAAAGTTTTAGGTCTATCAATTTTTGAAATTCCATCAGCTAAAAAGGGTAAAATTTTATCATGAAGAAAATGTGAACTCTGGTAAATTTGTCTTATGAATGAGCTCATGTTATGTACATGTAGGTTAAACCAAATAGAAAGAAAGTTTTTGTTCAGTAAGATTTTCTAATCTTGTTAAAAGTCCTTTCATTCTTTTTTTGGCTTATAATTCAATTTTCCCCAATTTAGGACCTTGAAATTCTTCAAAGGTCATCATTCTGAAAAAGGAAATGGAAAAACAACTGAATTTCAAGAAATTGATGGACAAAGATGCATAACTCTGTATTGTTTAAATATTAATTGTTGTGATGTGATAGACAAGCCTAACCTTTTATTTTATTTCTGCATGCCCTTTTTTATTACCATATTAAGCTTACATAGATTGTGACATGTAGTTCCTCATATATTGTACTTTCTTTGTTTACTATGAAGAAAATCTTGTTCAGATTTTATATCAGTTTAACATAGTACATCCAGTATAATTTGTCCAGGGCATACTACAGAATTGGACTGATCAAACAGAGTCCATTTAATTGGTAATAATGACCTTGAAAGAAGGTCGAAGTTACAGTCTACGTCATGGATAAATATTTTCTAGACCATTACTTCTTTCCTTTTTCATGGAATTTGATATTATTTCACACAATTGCTGCTCAGGACCAACCGATTCATCATGACTTGAAGAAATGTTATAAATGAAAGTTCAAGGTCACAGTGCAGAGATATTTGTCAGACCATGACTTACTCATGTATGAACAATAAACAGTAACATTTCACAGAATGATTTCTTGGGATGTGTCATGACCTTGAATCATAAGATAACTAACAAGGTCACTGTAGAATTCATCATCCATAACCTTGTCTGGGTCATAGCTTCTCTCTCTATTGTTTTGTCTATTGTACCTATTGGTTGTGCAATTTTGATAGTTTTGCAGAGCTTAAGAACAGGTCGCATAATTACATTTCCAGTATTTTAGGCGAGAAATGTGGACTTGATGATTGTTTACATTTTGAGGGGCAATCAAGTCTTGACTTCCATCTCCAATTCCAATCAAGTGAATTCTTTGAACCCTGGGTCATAATCAGGTTTGACTTTCAGTGAAGTTAGAAAATGTCACTGAATTTTGTTTGACTATAAATCTGCAAATCCTTTGAGCTCATTGATGGAAATAGAAATTGATGACATGTTCACACGTGCTCATAAATAATTCCTGTGTAAATAAAACAGCCAAGAACAAGTTATAATGATCATGAATAATAGTAATACTATCACCTTACAACTCTGTTATGAGGGAATATAGCATCGCTGCTGTGCATCCATTTGTTTGTTGGTGTATGTGAGTGTGTGAGTCCAGATTTTGTTGTGAATAGCATGAGAGACAAAGTTATCATCATAGAAATACCAAACCTTCTACCACTGTTACCCATGGTGATGAAGCCTATAGATTTTCAAGGTCAAGGTCACTGTGGGCCTATACTTTAGGTCTTCTGATCAGGATAAAAGCCAAAGTTATCATCATAGAAATATCAAAATTTCAACCATTTTTCCCCATGGAGAGAGGAAGAAGTCTCTTGAACTTAGGCTTAAAGTCCTTGTGAACAGCATAGAAGATATAACAGTCATTACAGAACCATCAAACTTTCCACAAATGTTTCTCATTGACCTATGGATTTTCAAGGCCATGGGTCAAAGGTCAAGGTCATAATGGAATGTAGTTTAACATCCTTATTGCAACCATCATAGGATCACTAAAACTTTCAGAAAAGGGTGGAGGATGATTCTAATTGATTTTCAAGGTCAAAGGTCAAGGTTACAGTTGACTAAACCTTGTGAACAGCATAGAAGGTATAACAATCCTCATAGAAACATGAAGCATTCCATCAATGTTCCCCATAGGGAGAGGATGAACCCTTTTGATTTTCAAGGCCAAGGCTCAAAGTTCAAGGTCGAAGTGAACTTTGGCTTAAAATCACAGAATCACCAAACTTTTCACAAATGTTCCCTCTTCGGAAAGGATGATCCCTGATGATTTTCAACGTTAAAGGTCAAGGTCACTTTGGATCCTTTTGCTTTTGATATATATGTTATAAGCACAGTGTTGTTATTTATTTACACTGGTTAGTATATCTTGTATATGTAGTTCCATGTATATGTAGTTCAATGTAATAAGCCATGTAGAACTTCACTATTTTATATCTTAATGCTCATGATTTAGTTGTAAAAATCGCCATGTTATTTTTGTTCAAATTCTTCTTCCCCACTGCATAAAACTTAATGGGTTGCTTCTAATTGTGGGAGGTCCTGTGTACAGTAAAAACAAGCATATAGTCCTTTTACAAATTATTCATTGGATTTTGTTTGTTTCAGTTGGAGATTCTGTCATCAATGTTGAATCAGACGTGATGATAGAGGACATGGCAGTTATCTACAGGCTATGTGACAATCAAACTTCATATGTGTCACCAGTACAGGTCCACCTGTATGTATGTGTGACAATCAAACTTCATCATACGTGTCACCAGTACAGATTCACCTGTGACAGTAAAACATCATATGTGTCACCAGTACAGGCAGACAAGCAATATTTTCTGATTTTGCACGACTACATCTAGAAAAGTATCTCTGTCATCAGCTGAACTACTTTTCTGCAAGAATCTTGTAAGATGTCACAATGAAGAGACTTTAGATTTCTGTTCCGTTACAAACTGTTCCAGAGAAGATAAAATGTATGAAGTCATACAAATTTTGAAATATTTCTTGTAATGAACACACATATCTTGCACAAGCAGGCACCAGGTCTTAGGAAAAAGATGTGGTCATTTGCTTTATCTGTTCATGAAAATAAGTCAACAATGATAAAATTGAGTAAGTGAGCATGGTGAGTGAGTGAGCGAGTGAATGAGTAAATGAGGCAAAAAAAGAAAAATATTCAGTTATGAGTCATTATTGTTATAAAATAAAAGAAGTTGTTGAAAATGTTTTTAAAGATATGAATACGATATAGTGATATTATATGTAAGGTATTGACTTAACGGGAAATAAAAAAGAAGAAATACTAATCTTGTTGTAATCATGTTTACTACTATTGACTTTCATAGCCATACGTTGTAACATAGAAGGTACATACAGCCTGTCACCTATCCCTATCATACATGTATATGATGATACCAAAAACAATGTACCATATATCGGAGCCCTCGACAGCTACCATACAAAGTATTAACATTGAAACTCAGCACCTTAATGTCTATAGATGGATCACCTTGAATCACAAGTTTACCCGTCAGTTTCCCCCTCCTGGACCTCATCTCTATCCTGAAATTAAAACCATCCTTAAAAGAGCCAACGAGACTCCCTCTTTTGACCAACATCTTCCACACTGATAATTTTCCCATGAAAAAGAGAAATGCATTTCTATCAGCAAAGTGTCCATCAAGTACAATGATAAAAAATGTGTATGCATCGTATTGAAATCATCCTATATACATTCTCTTTTACATAAAAGTTCAGAATTCAATGAAATGGTTCCAAAGATGTCGCAATTTATCAATAGGTGTTGCAAAATTATTAGTTCATGTCTAATACCCTTTTTTTCAACTTTCAAGGAGGGATCTCCCTCTTTTGAAAAATTTTAATGTTTACAGATATGACTTGGTAGTGAAACTTGAGTACTTGCTTCCTGTACTATCTTAAAATGTATTGGCCAATCATTTAAGCACCATGTTTTAGACAGCTAAGCCAAACAAATCACAAACTTCTCAAGGTTATCCAGTACTTGGTTGCATTATGGTTGGAGGGAAGACAGATGGACACTGGACAAAGTGCTACAACAAAGTGCTACAAATTATTTCCCATGACCTAGGTGAATTAAAAACTAAAACTTATTATTACCTTGTGTGTGGATGGCTGTGGTCATGTCTTGTTAGAGATGTTTTACTTATTATTACCTTGTGTGTGGATGGCTGTGGTCATGTCTTGTTAGAGATGTTTTACTTATTGAAATGTTCTAGCATAGATAGAGAGTCAGAGATGGACACACAGATGTTAGTTATTCCTTTTGAGCTGTGAATTTCATGTCGTGTCCCAAAAAAGGAATAAATTGACTTGTTATATGATAAAGAATTGACTGGCTATATTTTCATCAATTTCATATTTTGAAGAAAGTTCCATTCTGAAAAACCATTTATCAACAATTCAAATCGAAGTTCCATGCCACATACTCTGCAAAACGCAGAAAACTGTAATTCCAAAAATAAAACTGGAGGTTTGCTAGTAAAATACATTAGGCTGTGTCTCAGAAAATCAGGCGGACTACAATTCTATAGTATACTACAAGGCAGGCGTAAACCAGCCAGAAATAACGTGGAAACCAGGCGTAAATATCATTAAATATGTAAATTAGGTCCAACTGAATGGTCAGGCAGCCAAACCAGCTGGCCAATATTCATGAAACAGGCATAAATGAACCAGCAGCACACATGACCATAAGGGAAAATAATGCACATATCCAGGCACATTTACTAACCAGGTGGTACTATGTGTACTATGGTTTAACTAACTTTATGACTGTTTAATGGTTACACTCACACTTTGACTGTACTATAGTCAACCTCACTCTACGGCTGTACTATGGTTTATCTCACTTTATGACTGTTTAATGGTTACACTCACACTTTGACTGTACTATGGTTACACTCACAGATTCTACTATGGTGGTTATGATCCTATTGTCACTAAACGGACACTCAGCATGGTACTTGACCAATCTACAGCCTTGTACCAGCGCATTCTCAAGATTTGCACTCTGACTGACTGTGACGACGGGACTCCATGACGGGCCCTGTCCAAACCTCTTTAGAGAAGACAGGGCCCCGACCACCTGTCCTCTCTGAATGTCGGTCGGACTCCTCGGGTGATTACATGCATGAGCTCGCTACAGCCGGCAGAGCACGGACTGTATTTCGTAGGCCCGTCTTTTTATATCCATTTACATATGCATCTGTGTTCCTTTGGCCCCTGCGTTTTATTGTCTCGTTTGTGTGTTCATCTTACAATGAGGAGGTTATTTTACACCATAATTGTGCGTTCTTCGAGACCTCTGTGCAACCGAAAGAGTGGGAGGGTTGTGTGCACGTAATCCGGATAACCACACCATTTGCTATTAACTTGGCAGATGGCCGTCCTAAGTCGGCACCGGTTGCCCATTGGTCTCGTTGGTTTATGTGTAGTCTTTTGTGTTTAATGTTATATGTCGTGTTTGATGTTCCTTGTAACCTTTGCGTCCCTGGTTGCGTGTGTTGTATCTGTGTTCTCACTTGGGATGTTTTGGTGTTTTGCTGTGGATGCTGCAACGGAGCCTTGTTGGGGATCCTTCCTTTAATTTGCCATTCGGCCTATAATGACTATATTACCAACATAGTCAGTCCAGAATCATCAGACAATCCAAAGAAGTTCCGGGGATTTGTTAAGAGCCTTCGCACTGACAATGCAGGAGTTGCACCACTGAAAGACAGCTCAGGGATCACACAGGCTGATAGCATGAAGAAGGCAGACATTCTCAACTTTCAGTTCTCCTCAGTTTTTAACAAGGATGAGGCAGAGGACACAATTCCAGATAAAGAATAAACGTCTTCAAGTTCGTTAGCATCATTTAAAAGCAGAAAATTTTACAGCATGGACCATACGCACGTTTCGGGTATTTAACCCTCATCAGTGATCATCAATCCAAACAATGAAATATTTCCGAAATGTATGAAAACTATGTCCACAAAATACCAAAAGACGTAGCAAGATGGCTGGGATATGATGCTACAGGACCCAGGTTTCAGAAATTTCAGAAAATTTGGTCAACAGAAATTTTCGAATGCGTTTGAAGAATCGACCAACCGAAATTGATCGGACTTGGCTACATGTGCCCTCGGGGACTCTTGGTCCACCAGCAGTGACACTCACCAAGTGGTACAAATGTTAAACATCAGTGATCATAAATCCAAACAATGAAATATTTCCAAAATGTATGAAAACTATGTCCAAAAATATACCAAAAGACGTAGAAAGATGGCTGAGATATGATGCTACAGGACCCATACAGTGACATGCCAGCCATCAAAGAAGGAGTAGAGGGTGTCTACAAGATCCTGACAGGCCTGCATATCCACAAAGCTACAGGTCCTGATGAAATATCATGTCGCATACTCAAAGAAATGGCAACTGAAATCGCGCCTATGTTCCAACTCTTCTTCCAGGCCTCCTTGGATCAAGGGCAGCTACCAAAGGAGTGGAAGACAGCAAATGTTGTCCCTATCTTTAAAAAAGGGGAGAAGTCTAGAGCAGAAAACTACCGCCCTGTCAGCCTTACCTCTGTGACATGTAAAATGCTCGAACACATTGCATGTAGTAGCATCATGGGACATCTAGATCGGCATGGAATACGCCACGACGGTTAACATGGCTTTAGAAAGCAGCGGTCGTGTGAGAGCCAGCTGATTCTCACAACTCAGGACCTGGCAAAGAGTATGGATGACAAAGAACAGACAGACCTGATACTTCTTGATTTTTTAAAGGTCTTTGATAAGGTTCCACACCAGCGCCTTCTCTACAAGATCCACCACTATGGTATACGGAACAGCCTGCGCTCATGGATAGGGGACTTCTTTCACGGCCGAACCCAGCAAGTACTCTTGGAGGGAGTGAAGTCTAGTACGGCACCCGTCCATTCCGGGGTTCCCCAAGGGAGTGTCCTGGGACCGCTGCTCTTCCTACTGTTTATTAATGACCTACCTGAGGCAGTATCCAGGGGATTAGTGGTATGCATGTTTGCAGATGACTGTGCACTCTATCGTACCATCAGGAGTTAGACAGATGCCATACACTTACATAAAGACCTTCAGAACCTACAGATATGGGAGAGAGACTGGATGATGGAATTCCATCCCAAGAAGTGTCAAGTCCTGAACATCACAGCCAAGAGGAAGATCATCCATCATCCTTATAAAATTCATGGACATACCCTCGAGGTTGTTGACTCAGCCAAGTACCTTGGGATCCATATCCAACGGAACCTCAAATGGAACCATCACATTGATCAGGTCTCTAAGAAGGCAAATAACATCCTTGCCTTCCTCCGTAGGAATCTCCATCAATGCCCTCGGAGTACAAAGATCCAGTGCTACCAGACACTTGTGAGACCACTGATCGAATACGCCAGTGTTGTATGGGATCCTCACACCAATGACAACATCACAAAGATAGAGATGGTTCAACGCAGAGCTGCTCGTATGGTCAACTCTGACTACAGGACAACAAGCAGCGTCACAAACATGCTCTATCAGCTGGGATGGCCTACCTTACAGGAGCGCAGGGCCCATTCCAAGGTCATCATGCTGTTTAGAGTGGTGAACCATCTCATCTTCATACCATCAGACAATGTCCTTGTACCTACCATCTCACCAAGGGGTAATAACAGCAGCTTCCTGGTGCCCTATGCAAGGACACTCACTTACCAGAGATCCCTTTTCCCGGACACCATCCGCATCTGGAATAGTAGTCAGTGCTCCAATCCTTGGCTGCTTCAAGCACCGGATGCAGACCATCAACATCAGGCCATAGATACCAGCGCCATGTTTTTTAACTGCACTGTACAGGGTAGAAACAACTAAATGACTAAGATTTTCCACGTGACCAGTTTTGGATAAGCTGATTGGATAATAATGATGGATGGTCATATCAGATAAAAGTACATGAACTTGTCTCTTTATGCACACCAAAATTTTTCTTTTAAATATTGAAGATATATTTTTAAAATAAATAATATAATTGACCATTGGCTTGGAAATTAATATGTCAATTTTGTGCAGTCCTGACACTAGTTGTAAACATCTCAAATTTGAGGTGAGAATATCAACGGGAACAGGTATATTTCTTCTTGGTTTCTGAAAGGTCTATGAATGCTCTTTCAAATGACATATAGATTATACAGAAAATTAATCTGCAACAGGTAGTTAATTTTGGAAAGGTTAACATTGTCGCCTTTGGAAAACTATTTAGTTGTTTCTACTCTACAAACTTAGGTTCGTTCTAATGAAGCGTCTCGCGGAATAGAAAGAGTCTTGGAGACCCAAGTTGCTTTTGGTCCGAGTTGTCCGTATGGTGGACCGAGTTGTCCGGGGTCCGAGTTGTCCGTATATACATGGGTCGAAATGACTTGCGCCCCGCCTGCGCCTGTTATGGCAGAGAAACTGAAAAGGTTTGAAGGTTCGAGCGACGAAAAATGGTTGATTTCTTTGTTGTGCAAAACAAAAAACAACACATTAGTATCTCATGTTATCGAACAAACTAATGGCATGAAACCAGTGTCTTTTACTAAAGCGGACATTGTTTTGCGAGGTTTCCTAATACTAAGAAATTGGAGTTTAAAAAACACGAAATTTCCACTCCCCTATTCGCAAATGCAGCATATTTTTTATCATGAGTTGTTTAAGGAATGGTTGTTTAACGATGTTGCCAAAGAGGGATTGAAATCTGTACCAAAAGGACATGAAGATACGTTCCTGTGTCTTATGAATTTTATTCAAAGTGAGTATACATGTATATTCTTTGGTGGTACCTATTTCTAGTACTCCGACGCGGACTCCGACTTCAAAATGTCCGACTTCAAACATGTTTTTGCATAATTCTTAGTTGCTTTATTTCATTGACTGTAATTACCTGGTTGATTTTATTGCCACATATATTATGACGATTCTCATATATGACAATTGCTGATAAAATATTTATTCTGTTATAAATTAGCCGACCGACTTCCCCTAGCACCCTAAAACTAGTACTTGACCGACGCCGACGCGGACTTCCAAGTAAGCTTTACTGTACAATATACGTTTTATATATCTTTTTTTTTTACCAATATCAGCTGATTCCGACAAATACTAGTGATTAATCTTTCTTCAAATTCTTCCATATTTGACACGTACATCTTGAAATCGTTGTGATAATTCCCAATATGGTGACCGACATTGTCTAGATTCAGTAATTTACTTGACCGACGCGGACTCGGACTTCTAAACAGGCTGATCGAGTCGGACACCTAATCTTAATTAAGTAGTACTTGACCGACGCGGACTTCAATACTGACCGATTCGAATGTTGACTTCAAAACTGATTTTAATTGTATGCATGTGTATAATCTTCTTTCAAGAACGCGGACCTCTGAATATGAAGTTTGAATACTTGACCGACTCCAACACCTACTTCAGATTTATACATGTACCGACTTGGACAGGCCGACTTCAGATTTATACCGACTCGGGCACGCCGATTTCAGAGTTAGACCGACTCGAGTTCACCGACTTCAGAGTTAGACCGACTCGGGCATGCCGACTTCAGAGTAAGACCGACTCGGGCACGCCGACTTCAGAGTTAGACCGACTCGGGCACGCCGACTTTGACAGATTTGGCCACAGGCGCCAGATTCCTAGAAAAAGATTAGAACCACATCTTAAACTCCCGTTTCTCTTCTCTTTACTCCAAGAGAAGAGAAAGGACGTTTTAGATGGGTTATAATTTTCTCTCTAGGAATCTGGTGCCTGTGAGTTAGACCGACTCCGGCACGCCCACTTGAGAGTTAGACCGACTCGGGCATGCCGACTGCAGAGTTAGACCGACTCGGACACGCCGACTTCAGAGTTGGACCGACTCGGACAACGACTTCAGAGTTAGATCGACTCGAACACGCCGACTTCAGAGTTAGACCGACTCGGACACGCCGACTTCAGAGTTGGACCGACTCGGACACCGACTTCAGAGTTAGATCGACTCGGACACCGACTTCAGAGTTAGATCGACTTGAACACGCCGACTTCAGAAGTAGACCGACTCGGACGCCGACTTCAGAGGTAGACCGACTCGGACGCCGACTTGAGTATTAGACCGACTTCAGGGATGCCGAGTTCAAAATAGAACTTGACTACCTCCGACGCCGACTTGAATGATTAGGAAATGTTATCATGAGCACTTAATAATGATTTGACCCACTTGGACACCCACTTTAAACTTTTTTTTTTTCTCTCTCTCTCTGTCCTTCCTCCACTGCTCACTTTCTTGAACGACTTGTTTGGATAATGTAACTTTGTATTTAAGAAATTATACTGTATTATTCTTTTTATACTTTGTAAATGTATGTTTAGGCTGATGAGTCTAAAGACTCAAGTCAAATAAACCATTAAACCATTGAACAAGCTACTTTGATGGAGAATAAACAATACGAGTCGGATACAGACTCTGAGCAAAATCAAAGCTATCTAGTGAACTGTAGTTGACCTTGACCTTTACTGTTTTCAAGTTCATTTCTGTGTATTTTTTATATTGTTCTTTGTTTATCTTTTAACGAAGGACTTATGAATACTAATATCTAGCTAAAAGGATAGGACATTTTCTGGATGAAAGAAAATTATTCACTCTGATAATCATTCAAGTAGTGATATTTCGTACATGGGACATATATTCTCTCTTAAAAATTGGTTTATTTAGTCAAAATTAACATAAGATTAAATTAAACCAACGGAAAAATGGGAAATTTAAGTACCCTTCCCCATCTTGCTACAGAGATATTAGGTCTGATTTATCTAGCAAATTATTATACAGGCGCGTACTGCCCACACGCAAGTACGCAACCGCGTACACATCATTTTGCCAAAAATATAAATGAAGAAATAAACAAATAATAATAATTTGTTAAGAAAATAATCAAAGTAGAAAGCAATCTCATTAAAACTCGTTCAATCACACTCCTATTTTTAGTTTTGTCGCAACGAACCAAAAATAGGAGTTTTAATGAGAGTGAGTAGAAAGAAAGAAGGAAAAACAGAGGAAATTTGGCATTGTGAATGGGCCGAAATTTGGCCCAAAAACAAGGGGGAAAACCCACTATATAATGGGGATTTCACTCTGCTCAGGCTATAGAAAAGCTACATTTGGATTTCTGTAAGAAGATTCTTAGAGATAAAAAGTCGACAACTATTATGATGGTTTACTCGGAATTAGGTATAGGAACCCTTTATTGATTAGGAGAAAATTGAAAATAATCAAATACTGGTTGAAACTATTAAAAATAGTGAGGAAATTGTCAACCAAATTCTCTCTATGAAGATTTGTTTGACAAATGTGATCGTCGTTGATACAAAGTATACTTGATTTTTTTTTTACGTGCACTTAGGCCATTTCTTTGTTATTTTCTGTTTTGCGTCCTCGTGCTGGTAGGTTTTGTGCCAAAAGTCATAAAACAAAACAAAATTAAAATAATTAAATCTTTTGCAAATCAAATGCATTTTCTACACAATATTAAAGAGGAATTGTTCAGTTTTTGTATTTCATGTAAAAATGTATACTAGTAAGTACTGCTATAATTCAAGACATTGCATTATTTATCATTCATTTGTTGTCTAAAATCTGTCAATAACCAAATGAAAACAGTTTCTGTATGATTTCACATTTCACATAGTCACATTATATGAAATTGCAACTTTGTTTTCTATGCTTGTTTGTTTCTCTCCCTGGCTGGCTGGTAAGTTTCTCAATTTCAAAAGGACGCAAAACAGAATAAAAACAAGAAATGGCCTTATTTGAACAGATTGACACTTTTATTTTCTAACTACATGTAGTTGATATTCAATGTACAAGTTATATTTCATTATGAGTGACTCAGATTTTATTATTTTTTAGACGGTTAAATTGCAAGCGCGGATCCAGAGGGGGGAGGGGGGGGGATCCAGACCCCCCTCCTGGAATTTTCAAAACATACCTTTTTTATTATTAATATACATATTTCAAAAGATTAAGTCCCAATTCCCCTTTTGTTGTCATAATTTTTGAAAAATATATCATGAATTTGTATTAGAAATCATTCATTTTGATAATATTTTGCCACCAGAATTTGTTACAAATGTACATACATGTACGTTGTTTTTCAAATGATGCTGCGCTTTCCTATAAACAAGGGCACTAAGAAGACGGACTTTAGGACCCCCCCCCCTTGAAAAAAATTCTTGGATCCACCCATGAATTGGATGCTCATTAGGTTGATTCTACATATTCCATTTTTATGGACTATTGGGTGATTATAAAAAAAAACTTGGAAAAGGGAGGCGGATAACTTCCGACCCCCCTCTCTACACACACCTTGTGCCCGTGCTTACTTAACTGGGAACCCTGTATGGAAGTGCAAGCCCGATCTGGCGAGGGGGGGGGGGGGGCAGAGGGTCCAGGGCAGAGCTCTCGTAGGAGGTTTTCTCAATATCTGTAATGTCAAAAGCTACAAATTTTCAATAAAATCAGACCACTGGGACTCGTTCTTGAGCTAGTCTAGTATTTCACATTGAGAACATGAATTTCACAGTGTTAATAAAATTCATTGAGGAGGTGCAATTCATTATCTAATTCCCTGGAATTTTATTCAATAATATCATATTTCAAACGCGGATCTAAAAGGCAGTACCCTCTCTCCAGAAGCAAAATTTAAAAAAAAAAATGCTGATTTTCCCTGTTTTTACGTTTATTTTTTAATAGCTTAAGAGCTGCTTGACCCCCAGACAGCTTACTACCCCATCTCCCCTCGATAGAAATTCGATTCACCCCCTTAAAGCCTCCTACCCTCTTTCTTTCATAGCTTGAAACCCCCCATCCCCCCATTTTCTTCTGTAATCATTCTCTCATCCGACTTTTTATCTGAAATATTTTTCTTTTTATATGATATACAAGCCCTGGCTCATTGGCTTACATGGCAGCTACGCGCCTACCTAGGGTTCGTTGCTTGTGTCTGCAGCAGTCACCTCACCGCCTAAGCAAAATACAAATATAGGACTGAAAATATGCATTACACCTTCCAAATTAAATTTGTGTCGCTCTCAATCATGTTATCCAACCCCCCCCCCACCCCACCTTCGTCGTTTCGAATATATTTAGATTGATCTAACCCCCCCCCCCCCCAACAAAAACCCCCAAACATTTCCTTCGAGAATCTAATGGGCAAAGACGGATAACTCTTATGTATAATTTGAAGTCCGCGTACTAGTTCGAAGTACTAGTTTTAGGGTCCAGAAGTCCAAGTCGGTAACGAAATAGTACACAAGACCGGTTTCTATTCAGTAAACTACGGTGCAGACGAAGACGTTATGCAAAGGTATGAATATTTAGAGAGATTTGTTTTTATATATTGTAAAGCAGACATGATATTGAAGAATAAAGATTACGAGTCCGCCGAAGTCGGACATTTTGAAGTCGGAGTCCGCGTCGGAGTACCAAAAATAGGCACTACCATATTCTTTATCACAAGTGTAGGCAATCAAATTGACTAGTTCTGTACTGGTCGGGTACATATTATCGCTGGGCATATATTATCGCCACTTTATTCATATCTCCGCTTGTTGTTGATGTAGGAATTCCATTTTTCACCATAATTAGATACATGAAACTGCATACAAAATTTCAAATAATTCTATAACCTGCAAATTATGAATTTTATGACAGAAAGTCGGTAAACAGTCAGGGGTCCAACTTAAAAAAGTTATAACCTACAGTATCTGGCCATTGAAAAGTACGCACTTTACGTACGCGACGTCATTGAACATATACAATGTGATGCATAAATTATAAAAAAAAGAGACAATGCAAGACGAATTTTGTCTTTTAGAAATTTAATACTGGGTTATATATCCTTTAGATTTAATGACAGCTTCAATTCTCCTGGGAATAGATTGATATAAACAAATAATGTCCTCTGAATTAATGTCTTCCCAGATTTCCTTTACGACTCTGATGAGGTCCGCTCTGTTTCTGATGTCCTCTAGTCTACGCTCAAGACGAATTTTTATCATTCGCCACACATTTTCAATAATGTTGATGTCTGGACTCTGACTAGGCCAAGTTAGAGTTTCAATTGACTGTTGCGTTTTCCAGGCTGTGGTCATTGCAGATCGATGTACGGGGCAGTTGTCTTCCTGGAGGATCCATGGTTTATTTAAAAAGTTCCTTGTAATAACTGGCCATAAATTTGTATCCAGTACACTTATATACTTTGCGGAGTTTATATTCCCGTCAACTTCTGTTATTGTACCAACTCCATCAATACACAAACAGCCCCAAAACATCGCTGATATCCCAGCTCGTGGCGAACGCGCATCTTCAACACCGAGGCAGTCACGATTAAATTTCTCATCGGACTTTCTCCAAACATAAATCTTTCTGTCTGTACCCAAGACTACCTTCATTTCATCACTAAATATTATCTTACACCAATCTGTCTCAACAGTCCATCTTCTCTTACCCCTGCACCAGTCAACCCTCGCTTTTCTGTTTTTCTCGCCGATAGTGATCTTCTTTGTAACAGCACATCGCTTATATCCTAAATCATAGAGTCTTCTTCTAACAGTCCTTGTAGATAATTGTTTTGGAGCCCTTTGATTGTATTCTGTCGTAATGTCCACCAAGCTCTGTCGTCTGTTACTTTTTACTAGCCTTGCAAGCACTCTATCATCTCGGTCGGTAGAAAATCTTTTTCGGCCCGATCTCCCTGTATTTTCATCATTGTTATTCGCCCGATTTCTTTTTAAGAATTTCTGTATAGTATTTGCACTTATTTGCATGGATTCTCCAATTTTCCTGCTACTCATACCACTTTCACTCATTTTCATAATAGTTTCTTTTTGTGGTGTAGTCAAATCACGGCCTCTCGGCGCCATCTTTGGAAACAACTAAACAATGTCTAAAAGTAGCCAAGATGCTGGATTGCTTCATAGCATTACAAAGTATCAAAGCGGGGCAACTCAAATTTTCGAAAATAATTTTAATGCCTTCTTTATCAATACGAAATGATTGATTTTTGTGAAGAGAACTGTTACAAGTTTAAAAGAACGTCATGACGTTGCGTACTTTTCAATGACCAGATACTGTATATACGTTATTACAAACTCGATCAAAATCGGCACTTTCCGACGCGATTTTTATCGTTTCTGTCCTCAAATAAGTCACACCAATGATTGAGACGACCCCTTCAGCTACTTCAAGATCACATGATATAGTGGACATTTTAGTGGACATAGCAAGGTGAAAATGCTCTTTTTAGCTCACCTGAGCCATAGGCTCAAGTGAGCTATTGTCATAGTGTTGCGTCCGTCGTCCGTCGTCGTCGTCGTAAACTTTTCACATTTTAAACTTCTTCTCCAGAACGGCTGAAGGGATTTTGATGAAACTTGGTAGGTATGAAGTACTGATGGTCCCCTACAAGTGTTGTTGTTTTTCGTCCGGATCTGTCAACAGGTGGCGCCACCACAGCCAAAAGTAGGTCACAGGGGGTACCCTCCTTTGACAAACTTCTTCTTCAGAACCGAAGCATGTATCGACAAACCGAAAGCATCAGGATGATCTAGAGAGATGTCTTAAGAAGTGTTGTTATTTTTGGTTCCACTTCGAAGTCAAATTTTTGACGCGTTTTTGACGTCTTTTCGGACTTTGTCAGAAATGCACATTTTTGCTTTATTTCTTTAAATAACTCAATAAGTGTATGATTTTACACACTCATTTACTACATATTTATCATATTTAACTTACTTAATGCTTTGATATGTATTTTATGCTTAAAATTTATTTTTTTGATTTTTTATGAATTTTTTTCTTATGTAAAAAGGAAGGGGGGGGGGTTGATTTTCATACATTTTCTGCTTCTTTTCTATAACCACTCTTCAGATTGTCATGACAATTTGTAGGTATGAGGTACTCATGCATGGTACCCTACAAGTGAAAGAATTTTGTCAAGATATCCACTTTTGGATTTTTAAGGAATATTTTTTAAGATTGTACATAGGTATAATGTATGTTTTCCATGCCAAATGGACCCATGGGGAGTAGCTTCAAACCCCGGCGGGACCCCAACAATTTTTTTCTTCCCTTTTTCAGTTTTTTTTTCTCTTTCTATTTTTATATTTATCGCTAGAAATGAAACTGTGAAAGAATTTTGTCAAAATATCAACTTTTAGATTTTTAATGATTTTTTAAATAAGACAAGCTATAGCTAGTTTGGCTTTGTGTACTTATTTTCATACTTCGAATTAACTTGGCCACATACACTATCAAATATACTCTGAATTTATTTTTAAGATGTTGACTTTTTGTGTCGCCTGCGAAGCACAGCGACACTTAGGGATCACTTTGTCCGTTGTTCGTCTGTCCGTCCATCCGTCCCTCCGTCTGTCTGTCACACTTGGGTGTCACACCCATAACTTTTGATTGGTAAGTGATAGGGCTTTGATATTTCACATGTGTATTCCTTGTGACAAGACCTTTATACACATATCATAATTTTTGACCTTGTGACCTTGACCTAGATATTTGACCTACTTTTCTAAAAATCTTAATATTGGCTATATCTCTTGATTGATTAGTGATAGGACTTTGATATTTCACATGTGTATTCCTTGTGATTAGACCTTTCTACACATATAATGTTTGACCTTGTGACCTTGATCTAGATATTTGACCTACTTTTCTAAAAATCTAATATTGGCTATATCTCTTGATTGGCAAGTGATAGGGCTTTGATATTTCACATGTGTAATCTTTGTGACAAGACCTTTCTACGCAAACCATATTTTTTGACCTCGTGACCTTGACCTAGATATTTGACCTACTTTTCAAAAAATCTAAGATTGGCTATATCTTTTGAATTTGATTAGTAAGTGATAGGGCTTTGATATTTCACATGTGTATTTCTTGTGACAAGCCCTTTTTTCACATACTATATTTTTTAACCTTATGACCTTGACCTAGATATTTGACCTACTTTTTAAAAAAAAACCAAGATTGGCTATATCTATTGATTGGCAATTGATAGGGCTTTGATATTTCTCTTGTGTATTCCTTTTGACAATACCTTTCTACACATACCATAATTTTGACCTCATGACCTTGACCTAGATATTTGAAAAATTAAGATTTGCTATATCTTTTGATTGGTAAGTGATAGAGCTTTGATATTTCATATGTGTATTCCTTCTTGTGACAAGGCCTTTCTACACATATCATAACTTTTGACCTCATGACCAAGACCTAGATATTTGACCTACTTTTCAAAAAATCTTAGATTGGCTATTTCTTTTGATTGCTGAGTGATAGGCTTTGATATTTCACATGTGCATTCCATGTGACAAGACCTTTCTTCACATACCATCATTTTTAGCTCACCTCGACGAAGTTGACTGAGCTTATGCTATAACCCCACGCGTCCGCGTCCGGTTAAGAAGTTTGGGGTAGCTCAGTATCTGACAAAGTACTAATGCTACAGTAACCAAACTGGCACAAGTGATTCATCTTTGGATGCTGAGGTGAACCCATGCATCATATGCAGCATCTGACCTACATTTTCCGCTTGAGTGACTTGGTTAAGAAGTTTGGGGTAGCTCAGTATCTGACAAAGTACTGATGCTACAATAACCAAACTTGCACAAGTGATTCATTTTTGGATGCTGAGGTAAACCCATGCATCGGATGCAGCATCTGACCTACATTTTCCGCTTGAGTGACTTGGTTAAGAAGTTTGGGGTTTTCGCTTTTAAAAGCCAATATTGAGCAGAGTATAAGTGCTACATGTACCAAACTTGCATATTGGATGTATCTTTGATCAAACTTTCATAAAATGACCTTGACCTACTTTTTCCGCTTGAGTGATTTTGCCTTTAAAAGCCAATATTGAGCAAAGTATAAGTGCTAGATGTTCCAAACTTGCATATTAGATGTATCTTTGATCAAACTTTCATAAAATAACCTTGATCTACTTTTTCCGCTTGAGTGATTTTGCCTTTAAAAGCCAATATTGAGCAAAGTATAAGTGATTCATGTACCAAACTTACATATTGGATGTATCTTTGATCAATCTTTCATAAAATGACCTTGACCTACTTTTTCCGCTTGAGTGATTTTGCTCTATAAAGCCAATATTGAGCAAAGTATAACTGCTACATGTACCAAACTTGCATATTGGATGTATCTTTGATCAAACTTTCATAAAATGACCTTGACCTACTTTTTCTGCTTGAGTGGTTTTGCCTTTAAAAGCCAATATACATGTACTAAGAAATATGTTTGAATTGAATTTTGCTGTCACGAGGTGAGCTTCGTAATCTGTGATTACCTATGTTTTACCTCGTGCACTTGCCCTATATATTTGACCTACTTTTCAACAAATCTATGATTTGCTATATCTTTTGAGTGGTAAGTGATAGGGCTTTGATATTTCACATTTGTATTCCTTATGAAAAGACCTTTCTAAACATTCCATAATTTTTAACCTAGTGACCTTGCCCTTGATATTTGACCTAATTTCAATAAAAAAAAAATCCGCTATGCAGGCGACACAAGCATTCCTTGCATATTTCAGAACAATTTCCCTATTTAATGATTATTTTCTCTGTCTTATTTCTGTATCTATGGTAAACATAAATGCCATATATCTTGTGTTACAGATTTGATTGGTTCAATACCTCCTTGCCCCTTTAGTAGGGGTAACTACTGGAAATAAAAAGGTGCACACTAAAAATTTTGACTGACTTGAAATGCCAGGAAGTCTGTAAAATTGGTCTTTTTTGATTGCGAATCTTTGGCACGCATAAAAATGTAAAGAAAAAAAGGGGGGGGGGTCATGCATGTCCTTTTTTCGCAAATTTCACTTTTTTTACAGGAACTCTGCGTCCTCATCGAAAATGTTCCGAATTTTGCATATTTTCAAACCTATCTGTAGATTGCATAAAAGACAAGATCAAGTTTGAAGTTAAATTTATCACGACTATTGATTCAATATGCTAAAAATACATTTCCAAGCGCCGCATTTCAGCATATTTACCGAAAATAATTTGTCCAAGTGGCTTCACTGGGTCATGAGGTTTGATACACCGTACACTGCTGTTTGGAAAATAAATTGGCTCAATTTCTGCTCAACTCACTTGAATTAATATTGTCCGCTAACAACTTGTCTGTGTTAATTGGATTAACACGATTTTGACTGTACGTTACATGTATTAAGATGAAATCAATACTATTCAAAAGCTCTCATTCATAGATTTCTGTATAATTTAATATGAATAAAGGCAAAACCGAAAAGTCTTTGTTTTTTATGCTTCCGGAATCAAAGATACGGGGGCATATAGTTTTTGGCCTGTCCGTCTGTCTGTTTGTCCGAAAAACTTTACATTGGGCATAACTTTTGAATGGAAGGTGATAGAGCTTTCATATTTCACATGTGTATTCCTTGTGACAATACCTTTCCATTGATACCAAAATTTTTGACCTCGTGACCTTGACCTTTGACCTACTATTAATATAGTAAATAATTAGTTGGGGGAATGGAAGGGGGGGTTGAGGGAAGAAATGAAGTCGTATTCCTCTGTATTTAAAATTCTTTGTTCATTTATGATTCCCTCGAAATTTATTTAAAACGATTGTTCCTTTATGACGTCACAGACAAACTGACGTACGTTATTTCACGTGCACATACATTAATCATGTCGTTCAGTCATTCTGATGCATAAACAAGAGGACTTTGAAGGTTTCAACATTTTCAATGTGCGAGAAAAATAATGAATCCCACCCTCGACTGATATTTTTTCTATCCGGAACTCAAAGTGGTTCTAGATTCTATTCATAACACATGTATGAGGAAATCGGGATTTTTTTCAAGGTAGGGAGGGGGTGGGGGTTAAAATACAGGGATTCATCTAGATGATGCAGTTTACTGTTCTCAGTTCGATCTTCACCAAACTTCATACAACATGTACAAACATTCTTTATGGCAAGACGAAGAACCCTATTGATTTTCAAGATCAAATGGTTAAAACCGGTAGAGGGTACAGCTGTTATTGAATCTTGACTGCATAACATACTACAATGTATAATTAATTATGACAAGACGAAGAATCTAGGTCAAAGTTAAAGGTCACAGCATGAGATGGAAATGTTATATTGTATAAAATTATTGTACACAGCAAATTTCATACACCTAGGAATTTCAAGACCTGACCGTATGTTTTGATGGGTCAAATCCTTGAACATGTTGAATAGACTCTAGAAATGTCAAACTTCATCATGTTCATACATAATTATCATACTTGCAATAATTATTGTCCCGCTAATGTAACGAAATAATGATTATGTCTTGTTATATGTATATATTTATCTTGTAATGCTGTTTTTATTGATTGTACAACGCTAAGTTATATAAGATTTGAGGGGCAGCTCATTTGGAGCTGCCCATTTAACATGTTGGAGGGGCAGCTCACTTCGAGCTGCCCCACTAGAGTATATAAGGAGCGCGCACCTGATCAATGCGTCGCAGTGTGTAAGTGGGATCTGTACTGTAAACATCGCTTATTACTATTATTGGACTTATACTTAATAAATTGGTGAACTTTTATTGCGACTCTTATTTCAACATGGATTATTTAGATTTAATTTGTTTATGGTGATCTACGTTACTTTTGTCCAACATTGGATGTTGCGACGGTAATTGAGCAGACGACCTTCTCTATAATCTATCAGGAATGACCGCTCGGTATACTTCTAATTGGTAGAAGTAGATTGTTTACACAACAATTACAATACCCAAGGGTACTAAACAGACTACGCGACAAGTTAGTCGCAAGGTACAATACACACAAGAAAACGCTCATAAGGCAAACGCTACAAATGGTGGCAGCGGTGGGATTTAGAAGTTGCGTGACAGTGAAATTAATTTCAGGATTTTATTGTGTTGTGAAAATTCGCAGGATTTTTAATTTGTGTCATTTGGATATTTAACTACATACGGGTAAAGTATACTATTTTCTTTTTTATTCACTAAATATAAAATTTCTATTTCATAATTTTATTTCAAATATTATTCTTTTTGGATTTACAGTGAAAATTTGTGGGTATTTATAGTGTGTGATTCTTCAATCCAATATGGATATTCAGGAACCGACAAAATTCGTACGCGTGTACGATTACACAGAATTTGGATACGTTCATTTCGTTCGAAAAGTGCAAGTGAAATCGCGAGTGGAATGCGAAGAATGCTTCGCAGTATTTCCAAAGTGCTTGTACATGGATTCGGGAAAACGATGCGAAGTGTGTGGAGGAAAAGTGAAACAATTTTCCTAAATTTTAAGATGAAAAGTAAGTATTTGTGATCAGTGAAAAGTTTAGTGTTTTGCGTGTGGATTCAGTGACTTAGTGTATATATTCCCCCGTGACTTACGTGTGTATATCGTTGTTATATATTAGTGAAATTATCGATTCGTTTTTATTTAGTGTACGGTAAGTATATTGATATGTGTATTTGATACCGTACAAATTCTGTGGAAGTGAAGTGATAGTGCGCGATCGCGTGATACATATATACTAAGTATATGTTTTGTGTTTTAATCAAGTGCGCGACCGTTTTATATTAATTTGTGCAGAGTGTGCAGTGTTTTGGTGAATTATTTGTGCGCGATTATTTTGTGACTGTTCGTGTGTGAAACCTGTGCGCATGCATATATCGTATAAAACATTATTTTGTCCGTAATTCTGTCAATTAGTGTCCGACAAATGCCTGTGTTTTGTGCATTCAATTAATGAATAGTGCCGTGTTGTTTACAATATTCATGTGCATGTGCGTGATTCTTAAAAATCTGTGACGAAATCAGATTTTATTCACGTGTGTTATGTGCCTCGTGTGAATTTTTATTCAGCGATTCAAACTGGATTTCTTTGCGTTGTGTGGAATATTTGTGCATATCGTGATTATAATAAATGTGATGATGCAACACGATCAAACGACATATTCACCCTGTGAAATGGAACTTACAGGTGAGTTACAAAATGAACCAGGGGAGATAACCCCTCGTGTGTCCGGACAAAGACGAAAATCACCGGTTTCGGTCAGGAGAAACTTATTAGATTCATTTAATGAAGCCGCAAATACATGTAGACTGGTAGCTTCAAGCACACCTGTGCTTTCAGACCGACAAAATGTGCCGTGTGATGCAAATAGTACGCAATTCGATAATTCTGAGGATGGATGGACTTGGATTTTCAAACTATGGACGATCATTTCAGTTCTGATTGGATCACTGTGTGCAGTGTGCTATAAATACTTTCCTGGATATTTGTTGCTGGTGATGACGAAGGCAGTGCTTGTGACGAGTGCCTGTGTTTTCTTAATAGGATTATTCATAGGACTTTTGTGGAAGTACTGTTTTCGAAAACGACAAAATATACGTAATCCAAGGAACGTAAGATTTGATTCTCCCCTCGGGAGTAATGTGAATTTCCCTAGATACGATTCATCATACTTAGACGAAAATATGGGTGCCATTGGTAACCCTGTGCAACGCGCTAGTTTCTCGCAACAAGTCCCTGTGAAACGGATATTCAAAGGAGATGGTGAGGATATATGGTCTGAATTTATTCGATATTTTGAAAACATTGCGACAATAAATGGCTGGAATGAAGAAAGAATTCGCATTATTTTCTTTACTGTGTTACGTGGTCAGGCAGAAACTTATGCTTACGGACTTCCTGTGGAAATAAGAAATAACTGGACTGAATTAAAACGGGCTATGGACGATAGATTTGGTCACCGTGCGATGAAAGAGAGCTATGTTGCTGAGGCTAAGATGCGGAAAAAGAAGCAAAGTGAGACTTTTAGAGATTTTGGACAGGCCATAGAGGATCTATATCGCAAGGCATACCCCGACAACAGAGATTACGTACAGGAAAGTAGCATGAAAACTTTTCTCGATAATTGCAGCGAAGATCACGAATTTCGCTTCGCGGTAAAACGAACAAGGCCAAGGAATCTACAGGATGCTGTAACTGCCGCAATGCAAGAGGAATGCATTAGGTTAGGTGAAAATCGACGGGAGGATATTTTGAGACCAAACAAACGTGTTCTGTATACTGGAAACGAGGCGATGCAAAAAGTGCGCAATAAACACGACGTTCAGTCGAAAGCTGGTGAACTCCGAACCTTTTCGCAAAAGAGATGTTTTATTTGTAATTCTGCAGACCATTTTTCCAGGAACTGTCCGAAAAGAGATAATCGTAGAGGGAATTACCGTCAAAACCGCACCGACAACCATTCGAAGTCGTTAAACGACTCGAGACCGAGGCAGTAGGCCGTGCACCGGTCGAGAAACCAGAAAGGTCTAGTACAACGAGATATTGTGATCCGATTTTCAACGAAGCAGAAGTAGTTAATGAAAGGACACACGGAAAGCACGGAAGTGTTATTCAGTCTGAGATTACTGGAGAGGTGTGTACCAACGAACCTGACTGGTGTTTAAAGTCGTCGTCAAACGCATTGGATCGTTTCTGTGCAAATAAGGTTAGCCACGGTGATCAGTCAGTGTTCGAGAGCAGGAGCGAACTCAGGATTCCCGGAAGAAAAGGTTTCCTTGTGGATGGACTGATCCAGGGTGCTAATGTGACATGGAAAGTGGATACTGGTGCCCGTAGATCATTCATTACCGAGGATACCTACTACAACATTTTACACGATAGTAGGCCAGTACTAGAACGAGTACGGAGTAAATTTATAGCGGCGGACGGACAATTTATAGACGTACTAGGGACAGCGATAATGATTCTAACTTTCGGAGGAATGAACTTTGAATTTCGGATATTTGTGGGAGGAGTTACCCAAAATCTTTTAGGTGAAGATTTTTATGTGAAATACAAGTGTAATTGGGACCATGACAACTCAGAATTCGTTGTGAAATTTGATCCTAATGAAGGAGAACGAACAAATAAAATATTTTGCGCCGAAACTATGGAAATCAATGCGGGACAGGAGGCTATTATTCCGTCATATCTTTCGTATGTAACAGAGGAAGAGGGATTACCTATGTGTTTACAGAAATTTGCTCAAGCTCATGAATTAGTTTTAGCGAGATCTTTACTTAGTGCGCGTGATCGTGATGTGTGTATCCGTGTGTACAATCCAGGAGTGGAACCAGTAGAAGTGAGGAGGGGTACAGTTATTGCGTTATTTATTCCGGTTCAGTGTGTTAGTGAACCGATTAGTGCTACGAGTGATGTGAACGTAGTACGTGAAGAATGTGAAACTACATGTAGTGATTTGCCGGTGCATTTAAAAGCTGCTTATGAGGAAGGATGTGAAAACCTCAACGAGGAGCAGTGTATGAAGTTTAAGGAATTCCTAATTAGAAGATGTAATGTGTTCGCGAATCCGAATGGGAAGTTGGAACGAGTAAAATTCGGAGAACACGACATAAAATTGAGTGATGAGAGACCATTTAAAGAAGCACCGCGTAGAGTACCTATATTCAAGAGGGAAGTTTTAGACGCGGAGATAGAGAAGTTAGAGAAGCAGGGTCTCATCGAGAAATCGAATAGTCCGTGGTCTTCACAGTTGGTTTTAGTGAAGAAAAAGGACGGAAGTTGGCGTGTATGTGTAGATTACCGCCGTTTGAACGCTTTAACAGCGAAAGATGCGTACCCCATACCGAGGATAGAAGATGACCTTGATGCCCTGAGTGGATCAACATGGTTTTCCTCACTAGATTTAAATATGGCTTATCACCAGGTTCCGATGTCAGAAAACGACAAACAAAAGACTGCATTCGCAACTCCTCGGGGAGGATTGTACGAATATACAGTGATGCCTTTCGGATTGTGCAACGCTCCTGCAACTTTTCAACGCATCATAGAGCGAGCATTGATAGGACTTCGGTGGAAAATATCCGTTTTGTACTTAGATGACATCGTAGTTTTCGGCAGAAATTTTGACGAACATATGGAAAATTTGGAAAAAGTGTTCGATCGATTAGACGAAGTGAATCTTAAAGTGAAAGCGAAAAAGTGTTCATTTTTCAAGGAGGAAGTGAAATTTCTAGGACACGTAGTATCAGCCAGAGGAATACAAACGGATCCAGGAAAATCAGAATCAATAAGAAACGCTGCAAAACCAACCAATGTTAGTGAGCTTCGTAGTTTTATAGGATTAGTGTCATACTACAGAAAGTTCATAAAGGATTTCGCAAATATTGCGCGATGTTTACATGGATTAACGAAAAAGGGAAAGAAATGGGAGTGGACGGAGGAGTGTGACCATGCCTTTCATACTCTGAAACAGAAATTAGTGAGTGCTCCGATCCTAGGATATCCGGATCCGGAAGGAGGACATTTTATTCTTGATACCGATGCGAGTAATTCTGCGATTGGATGTGTTTTATCGCAAATTCAATGTGACAGTGAAAAAGTGATCGCTTATGGAAGCCGGGCTCTGTCAACTGCTGAATGTAATTGTTGTGTGACGCGCAAAGAGATGCTTGCAGTGGTGTATTTCATGAAGTATTTTAAACACTATTTGCTAGGACGTGATTTTGTGTTACGAACTGACCATGGATCTCTAACATGGTTGCATAGATTTAAAGAACCGGACGGTCAAATGTGCAGATGGTTACAACAAATAGGCCAGTTCAATTTCAAGATTGTGCACAAAGCTGGTAAAAAGCATAGTAATGCTGACGGACTTTCAAGGATTAAGATGACCGAAAATGACACCGTGTGTAGACAGTGCAAACGGAAATTAGATGATGAATATTACGGTGTGCGAGAGAGTCACATAGAGGACTTGCGAAGTGATCGAAGTGGTATCGATATACAAAGTGATCAAGCTATATGTGATATTGAGTGTTTGTTTGCGATAAGTGACGATAAAAACGCGAAAGAGGATTTAAAATCAAAAAGAGGGCGACGAGAGAATCGACCTAGGAGAGCTAAACCTATTCCGGTGCCAGATGCCGATTTATCGTTTTCCGGAATTCGAGAACTACAGGTTAAAGACGACGTACTTGGACACGTAATTGCTTTTATAGAAAAGCATGGATCCAAAGTTAAACCGAAATTCGAGTCGATAAGTCATTTACATCCAGAATTTAAGTTTTGGTTAGGACGTTGGGAAGAGCTCACCGTGTGGAATGGAGTACTGTGTATTAAGTGGATTGAGGAGAGTGCTACTCGACTAAGAATATGTACGCCAAAAGTGTTACGAAGTGCAATTTTGTGGTATTTACACGACTCGCCGACATCTGGACATCAAGGAATTCAAAAGACAATAAACAGAGCAGATATGAGTTCATATAATTGGCCTAATTTTCATCGTGATATCACAGATTATGTGAATTCGTGTGATATATGTGAAGAAAAGAAGAATCCACCGAGGAAAAAGAGACATTTTATGCAAAGTTATATTGCTGGAGGACGATTTGAGCGGATTGCAGCCGATTTAGCAGGACCTTTACCTAAAACAGAGAATGGAAATGTGTACTTGTTAGTTGTGTCGGATTATTTCACGAAGTGGACCGAAGTGTATGCGTTACCAAATATTGAAGCCGAGACCGTGGCTGATGTGATTTTCCGTGGTTGGATCAAGCGTTATGGATGCCCACTAGAATTCCATACAGATCAAGGTAGTCAGTTTGAGAGTCAGTTATTCTCTCAATTGTGCACTGTTTTGGATATAACGAAAACAAGGACTACCGCATTTCACCCTAGATCCGATGGTATGGTGGAGAGATTAAATCGTACTTTCAAGGAAATGCTATCAAAATATGTGAATTTAGTGCAAACGGACTGGGATCGTTTTATAGACACATTATGTATGGCATATAACACATCTGTTCACGAAACTACGGGAATAACGCCATATCGCATGATGTATGGATGTGAAATGAAAGTGCCGATAGATGTGATGAGCGATTTTATGTGTTTCGAGGAAGAAATTCCCGTCAATCGTAGTGATTATGTGCAAAATATGTGTGAAAATCTCGAAATGGCGCATAAAATTGCCAGGGACAACATAAGAAAATCAGTGAAAACACAGAAAAAGAACTACAATCGCAATATCGTAGAAAAGAATTATGACGTTGGCGATACAGTGCGACTTATCAACCTAAACAAGTGACCGGGACTAAGATTAAATTGTCGAGAAATTGGACAGGACCGTGGATTGTGCTAGAAAGACTTTCTAATGTGTTATACAAAATTCAGCATTCCAGGAACTTTAATCCGAAAATCGTTCATGCCGACAATTTGAAAAGATATCGCACAGGAAAAAATTATACGCCGAAATTTAGATCGATTAGTGCTGCATGAAGCAACCAAGAAAGTGAATCAGAGTGTGAAGGAACCTGATATCATTCCTGAACTTCCTGATAAAAATGTGAAAGAAGAAGATAGTTCTCGTGATATAGTGAAGGATAGAGATACTTTTCGTGACATCGTGAAAGAAAAAGATAGTTCCCGTGAAGAAGAGGATAATTATATTCCTGAATACAAAAGTGAGGATGAAACAGAGAAAGCGACTACAAAATGGAATAAGAAAGAATCTACCGCTAGTGAAAGTGAAAAATTAGAAAGTGATCCTGTGATAACAAGGCGTGGCCGTGTGATCAAACACCCTGCTCGTTTTAGAGAATAAAGACACGTGTCAATTTTCTGTAAATACTAGATAGTAGTGAGCTCACCAGTAGTTTAGTTCGTGTTTTACATGTATATATGATATCACCAACGTTGGATTGACATACTACGGACGTTGCCCGGAGTCCCCGTAGTATATTTGGATTATTTGTGTTCGTGTTTTCTGTGTTATATGATGGATGGACGTACTACGGACGTAGCCCGGAATCCACGTAGTATGATTTGGATTTATGTGATTTTATGTCAAATGTGTAATATCATCGTTGGATTAATGAATACCACGGACGTAGCCTGGAATCCCCGTGGTATAAAATGGATTTTTATGCACTCGTTAAATGTGCATGCAATTGAAAACATGTATATCACGGATGTTGGAATCCCCGTGGTATAATAAGGATTTATATGTGTACTCGTTAGATGTGCACTCTATTTAATACGAATTGGAGAGCATACTACGGACGTTGCCTGGAAATCACCGTAGTATACTAAGGATAATAGATGTCACATGGACGCACGGGAATGGATATATATTACGGACGTTACCAGGAATCCCTGTAATATTGGACTAGGATTCCGGATGGACCGTACAGAAATGTCCGCAGATGAGATACATTTAATTTGTGAACATTTGACTTTTTGCATTTTACTCTCTTTATTGTATTATTTGCATTTATGATATCTAATTCATTATTTTCGTTTGATGTATGATTATATGTTTTATGCTTTTCGATCAGGGGATCGAATCTTAGGAGGGGGGAGTTGTAACGAAATAATGATTATGTCTTGTTATATGTATATATTTATCTTGTAATGCTGTTTTTATTGATTGTACAACGCTAAGTTATATAAGATTGGAGGGGCAGCTCATTTGGAGCTGCCCATTTAACTCGAAGTGAGCTGCCCCACTAGAGTATAAAAGGAGCGCGCACCTGATCAATGCGTCGCAGTGTGTAAGTGGGATCTGTACTGTAAACATCGCTTATTACTATTATTGGACTTATACTTAATAAATTGGTGAACTTTTATTGCGACTCTTATTTCAACATGGATTATTTAGATTTAATTTGTTTATGGTGATCTACGTTACTTTTGTCCAACATTGGATGTTGCGACGGTAATTGAGCAGACGACCTGCTCTATAATCTATCAGGAATGACCGCTCGGTATACTTCTAATTGGTAGAAGTAGATTGTTTACACAACAATTACAATACCCAAGGGTACTAAACAGACTACGCGACAAGTTAGTCGCAAGGTACAATACACACAAGAAAACGCTCATAAGGCAAACGCTACACTAACCGAAAAAGTCTGTCCCTGGCGGGACTCAGACAATCCTGACTTTTTGACGTACCATGAAAAAATTCAGCGTAATATTTATTTCAACATGTTCAACAATGTTCAAGTCGTCTCGTCTTTTCATAAACTGTTGATTTAAACATTACACATTGATACACACATGTACAGCATTCATTCGCTGATCGTTGTGTTTAGATGGTAAGAAATTAATAAAAGGTCAGTTTTTTAGCCGAGTTGCAAAACTCGGCTCTTAATTTGATGTGAGACGGGCGGGCGTCTGGGCGGGCGGTTGGGCGGGCGTCTGGGCGGGCGGGAGGGCGTCAACAATTGGTTTCCGGACTATAAGTCAACTACGAAAGAGGCTATAACGATGAAACTTCATACACTTACTCACCATTAGTCAAGGATGAGCCCTATTGATTTTGGGGTCAAAAGGTCAAAGGTCAAGGTCACAGGACTCGGATGATTGAAAATGGTTTCCGGACCATATTTCAGCCTGTATTGCACCTATAATCATGAAACTTGCCAGAAATGTTTCCCTTGAATCAAGGATGAGGCCTATTGATTTTGGGGTCAAAAGGTCAAGGTCACAGGACTCAGATGATTGAAAATGGTTTCCGGACCATATTTCAGCCTGTATTGCACCTATAATCATGAAACTTGCCAGAAATGTTTCCCTTGAATCAAGGATGAGGCCTATTGATTTTGGGGTCAAAAGGTCAAAGGTCAAGGTCACAGGACTCAGATGATTGAAAATGGTTTCCGGACCATATTTCAGCCTGTATTGCACCTATAATCATGTAACTTGCCAGAAATGTTTCCTGTGAATAGAAAATGACCACTTTTGATTTTGGGTCAAAAGGTCAAAAGTCAAGGTCACAGGACTCTGATGATTGAAAATGGTTTCCTGGCCATATTTTAGCCTGTATTGCACCTAAAGTCATGAAACTTGCCAATAATGATTCCCATGAATCAAGAATGACCCCTATTGATTTTGAGGTCAAAAGGTCAAAGGTCAAGGTCACAGGACTCCGATGATTGAAATGGTTTCCGGACCATATTTCAGCCTGTATTGCAATTATAATCATGAAACTTGCCAGAAATGTTTCCCACGGATCAAGGATGACCACTATCAATTTTGGGGTTAAAAGGTCAAGGTCACAGGACTAAGATGATTAAAAATGGTTTCCTGACTGAATTTGAGCCTGTATTGCACCTATAATCATGTAACTTGCCAGAAATGTTTCCAGTGAATGGAAAATGACCACTTTTGATTTAGGGGTCAAAGGGTCAAAGATCAAGGTCAGAGGACTTAATGTTTCCAGAAATATTTCCCATGAATCAAGGAATCCTTCCATTGAATTTGAGGTCAAAAGGTCAAGATCATAGGACTCAGATGAATGAAAATGGTTTCTGGACCATATTTGAACATGTATTGCACATATGATCATGAAACTTGCCAGAAATGTTTCCCATGAATCAAGGATGATATATTGATTTTGGGATCAAAAGATCAAAGGTCAAATTTGTAGGACTCAGATAATAGAAAATGGTTTCTGGATTATATATGAATGTGTATCAACCTGAAACGTTCTAATAATGCCTCCCATCTGTCGAGAACATATATTTATACAATTGTTGTATATTTTAAGTCTGAATGTTCATACTTACATTCAAGTTTTGCAACTCGGCACTTTGCATCTTTGATGCATTTTAAGCTTATTCTCAAGTGTTATTAATAAAGCCATTGAACGTCGATAAATACGTGTAGGCCCTCTGTCGAACTCATATTATTTATTTATTTATTTTTCGCTCACAAATTAATTAAATCATCAATCAACTGTTGGTATAACTTGTTTAAATTATTGTTGAAAACTCCTCTTTTGTCGGTCAATTTTATAACTTAGAAACATTTAAGAAATAACAACTAGCTATAGCCGTGGTTTATTGTCCAGTAATCATGAGTTGCATGAACCAATCAAATTATCACCTCGCTACGCGGCTCGGTGATAATTTGATTGATTCATGCTTAGGCCATAATTAAAAAAAAACTGTTTGTGTCCCCTCGCCCCTACCGGGTCAGGAAAAACGCCGCCGAGTCAGATTTTTTTTATTACTAAAAAGGCCGATATTATTTTCCAGAAATCGAATCACGGCCGTGTCCATTTTCTGTTTCAACGTTACAATACTCTATCCAAATAGAATTTTAAATCAACTCAGTAGCTTTCCCATTCCTACATTATTATGGGAAATCTTGCCGCCCCCCTCCTCACCCCACCCCGTTCTCCCATAGACTCGTGGTTGCGCGTGGTCAATCAATGTTTACAAGTCGAAAAAAAAGTCGAGATGTAATCGTTGACCAGTCACCTACTCCAAGAAACTGAACCGAGTGCATCTTATTCTCGCAGATTTGACGCTGCCGAAAAATGACCCGTTAAACACATGTTAAACCGCGCCGAAACACTTGATGCACCTGTTGCGGAAATATTTATCGTGTATCTTGGTTCATACAGGACAACGTAATTTTCTTTTGAATATGTTCAATAAAATAAATAGACATTTCATACTTGACCAGCGATACAAATTGAGACATAACGAATATATTTTAGGGAAAGCAGACGGCGAATTCTCCCGAAGTAAGAGGCGAGAAATCGCTGGCTACCATCTCTTCGTCTTTGTCATATCAATTAGAAACATAGTGTGTGACTGCGCTGCTGCAAGATTCCCCTCCGACTGGTTAACCGTACTGAATAAAAGGTGTCACATCATTGGTAAAAAATGTTGGAAATGTATCTATAGCATATAGAATCAATAAAATATGACCAGTAGTCGTGATAAATCTAACTTCGAACTTGATCTTGTCTTTTATGCAATCTACAGATCGATTTGAAAATACGTTAAAATTGGAAATTTTTCGATGAGGACGGAGGGGTCCTGTAAAAAAGTGAAATTTGCGAAAAAATGACATGCATGACCCCCCTTTTTCTTTTCATTTTTATGTCGCAAACGAAAAAAAAACAATCTTTACAAACTTCCAGGCATTTTAAGTCAGTCAAATCGAGCTAATTCGTTAATCATACAAAGAAGGTTTTTATTTCCTGTAGTTACCCCTAGTAGTTGGATCTGGCAGCAAAAAAAAAAAAAAAAAAAAAAAAAATACCCGCCTGCCGGGTCACTTTGAAAAAAAGAACTATCTCATACTGTTAGGAATCCTAGTGAAGTGCTAGATGCATCTTATACATTGCATGCATAGATGCATATTAAACATGTTTAAGACTGTTATAACTTAAAGTTACAAGTGTATTTCTAAATCAAACATAACACAATTTAAGTTATAAATTTCTGAACATAACTGGTTTAAGTTATAACTCATTCAAGTAGATAAATGTATCTTACAAGCTATTGAAGTTGGGCCCCTGACTATATACATATACAATGTTAACATATGGTTGCTTTACTAGTTTTTTTTTTTGCCTTTTGTTATACTTTTTTGGCTTTTGCCATTTTTTTTTTTTACATTTTTTGCAATGTATATTTAACAAAACAAAAATTGCTCAATTTTCCTTTTACAACGTGTACTGAAGATGGAAACCTTCAACATTTGTATTGTTTTTTTTTTTGGTCATATTTGTTTTAAGAAGTGAATCAGAACTATCTCATACTGGTAGGAATCCTAGTGAAGTGCTAGATGCATCCTGTATTTTTTTTTTTTGGTAAGGATATTAAACACATGTTTAAGACTGTTATAACTTGTTAAAGTTACAAGAGTATTTCTAAATCAAACATCAACTCATTCAAGTAGATAAACTTTTATGAAGTTGGGCCCCTGACTGTACATATATGTATATGGGGGGTGGACAGGGGGGCTCCTCTCTCCCCCCCCCCTTCCTCCCCCCCCCCCCCCTTTTCTCTCCCACCTCCTGCCCCCCCCCCCCCCCCCCCCTTTCCTCCCCCCTCCCTCCATTTGTTGCCCCTTCCCTACCTCCTTGGCCCCCCTCTCCCTCCTCCTGCCTCCCTTTCACCCTGTCCACCCCCTCGTATATACAAACAATGTTAACATTTGGAAGCTTTAGTTTGTTTTGCTTTTTGTTCTACCTTTTTAGGCATTTGCCTACATTTTTTGCAATGTATAATTAACATGTTTTATCAACAACAAAAATTGCTCAATTTTCCTTTTACAATGTGTACTGAAGATGGAAACCTTCAACATTTGTATTGTTTTTTTTTGTTGTTGTCATATTTGTTTTAAGAAGTGAATCTGAACTATCTCATACTGGTAGGAATTCTAGTGAAGTGCTAGATGCATCTTGTAAGAATATTAAACATGTTTAAGACTGTTATAACTTGTTAAAGTTATAAGTGTATTTCTAAAGCAAAGATAACACAATTTATGTTATAAATTTCTGAACATAACTGGTTTAAGTTATAACTCATTCAAGTAGATAAACTTACATGTATGTTACAAGCTATTGAAGTTGGGCCCCTGACTATATACATATACAAACAATGTTAACATATGGTAGCTTTACTAGTGTTATACTTTTTTGGCTTTTGCCATTTTTTTTTACATTTTTTTGCAATGTATAATTAACATGTTTTATCAACAACAAAAATTGCTCAATTTTCCTTTTACAATGTGTACTGAAGATGGAAACCTTCTACATTTGTATTGTTTTTATTTTGTCATATTTGTTTTAAGAAGTGAATCAGAACTATCTCCATTATCTCATACTGTTAAGAATCCTAGTGAAGTGCTAGATGCATCTTGTAAGGATATTAGACATGTTTAAGACTGTTATAACTTGTTAAAGTTATAAGTGTATTTCTCAATCAAACATAACTCAATTTAAGTTATAAATTACTGAACATAACTGGTTTAAGTTATAACTCATTCAAGTACATAAACTTTTATCATATTACAAGCTATTGAAGTTGGGCCCCTGACTGTACATATTTGTATATGGGGGTGGAGAGGGTGGTATCTCTTTCCCCCTTCCCACCGCTTTTCTGTACCTCCCCCACCCCTTCTCTCCCTCCTCCAGCCCCCCCCCCCTTTCTCCCCCCTCCCTCCATTTGTTGCCCCTTCCCTACCTCCTCCCCCTCCTCCTTGTATATAAAAACATTGTTAACATCTGGTAGCTTTAGTTAAAATGTTTTGCTTTTTTTTTATACTTTTTTAGGCTTTTGCCTACATTTTTTGCAATGTATAATTAACATGTTTTATCAACAACAAAAATTGCTCAATTTCCCTTTTACAACGTGTACTGAAGATGGAAACCTTCAACATTTGTATTGTTTTTTGTTTTGGTCATATTTGTTTTAAGAAGTGAATCAGAACTACCTCTTACTGTTTATTTACTTGTTAGAAATTATGTTGATAGTTTTCTTTTTGTTCAAGACAGTGCCAACTTGCAAATAATACTCATATTTTATATGGCTTATTTTAAAATAAACATTCCTTAATATTATGTGTTCAGTGTCAATGCAAAAGCATTTATGCCTAAAACATGTTAATAGAATAAAAGTGTTCATTGTTTTATCATTTCTTTGTTATAATTCTTTGACACCATGAAAATATAAAAATAGAAATAACTTGTTTGAGTTACAAACAATTGTAAAATTTCTAAGGAAGCTAACTCTAGTTACAAAAAAGGCACTGAATAAAAAATTGAAGTGGAAAAAGTTATAACTTGTTCAAGTTACATGGTATCTTTTGATTAAAGAGGGATAACTCTTATAAATCTTTTATTAACTTATAGAAGTTATAACTCATTTAAGTTAAATAACTTGTTTAAGTTATCTCTTCTACAAGTTGGACCCCTGACTGGTAAATCTCAATGTATTTCCCCCGCCTCTCCGGGGAAAGGGTAGGTCACTTCATCTTCTTTTATCTCTGAAAATTTGAAAATTTTTGTATGAATTTTTCACAGATGAAAAGAAGAAAGTTCAAAGATTCAAACAATGTGACTTTTGCCAAAAGATTTAATGATTTTTAGTAAGAATTGATGGAGATGGCGATAATATGTGCCCTCCCTTCCTTCAAAACTGGCCCAATCCTTACGTCCACGAATCACCGGTAAACAAGAACTGATTGTCAGATTTTCATGAAAATTGACAGAAATGTGTATCGAGGGTTCTTCTTCTTTCTGTGCTAATTTCATCAAATTCCTTCAAGAAATAAAGATTTTGGAGCCAAAAACGTTGAAAAAAGTGGCAATAATATGTGCCAGACCAGTACATTGTTAATAAGGGCAAAAAATCTTAATATAAGCTAATAAGAGCCAAAAATCTTTCCAGATAGGGTGATTTCTATGTTGATTTTGACGTGACGTTGCTGATGATTAACATCAAGGCAATGGGGAAATAAAGGCAACGTCACATCAAAATAGACATTGAGATCTCCCTATCTAAAATGATATTTGGCCTTGACAACTTATTACACATATTGGATGAAGGAGGGCCCTACCGGTATTTTGGCCAGATTGCAAAGCAAACTCCGGTATAATACCTACCAGTATGAAATGATGATGTCCTTTGGTTTGCGTCAACAATTTCATTTAGCTCTTGCGTATAAGTCAGTTTTGAAAAATACTGTAAGGAGTAACAACTTGAAACTTGACGTGGTAGACCACCATTAAAGGGTACATTTTGAACAAATTCATTTAAAATTCATTAAAAATATCTCTGTGTATTATTGGGGAGGGGGTGGGGTTTGTATATGCACATATACAGAGTCAGTCTCAGACAGAGTTATTGCCCTTAGAGTCATTGTTGTAGACCCACGACCAGTTGCTCTGCGTTTACTAGTCCTGGGCTAACTCAGTGGAAGAATCCCGTTTTAAACATCACACTATTTATAACAGCCAATGAAATTATCGGATTTGAATATCCTTGTTCATGTCAATCAGAACGCCTCGGTCTTTACTGCGTAAAAAACACAATAAGAGGGCGAGGTGTTCTGATTGTGCTCATGTGCGTTGGAGACATTTTTAAATCGTAACATTATGCTTTGCTGCTTACACAAGGATTTATCACATTTTCCAAGTTACATGACAGTTATAATTTGACGATGACTCTGTAAATTGGTTTTTATTCGTCAGGTTCCAATTTTCGTCATTTTCGTCAGTGCCTCCCTTGACGAAATTATGTATCGACGAATATAAATTCTCCCGACAAAATATCGTGTAGAAAGGAAAAATTGAATCTTAAGAGTTAATACGACAGGCAAATGATAAATCATTGAAAACTTAATACGCACACAAAGTCGCATATAATGTACTTCTAATTACCAAATGATATGTTTTCACAACAAACTAGGTGGTATACATCTATCTAATTGTTTGTTTACCAATAATTGTTAAACAAACAATGAAAACAAAGGCATACGGTCTTTGAACAGACGAATTTATATTTTAGGGAACTTGGATGACGAATTTACGTACTGACGAAAAGGTCATTTTGAACAAATTGACGAAAATTTGTACTGACGAAAATAAAGCAATTTACAGTAGTTAAGGCCATACCAAATTAATTAAATGTTCTTTGGATTTTTTTGTGAAAAAAGGGTGCGAGCGAGCGAAAATATAATTATTTTATTTTTTTAAGTATTGCAGTTTTTAAGGTGCGGGCGAGTAAAATAATTTCATTTTTGATATAGGTTACCCCAGTAATACATTTCTTATGTTTTTCGTACTGAAAAAGGAATCCCCATCGAAATCTGGTGACTAGGAAGCCTGGCACATAGCTCTACAGAAAAGATTTTCGAACATTCACCCTGCCTTAGCTTTCAATGGGACAACAAATTTGCTCCCAACATAATTTATCAAACACAAGAAGTATCATTTACTTCGAAATGTGCACAAACTCAGACTTCTAGAAGCTTTAAGATTTGCAGAAGTCAGAACCGACCCTAAAAAAATCTTAAGCCAGGAATTTTGTGGTGCGGGCGAGCATTTTATCTTTATAATATTATTTTTTGAATTTTGAAAAATATGGTGCGGGAAATCCAAAGAACATTTAATTAATTTGGTATGGCCTAAATGATAGTTTTAAGACATACATATACCTTATTACCATCAATGTAACAAGAAAAACGCCATAAATCCTGGTGGTTACTTGTATATGCATTCCGTCATAAAATCTCATGGGAATACGAAGCTTTAGTACCGAATGCACCCTGTGACGCAGAGATAGTAGAGAAAAGGCCGTGGGTCTCCGACAATGCCTTAGAGTTGGACATACAATTTTTACATGAAAATGTGGTTTCCGGGCTTTATCTCTGTGAAGCCTTGATGGATTCAAAGGATATTTGGTATACAGCTATATCTTGAGAAGATACAGGTCAAATTGGAATATGGGCCAGGTCGACAATTTTTGACAGAGTTATTGCCCTTGGACTTAGAATTTTTACATGAAAATATAGTTTCCAGGCATTACCGGTATCTCTTTGAAGCCTTGATTGATTCAAATGGTATTTGGTATACAGCTGTATCATTAAGATACAAATCAAGTACGAATATGGGCCTGGTTTAACAATTTTTGACAGAGTTATTGCCCTTGGACTTAGAATTTGTACATGAATCTTTATGCATTTCACACTGATGGCTGCCATTAGAATTTGTACATGAATGTACATGTATATGCATTTCACACTGATGGCTGCCATTAGAATTTTTACATGAATCTATATGCATTTCACACTGATGGCTGCCAGCGGGGGCATTCATGTCGCACCAACACATCTAGTTCCTATACAACACTGTAAATCTTGTTATCGCATCTCCTCATTATTTATGAATAATAGACAAATATTGATAGTGTCAACTTGATGCCCCTATGGTCTAGTTGTGCCATTTCCGTTTAGGTGGTGTTCTTAATCATAGGGGTCCCATAAGGGGAAAAAGAATATTTTCCCTTTCTAACACTATGTAAATGTTGTAATCAATGTTTTGATGATTTCAGCTTAAGACCTATTGATCTTGCCCTTTCCTTGGGGCCCCAACAGGGAATAAAACTGGTTTTTCTCATAAAAAATCTATTTGTAGTACCAGTAGAGCTTCAGTCTCGTCAGAGACTTCTGGTTAACATTTTTAATGTATTATGAAAATAAATAAGAGGAAGCAAAAAACATAATTTCAAGCCTAACAATTGATCAACATTTAAGAAGATTGTACTACCTGTATCACTGATATTACTGTTATGGTTCAAATTCATTGATTAAAAGCTTTAGACTTTTGAAAGTACTAGTTACGGATTTTTCATTCTATTCCAGAAAAGGTGTATCATGAGCGAGCAATCACTAACTGTCAGAAAGTAAAGTCAAGCAGTGAAACAGGCCTGGCTGCTGTTTTGGCCGAACACTTATTTTCTCAACTGACACCAGAACATTCATATTTTATAGATGAGAATGTATCTAGGAAGCCAGAGAGGTTCCAATGTCCATGTGGTTTGGATGAATGCAAAAAAAGTGTGAGATTTGGAAACACAGCAATTGGTAAATTCATTACTGTATATTTCCCCATTGCAACAAATGATTTGTTCCTGCACATTGGGTTTTCTTTAATTTACTTGTCTGTCTATCACATACATGTATGTTAAGTTTCTGTGACTGTGTCTTTTTAGCTCACCACAGCGAAGCTCGCATGAGCTACATGTATTGTCATAGCGATTTGTCCGTCATCGTCCGTCATAAACAATTCACATTTTCGATTTCTTCTCAAGAACCGCTTGAAAGATTTTGATGATATTTCGTAGGATTGAAGTACTCAAGGTCTCCTACAAGTGTTGTTGTTTTTCGTCCAGATCTGTCAACAGTGGCAAAAGTAGGTCTCAGACGGTACCCTCCTTTGACAAACTTCTTCGGAATGATCTAGAGGGATGTGTGAAGAAGTGTTATGATTTTGGTTAGGTGCAGAAATCACATTTTTTTACTCAGAAATCACATTTTTTAAGCATTTTTGACATTTTTGTCGCCTATGTGAAAAACAATTTTTGACAATTTTTCTTTTCCAGATTAATTTTGGTGACATTTTTAGCTCGCTGGGACTTTATGTCTGGGGAGCTATTGTCATAGCCCTAGTGTTGTTGGTTGTAGGTCAGGGCTCAAAGTCGCAACTGCTTACAGGCCGCAAAATGGCGACCAACATTTTTTTGGGGTCGCCATTGCATAATTTTTGGTTGCCATCTAAAAATATTTCACTCGCCATAAAATCAGAAAGTAACCCTAGCTTTCGTTTTTCGGACACTTTGTTTATATGTATCTTCCGCCTTTGGCTTATTGCGTGATTGAAACGGATTGATGTTGGTATTCTATGGATTTACCATTCTATGTTACTGTACAGTGAAGCTTCAAGAGTTAAATTCATAGACCAACATTTTGATTTTTGAACGTTTTTGATTGTTTTCTGCTTCAAAACGGTAATTAAGGTGGTAAAAGGGGGGATGTTAGTCAGCCTATATTCTATACGATCATATGCCCAAATTCTTTTTGTCGCAAAATTGCGACCAAATCTGAAATTTTGGTGCAAAATTGAAATTTCGATTGCAAATGCAACCGTTTTAGTCGCAACATTGAGGCCTGTAGGTAATTTGGTAAAACTTTAACCTGGGCTATAACTTCTTTACTATTAGTCCTAGGGCTTTGATATTTCACCCATAGGTTCCTTAAGACGAGACCTTTCATTTGACACCTTGACCTTTGATCTTGACCTTGGAGTTTGACCTACTTTTAAATAACGTTAACCTGGGCTATTCTTTCTGTACTATAGGGCTTAGGGCTTTGATATTTCATATGTAGGTTCCTTATGATGAGACCTTTCATTTGAGACCTTGATCTTGAGCCTAGTGACTTTGACCTTGGAGTTTGACCTACTTATGAAAAGCTTTAACCTGGGCTATTATAAGGCACAGAGGTTTGATATTTCATATATAGTTTCCTTATGATGAGACCTTTCATTCGATACTTTGACCTTGGGCTTAGTGACCTTGACCATGGAGTTTGACCTACTTATGAAAAACTTTAACCTGGGCTATATTACAAGAGCACAATAAGGCCCAGATGTTTGATAATTGATATATAGGTTCCTTATGATGATACCTTTCATTTGTGACCTTGACCTTGGAGTTTTGACCTACTTTTGATCTGTTAGACATAGGGATTTGATTTTTCATCTTTAGATTATTCATGTAAAGTTCTTTCATTCTTGACCTTTGACCTCTTGACCTTGGCCTTGGAGATTTGACTTACTTTTGATCTATTGGACCTAGAGGTTTGATATTTCATATTAAGAATTATCATGGAAAGTTCTTTCATTTTTGACCTCGTGACCTTGACCTTTGAGTTTTGACCTACTTTTGATCTATTGGACCCAGGGATTTGATATTTCATATTTAGATTATTCATGGAAAGTTCTTTCATTTGTGACCTTGACCTTTGACCTCGTAACCTTGACCTTGGAGATTTGAGCTACTTTTGATCTATTGGAACTAGAGGTTTTATATTTCATGTTTAGAATTATCTTGGAGAGTTCTTTCATTTGTGACCTTGAACTTTGACCTCATGACCTTGACTTTGGAGTTTTAGCTTACTTTTGATCTATTGGACCTAGGGGTTTATTTCATATTTAGTTTCTTCATGGAGAGTTCTTTCATTTGGGACCTTGACCTTTTACCTTGTGACCTTGACTTGGAGGTTCCAACTATTAATGTAAAAATTCTTAACAATTAGAGATAGAGCTTTTATATTTCATACATACATTTCTTGTGACCTTGACATTTGACCTACAATTACTATCAAAAACTTACCGGCGAGCTATGTTGTCTTCTGACAACTCTTGTTTGATTGCATTTGATCATAATTGAGTAGTAGAATGTCATTGTGAACGAATTTTGAAAATCTTTTCATTTTTAATATGCCCCTATAAAAAATGTGGGCATATTATGCTATACCGCTGTCGTCTGTCTGTCCGTCCATCCGTCCTGGGACCACTTCTTTCATTTTGTCTTTTACCGGAAACTCCTCCTTAACTACTTAAGGTACAAAACTTTTGAATTTGATGGTGTCATATGATAGGGCACCACTTGCAGTTGTGCACCTGGGTGATAAAATGGGGGTATAACCCCTGGGGTGGGGAAAATGGGCAAGGTCAAAAAACCTTGTCCGGACAACTCCTCCTTAACTACTTGGGCTAGAAAACTTTTGATGGTGGCATATGATAGGGCACCACTAGTAGTTGTGCACCTGTGTGTCAAAGTGGGGGTCTGGTCCCTGGGGTGGGGTAAATTGGGTGGGTCAAAGCACCTTGTCATGGTTATTCCTTCTTTATGATTATGGTAATAAAACTTTTAATGGTGACATATGATAAAGTAGATGTTTCTTGGTTTTAAAAATCTATTGTCATCACATTTTCGACTTCTTCTCAAGAACCGCTTGCAGGATTTTGATGAAACTTGGTAGTTAAGAGTTTATGGTCCTCTACAAGTGTTGTTGTTTTTCGTCCCGATCCGTCAACAGGTGGCGCCACCCAGGGTAAAAGTAGGTCAAAAAGGGTACCCTCCTTTGACAATCTTCTTCTTCAGAATGGAAGCATACTGAGACAAACTGAATGCATAGAAATGATCTAGAGGGATGTGTGAAGAAGTGTTGTTGTTTTTGGTTCCGTTCCGAAATGTATTTTTGACGCGTTTTTGAGGTTTTTGTGGACTTTGTCATTTTAATGCAAAGTCAACAAGTCAATGTATCACAGGCGATATAAGTCCCCTACCTGCAGCATCCATAAAGTACAAAAATTTCTAAGTCCAAGAACCATAACTCTGAAAAAAATAGACCAATCGACATAAAACTTGAACTTGATCTGTAACTAATTGATCTGAGTGTACATACCAAACTTCAGTTCAATATCATAATAAATGACCGAAAAAAGTCCAGAAAACTAACTTAGTGGACAGAATGAGGGACGGACGGATGGACTGACTGACTGGGTGGAAACCTATAGACCCCCCAGTTTCACTGGTATGGGACTAATAAGGATGCTTATTCTTACAAAGTAATTTGATCTTGTGAAAATCAGTAGAGCTTCAGTCTTGTCAGAGACTTCTGGTTGTGAAAAGCATGGTGTTCAGGTGAGCCATAAAGGCCCATTTGGGCCTCTTGTTTATTAAAAGCACCAGTATTTATGTGTTCCAATCTAGTTATGGTAACAGGACCCCCCTTGAATTTGTGTTTCAAAAAAGCAATTTTTAATTCAGAAAAAAAAAAAATCCCCCCCTACCCCTTATCAATTCCTGGTCCTGGATCTGCCCCCGAAGTACATAATGTAACATCAAATGAAAGGTCAATACAAATACACCCAAAGACTTTTTGAGGTCACTGTCAAAGTCACCAAGATTAAATTTTGAAATTTGTCCAAAGAAATTAATGTAACCTACAGAATGAAAGGTTTTGGTGAGTATAATGCATTTACACTTTTTGAGGTATTTAGGTCTAGGTAAGAAGGTTTGTCTTTGACTCTATGACATAATTCTCATACCCTATGAAGTATGAATAGGTCCATTAGAAATCTTTTAACAGGGTCAACTTGATGGCCTATGCATGGTCTGGTGGTGTGCCAGAAATATTTTGGTGATACTTTCCCTCTTGGGGCCTCCTTTGAATCCTAGAACCTTTTTGATGGTGTCGATATAATACCCCTATGGTCTAATTATGAAAGTACCAGTAGAGCTTCATTCTTGTCAGAGGCTATCAAGTTGTTTTGTAAATTCAAATTTCATTTATTTATTTTCATGCTTTTAAAGGATCAAGTCGAGTATGGCATGGCTATCCAGATATTTTTATCGATAAAGTGCCTGTGACAATTGTTAATGACGCAAGAGATGATTCAAAAGAAGAAGACACAACTGTTGAGGATGACATAGAAACAGGAAGCAGCTTTATGGCACCTGCAGCCAAAAAGATGAAGAAAGATTCAGAGGAAGCAAAGTCAAGTAGTGCTGGATCATCTTTTGGGTTATGCATAGAGATGAAAAATAAGAAGTCGGGTGATGCCCTCCTGTGTATGAGCATTGTTGATCAGATAATAGCAGAAGCCATCACAAATGCTTTTGCACAAGTGAATGCAAACAGTCTTTTGAAAGGTCTGATGATTCCCTCGTTTGGTTGTACACAGGATCATATCGTGGTATTCTTGTATGATCCAGAAAATGATATTCTTTTACAAACGAATCTGATCAATTTGTTTGAGGTTCCAGGTGAGCTGTCAGTTGTAGCAATAATAGAAGTTTGGATGTATCTTAACTTTGCTGTACTTTTTAAACATGACATTGCGAAAAAATATAAATTTGAATCAGCAAAATTTCGTGAAAGTGTCAAGGATTACTTGTGCTATTATGAACAGGCTTCTTATCAAGAACGATTAGCTCCTTCTGAATCAGGTTACTTCAGAGAAGTTGTTGTGCCAGGAATGTTCAGAATTTCTGATCATGTTGAAAAGAGTAAGGAAACCAAATGACATCAAATTAAAGTCAACCAGATTTTCATCCGGTCAGGAGGTTTTGATAACGAGAAATTAAGTTCGATACCTTGATGGAAGAATACTCTGTTACAGCTATCCCCAAACTAAAACAAGAACATTGTTATTGTAGTAAATACAACCCTTCCAATATAAATCTTGTTATCAATAACGTCTCCTGATACCCTATAAATGGCAGAATTCTTTTGGTCTAGTTTTGTCAGTAATATTTTGGTATTGCTCCTCGTCTTACAGGCTCCAGAAGGGTCAAAGAAGGTTTCCTTTACCTCTTTGTAAATTTCGTTATCTAATTTACTTGTATCCTGAATAGTAGAAACCATCTTGTAGTAGTGTAGTGTAGTAGTGCCAGTAACATGTTGGTGTTGCTCCTTCCTTTATGTATATTGTATATCTTTATTTTTCTATCTAATGTATATCATCTATATGCTGTCCTGAACTGCGTTTCATCAATAAACTTTATTACACTTCAGTTATAATATATTCTGTTGATTGATAAAATTTAACCAAAATTCTCAGCTTGTTAAATTTTTGCTTGACAGTAATTATTTTAAAATGAAATAATTTTCTTAACTCTGTCATATATATTTATCAATTAATATAGAATTATTTACTTATGTTTGAAATAAATGGAAATATGTTTAGCTTGCTACGGAAAGTAATAAGGGCCCTGCATAGCAGGGTGCCCTATAGTAATAACAAAAACTTTAACATTGGCCATAACTTTTGCACCGTTAGAGGTAGAGCTTTCAGATTTTGCATGAGTGTTCCTTGTTTCAAGACCTTTACGTTTGTACAAAAATTTTTGATCATGTGAACTTTACCGTGACAGGGCCCTTCCTGACTTTGTCAGTTTTCTAGTTATGGTGAAATTTGGAGTATTCCATATCATCTTTTAATCTGATTTTTTGCTCACCTGAGCAAAGCTTAAGTGAGCTATCATTATAGTTTGCCATCGAAGTCCAACCATCCGCTGTAATTTTTTGAACATTTTCAAATGTTTCTCCAGAAGGGTTGACAAGATTTCGATGAAAATTGGTAGATGACAAAGATGGACAATGACCATATCCCAATACACAGTACTAAATGAAATGGTATGGTATGAGGTACTGCTGGTCCCCTACACGTGTTGTTGTTTTGCGTATAAACTCGTCAACATATGGCACCTCTACAGGTAGAAGAAGGGCACGAGGGAATACCCTCCTTTGACAAACGTCTTCAGAACAGAAGCACGTATCGACAAATCGAAAGCATCAGGATGATCTAGAGAGATGTCTTTAGAAATGTTTTTATTTTTGGTTCCACTCTGAATTAAGATTTTGACGTGTTTGATGTCTTTTTGACTCAATCAGAAATGCACATTTTTGCACTATTTCTTTATACCAGAAAAGGACATCAGAAAAGTTACGATTGGTTGTCAATGATTAATCTTTTAATACTTCACATATGCATTCCTTGTGAAAAGACCCGATTGTAAAGACAAAAACAAATGACAAAATGACCTTAAAAATACATGATTGACCATATCTTCTGATTGGCTAGTGATAGAGGTTCAGTTTTTTTTCAAATGAATTGTATTTGGTGAGGTCATGTTGAAGAAACCAATGTTTTTAATCGAGTGACCCTCACCTAGGTACTTGGCCTACTTTACCAAAAAATAGATGGACCATATCATTATATTCAAAAGTAATGGGTTATTGATATTTCATATGTTAATTTTATGTGACAAGACTTTCCTACGGATACTTTTGTTATTAATACTGTCCTTGTTTGATTAGGAAGGCAAATGCAGAATAAAAATGTTTGTATATAATTTCTATTCATATTGTAAAAAAATGTGATTATAACTGTTGCCCTGGTCCTGAAATAACGAGGAGAGAGTTTCATAAAGTTTTCTAATATATTCATGGAAGCAGGCACAGTACTCTCAAGTACGAAGCAATCCGGTTACCGGAATTATGGTTTTTCCTAAGAGTTGTCTATCTTAGACTATGAAAAATTTATAGGGGTACCTAAATCCATGACCGTTACACTCTCCCCCACAGAATTCAATGTCGTCCCGACATTCACATTACACCAAAACTAGCACACTATAAAAAAAAATCTAAAAATCTACATAAATTCGAAAAATACAAAAATTTTGAAACATCTCGTAACACTTCAACACTTTCAATGAGAAAACTGCAAAATTACATGTTTTATAGATCCTGACATCAATGAAAATTTGTTGCTGATGATATGTCTCATGTACATGAACAAATGGTTTGCAAAATGTAACAGTTGGCCATTCTGTTTACACAAAGAGAAAAAAATCTCACCTTGCATGTAACCATATTAATACATTCAAATGTATAGATCTACAACAAAATATAGAGTGTACCTCTCAACTACTGACATGTCAAATCTAAATCATCTTTTCATGACATACTTATGTACTTCTACCATTCAACACTTGGCAAACAATTAAGATAATAACTTCTGGCTGAGTATCTTGTACACTACACACATGTACCAAAAGAGTAGCACTACTCAAACCTAAAGCATCTGTGAACATTTCAGAACTTTATCAAGAACTATCTGAACCTTTGCCACATGGTAGCCTGTTATGTCACTTTATACCTTAGACATTCAATGAAAAATTTAAAACATATACCCTTACTGTCATGAATATGTCTATATTCAACCTGGGCTAATTAAAACAAGTAAATAATAACAATCGACAGTCTCAATATAAAGTCTCTGTCTTACAGTCACTTGATTACAGTTATCAATGATAGAATCAATACAAAAGTCCTATACAAAGGTCTCAGTACCACACAAGTCATAAACACAACACTTCTGAAGGTACAAAAATGTAGGTAGGTTTGCCAAGGTTATCGTACGTGAGGACCTTAGGAGGATGCCTCCTCCTTGCAGGACGAGTTCCTTGCGTAGATGTTTCTGATTCACTATCCACTGTTTGGGCAGGATATTCATCCTCTTCCTCCTGGCTACTAACAGGTAGTTCGGACTCGTCATCATTAGAGTCATCTTGTGCTGACTGGAACGAGGATGAGCTTTCGGAAACGGTAAGCACATTTTCCTGTACCACTGGAGGGGAAATTTCCTGAACAGAAGATTCACTAGATGGTACGAATTCACTTGCCTCTGGATTAAGGTTTGACGCAGGTATATCCACGGTAAGATCAGAATCCGAGGAGCTGTCCTCTACAACTGGTAAAGGTAGATTTTTCGTAACAGTAGCCCTTTTTCGCTTTTTCTTTGGTCTGACTGGTTTGATAGTGTCTTGTTCAAGAGGTAAGCTATTGCATGGTAGTAACAAACTTCGATGTAATCGACGGACTTTACCACGACCATCTAACTTCTGAACATCATACACGGGTAAGTCTTCCATTGGTCGATTGACAACAACGTAAATGTCCTTTTCCCAGTAAGGTCTTAGCTTACCTGGTCCACCCTTTTCAAGGAGATTGCGCACTAACACATGGTCACCATTGTCAAGGATAACAGTACCGTATCCTTTCGCATCATAGTGTTGTTTGCCTTTCTGAGCGTTTTTCTCGCGTTCTGAGAAGCATATTTGTAAGCAGTCTCCATACGATCCTTCCATTCTGCTACATACTGCGTATAAGGCTTTCGAGCCTCCTTATCAGGTGATATATTTCGTGGCAAAATGAGATCTACTGGTAGAACGGGGTGTCTTCCAAAGAACAGGAAGAAAGGTGAGTAACCTGTTGATTCATGCTTTGAACAATTGTACGCATGAACAACTTTGTTGAGATGCTTCCGCCAATCTAATCTCTCATCTTCCCGTAGTGTCCTTAAAGGTCACCTCTAAAGGTTTTTAAATGCTAAAAAAACTATATTTTCTTTTACTTATTCATACTAGAGAAAAAATTTCAAAAGAATTATATTTTTCCGACCGTCCATTTTCCTGTAAATCGACCTGAAAAGTCTAATCGTTGAAGCGGCGCGACTGAATTATCTGCCCCTTTGTGTGACGTCATGTGCACCCAAGCGAGTGTTAGAGGCTAGCTGAAGGCAGTGAGGGATGAAACTCCCATATCTTGTTTACTTGAAGATAGATAAAAACAAATCGGTACCAAATACGTTTTATTGATTGATTTATTTATTTTTATATTTTATTTATTTATCTATTTTTTCTTCTGGGGGGGGGTCTTCTAAAACGACTTTACAACGTATTCGGAATTACCCAAGTATGACTTTTACCTATCATTGAGTGATGGCCTTAGTTAGCCGGGTATAAGTGTCAGTTCATATATAGAGGTTGTATATTCAAATCAGAGTGATCGCAGGCGTGTCATATACAGGCAAGCCTATAGATTGCGTAATATTTGACCCCGTACAAGGTGTGAACAACAAATTAGACCACGACAGGCATTTGTTGGGAAATAGACAGTAGATGCTTTTACGTTTGGGCAATGTTCGTCTTGATGGAATTTTAGAAAAAACAAAGTTGCCAATGCCATATAATGAAAAAAAAAAATCTGCATGACGTTAAAATTCGAATGACCGCTAAAATATGCTGGAAGTTATATGATGCCCGCTAGTCTAGTCGTCTTTTTGTTTGAAAAAATCAAAAAATAAAAATCGATCAATTTAGAATAACAAGTTTTTCTTGAGGATCGATCTTTATAGACCATGATGAAATAGTTTGACTATTGTCCATCTCTTATCAGCCTTATACACCCAAAAACTATTTTGAACTAAGATATAATCGAATGAAATATACAAAATCAGCAAGACTGACTATGTGCTATGTTTATTTCTCCGCCGACTTTTCCGCAATAAACATGGTAAAAAGCTAATTACATTGTGCGAAGCTATTGAATATATATTTTTTTTACATACGAATCGCCATGCAGAAGAAATACGGCATGAGATTCAGTGTCAAGATCGACCCTTATCTTCAGGTAAATTGTATCTCTGGTCCAAAATCTGTGAAAATTATGCATGGATACTCCATATTTTCTTTTTTTGGTAAAGCTAATTAATACAGGTTTCAAATATTCAGACTGCACCATTTGCATATATTTTTTTGCAAACTTTCCCGAGGGAGGCCCCGGACCGCCTCCCGCACCTCCCCCCCCCCTCGATGCAAACCCCCGCACCCTCTGGATCCGCCACTGAAAACCACGGATTTTTCAATATTTGTATTTACTCGATAATAATTAATCATTCAAATTTTCAGAATACTTAAGCCTGATTAAAAAAAAAAAAAACATCTCCCGAATTTACAACATTTTTCGATAAACAAATGCATAGATATTACAAACATTTATTCCATAGTCTGTTTATCGGCGAAAGTATTTCGTTACATTTGATATTTAGTAATGAAGTTTGCATGTTATATATGTTAAAACAAGATAAATGTGATAACATCATTAAATTCTATGTCTTTAATTTTTCGCATTTCTTCACATTTTTTTTCCTCAATTTTGTCAGAAGTGGTTGTTAGTAAACATAATTAACAAACAACAATAACAACTGGCCTGAAGATACTGTGTAAACTGCATGAATTGACAGGCGTTGTATAGACGGCATATATATATATATATAATCAATTTTCTGATAAAGTAAACTTAAATATTTCGATACCAAAGACTCGATGTGTATCCAACTCAGTGGAGGATCCAGCGCCCCCTTTGCCGGGGGGTCAAGGGGCGAATTTTGCCGATTTTTACTGAAAATGGGCCAAAATATACCTGTTTTTGGAAAATTTTGGGTCAGCGCCGGGGGGCGGACGCCCCCTCCGCATCCCCCTAAATCCGCAACTGCGTTAATTTCCAGATTGTACAGTAAATAATTCGTCAGAAAACGTTCTAGAAATCGAAGTAATGCGTTGGATCCGCCACTGCTGTTCCACCAGATATACACAATCCACATCCGTGTTGACAACAACGGGGTGCTTTATCCACTATATTCAGTGTATGTGGAGACGAGCCCAGGCAACCGGCCCTACCATGCAGGACAACAATGCTGTAAAGACATCGGTACGACGGACAGCCATACTACCATTTATTTTATTGGACGCAATTGAGGACGTGAACGGAGATGAGGCGGACATCACATACCTTACCGAACCATCCACTGACTACGGTGGAACCATTTCGTTATTTGAATATGACATATTTTTATGAAATGAAATAAATGTAACTAAAATAATTGACATTCTTCTTCTTCTGTTGTAGCAAAAAAAAAAAAAAAAAAAAAAAAAAAAAAAAAAGCAGCTCTTGATATCTTTGAACGACGAGTGTTGGTGCTATATTTATATTTGAAAAGTGTATTCATATAAAGACCAGCACATCTTTACAGATTGAACACAAACACATTACATCACACGTTCAAATATTCTAGAATCTTAGCTTTCAATACTCATCAAATACTTTTACAGGTAAACTTTATACTAATTGGTTAATTATCAGTCTACCTGTGCCCCTTTGCCACCAATTAAGGTGATTATGATATAATTGAAGTCGACGAATCGGGAACACACACCCTCCACTCATCATTATGCTTTTTGCCGACAACTTTTATACCGTTATTCGGCAACGATCGCCAAGCCTTTGATGCACCGACAAACTCGGCCGTAAAGATACAAATTGTTTGTATCAACATTATTTTTGCATTTCCTTATCATCTTCCTCTACAGCACTTCATTCGAATTCATTTGATACCAAACACGACCACAATACTCCAATTAAACGCATAGAAATAAATCTACACACAATTAATTTTTTTGGCCATCAAAGTTTTTTTTTGCTAATATCTTTTTTGTTTTAAGTCCGATTTAATTGAAATCATTTTCAAAATCGCCGTCTCGGAAAGACCTTTTCAAAAATATATACATTACTTAGGATTGCTCGAAAAATTCAATCCATAAAATTTCGCCGCGGTAACAAATCTTGAAAGCAGGTGAAGCCACTTTCTATAGGAAACTTCTAACCGCACAGTCGTCAACTTATGATATCAAAACGATTGTTAATGTGATGTACAAAATTAGCGCAAAGCTATTTGATATTTGATGAATTAAAAAAAAAAAGGAAATATATACTCGCATAAATCGTTCTTTTTAAGCTGTATATATATACAGTGATTACAGCATAGTATATATAGCGGGCTTGGGTGTACATTACGTCATCGCCACGGGAGGTAATCCGGGTAGGCTTTTTTGAATTTTAATACGGGACGTATTTTCACCCGCTTTATTTGCTAAACGGGACGCAATTTGGTCAAATGAAAAATTGGAATGTGTTATTCTAGATCTACTTGATCAAGTGAACAAGAAAAAATGAGATGAGTGAGGGATCTTTGCAGGTCACCTTTAACATCTGAAGTAGGCTTCGGTTAAATCTTTCTACCTGGCCATTTCCTTGTGGGTGATAAGGTGTCGTCTTTGAACGAGTAATTCCACATAGCTTCTGAAGCTCGAAGAAAAAATGAATTCTCGAATTCACGTCCCTGATCATGATGCAAGCGATGAGGGATGCCAAAGCGCAAAATAAAGTCATTAAAGATTCGCTCTGCTGCCGTCTTTCCCGCCTTGTTCCTAGTAGGGTAAGCTTGAGTGAATCGCGTATAATGGTCCATCACCACCAATATGTATTCATATCCTCCCTTCGATTTTTCAAGGTGAAGAAAGTCAATCGAAATAAGTTCTAATGGTTGCGTAGTGGTTATCGAAACCATTGGTGCACGATCTGTATGCAGTGGCTTCTTCCGTTTTATACATTCACACCTCTTTGTCACATAGTGTTCTATGTCCTTGTACATTTGAGGCCAATAATAGCGGTCACGCGCCAATGAAAACACTATCAACTCCGAGATGACCCATCTCATTGTGTAACTGATGAAGAACAGTTGCTCTATGTTCCTTAGGCAGGACGAGTTGTTTAACCGTGCCTTCACGTGGCAAAGTAATAATACGCCATAACAGTTCATTGTTTACCTGTAGTTTGGTCCATTCTCGTAAGAGTAGTTGTGCTTCACGACTCAGCTTGCTGCGTTGTAATTTGGAGGGTTTCTTCCCTTGATTCACCATGTTACGAACAGTGACAATTTCTGGGTCCTGTTGTTGGGACTCACAAATGGAATTGTGACTGAGAGAACTGTCAGCCTTCACTTGATTGAGAAGTACAGCCTCCTGTTGGTCAGCTTCTGTAGACAAGAGAATGCGTTGCATTGGTTCATCATCCTGATTTGCAGAGATGGCAGAATCAATCAAGTCTTGTGAGCATTCCTTAGTACACTGCTTTGAGTACTGTTCTATGTTCAGAGGCATACGGCTTAAACCATCCGCATCATTATTCTGACATCCTGGTTTGTAGTGAACCTTAAAATTGAAGTCTGCCAATGAAGACATCCATCTCAATCGAGTCGCGTCCATTTTCGGGGCTGTGAAGATATATTGTAATGGATTGTAGTCACTGTATACATCAAAGTATGGTGCATAATACAAATAGTCTCTGAAACGGTCAGTGACACTCGATTTTAATGCAAGAAACTCTAGTTTTCCGGAGTGCATAAAATATCCTTTCTCAGCCGGAGTAAGCGTCCTTGACCCATATGCGATGACTGCGGGTTTACCAGAGTCCTGATGTTGATACAGGATTGCACCCAATCCATTTTGACATGCATCAATGTGTAATAAGTAGGGTTTATCATACTTAGGGTAAGCCACCACAGGAGGACTAGTAAGCGAATCAATAAGTTCCTCTAAGACTTTTTGGTGTACTTCAGTCCAATTTATCGGGGTATTAGATCCCTTCTGACCACGTCCTTTACATTTACGCTTGGCCTTTTGAGCTTTGCCCTTCGGAATGGAATCGTCCTTTAAAAGATCATAGATAGATTTCGCCTTCCTTGAGAACTCTGATATATATCCTCGGTAATAGCCGATAAATCCCATGAGTTGTCTCACCTCGCCTATCGTGCTTGGCCTTTTCTGTCTAAGCGAATCCACCGCTTCCTTATCAGCGGGGTCAACAGTATGTCCCTCTGTAGTGATCATGTGTCCTAGGTATCGGACTTGTTTTTGGAATAAGTGACATTTGCTTAGTCGTAATTTGAGTCCACGCTCATGTAGCCGTTTGAACACAGTACGCAAATGTTCAATATGATTATCAAAACTAGCGCTGTAAACTAAAATGTCATCCAGATAAGGAATACAGAATGAATCCCTAAGTCCTTCAAGTGTATCATTCATATAGGCTTGAAATATTCCTGGAGCTCCCGTGAGTCCGAAAGGAATTCTGTTCCACTCATATTGACCCCAGGGTGTTGTAAACGCAGTGTACTTCCGACAGTCCTCGCGAACAAAACCCTGATGATATGCCTTACTCTGATCCAGTAGAGAAAACCATTGACTTCCCCCTAACGAATTTAAGGCATCCTGCACCCGAGGTATAGGGTACTGATTTTGTATAGTTTTCGCATTTAAGCGGCGAAAATCGACACAAAGGCGAAGTGATCCGTCTTTCTTGAGAGCGCATACGACCGGACTTGCATAAGGGGATGTAGACTTACGTATCCACTGCTTACTAAGAAGATTTGCAACATAATCCTTGACCTCTTGAAGTAAGGGCTTAGGTACAGCGTAGTATGAACTATGAACTGGTGTCGAGTCCTTCATCTCGATTGGTAATTGTAGGTCAACAGCACACCCAATGTCATTTTCATCTCGAGAAAATACATTACACTGTTCTCGCAAGAGCGATTTTACCTTGCTTACCTGATCTGCGTTCAGAGGTGTTGACGACAAATCCACGGGTGGATCCCAATCTGCCTCTGTTATAGAGCGGTCGTTTGTAAAAGGTGTGGTTTCCGCTATCGGATCATTTGCCTGTGTTGTAACAATAGAACAAATTCGGTGCACGCTACCTAATAAGGTCCCTTTTGTAATAACAAAGTCTGAACTACCTTTATTTGTGATGAGTAGCTTTACACACGGTTTCGGACCAATTTCTACCAAAGTTTCCTCAATATGAATTTGGTCACCATTGATTTCTGCAGGTTCGAATATAGCCGTAATATTCCGGGGATACCTTTGACCCTTTAGTGACGCACGAATCATTACTGAACTGTGGCGTGGAACCTTGACATTCTGACATCGACCTACCTTCACATTACAAATAAAGTCTGATTTGCTGTCAGTAAATTCTCTAACTAGAACATTTACTTTACTGTGATAGTCAACAGGTAAACAGGTAGTCAAAATGTGTCTAATGTCACTAAAATACTGTATCACATTATACCCAAGAATTGGTTCATTCAACCCTGTTACTCTTTCATTTGCAACCAAAAATGGAACTTTAACAGTATGATTCTCAATCATAACATCTAAATGCAAAATACCATTTACAGGAATATGTATATAGGGGTGATGATTGGGGTGTTAGTTGGGAGTTTTTCAGTTTCTTGGATAAAATGTTTGGCCCTCATGATTTTGACCGTTTTGCTAATTGTGAAAATACTAAAGTGCCTGTTTTCAATTCAAAGTATTTTAGCCCAGGTTCTTCTGGGGTCGACGCTTTTTCCTTCAATTGGAAATATTTTAATAACTGGTTAGTTCCCCCAATTTTCTTGTACCAAGGGCGATAAAGCATTGTTTAGCCTGTAGAGCAAATGCTACGTTAGTTGTTCCTAAATGGAAGTCGGCCCCTTTTTGGCCTTTGATATTTAAACAAAGAACTGTTTGTTATTCTTATATAAGTGATATTCTAGAATTTTCTGATGCCTCAGATATTTTTGTATTGGGAAATTTTAAGCAATCATTATTTGGCTCTGAGAGATTTAAAGGACATGTCCTTGTTGTGCGCATACAACCTGATTGAATACAATTTTGAAATAGACTTTTTATATGGTGACACGAACTTTCGATCGTATGATCAGACAGTCACATAGATAAAATTTCATAATTGTTAATTAATTTTTTCCGCGTTTCGAAGTATAGCGGAAAAATATTGTATTAACGGGTTCGAATTACATTGGAATGTTATTCTTGGGCTGATGAATTCAGCCAATGAAAATGTAGATAATTTCAGCCAATGAAATTGCTATGTGTACAGAGTGTTAGGTTGTACGTATGAATGGTCATTCTCTAGCCGCCTTTCGAGCAGATAACTCAAGTTATGGACGCCGAGCAGCATGAAATACGCGCGGAGATTCATCATGAAAACTCCTACGTGGCAATGGACAAAGAATTACAAAGAAATATTCGTATTGAAGTCCAAAATGCATTAACAACGTCGCAAAATACTATGATGACAAAAATGAAAAACATTATTGTAAGCGAAGTCGGTCGTTTACACACTTTAAATGAAAAATTAGCGGAAAATCAGCTAAGTAAGATCGAAGATACCATTGGTGACACGCATAAGTTCAAGAAACGCGGCAATGAAGAACAGTTTAAACAAAATAACGAAGTATTAGTGAAGCTTCAGGAGGCAGAAAGCAGCGTAGCCGGTCCTAGTATAAATAACGACAATATCACTACGTGTCGCAAAAAGATATTAGAAGGTATTGAACTTATCAAACATAGACAAAAGCTGATTAAACTGGCCGATTCGTCGGAGGCAGGATGGAGGGTGGTCCAAGAGTATGAAGCTAATCCTCTTGCGGACGACTCTGATGACGAGAAGCGAATTCTAAAGGCGCAAACCAGGGCAGAACGCAAAGTAAAGGCCGATAAAGCCAAACGCAAGGACAAGTTCAATCGGTTCCACCCCTACAACTCTGCACGCAGCGAAGAATCCAAAACAGTATCGGGGTTCAGGCCTGGGAGGTGCTTTAACTGTGGACAAAAGGGACACTGGAAGAAGGAGTGCCAAGATGAGGCCAAGCAAAATAAGATGAGTAGTTTTTTTTATATATATCTGAGTCAGTACATTTGTGCAATACAGATATGAGGGGTTCACAGGTAAATGTTTGGAGTTGTAACCACTCGAGCGTAAATAACGCCACTATGAGTATTGATAGTAAATACCTTGATAGTATTTTTGTTCACTCTACCATGACTGAAGTCGTAACCCAAGTAGGGCGCTTGATCAGTCATTTGAATGCATGGGAAGATATTCATGCGTCTGATTATGTAAAAGGGGTTATCAAAATGGGTTATAAATTACCTTTCAAGACAGCACCAGATCATATTTTATTGAAGAACAATAAGTCGGCACTCGAAAATCATTCTTTTGTAACAGACGAAATTTTGACCTTGTTGAAAAAGGGTTGCATTTCTAGGGTAACGGAAAAGCCATTAGTCGTCAATCCTTTGACAGTGGCTACAAACAAAGCAGGTAAGCCAAGGCTAGTCTTAAACTGTAGACACATCAATAAGCATCTGTTTCAATTTAAGTTTAAATACGAGAACAGTGAGGTTGCAAAAATAATGTTTGAAATTGAGGACTATTTGTTTTCCTTTGATTTGAAGTCGGCTTATCACCATGTGATGATTTGTCCTGATTTTATTACGTATCTAGGTTTCCAGTGGGAAGGCAAGTATTATGTTTTTCATGTTTTACCATTTGGTCTGGCAACTGCAGGATATATATTTTCTAAGATAACCAGAGAGGTTGTAAAATTCTGGAGATCAAAAGGTCATAGGATTATTATGTACCTTGATGATGGTTTGGCTGGAGCAAAAAGTCACGAGGAAGCTAAATACCTAAGTGAGGTTTTCAGGTATGATTTAGATAGATTGGGCTTCTTGATAGCAGAAGAAAAGTGTCATTGGGAACCTACTTTTGTCATTACTTGGCTTGGTTTAGTATGGGACACTAAAGAAGGCATTTTACGATTAACACAGGCAAGGTTGGACAAATTATGTACGTATCTCACGAATATAGTTTCGCATTTGCGTGAAGGAAACAGAGTAGTGAGTTCAAAGTTTCTTGCTGCCATTGTGGGTCAGTTGATATCAGCACAGGGTGTTTTTGGCGATATTGTAAGGTTGCGCACTAGATACACTTATCAATGTGTCAATGAAAGGGCTTCATGGAAGGCACCTGTATATGTGACCTATGAGTCTGAAAACGAATTAAATTACTGGTTAGAAAATGTTGAGATATTAAACCAGACTGGTCAAAAATTTAGTCAGTTGACAGAAGAGAAAGTTATAGACATTAAGATGTTTTGTGACGCCTCAGATGTAGGCTTTGGTGGATATTTAGTATTTGATGAGCATTTGCTTGAAGAATCTGTCATGCATGACAGTTGGAACGCACAGGAGGCGTCATGTAGTTCCACATGGAGGGAGTTGGAGGCTGTTAGCAGGATTATCAGCCATAATGTCGAAAGTTTGCAAAACAAAACAGTTCAGGTTTTCAGTGATAATAAGAATGTTAAAGTTATTTTGAAAGTAGGAAGCAAAAAAGAGGCACTAAATGATGTAAATAGTCCAATTATTCATAATTGCGAGGATATTTCACTAATACCGGAGTGGATTCCAAGGTCAGAGAATGTAGAGGCTGATAAACTCAGTAGAAAGCCTGACTGTGATGACTGGGGGATCCAGTGGTGGATATTTGAGTCATTAAATAGGTTATGGGGACCACACACCTGTGATAGGTTTGCAAGTAAGTACAACAGAAAATGTGACATTTTCAATTCAAAATACTGGTGTAAAGAAAGCAGCGGTGTAGATGCTTTTGAGCAAACATGGTCATTTGACAATAACTGGTTTGTACCTCCACCATCTCTGATAGCTCAGACAGTGAAAAAAGCGGTAAGAGAGCGCGCACCAGGCACTTTGGTGCTTCCAGAATGGAAATCTGCGCCTTTTTGGCCTTATATTTGTGATTGTTCTGGTTTTAAGAATTTCATTAAGAGCTATAGATATTTTCAGGGTAATGTAATTCATAGAGGAAGAGGAAATAATGGAATATTTGGTCGTCCAAACAAAAAATTTAGATTTGTCGCAATTAGGATAGAATTCTAATTTGTACTTTTCTTACAGGATTAAATCTTGAGGAAAATATACAGGCAAGAGTCACGGATAGCGGGATTGCAGAAGGCTCAAAGTTGTACGATTTAGCGGGAAGGATGGCGCAATTCATGTTAGCTTCTAAAAGTGATAACACTAGTAAATCATACTTCAATGGCTTCAGAAGGTGGGAGAATTTCATTCATGCACAGGTGCATGAATCCATTCCAGCACATCCAGTTCTCGTAGCATTGTACATAACGCATTTATTAGATTCCGGTGCTACTTTTTCGAGTGTTAATTTAGCTGTGTATTCTATTAAGTGGGCTCATAACCTCAGAGGAGCCACAGATCCTACAGAAAACGCTTTCGTCAAAAATCTACAAGAATCAGCAAAACGTGAAGCGCGTCCACAAAAACGAAGGAAGGACCCCGTATCCTCAGAAATGTTGATTAAACTGTGCGAAATTTTTGAAGATAGCAATGATTTGCTTGTTATAAGAGACTTGTGCATGATTTTGATATGTTTTTCAGGTTTTCTACGCTTTGACGAACTCAGTTCTTTGATATGTAATGACATTAAAATGTTTGATAATTATGTTTCATTGCATATTCGTAAATCTAAAACAGACCAGTACAGAAGTGGGGATGAGATTTTTATTTCAAAAGGTTCTACTGTGGCTTGTCCAGTGCTCATGTTGCAAAAATACATTAAATTGGCAGACATTTGTCTCGATTCTGATCACTTTTTGTTCAAACCTGTATTTAGGTCAAAAGGGATATGTAAATTGATCAAAAAGAACAAAAAGCTTAGTTACACAGGTGCGAGAGAAAGCATCATCTCCAAATTAAGATTGGTAGGCGGTGACAAGAATCTGGGTTTGCACTCTATGCGAGCTGGGGGAGCTACAGCAGTTGCTAATGCTCCAGATCATGTGAGCGACAGATGCTGGAAAAGACATGGTCGTTGGAAAAGCGAAAATAGCAAAGATGGCTACGTTGTCGATTCATTTGAAAATAGATTAGAGGTCACCAAACATTTAGGAATCTAACATTTTTTTTTTTTTTTTTGAAAAGTTAATTTCTTCTCATTAAGATTTTTTAAGATCATTGGAACATTTATGAATATTATACATTTATTTTTTCTACCGCCCCAGACCAACAGTAAACGATTCCCCCGATCTTTGAATTTTCTAGTTACTACGGCGGGCTGTCGGCAAAATATAAGTTTTTTGTTTTTGTTAGTAATTAAGATGTAAAGAAAGAGTGGATACTTAATTTTTTCCGCGTTTCGAAGTATAGCGGAAAAATATTGTATTAACGGGTTCGAATTACATTGGAATGTTATTCTTGGGCTGATGAATTCAGCCAATGAAAATGTAGATAATTTCAGCCAATGAAATTGCTATGTGTACAGAGTGTTAGGTTGTACGTATGAATGGTCATTCTCTAGCCGCCTTTCGAGCAGATAACTCAAGTTTTACAATGTTTTTTATATTTATCAAATGGATACTGATATAACATGCCCAGTTTTCAGAGTTTTTTGGCCCTAAATAATAAATGGGTTTCATCTCTGTTTTTCCCCTGGGCTTGGAATATCAGAGAGTCAATGGTTTGTTAAATATATATTTAATATGTCATCTATACAATAAATACATGTTTATGTATATTGTCAAGTTTAAATACATTGTGTGATGAAAATTGTACAAGTATAATAAAAGTCGGCGTCTAGTTACTACGGCGGGCTGTCGGCAAAATATAAGTATTTTGTTTTTGTTAGTAATTAAGATGTAAAGAAAGAGTGGATACATGTATATTTACATCTTATGCATTTATATGATAAACATGAATAGATGTTTGAGAAAAATGATGTATTATGCTTGTAGTAAAGATTTGTTATTTTTGACTTTTTGATATCGGCATTATTGCCTATTAGAAATTATGTTTCTGTATCAGCAGATTTGCTTTAATGGTCAGCAGAATTGCTTAGTCAGCACAATTGCTTTGTCAGCAGAATTGCTAATAGTAGCAGAATTGCTTTAAACAAGAAACTGGGTTCTTGGTACGATTGTTGGACACTCTGATTCTTTTATTGAAAACATACTTATGAAGTCTTTTTATTATACGTCTTACAGATCTGTTTCAAAATGGGCGTTGGAAAAAGATTCATCGTGAAGATGATGTACGTCTTAAGGAGCTAGCATCTCAGATTCCTGATACTATTCTACATTCGAAGTCTGCAAATACATTCAAAAATTATAACTATGCTTTCAAGTTGTGGTGTAAATGGTGTGCACAATTCAGAGAAGTGAACTCTATGCCTGCAAGTGATTATCATGTTAGTCTGTACATAATTTCTATAATGCAATCTAGTTGATCTGTGTCGAAGATTAATCAAGCTATTTATGCTATTACTTGGGCTCATCAGATTGCAGGCGAAGATAATCCTTGTGAAACTTTCATGGTAAAAAGTGTTGTTGAAGGTGCAAAGAGACAGTTGTCTAAGCCTGTAAATAAGAAGGATCCAGTGACTCCTGAAATGCTATTACATCTCGTCAAAAGATTTGGTTTATCTTCAAATTTGTATGATAAAAGAATAGTTACTATGTGTCTTGTTGGTTACGCAGGCTTTCTGCGTTTCTCAGAAATAGTTAATATAAAGGCTTGTGACCTGAACTTTTCTGATGAGTATGTTTCCATTTTTATTGAAAAAAGCAAGACTGATAAATATCGAGAAGGAAGATGGGTTATAATAGCAAAATCTGACCAGATCACTTGCCCTGTCAATATCTTAAAGACGTATATTTCACTTGCAAATATTTGCCTTGGTGATGATATTTTCATTTTTCGTCAAATGAATTTTTGTAAGTCCACTCATACATACAAACTAAGATATTCGGGTCAGCTTTCGTACACTAGAGTCCGAGAACTATTTTTAGAAAAAATGTCTTTATTAGGATATGATGGATTAAATTTGGGTCTTCATTCACTTCGCTCGGGTGGAGCAACAGCTGCTGCCAATGCTGGTGTTCCTGACAGACTTTTTAAAAAACATGGGCGATGGGCTTCTGATAAAGCTAAAGATGGATACGTTAGAGAAAATCTGCACTCTTTGATGTCTGTTTCACAGAATCTTGGCATTTGATGTAAAAATAAAGTATAAACATAGTTTACATTTATCTTTGCCCGTTCTTTGTTGATCGAGCTGTATGGCAAGTGACATCACCCATATGAGAGTTTTGTTTTATTTGATAAATATTTTATGTTCGTTTGAGCGGGGCGAATTAGAACATAAATGAATTTATCAAAGGTACTATGATCGATTTATGGGTCATTGATTGATCGTTAAATGGATTATAGAGTGTTCGAGTTTGTATAACTAGAGTGTTCGTTTTGGTATAAGTGAGTGTTCGAATAGAGACAAGTGTTCGATTTGTCAAGAGTGTTCGATTAGTACTGAGAAGTGCTCAGTCGAGTGTTTTTATTGGTGAACAGGTTATTTGCATATTGTGAGAGTTTCGTGAACAGAGTCTTTATATAGTGGAATGATAGAGAGTAAGGCCATTCGAGCCTTTGCCACAGCTACTTCACGACATTTTTTCGAAGAATTACCGGATTCTAAAGTACATTTTCTAATTTCAGAAGCAATTCCTGTTATATCATCTTTGGTTCCTTATAGGACTCATATGCACGATGACAGCTGGCTTCACACTGACTGATATCGCGTTTACTGTTATGTACATTACCTGAATAAACTTAGCTGTATGGCAAGTGACATCACCCATATGAGAGTTTTGTTTTATTTGATAAATATTTTATGTTCGTTTGAGCGGGGCGAATTAGAACATAAATGAATATTACTTGGCCTTTAAATCAACAAAAAAACATTCTATTGTCATGGTAATTATGAAAATATGTAATATCACAGTTTCTAAACATTGAATGATCAATTATATACAAATTATAGATGCATGAGCCTACAATTTCATTGTTAAACAAATAAAGAAAAATAATAAAAATGCATACCATTCAATCACATGATAATTTGCAATGGTTATGTAACGGTCATGGATTTAGGTACCCCTACAAATTTTTCATAGTCTAAGATAGACAACTCTTAGGAAAAACCATAATTCCGGTAACCGGATTGCTTCGTACTTGAGAGTACTGTGCCTGCTTCCATGAATATATTAGAAAACTTTATGAAACTCTCTCCTCGTTATTTCAGGACCAGGGCAACATTTTGGGGGGCTCGTCCGGGATCCAGTTAGCTCAGCACAGTCACGGCTGCAAGTGAATCATGGCAGACAAATTTTCAGAGAAGATGATAGCAGTCAGGGCAAAACTGATGACAGCGTCGGCTAAAACCCTTACAGATCTCTTGGAACAGTTTGGTGAAACTCCTAAGGCGAAGGACAGGTTGGACCTTGCGTTGGAGGTAGATAAATTGTTCATGTCAGAGATGGGTGACCAGGCGGCTGCAACTTCGTTATTGGCGTTTAAAAATGCCCTGGAAGAAGAACTTCAGGCTAGCGGAAAGGGCATCAAGAAAGAAACAGGTGATGATGGGTCAACCAAGTCAGGCTCTAATGTTCAATCAGTGTCGACGTCAACAGTTAAATTCCACAAGGACTTCAAAATAAGTGGGCAGATAGACTGTAAGTCTGGTATATCATACATCAGTCTCATTCGTCAAATGGAGCTAGGTTTGAAGAAGGGACATTCAGAAGCAGATGTCATTGATGGTATAATTAGGGCAGTTATCCCTACCTCCAGTTTACGCAGCTACCTTGACGGACGGCAAGATTTATCCTTACCTGTTTTGCGAGGCATTCTTAGAGGCCATTATGCAGAGAAAAATAGTACTGAACTTTACTCGGAACTAGCAAGTGCAGTACAGGATGCCAAGGAAACAAGTAGTGAATTTTTAATGAGATCCATGGACTTGCGCAACAAAATATTATTTGCATCACAAGAAAGTAGTGACGAACTTAAATACAGCCCAGATCTTGTCCACAAGTTATTTGCACGAACAGTCCAGACAGGTCTTAGAGACATTGTTATACGGCAAGAGATGAAGCAATTTCTGTCTGAGGACAAGTCAGATGCCGAATTGTTAGATGAGCTGAATAAAATCGTTCGTCGTGAAAATGAAAACAAGCAGAAAGTTGGTAAGGGATATGTTTCCATGGTAACCCGCAGTAGCACAAACTGCCAGGATGAAGTGTTAGCTGAGGTACGCGCACTGAAGGCCGAGATCCAACAACTGAAGCTCTCGAGAGATAACAACAATAATGATCAGAGACCAGTAACCCGAGGGTGTCCAGATTGTCGTTCTAACACCTACGTAATTGCAGACACTGTTGGCAGTGTGGGAAAAGTGACCATGTCCGTCGAAATTGCCCCGATCGCAACAGAGGATCAGGATCAAGTTCGGAAAACGGCCAAGGGTCTCGTCCGAGGGACTAGACGACGCCCAAGACTCCAGTCCCGTCCAGTGTCAGAGTTGCCACAGTGTATTGTCAAATTGTGTTAAATATTGTAGTTCATGCCTTACTGCTAGCTATTGTTCAAAAGAATGTCAAAATAATCATTGGTCTACACATAAGATTTTGTGTAATGCAATTAATTTTGTAGACAAGAAGTATGGTTTGAATCAATATGTTGCACATGTACATGTTAATGAAATCAAGGGTGATGTGTATGACATTAGTCCAAATCTTATCTCTATGGTAGCCGAGCCATGTATGGTCAACTGTGTGATTGAAGGTGTAAATAGCAAAGTATTGTGGGACACAGGAGCCCAAGTATCACTTATTCATATTGATTATGTGAACAAATTTTTCCCAACATTTTTGTCAAAAATAGAAGATGTGAACAATTATGTTGATGTAGCAAATATCACTTTGACTTCAGCCTCCGGGTCACATATTCCTGTAAATGGTATTTTGCATTTAGGTGTTATGATTGAGAATCATACTGTTAAAGTTCCATTTTTGGTTGCAAATGAAAGAGTAACAGGGTTGAATGAACCAATTCTTGGGTATAATGTGATACAGTATTTTAGTGACATTAGACACATTTTGACTACCTGTTTACCTGTTGACTATCACAGTAAAGTAAATGTTCTAGTTAGAGAATTTACTGACAGCAAATCAGACTTTATTTGTAATGTGAAGGTAGGTCGATGTCAGAATGTCAAGGTTCCACGCCACAGTTCAGTAATGATTCGTGCGTCACTAAAGGGTCAAAGGTATCCCCGGAATATTACGGCTATATTCGAACCTGCAGAAATCAATGGTGACCAAATTCATATTGAGGAAACTTTGGTAGAAATTGGTCCGAAACCGTGTGTAAAGCTACTCATCACAAATAAAGGTAGTTCAGACTTTGTTATTACAAAAGGGACCTTATTAGGTAGCGTGCACCGAATTTGTTCTATTGTTACAACACAGGCAAATGATCCGATAGCGGAAACCACACCTTTTACAAACGACCGCTCTATAACAGAGGCAGATTGGGATCCACCCGTGGATTTGTCGTCAACACCTATGAACGCAGATCAGGTAAGCAAGGTAAAATTGCTCTTGCGAGAACAGTGTAATGTATTTTCTCGAGATGAAAATGACATTGGGTGTGCTGTTGACCTACAATTACCAATCGAGATGAAGGACTCGACACCAGTTCATGGTTCATACTACGCTGTACCTAAGCCCTTACTTCAAGAGGTCAAGGATTATGTTGCAAATCTTCTTAGTAAGCAGTGGATACGTAAGTCTACATCCCCTTATGCAAGTCCGGTCGTATGCGCTCGCAAGAAAGACGGATCACTTCGCCTTTGTGTCGATTTTCGCCGCTTAAATGCGAAAACTATACAAAATCAGTACCCTATACCTCGGGTGCAGGATGCCTTAAATTCGTTAGGGGGAAGTCAATGGTTTTCTCTACTGGATCAGAGTAAGGCATATCATCAGGGTTTTGTTCGCGAGGACTGTCGGAAGTACACTGCGTTTACAACACCCTGGGGTCAATATGAGTGGAACAGAATTCCTTTCGGACTCACGGGAGCTCCAGGAATATTTCAAGCCTATATGAATGATACACTTGAAGGACTTAGGGATTCATTCTGTATTCCTTATCTGGATGACATTTTAGTTTACAGCGCTAGTTTTGATGATCATATTGAACATTTGCGTATAATACTTCACATATGCATTCCTTGTGAAAAGGGTTAGGGTTAGGGTTAGGGTTAGGGTTGGTTTTAGGGTTGGGTTAGGGTTAGGGTTAGGGTTAGGGTTAGGGTTGGGTTAGGGTTGGGTTAGGGTTAGGGTTAGGGTTAGGGTTGGGTTAGGGTTAGGGTTAGGGTTAGGGTTAGGGTTGGTTTTAGGGTTGGGTTAGGGTTAGGGTTAGGGTTAGGGTTAGGGTTGGGTTAGGGTTGGGTTAGGGTTAGGGTTAGGGTTAGGGTTAGGGTTGGGTTAGGGTTAGGGTTAGGGTTAGGGTTAGGGTTAGGGTTAGGGTTAGGTTGGGTAAGGGTTAGGGTTAGGGTTAGGGTTAGGGTTGGGTTTGGGTTAGGGTTAGGGTTAGGGTTAGGGTTAGGGTTGGGTTAGGGTTAGGGTTAGGGTTATAGGCGACCCCTCTGTTAGCAAACAGTCTAAAAATAGTTTTGTAATTTCCAGTTTTCGTGAATCGTTATTTTTAGATGGTGAAATTACCATTTAATTAACCCTCTAGTGCCTCACGTATCAAATATGATACATCAAGTTTGCTTCTCTTTACTTAATTTGTTTTGAAAAGAAGAGTAACTCAATCAGCATTTATTGCTTAACCTCACACCAGGGTATAAGCTTTCTAAAGGAGTTGTCTCCGTTTTGGATTTTTCTGCAAGAAATTATATCACGAAAATGACTGTATCATATATGATACATTCGGCAGCTGAGTCATAAAAATCATGGGAAAATGAAATTTATCAAAAAATGTATTTCATCTATCAAATTTGTATACTGTTCGTATTTCAATCTTTGAGCATTCAGAAGGGAAACTTTATTATTCGTTTAAATCTTTGAATAGATAAAAGGATAAGATATAAATTGAAGATTTAGAAATTCCACTAATGCCCGATGTATCATATATGATACATACCCAAAAATTGTTAGAGAGGGAATTTTTGAAAAATTTCTTCGGTTTTGTTCTTACATTTGGGTAACATATCAACATGGAAAAAATCATGATTCTCCGTCAAGTATAAATAGGTGTGGGCACTAGAGGGTTAATAATAAAGCAACTGACCAACTATTATGAAAGGTCAAACTATAATGAAATAAATTGTATTTGATTTCAATGAGGGAGTATCAATGATTCGTAATATGTAAATATGTGTTTGATATTGCTACATAATTGAGAAGAGTTCTTAAAAAATTGTTCGGGATCGTTATCTTTATAAGCATTTTAATTTTGCACGTGTGTCAGATAATCTTTTTTTATGAAAATAATATTTGGAATTATGGAATGGAAGGTATGTTGTTATAATTTGTTTTAGATTTGTGGATGGCAATAATTATAATTGACATCTCTTGTAGACAGTAGCTCATTTAGAATATAAAAATAGATTTACATAGTTATCGCCCGGCAGCAATGTCGTTGGGTGTAACTTGTTAGCCATGTCTGTTCGTCTGTCTATCTGTCCTTCCGTCCTCGTCCGTTTGTACGTAGACAAAAGGCAGGCGTAGATGTAGTACCAGGCGAAAGCAATTGAATTGGATAGAAGAAATGGCATTCGTTTCAGTTGAATTTGCCCAGATATCTTCTGGGCTAAAGTAAGCAAGAACAGAACATATTCAAATATATACATGAGTGTGTAGAACTCTTATTAAAGGACTTTCGGATTGATAATCACAAAGTCTATATATGGCATGCTGTTGAGCAAAAAAAGCATCTCCTGCAATGTCGCTTTGCACACTCTGAGTTCTAACACATCCCGGAAAACAACATTTTCCTTGGCCTCCTCTAACTCCATAAGGTCAACAATTGTTTCAAAGTCGTGTAGTTCAAAAAACTTCACTCTGTACGCTGCCATTCTTGAAGTGTATGGAACTCAATCTAAATTGCGATTTATACAGAGTTCAAATGCTTTGGCCAATTATAGAGCTGGTTGGACTTGTTTGTGATGCACCATCACCAAGCAACATGAAATTACAATTGAGCGGTACCGGATTGATAATCACAATTGACCTGGGACCTGGGACCTTGGGTCCTGGGACCTGGGATCTTGACTGGGACCTTGGGTCCTGGGACTGGGACCTTGGGTCCTGGGACCTGGGACCTTGGGTCCTGGGACCTTGACTGGGACCTTAGACCTTGGGACCTGGGACCTTGGACCTTGGGTCCTGGGACCTGGTACCTTGGGTCCTGGGACCTGGACCTTGGGTCCTGGGACTGGTACCTTGGGTCCTGGGACCTGGGACCTTGGGTCCTGGGACCTGGGACCTTGACTGGGACCTTGGACCTTGGGACCTGGGACCTGGGACCTTGGGTCCTGGGACCTGGTACCTTGGGTCCTGGGACCTGGGACCTTGGGTCCTGGGACTGGGACCTTGGGACCTGGGACCTGGGGCCTTGGGTCCTGGGACCTTGGGTCCTGGGACCTGGGACCTTGACTGGGACCTTGGGTCCTGGGACTGGGACCTTGGGTCCTGGGACCTGGGACCTTGGGTCCTGGGACTGGGACCTTGGGTCCTGGGACCTGGGACCTGGGACCTTGGGTCCTGGGACCTGGGTCCTGGGACCTTGGGTCCTGGGACCTGGGACCTTGACTGGGACCTTGGGTCCTGGGACCTGGGACCTTGACTGGGACCTTTGGTCCTGGGACTGGGACCTTGGGTCCTGGGACCTAGGACCTGGGATCTTGGGTCCTGAGACCTGGGACCTGGGACCTTGGGTCTTTTGGACTTTGACTGGGACCTTGGGTACTGTGACTTGGACCTTGGGTCTTGGAACCTTGACTGGGACCTTGGGTCCTGTGACTTGGACCTTGGGTCTTGGGACCTTGACTGGGACCTTGGGTCCAGTTACTTGGAACTAGGGTATGGGACCTTGACTGGGCCTGGGACTTGGACCTTAGGTCCTGGGACTTGGACTGGGACTTTTGGTCCTGGGACTTGGACTGGGACCTTGGGTCCTGGGACTTGGTCTTGGACCTTAGGTCCTGGGACTTCGAGTGGGACCTTGGATCTTGGGACCTGGTCGTCTTTGACATGGAACCCTTTATTTTTGTTTTTTACCTATGAAATTTAGTCATAAACCTCGAGAGTTAGAAGCTGAGCACTAGGGCAAGACTCAGGGTCCTGGAGTTGTTATTTTGATATTTTACATCTAGATTTTATATAAGACAATATTTTACACGTTATCTTTCAGATGAAACTGGAATGGTGGATGTGGCAGAGGAAAATTCCAGGAATTTCTGCAGTTATCTTGTTCAATATGAAAATGTGCATGAATTTTTACATAGAGAAGCGGACGAACGTTTGGTCATTAGAAGTACCAATGCAACGTATGGGGAGCAAATGTTTTATATTAAAACCGAGTATGACATAGATGGTATTGTGCTGGAACTTGACGAATTATCCAGTACTGTTTTTGATGTGTCCTACTTGAATTTGTTACCAAAAGGCCGTAACAGTCTACTTCCCTGTATAATGTTCTCAAGAAACACTTAAAGTTATCAAATTTTAACAAACGCTCACTATCCATTGTGAAAATGTGTCATGGCATCCAACTTTTTAGTGCTGGAGGATGGCAAGTAAGCGCAGTCCTCCTTCCTCATGAAAGATTGGAAAGGTCTACTGAAAAACCAAACATTACAGTTTACAAGAGTAAAGTGTTTGATTTTTTTGAAGCTGTGAAATCGAAATTCACCGAATTATTATTAGGACTTCCAACAGCAGACTGTTGCTTAGACACCATAAAAAAGAATAAACTTTATGATGTAAGTTCTTGGAGGGTACTTCGAAAAGATCAGAGAATCATATTACAAGTTCTGGACAGTGCTTTTTATGATTCTCCAACACCGAGTGAACATAGGCTCGTGTTCTTGGCGTATCGTTTTGGTGAGCGAGAAACAAGCGAGGTCAACTTGGCATCCTCATTCGATACAAGACACATATCAAACATGAGTGTCCATGCTGCAGTTTCATTTTTGTCTGAGGACGATACTTGCCATTTATTTTGGTCTCGTGTCGGTTTGCAGGACGTCATTGGGCATAGAGGCATGCTGAAGCCTGCATTGTCCATGCATGAATGTTGTAATTTTCAGTCCAATCTCGACGGTGCTCAAATTGATATAGGAGAACATTTAGGAAATGTTTGCAAATACCCATGTCATATAAATGTCATACAGTGTTATGCTGATTCACCTCATATGCATTGTGACTCAATTCATCCAGTATCTGGAATAATTGCTACCAGTGGTTTATTACATCCCGACTCTTACGCCTTTCTGAAAAGGAATTGCAATGAATACCTATCTGTAACGCTTGAAAATAAAACAAAATTAATTGGTCTTGTTGGATCGAGACTAGAGGTTGTCGTTCGATTGCCAGAAATACGTAATACATTGACTGGGAAAGATCTTCTTTCTGAACATCAGATTGAACGTTTAATTCAGAACTTTCCTATGTTTGTGCCATTCAAGAAGGAAGTGACAATTTCTAATCACCCTGTCAGTGTCATTTCATTACTTCAAGATGTAGGGACACATTTACACTTGAAAGAACTAGTCTTGACTTATGAATGCATGGGGGCGCTTGTTCCAACATGGGAGGCTTACTAGATAGAATTAGCAAATAAAATATTTTGGTATGGTAGACCAAACAGTTGGTCCGACAACAATATTGCCCAAAACTTAGGACCGGGAAATGGAAGAGAAAATAGGTCTCTTACTTTCTTTTCAGGATTTCTGCATCTATCAAACCCTACTTCATGCATCGCAACTGAAAAGTCACCGCCACCGATTAAGAATTGGGTAAGAAACGAGGTTCAAGAAGCCAGGATCAAGCGTCTGTTCTCGTTTAGTGATGGGTTAGGGTTAGGGTTAGGGTAAGGGCATTTTGACGAAGATGCACCAGGTGCATCTCTAAATTATGGGTTAGGGTTAGGGTTAGGGTTAGGGTTAGGGTTAGGGTTAGGGTTAGGGTTGGGTTAGGGTTGGGTTAGGGTTAGGGTTAGGGTTAGGGTTAGGGTTAGGGTTAGGGTTAGGGTTAGGGTTAGGGTTAGGGATAAGGGATGATTTTAACCGTCACCATCCGTCACCAGGTCACATGACATCTATAAATAGAATCATTTCTAATGAAATAGACTAAGTCCAGAGATTTTTTAAGCAACTTTGAGAAGGTATAACTCAGTAGAGAGTGGTCCTAATTCAATGGTTATAGTGTCATTCGAAAGAGTTTTTAGAGGTGCGTTGATGTATGTATTACTGATATATGACTGGTCATGAAGTTTAGGAGATATTAGGGTCTGAACATGTATAAACATGCCTGTCTAAATGTTCATATGCCGAAAAAATGACTAAGTCCAAGAATTTTTGAACTCATTTTGGGACCTTGTTTTCTTTGCATTTCAGGCCATTTGCAGTCATTTGAGACCTAAAAAAATTTTAGAGAAATTTTCGTCAGAACTTGTGAAAAAAAATGACTAAGTCCAAGAATTTTTGACCCCATTTTGGGACCTTGTTTTCTTGGCATTTCAGACCATTTGCAGTCATTTGAAGGCAAGAAAAAAATGGGGAAAAAGTTGTGAATAACTTGTGAAAGGCTGATGGAGAAGCGACATGCTTAGTGTCATACGAAAGAGGAGAAAAAAAGGCGTTTGAAGAAGATGAGTTTTGGAAGATTGAAAAGGGGTTTGGGCGAGGATTGGGGGAAAAGCGAATTGGCCCCCGTATTGAACTTTGTGATAAAGACAGTGGAGAAGTATGTGAGATGGTGTGCATGAAGATGAGTGTCAAGCAACATGACCTGGGTAGTTTGGGACTTTGAATTGTGTATGAAAGACCTAAAATGGCAGGTTTGAAAATTTCAAATGGGTTTTGCATAGGGTTTGGGTGGGAGTTGAAAGTTGTCCTTTGTGGGGTTGATAGTGCTAGGTGTGAAGGGTGTACATGCCAAATTTCAGGTGCATAGCTGTAAGATCATAGGAGTTATCTATGGCTGAAGATAGCCAGTCAGAAAAGCCCTATATATGTGTATGGGAGACTATAGAGGACAATAGGTTGGCCTTTCTCATTCCTGAAGGAAAGGTACTGGAGTAGGGTTCTTTGACTTTTTATACACTTGAGACCTGTCAAGACTGACATGCAAAATTTCAGGTTTGTATCAGACCCCTGGCCTGAGTTCTGGCCTTTTGAAATTTCTGTGATGCTGTTTTACATGTGTAAAATGGGCTTGCAGAATACAATAGGTTGGACATTGTTGTTCAGGAAGGAAAAGTAGAGGAATAGGGTTCTGGCACTTATTAGACACTAGAGGTATGTAAAGAGCCCTATGCAAAAGATCAGCTCTGGATCAGACCCCTGGCCTGAGTTATAGGCTTTGGAAATTGGTATGGAAATGTGTTGAATTGAGAGATTTTTCCAATGTTGAGAACCAGCTCTAGGATTAAAAATTCGTATTGAGAAATGAGATGAAGAGTGGAAATATGCTATCAAACATGAAATTCTATGAAATTTGATCAAAAGTGAGTTTTTGGGCTAGGAAAATGCTATCAAACATGAAATTGTATGACATTTGAGCTGAATTGGGGTTAGGATAAGGGTTAGGGTTAAGGGGTTAGGGTTAAGGGGTTGAAATGCAATGACATTTTATCTGAATTGAGGTTTAAGGCTAGAAATATGCTATCAAAGGTGCAATTCTATGAAATTTAAGCTGAATTGGGGTTAGGGTAAGGGTTAGGTAACCTAGGGTTAGGTAACCCAGGGTTAGGGTTAAGGGGTTAGGGTTAGGGTTAAGAGGTTAGGGTTAGGGTTAGGGTTAAGGGGTTAGGGTTAAAGGGTTAGGGTTAAGGGGTTAGGGTTAAGGGGTTAGGGTTAAGAGGTTAGGGTTAGGGTTAAGGGGTTAGGGTTAAGGGGTTAGGGTTAAGGGGTTAGGGTTAGTGTTAGGGTTAGGGTTAGGGTTAGGGTTAGGGTTAGGGTTAGGGTTAGGGTTAGGGTTAGGGTTAAGGGGTTAGGGATAAGGGATGATTTTCAGTGTCAATCGATTGACACAATCACGTGATATCTAAAAATAGAATCAGATTTCTATTGAAATAGACTAAGTCCAGAGTTTTTTTGTCGAACTTTATCCTTTCTTATCTCCTTAGTTTGTTGTCTAATTTGGACATTCTTGGTGTCTTTGGAAAGAGGAGATTACGTTCTATCACAATAGAAAAAGACATCATCTACATATCATACCGTAAAGGAGATATTTGGGGTTGAAAACGGTAGATGAAAGAAAAAAATTTAAAGAAAAATT